>CM024753.1:183809499-185009499 GCA_014218235.1 Colocasia esculenta | reverse complement strand
CCATGAAGATGCCTTCATCTGATTTGGCATCCAACTTACCAATGTCCCTTTTTCCATTGTTGTGAATGAAGCATGGACATCCAAAGGTTCTGAGATGACTAATCTGTGGCTTTTTCCCTTTGAACAGTTCATAAGAGGTCTTCTTAAGGATTGGTCTGATCATTGCTCGGTTGACAATATAGCTTGCTGTGTTAACTGCTTCAGCCCAAAAATATCTTGGCAGATCATATTCTGAGAGCATAGTTCTTGCCATATCTAGTAGGGTTCTATTCTTTCTCTCGGCAATGCCATTTTGCTGTGGTGTTCTTGGCGCTGAGAATTGTGCTCAATTCCTTGACTCTCACAGAATCTAGCAAACTTTTCATTCTGAAACTCACCACCATGATCTGATCGGATAGACACAATGCTGAACTTTTGATCTTTCTGAACTTTCTTGCTGAAGCTGACAAAGTTATCGAAAGTGTCATCTTTATGCTCTAGGAATGAAACCCATGTAAATCTTGAATAGTCATCAACTATGACAAATCCAAAGTTCTTTCCTCCAAGACTGGTAGTCCTCATTGGCCCAAATAGATCCATATGTAGGAGCTCTAAGGGTTTTGAGGTGGTTACCACGGTTTTTGACTTGAAGGAGCTCTTGGTATGCTTTCTTGTAGCACAAGGTTTACAAACACCTTCCAATTTTCCACTGACTTTTGGTAGACCTTCCACAAGATTTTTCTTCAATAGTTTTCTTATGTCATCTATGCTGCAATGTCCAAGACGTCTGTGCCACAATTCAGTAGACTTGACTTTACTGGCTGCCAGACAGACGTTTTGCTCTTTGAGTTCTTCAAGGTAAAGTACATACAAATTCTTTTCTCTATTAGCTTCAAAGATGATTTCTCCATCCTTCAGTATGCTACACTTAGACTCTTGAAACTTGATTTGATGGCCTCTGTCGCACAGCTGACTAATGCTAATTAGATTGTGCTTCAATCCTTTGACCAATAATACATCTTCAATGACTGTTTTTCCTTTGTTGTTCACAGACCCGCTGCCTACTACTATGCCTTTCCCATTATCTCCATAGGTGACTGTCCCTTCTTCAGCTTGAAGGTGGGAGAATAACTTCTGGTTGCCTGACATGTGTCTTGAGCACCCACTATCCAAGTACCATTTGGATGCTCTAGGGTTAACCTGAAATAAAAACATCAAGCTTTAGGTACCCAAATTCTTTTGGGTCCTGATGGGTTAGTATCATTGATTTTGCCTTTTATTATCCATTTTTTATGTCTTGTTGGGCATGTAGTTATAATATGTCCTAACTTATTGCAATGACTACAGCAGGATAACTTAGTTACTTTTTCAATATATTTGAAATCAGCTTTGTATGTGATGTCTTGTTCAGGTACAAATTTTGGTGTTGGATATGTTTTAGGATAAATTATGGTTTCTTCATTATCTGGGGTGTATATCCTAATCCATTTTTCTTCTTACCTGATCTTCTAGCGCCTTTTAATATTAGTGAGTTTTTACCATTAGTAAATTTCTCTAATGTGCTTGATAGTTTATCATTTTCTTTATTTAAGTTATTAATTTCTTTTCTTAATTCATCTGTACTTTCCTGTTTTTCCAATTTTGTTATTTGTTTATTCTTGGCTTTTAGGTCTTCACAAACCAGTTCATTTCTCCTTTTAAGTTCAGTTATTTGATTTTCTAGTTCCTCATTTTCAGTTTTTAGATCCGAGTTAGTATTTTCAAGACAGGTATTATTCTTCTTACAAGCTTTTAATAGTTTGCATACATTTCTGTATTTGTCATATAGTTCATTAAAAGCTTCTTCTATGTTATCTGAATCTGAATCATTACAGGAATCAAAAGAGGAATCAGAAGTTACCTTATCCTCGGTATTTGCCATAAAAGCCAGGTTGGCTTTTTCTTCATCACTGCTGCAGCTTGACTCACTGTCTGAGTCGCTGCTGTTTTCCCATGCAGCTGCCATGGCTTTCTTCTTGTACCTTCTGAACTTTTTAGAGTTATCCTTCTTTCTAAACTCTGGCTTCTTGAGCTTTGGACACTCAGCCTTCATGTGTCCTGGCTTCTTGCACTCGTAGCAGAGTGGCTCATTTCTCTTCTGATCTTTTCCGTCTGGTCTCTTGAAATCTTTATTTTTCTTGAAATACCTCCTACCGGACTGGAACTTTTTCTTCTTGGCCAAGATCCTTTGCAATCTTCTTGACAGCATAGCTTCTTCATCACTGTCTTTGCTGTCCTCACTGTTGTCCAAAGATTCTTCAGATGAGTCCTCATCAGCTTTGAGCGCATTGGACTGCTTCTTTCTACTGGAGGATTCTCCTAATCTCTCCATGTTTATCTCATGGGCCATGAGTGACCCAACTAGCTTTTCTAGAGACATTCTCTTCAGATCATTGGCTTCCTCAATGGCCGTTACTTTTGGAGTCCATGAGGATGGCAAGGATCTAAGAATTTTCCTGACCATATCTCCCATTTCATAGGTTTTTCCTAATCCAGCTAACCCATTAGTGATGTCTGTGAATCTACTGAACATTTGGGTTATGGATTCACCTGACTGCATTTGAAATCGCTCATATTGAGTTACAAGAATATCTATTCTTGTCTCCTTGACCTTATCTGTGCCTTCATAAGTGATTCTGATCTTTTCCCACATTTCCATCGCGGATTTGCAGGCTGAAACTCTGTTGAATTCTTTCTTACTTAGCGCACAACACAGCATGCTCTTGGCTTTACAATTTAGAGAAATTTTTTTCTTGTCTTCATCTGTCCATTGAGCTTTTTCATTTGTTACCAGAAGATCTCCTTCTTCTATTATCGACCAAATTTGATAATCATGTCCTTGCAGGAAGTACTCCATTCTTGTCTTCCAATAGGTATAATCTTCACCATCGAACAAGGGAGGTCTGTTGACTGACTGACCTTCGTTGTGACCTTGGGCTGCCATGGATCTTTGCTCTTCAGATCGTTGGATCTTGTTCTTTGTCGAAGAGACTCGCTCTGATACCACTTGTTGCCCGGTTGGCGAACCCAGGGGGGGGGGTGAATGGGTCTTTAAAAATATTTACTTAGTTAAAACCTGAACTTAAACAAACACAAAAAAACGTTCTTGGAAGAGATTAGTAATGGTTAGTAAAAAGAACAATCACACAAAGAAGACAATCTCACAACACACAGAATTATCCTGGTTCGGATCTCCTCTCCTTAGGAGTCCTACGTCCAGTCCCTGAGCAATCCTCAGGATTCCACTATCTAGGGTACAGTCCCCCTATGGACGAAACAAACACCCAGCTCAGCTGGTCTTCCTTCACACTCGAAGGGAACACAACACCCTGGTACCACCAGGTCTCCTTCACTCCTGAAGGGAAAAACACCACCCTGGAAACCACCAGGTCTTCCTTCACACCAGAAGGGAAACAAACAAGGGAATCTCAAAAAGGATTGACTAGCCCCTAGATCAAGTTTAACAGAACTCGATCTGAAGCTACAAGCACTGAGAGTTAAAGATCTACACAGGTGCTCTCTCAGAACTATTCTAGCTCTCTTCTGATTTTTCTCACAGCACAGGGAGCTAAGAGCCAAGGCGAAAAGGAATGAAAAATGCTGGCTCTAGAATTCTTGAGAAACTTGAAAGACTGCAGAGTTGTTTTTGTCTCTTGATCTCTATCTCTATATTTTCAAATCTTCTGTCTTGTATATATATATATCTTCATCTTGAATGTAGACGATGAGATAGCGTTGTCTCACAGCTTTGGTGAACGTTAGACTGAAGGATTTGTGGAAGCTTCCAGTCAACAGTCTTTTGTTCTTTAGAGCACGCAAAGTGATGAGATCTTCTGAGGTGACTTGTAGTTCTTTCTATGTCCAACGTTGTAAGATGGTACAACTTCAAGGTTCTGCAAAAGTTGAGCTTTAATGGTAGACAGCTAACACTATCTCCAGATGTCAGTCAACGTTAGAGCAAGTAAACACAGATATAGTAGTGACAGTTTATCGTTCTAAAAGGATACATGCAAGAATACACGATAATGGAAGATATGTTCTGCGTGCATGCAGAGATACGTTCAGTCTTCATTAAATGCATAGCAGTCAAACAGGTGAGATACGACTTTGACTATTCAACGTATTTCAAATCAAAGAAAACATTTATTTGATGGAAACATGACTTATGAAATCGTTATGAGATCATGATAGTCTAAGAGAGTCGTTATGAATCATAACAAATCGTTATAGATTCAGAAGAAGTCGTTATGATAACTTACGAAATCGTTATGAGAGGCAAGTCGTTGCGAGTTCTAAAGAAGTCGTTACGGTAGCTTATGAAATCGTTACCACAAGCAAGTCGTTATGCTTTCTAAAGAAATCGTTACGATAACTTATAGAGTCGTTATGACGAGCAAGTCGTTATGATTTCTAAAGAAATCGTTATGATAACTTATAGAGTCATTGCGACAGGCAAGTCGTTACGCTTTCTAAAGAAATCGTTATGATAACTTATAGAGTCGTTGCGACAGGCAAGTCGTTACGCTTTCTAAAGAAATCGTTATGACGAGCAAGTCGTTATGAGTTCTAAAGAAATCGTTATGATGACTTATGAAATCGTTATGACTGGCAAGTCGTTACGAGTTCTAAAGGAGTCGTTACGATGACTTATGAAGTCGTTATGACTGGCAAGTCATTACGAGTTCTAAAGGAGTCGTTACGATGACTTATGAAATCGTTATGACATCGACTTGTTTGAACTTTAGAACTTACAAAGAAGTCGTTACGCTTTGCTGGAATCAATGCATATATGTACTTACCATAAGTGCTTGATTTTCTTTGAAGATTTCCTGTGCTTAAGGCTAAATGAAATGTAGTTAGAAAACTTTTGACAGAGTTTTGTTTATCACCAAAATAAGTATGTAATGGATTTAAAATTACGAGGGGATGGATTGTTCATCAGGCCGTGAACCCTCAAGGCACAAAGACACGAAACATCAAAAAGAAACACGCTCAAGGTGTAGTACCCAACTGCACCAATGGCCTGAAACTACCCAAGCCCAACCGAAAGGGACTCTCCACCAGAGACCCACACAAGCAAAACACATGGAGAACCAGCAGCTTCAAGAGCGCAACAACACATCGGCTCTTAGAAGCACACAAATACAAGACACCACTCCCACCACGCAGGCGGAGTGGGCCACACACTAAACAGCAACAAGTGCCTCCAAACACAGCTGAGGCACAAGTGAAAACACACCCCGGGACGATGCCTGCACAGGCAAGCCAAACAGACGAAAGCCCGATGTCGCCTCACACTGAAACACAAGGCACGCTGCCCTACATCGTCCAATCAGGCAACAAGACACCAGCACAGCAAGAGACGGCACAATAGGTCACCACAACCTATCGCACCACAAGAAAACAACGCGCACGAGGGGAGCAACCCGCTCAACCTCAAAACAGCTCAAGGGGAGGGACCTTCGCCATGAAGGTCGCCACGGTGCGCAACACGACACCAAATGGCATGGCAGAGCACCATCACACCGAGCAACCCACGAAAAGCAGAGGAAGAATACACACAACAGGCCTCCTCCTCACACGAAAGAGGAAACCACGATGAAAGGCTAGCACTCCCACAGGAGGCACAGCCAGCCGAACACCCACGATGCTCGCCAAACAACCGTCGGCAAGAGTGTGTCGGCATGGAAATGCAAGCAACAACAAACTAAACCACAAGGACCCACAAGTGGCCCCGTCGTCACAACCAACTTGGAAAGCTAACAACACGGCTAACTGGCCAAAACACGAGGCTGCACACAGGGTCAAGGTCCACCACCTTAACCAGAGGCAGACAAGCAGACTGCATGCAACAGTCCAACCCAAAAGCTGCACAACACTGCAAAGTGCTAGTGTAACACAACCAACCAAGGAAAACCAGAACAAGGGGAGCAACCAGCTCAACCCAAAATCAACTCAAAGTAAGATGACTCCACCCGAAGGTCACAACAATGCGCACCCTGGTGACACAACACCACAGTGGAGCAACATCACCCCGAGCAACCAACGAAAAGCAGGGGAAGGAGACCCTCACAACGAGTCTCTTCCACATGCAAGGAAAAACCACTAAGCGAGACCGACACTTCCACAGAAGCACAATCAGCCAGACACCAACGGCACTCACCAAACTACCATCTGGCAGAGCACACAGGGCACAAGAAATGAAATAAACCTCTCGAGCCTGGGGACACACGAAGTCCCACCAGCACGGCCGAGAATGCACAAATGAACAGAAGGACAACCTGGCGAGCGCAGCAGCCAGACGCACGACCCAGGGCACGACACCTCAACCAACAATGCCCAGGCAGACTGTAACACGAACAGTCCAACTAGTAATAGCGACAACTCATCTCCACAGAGAGAGAGAGAGCAGCAACAACCAAAACAACACAAGGCAACATTGGGGAGAACCTCCACCCAAAGCGCCAAAGAGCCGTTCTGGAAAAACATCACCAGAACGTAGCCTAAACAAACGGCCAAAACACACGGCCAATAGAGAGAACACAACAGCCAGCGAAAGCAACCCAACCGGTTCTGGGAGAACCTCCACCAGAACCACCAAGGCGTCGTTCTGGAAAACCCACCAGAACACACCAGCCAACACAACAACAGCATACCTCAACCTTGAGGTAACACAACAACCGAAAAAACAAGCCCGGAATAGTCCTAACAGGAACCCTCACTAGGACAACAGCCAACGGTTCTAGGAAACAGCACCAGAACACAAGGCAACCAAGTGATGCACCTCAACCTCTAGGGCAACGCAACGGCAACCAACCACACAACAGAGACCTCAAACCAAGGAGGTAACACAGCGGAAGACTTCAACAAGCACAAAAGCAGTCCCAGAGGGAAAGGAACCCTCACTAGGACAACAATAAAACAGTTTTGAGAAACATCACCAGAACACAAGCAGCCAAACGATGCACCTCAACCCAGAGGGCAATGCCACAACAACCAAAAATGAGCACAACACAGTTTCGGGGAAACCTCACCTCCACCAGAACCAACAGAGAAGAACTCTGGAAACACCTCACCAGAGTTCACAACTAGCCAGCACAAAGCCGGCAACAACCACAGACAGATGTCACAACGCTCAACCAGCGGTGCAACACGGCACACAAGCATCTTCTTAGGTCGAGCAAAGACGCCGACTGATCAAAGCACAGCGCCCAATGGCGCACAGGCACACAAGGCCAAACACACATCCAACAAGGACACACCCTAACAACAAGGGCCTACCAAGGCAAGGACACCTTCGACCGGTTCCACAGACCACAACCCTACACCGGTGAAGGCCACACCACATGTAGACTCTCTCAGCCTTCACGACACAACCACCAGGACGTGCAGGCCGAGGACGAATCCAATCCCAGCACGATCGAAAACAGTAACCACGCTCGTAGCACGCGCACCCAGCAACAGCAGCAACACTCTCCTACAGCTCACACCCGAACCCTGCTGGAAAACTAGCCACTTGCAACAAAGATCCCAATGCTCACCGGACGGGCCAGTAGCGTACCGCTGGTACTGATGAAACTGTTGCAGCTTCTGGAACTGTGGAAACTACTGTGGTTGCTGGTACTGACGCAACAGCTACTGCTGCTGACGGGGTGTCTGCTGCTATGGAGGGTACTGATACTGTGACAACTGTTGAGTAAACTGTAACTGTGTTGGCTGCTGTGGCTGTTGAACTTGCCCTATCGGGCAATCCCTCCTATAGTGACTTGGTAAATCGCAAGTGTAACAGATCACCTCATGCCTGCTCTACTCGGCTCCCTACTGAACTGACTGCTCTGCCAACCTCGATTGATGCTTCTACTGCTGTCGGTACTGTCCACCTCCATGAGGTGTCGACCGCCTAAGCTTCGAGACTATCTGAGCTCGAAGAAGGGGATGAAGTTGCACTACCACGGCTACCAATGGGACGTAGGTACGGGGTGGTCCTAGAGGAAGCTCCTCTCTATTGTTGCTGCTGTTGTTGGGGCTGCCAGGCCTCTCTCTCCAAAGGGGTGGCTTAGCCACTGCCACTCCCAAAGTGGCAAACATGTGAGCAGTCATGCCCCATCGTAAATCTGGCCTCAATTCTACGATAAATCACTCAGTACAAGTCTGCTTACTACTGGCCACATGGAGAACATGCCTCAATAATCGGACGAACCTCTAATGATACTAGCAACTGTCATGTCCCCTTGAGTCAACTCGTGGAACTGATCACACCTCTCACGTCGAGCATAATCTGAGAAGTACTCGCCGTGGAAGACCTCCAAAAACTACTGCCAAGAAATCTGATCTAGCCTCTGTCCAGAGAAGTGTGTGTGTCTCTGAACTCTCCACCACTCGTGGGCTGGTCCCTTGAGCTGATACACTGTCAATCTTACCCGATCCTCCTCAGTGCACTCCATGGTCTCAAAAGTACGCTCCAACTCATGAGCCCAACTCTCAGACATATCTGGGTCATAGTCGCCGAAGAACGTCGGTGGTCGGAGATGCAAAAACCTCTCCAAAAAGGTTGTCTGGTCCTCAGTCGCTCCCGTCCTCACCCTGCCAACCTGGGTACTTCTGGTACCCGATGCCTGTTGTACCGCTGGCTGCATAACTGGTCGATCTGCCTGCTACTCCAGTACTACTGGGGGAGGTACTGGTGGCTATCCTTCTGCTGCTGCCTGCCCTAGCTACCATGGCCCCTGGAACATAGCCCTGAAGAACTACTTGACCATGGGGAGCATGGTCTCAAACTGCGGTGGTGGGGGCTGGTACCATTGCTGTTGCTGCCCACCCTGTGCCGCTGCTGCCGCTGCCTATTAAGGCTGTGCTACAGACTCCTTTGCTGACACCTCCTGTTGAACCTCACCTGGCACTGGCATATCTAACTCCCCCTGCTGCTTCATCAGCACTCTGGTCTGCCTGCATCTATACGGAGTCATATCTTGCACGACACACAACCAACAAGGTTAATGACACTAACTCGGGCAGCTAGCAGTGTACTTGTACTCCTGTTGGGACTTTCCTGTTGCAGTTTAAATCCACTACAAGTCTTGTTAGACTTTCTCTCTCTGATACCAACTATAATGACTCCGAGAGCCCGACCCTCAGGCCCAACCGAGGACCCGATTTTCACGGTCTCCACCCACAGATTCGGGGATCTGGAAGAGCTATAACACAAGTCTAATAGAATATGTAAATGAAATAAACGTCAACTACTGAACTAGGAGCACACACGAAAGTACGGAAGGGAAAGAGCGAGACCGCTGCGTAATGCTCTAGGTACAGTCCCAACACACAACAAGTACAAGTAAGCAAAGGGAAGAACAAGGCCCTTAGAAGCATACCCTGAGGGTGAAGTATAATTGAAGAAAAGGGGAGTCCCACTGCTAGCTATGGGGACGATGATGACTGCCCCGCCTACTCCACCTGACGTGCACCCAGCCGCTGTTGGGAAGTCTCACCTGTAAAAAGGAGGGATAAGCTTCACAACAAAAGTTCAGTGGGGACTACCAATCACCTACTAGCTCTAACTGACAGGATAAGTAATTATAATAAAAGTAAATGACAACAGATATATATGCTAATCTAGCACAGAAAAGTGTGGTAGGAAAACTAACCAACTAACAACAGTACGGAGAAACGTAACACGGTAAGAAACTCCATACGACCTGTGCATCGTGACCACCACACGGCTGGTAACACAGACAGAGGGAACCCTGCCTAGACAAATGACACTAGCTATGGAAATCACTACCACTAGTCAACTGGTCAGGAGCGTCCACTGACGTCTTACCCTCGACCACAGTCCTGGCAGCCACGTCTCGTCAGAGTGGAGCCGAGGAACACAAGTAACCACAATAGTAACCACTGTAGTCTGGTCGGACTATGGTCCCACGCCTGGCCTCTCTAGGTGGTTCCGGGGCCATAAAGAGCGAGGCAGTGAGAAGAAGGACTGACTTGCCTACGCCAGGAAGAACATCAAACGGCCTCGATGTCCTAGACCAACCAAGAGAGCTCTGCAAACGACTCGACGCCACTGTCCTAAGCACCATTTTCCCCTCCACTCCAGAGTCCCTGACTCGATAACGCCCGTCGCCTGGAGCACTTTCTCAGACAGACGCATGGGGACGGGGGTCCCAAGTAAACGGTAACAACCTCTCGTGGGACAAGCTCTCAAGTGCTGAGTACCGGGCAAAGGACTAGTGTAGGATTGTATTAGGAACTAGCACTAGTGCCACGGGTACAGAAGGAACCAAGAACAGGCGAAAACTCGATGAGAAATAGACTCCGTGCAAACTTACCTATGTCTATCACTGTCGCAATGCTTAGGGCTGCCGCAATACTATCGCGACACCAAAGCCCATCGTGACAGGGTCGCGATGCCCTAAGCGGTCGCGATCATGTCGTGGTGCCCCTGCCCGTCACGACAGCAAGAAGCATGTCACGGTCGGCGCATGCATCGCGACATCATTGCAGCCCTTAGACCAGTCGTGACACCAGACAGAGGGGGTCCCAAGATAGTCCTCCCAAGGATCACCCCAAAAACCACTAAATCACATCCATCCGGAGGAGGGGAGTATGATGAACACTAGGAAAGCACGTATAAGAGGCAAACCACCCACAATCCCATGAATCATGCAATCAAACAAGAAGATTTGCACTTAAAGAAAACCTCCCAAACAACGGAGCATGGATCTCTCACCCCAAACCCCTAAACACCATGGAGAACACAAGAATCTCAAGAAACACAAGGGAGAGGGAGCATGGTAGAACTATAAGGAGAAGAGGAAGTCCCTACCTCAATGAGTAGAGATAACCCGTTGGGGCCTTCTCGTAGGAATGGCCACCACCTCCTCGCTTCAAGCACCATAAGGACATCGCCTAGACGAAGGGAATGTCACCACCTCGCCAAGAACACCAAGAAGTCGCCGGAAGAAGCAAGAAGGCTCAGAGGAGGATGAAGAAGGAAGAAGAAGAAAAGGGAGAGGGAAAATGGGTGCCTGCCTCGGTTTTGAACCGACGGGGCCCGAAATGCGATGGGTCAGGGTGGCACGACAGGAACCTTGTCACGATGGCCCTCCCGGTCGTGACACCATGTCGCGTTCGCCTACCCCGGCGTGACACCAAAAGTAGGTCAAACCTCGAAGACCGGGCAACCAGAACACGACGGCTGACCTCATCACGTCAACAGTCGTACACGCCCTAACACCCAACAAGGTCGTTCTGACAAGAAGCACAAAGTGACCCAATGGTCAGAAATCAGAGTCGCGTCACCTCCACACGGCATGACAAGAATGCGATGTCTCCAGACGTCATTTCAAGAACATGACGCCCAAGGGGGGGGGGGGGGGGGGGCGACAAGAAGCATGTCACAACCGACCCTGTTGTCGCGACATTGTCGCGACCCTGAGGATGGGGCCAGGGCCCAAGAGAGCCAGATCTTACATTATGTGTTGATGGACTTATGCATAACCTCAACAACATCAATCAACTATGTGGCAAATGTCACTTAGTCAAGTTTTAGAATGATAAGTGTATAATTCTAAAAGTCAAGAAAGTAGTCTTTGAAGCTGACAAAATGAAGAATTTGTATACACTTCAACTAGCAGAACTGAAAGAAGTCAATCTATGTCTTGCAACTACCAAAAATGATGAGACTGTTGTGTGGCACAGAAGACTAGGACATGTCAGCACTTCAGTAATAAAAAATTTATTAAAGCATGATCTAGTTGAAGGTCTTCCAAAGCTCAAATTGAATAAATCTGGAATCTGTACAGCTTGTGCAAAAGGGAAGTAGACCAAGACATCCTTTCAGTCCAAGATAATAGTAACAACTTTAAAACCATTGGAACTCATCCACATGGATTTATTTAGACCAATAAGAAATGCAAGTCTTGGAGGAAAGGTCTATGGCTATGTAATTGTGGATGATTACTCATGATACACTTGGGTATCATTTTTGGAAGCAAAATCAGAAACTTCCTTAGCTTTCCTAAAATTCAGTAAACTAGTACAGAATAGCCATAAATATGAGATAATCAGTATCAGATCTGATGATGGAGGAGAATTCAAAATTGAAGATTTCATCCAATTCTGTGAAGAAATTGGAATTGAGCATAACTTTTCTGCTCCAAGAACTCCTCAGCAAAATGGTGTAGCAGAAAGGAAGAATAGAACACTGCTTGATATGACTAGAACCATGTTGTTAGAGTACAATCTACCAAAGTATTTCTGGACAGAAGCAGTCAACACTGCATGCTACAACATCAACCGAACTATGATCAGACCAATTCTGAAAAAAGCTCCTTATGAACTTCACAACGAAAAGAAGTCAAACATCGGTCATCTACGGCCCTTGGTTGTAAGTGTTTCATTATAAATAATGGTAAAGATAATCTAGGAAAATTAGATGCTAAAAGTGATGAATATTTTTTATTATGATATATTTCAAAACCTAGAGGATATAGGGTGTTTAATAGAAAAACTTTAACAATTGAACAAATTGTTTATGTTTTATTTGATGAAACTAACCCTTCTATACAGAGAATAGAAGAAGAAGACGTTATTGAAAAATTATGCAGGGATCTGGAACAAGCTTCTCTTAAGGAGAAAGATGAAGTCAAGGAAGATCCTCCACTAGAAGAACTCCAACAACAAGAAGAAACACATGAAGGACTTCCTAAAGAATTGAGGTATCACAAAGATCATCCAAGGGAAAACATAATAGATGATCCTTGTGGATGCTTCATTCCGCACCCCCGCTATGCAGCAGCTATTCCGGAGGTTCTCTGAAGGTTGTCTTGCTCCCTCGTTGGCATGGAAAGGTGCTAGTTGACCCTTGCTTGCTTCTTTGACTTTGGTTTGACCAGATTGACCTAGGGGAAAGACAAAGAAACTAGAAAAGTAACTGAAGGGAGGTGATCGCCAGGGCCTTACTTGTGCCAAAGGAAGTGCCTTGATCATGCCGGTGACGCTGCCTCGCATAGCAGATGATGATGGGATTCCAACTTTCCTCTCTTCAGCCGGACAAAGAAAGGAAGCTCCACGGTCTCGTTGGAAGTGTTCCTGCAACAAGAGAAAGCTCTATTAAACTTGGATGAAGTGTAGTAAATGTCCAAAAAGGGAAGAAGAAGCCCAAAAGGAGAGCCTCGTACCGATTGCGGGCTTGAGAAAAGGGGTGGCCAAATGCTATGACCACCCTTCTTCCCTCTGTTTTTGGTTGGAAAACCCCTTTTGGGTGTGTAAGGAGGTGCACTACGTGCCTAGAGTGTGTGTGAGTGAAGTGACTAGCATGCAAAGTTAAGAGGGAAGGAAGGGAAAGAGAAAGAAGAAGAGGGAGATGATCCTCTTGTAGTAGCATGGTTGACTCCTTTGTGGGCTCCTCCAGCACGTGGTGAAGCCTCCTGGACGCTCCAAAGATTGAGAGGAAGAGAGGGAACAAGGGTGGAAGCTTAGGTACACTTTCTCTCTCTTCTCTCAAAGCAACAAGGCTTGGGCTCATCCAGCATCTCCTCTCTCACTTAGAAGGCCAAGGAGTACCATATATAGGCAGTGGGGGTGGAGCTACGGAGCATAGGATGCTCAAGTGTGAAGAAACACACTTAAACATGTGGCAATCCATGTGTTAAGGCTTGAACCAATGAGAGGGGGCCAAGTAGGACTTTTACTGGGTCAAGGGGGTGCCAAGGTGGCCCATTTGCCCATTGAGAACGTCCCCATGCGTTGCATGGGGGAGAGAATGGCGCAAGTGGGCTGGAATCTTAGGCAGTTGCATAGACCAAGTAAACCCAGGTTAACGGCAATCGATGCTGCCGCCAACCCCATGCAGACGTCAACACATATGGCCGTCAACTATAATCGGTGTCCAGGGATCTTGCCGTCAACAAGGAGTCAGCGGCAGTCGATGTGGACGTCTACATGGGATCCAAGGCAAGTCAACAAGCGGTCAAACAGGCCTTATTGGGCCATGAACCACGCAGAGATGGGCCAAATCTCGCGTCTACAATCCTCAAGATAGGGTAAGAACCAGAGGTATGTCCATTCCATGTGATTACATTGCATTTGTATCACAAATTGAGCCTAGGACAATCAATGATGCACTGACAGATAAATCTTGGATCCTAGCTATGCAAAAGGAACTTAACCAGTTCCAACACAGCCATGTCTGGACTCTTGTACCTAGACCTTCTGATCATCCAGTTATTGGGACCAAATAGGTCTTCAAAAATAAAATGGATGAATCAGGGGTTATCACCAGAAATAAGGTCAGACTAGTAGCTCAGAGATATTCCCAAGAGGAAGGTATTGACTTTGATGAGACATATGCTCCAGTTGCTAGATTAGAGGCAATTAGAATTTTATTAGCATATGCATGTTCGTTAAATATCAATTTATATCAAATGGATGTAAAGAGTGCTTTTCTGAATGGTTTCATAAAAGAAGATGTTTATGTTGAGCAATTGCCGGGTTTTGAAGATACTAAGTATCCAAAACATGTTTTTCGTTTAAGGAAGGTACTATATGGTTTGAAACAAGCTCCAAGAGCTTGGTATGAAAGACTAAGTGCTTATCTTCTATCACATGATTTTTAAAGAGGTAAAGTAGATAGCACTTTATTTATTAAGAAATTTTCAGAAGAGATTTTGATTGCACAAATATATGTTGATGATATTATTTTTAGTTCTACAAATGATTCACTTTGTAAATTCTTTGAAACACTTATGTAGAGTGAGTTTGAAATGAGCATGATGGGTGAGCTTAACTATTTTCTTGGCTTGTAAATCAAGCAGACCAAGGAAGGAACTCACATTTGTCAAATCAAGTACATTTTAGATTTACTTTCAAAGTATGGTTTTGACAAGTGTAAGCCATTAGGAACTCCTATGAGCTCAGGAAGAAAGTTAGATAGTGATCTAATTGGCAAGAAAGTAGATCAAAAGATCTATATATAGATGCATGATTGGGTCATTACTCTATCTCACTGCTAGTATATCAGATATAATGTTCAGCATATGTTTGTGTGCTAGGTTTCAGGCTGATCCAAAAGAATCTCATATAAATACTATTAAGATAATTTTTAGATATCTTATTAATACAAGCAAATTTGGTTTGTGGTATCCCAGATGTTCTAAATTTAATCTGCTTTGATATAGTGATGTTGACTATGCTTTATGCAAAATAGATAGAAAATGCACCAGTGAAACTTGTCAGTTTCTTGCAGGTTGCTTAATCTCTTGGTCTTCTAGAAAGCAAAATTCTATGGCACTTTCCACAACAGAAGTAGAATACATTGCAGCTGGAAGTTGTTGTACTCAACTGTTGTGGATCAAACACCAGATGGAAGATTATGGTCACAAATTAAATGCAATCCCAATATTGTGTGACAACACAAGTGCAATTAACCTAACCAAGAATCCAATTCAGCATTCAAGGACCAAGCACATTGAGATTAGACATCACTTCATTAGGGACCATGTAAGTAATGATGACATTTTACTTGAATTTGTTACTACAGACCATCAATTAGCTGATATATTTACCAAACCTCTTCCTGAAGAGAGATTTACTTCTATTAGAAGAGAAATAGAGATGTGTAATCTTGAATAACTTAATGCTTACTACTATGTGATGTATTCTTTGATTAACTATCTTCATTTTTTCTAACTCTTTGATGTTCGACTCCTCACAATTCAAAGTTTATGAAGTCAAAGTTTATATAGTTGAAAGTTATAAGCCAAAAATCAAATTTTAAATTAATTTCTTTTGGGGGCAAAATAATAAATGTTTATTTATTCTTCTTTCTGTCACTTTTGTCGATTTAATCCCAGTTGTTGATCCCATAATCTATGGTCTTCGACATCTTTTCACTTTCTTATACATAAACTTTCCCCTTTTCATTTCAAATCACCACATTCGAATCCACTTCAACTCCTTTTGTCTTCTTCCTGGTTCCTGCACCCGTCTTCGACTCAGGTAGAACCCTCATTGTGATCCTCTCGATTTCATCAATTTTCTCTAAAGAAAGGTAGGATCTTTGCCTTATTTGGATCATTTTCCTTTTTTTTGAAGTCATTCAAAGTCACTTCCATCGTATTTGTCTAGATGGCCTCTTCTAGGGCTCTGGATGCCTCTTTTTTCACTCCGAAGTAGTTCCTGAGGCTATCCTCCACCAAAGCCTCTGTTTGTTCTGGAAATGTAGTAGATCTTTTCCAGATGACCGGCCAGTTGAGTTTTGTAGCAGATACCTTGGATGCCATGGGTTGGAGAAGACTTTGAGAGATTCAAGAACCAACCTTTGAAGATGCAGTCAAAGCTTTTTATGTAACTCTATCAGTTTCAGCAGATGGGTCTTTGGAAGGCTCTGTCAAAGGCAACACAATCACATATTCTGAAGCTATTTTGGTAGAAATCTTGAAATGCCCTACTTCCGGCCATAGGCCAACTAAAGCAGTTCCTTTATATAAGTAGAGATTGGGCATAGTGGGTAGCAAAGGGACTACTCACAAGAAGGAGCTTATCATCAATCAACTCACTGTTGAGAAGCGACTCCTCCATGCCATCATCACAACCACTGTGACACCAAGAGCAAGAACCCACTCTTCCATCACAGCCAGAGATGAAAACTTACTCTTCTGGGCCATTCAGAGGCATCAGGTCAGTTTGACCTCTGTGATCATGGAGAGAATGTCAGGGTCCAGAAACCTTATTGAATCTCTTCCTTATGGACCACCGTTGACAGTTTTATTCAGAAGAAATTCAATGGATTTGGAAGAAGAAATTGCAACTCTAGTCAAAGAGAAAATTGGGTTATCCACTCTCCGTAGGAGTCACTACTCCTTAGAGGATAAAGCACAAAATTTGTGGCTTAAAGATTCTATACCAGACTGCACTCATGAAATTTTTACAAATGAGATGCAGGGTACACCCTCCATTGCCCCTCCAATACAGTCAATGGAAGACAGAGATGAAGAAGTTGTTCCTGTTGAACAAGAACAAGCAGGACCCTCTATTGAACCAGAAATCCCTGAAGAAACACTTGCTCAAGTAATCAGGGATAGGAAAGGCAAATCAGTTGTTCATGAAGAAGCTCCTCCAAGTCCTCCTATTCATGAACCTTTTATGGAGGAAGATTACCCCATATCTCTCCACCACCTGTAGAGACCCAGCCAAGGTCTCAGGGGGAGACAAGCAGGACCATAGATGATTTGTTTGAATTGGTCCTCAAACAACAAGAGATGCTAAGTGTACTGTAGATGTAAATCCATCAAGTGGATGTCAAATCTGATTTTATATCTGATGAAATTCAGCAGTTAAGAGATTTATTCTTTTAGTTTGTATGTAATCAAGACAAGAGCAGTACCCCTATGCCAGCCACAACACCAATTGCAGAGGCAAGGCCAGAAGAAAGAGCTATACCATAGGCAGAACCAGAACCACCAGCAACTACAGCAAAAATAGGAACTGAGATGCCAACAGTAACCGAGATGTCAACAATGTAGCCAACACACCAGTCAGCAAAGCAGATGGCAGCAACAGCAGTAGAGCAGCCAACAGAGCAACAACCAGCAACAGTAGAAGAATAGGCAGCAGAGGTAGAGGCAGCCACCACAGAACAGCCACAATCAAATCTAGCTCCCTCTCCCTCATGATCTCATTCTAAGGTGTTCACAATGAGAGCTAAGAGGAAGTTGGTCAAGTCAGGATCCATACTCTTTCCTACCTCCTAGTCAACCCTCTCTTCTGATCCTGATTCCTCATCTACTCCCATACCTACCTCACAATAGCCAGTTCTTATGTCTCTTTTCCTTAAATCTATACCAGCAGTTAGGAACCTTAGACATCCCAGAACTTCACTAGTTATCACCCTCCTTTTTCTCATCTCTTCTCCATTCCTCTACTCCTACTTCTAATCTTAGTACTTAACCTTTAGCTAAGATTGTGCCTAATGAAGAGCTTCCCTCATAGGTTGGGTAGAAGAGAAAAGGAAAATATGTCAGAAAAGATTATCCTCCATTCTAGTATGCCTTTATCCATCATTCTAGGAGGAACTTTAATTTGTTTCAAGATTTTTTGAAGATCGAGGTATTTTTGGAAGTCCATGGCATTCCTAACTACAAACTAGAGGATTGGTTACCTCTCCTCATCAAAACCAAGGAATTCCCTCTACAACCCTTAAATGCCATCATCCATTCCAGTCACAATCTTAGTGCTGAGGAATTTCTGAGAGTCTACCTTGGTGAAGCAGCCAAGTATAGAGAAGTCAGAGTAGAAGGCACTGGTCCTATAAATGTTCACACTCATTTGAATTTGAGCTCCTTTGATTTGTTTGGCATTCTCATAAAGCAATATCAAGAAAGCTTCAGCCAGATGAAGAGATTTAATGAAGAAAGATTTCAGCTCAACTTAGTTGATGTCAGTCAGGGTCAATGGGCTATGTTGTTGAAAGGGCAGAGAAAAATTACATCCTCAATGATTGTTGGATTACCCTCACTTTGTACCCCAGTCTGATAGGTGCAGTTTCCTCCAAAAAAAGACTTTGCTCAAGTTTTCTTCAATAGGCACATCAGACTAGTAGTCAGATTTCAGATTAAGTACTCCAAAGTCTTATCATTTCAGAGGTTTGCCTTCATTCACATTGCTAAGACAATTAAGTATCTTCAAGAATTTTAGCAGTGATTTGCAGAATTTGAAAAATTAATTGAAGAGCAGTGGGTAGACTGTTATCCAGAAGAGGCTAAGGAATGTAGAAAGAAAAAGCTTCATCCCTCTTCTTTCATGGCCAAGAATTATGATGATCTTAGGAAATCTCTTACAGTCAAGTGAGAAGGCAGATATGATCTGTATTACAAGGCCAAAGTAGCAGCACACTCACAAGAACTTCATTACAGTAAATGATTTTTTGCACAAAGCTGCTACCAGGAAGTTTATTCCTTTAAGGCACACTCTAGATAATGAAGCCCATCATCATAGAGTAGGTTGGTATCATCGCCGCCACCTCAACTCCTACAAGAAAATCCCTTCCATTGACCCTTCTTATAATATAGATTCTTTTATCTTTGAACATGTCTTTCCTGAGAATGTGAAGAAGTTGTGGGAGCTTCTATAACCATTCTTTGATCAACTCCCACCTTTTCTCTATCTCCCTAAATCTTCCTAAAGCATATCTTAACTTTTGTATATGTACAGATCTTCTATCATTCAATAGAAAAGACTCTATTGATGTTAACTTTTGTGCATCTCTATCTCTCTTTTCCTCTCTACTTTGTCCTTTCTGTTAATGACAAAAAGAGGGAGAAATATAGGTATTTAGCATTCTATATCTAAGAGAGAAATTTAAGAAGACAAGGAGATAAGAGAAATTGAAATAGAATTTGTTTGCATAAAAGATTTCTCTGTGCTAAATTCTTTTACATATGCATAATTTTGTCATTAACAAAAATGGAGAGAATTGTTGTTCAACTATTTTCTACAAAAGCATGCTCAATTGTTTTTTATTATGACAAAATCATTTTAGTTATACTAAACCATTTTTTCAAGTAATAAACAAATTCATTTGATAATAACATAATGGCATTTTACTTAGTATTTGTATTTGTTGTGTTAAGGCAAAGGCATGCATGTATTATACTGTACAATCATTTATAGAGAAAGGTGTCAACATATAATTATTTTCTAATGACACTTTTCTATCTCTAGTAAAATTCTTTAAGTCCACAACTAGTATAAATATCGAGTTGATTCCGACTCTTGAAAAGTCAAAGTGAGAAATCGATTGTTGAACAAATGTCATCAATCAAAGTCCAATTCCGATTCTTGGAAAGTCGAAGTGAGAAATCTATTGTTGAACAAAGGTCATCAATCGAAGTCGAATTCCAACTCCTAGAAAGTTGAAGTGAGAAATCAAATAATGAACAAAGGTCGTCAATCGAAGTCCAATTCTGACTCTTGGAAAGTCAAAATGAGAAATCGATTGATGAACAAAAGTCACCAATAGAAGTCCAACTCCGACTCCTGGACAGTCGAAGTGAGACATTGATTGGTGAACAAAGGTCAGCAGTCGAAGTCTTTCTCTGTAATTTCCATACAGTCAAAGTTAGGTATCGATTGGTGAACAAAGGTCAGCAGTTGAAGTCTCTCTTTGCGACTTTTGAGCAGTCAAAGTTAGGCATCAATTGATGAACAAATGTCATTAGTCAAAGTCTCACTGTGACTTCTATATATGCAGTCGAAGTCCGATATTGATTGATGAACAAATGCGATCAGTCGAAGTCCCATATCGATTGATGTAGTATTATTCTGATTGGCTATTTTCTAAACATCGATTGATGAAGTTTTAAATATTGATTGTTGTAGTTCTACATAACGACTGATGAAGTATTATTCTGATTGGATTTGTAATCCTTTATATAATATTTCTAAACATCGATTGGTGAACATTATAATATGTTTTAAAGATATGTTCGGACATTTTGATTTAATATTTTTTAAATACATATCTGAAGCTTTGTAGCTTAGATTATTCCCAAGTAGCTATATGTTTTTGCAAGATATCGGTAAGTGTCATTCAAACTGACATATTTCTAGTTATTAAGGAAAAAAATTTGCAGGTGTACTACGCGCCAAGTAGGTGTCCATACCCCCTTGAATGCTCACCTACCCCAGTACAATTTAAGTACAGACTTTATCTCTGAAGTAGTTAGATATCCTTTCAAACAATTTGTCTCTTGCTTTCACTTAATATTTTATTACTTACAAGTCTAACCATGAGGAAGAGAAAAGTCCTTGCATGGGTATGGTGTTTGCAAACATCTACTGTGATTGTCTACAGAACCATGCAGCTCTCCATATAGCTAGAAAGCCATTAAGCAACTCAAGGATCTGAAGATGGATCTCTCAAGCTGTTTCCTAAATCACAACATTTAAATTTTTGAAATTGCTATATTCCAACGGGAAACAAGACTCTAAAGTTTATATATAAAGTGTTGAAGTTTGTCTGTAAAGATATACATCAATACATCAACACATCAAGAAAACAAGAGAGACAAGAAGCAACGAAGCACAAAAGAGAAGAGTGCACACAGAAAATCTGAAGGAAAGCAATCTGCGCAAACAAGTCGACTCCAAGCTCTCTTGCTCTTCTGCATTTAGAAGCTTGTTTATGGGTGGTTTAGATAGTATGAGTTCTTCTTCTCAGTCCACCCTTTAGTCAGAAGGAGTTTAGAACTTTCAAACATATTTGAATATCTCTTTCTGTTCTTCTGTGTTTGCTCATTCTCTGAGCAAGCACTATGTCTACACCTCTCTCAGCGCAGAAACCAACAGAGGATTTGTTCCCTGTAGTTCCTCTTTTGTAGAAGGGAAGACCTACTATGGTAGGTGATTGTTTGTCGCTTTGGTAAAGGGAAGACTTGCTAGGGAGGAGCGGAGCAAGTGGTTGTAATACCTCTCTTTAGAGAGAAGGCCAAGGGTTCTTGGTAGTCAGTGGAAAATCCCAAGTTGCACACCTTATCCTTTTGAAAAGGCACATGGACTCTTTCAAGGCATATGGACTCTTTCAAAAGGATAATGGGTAATCAAGTGTCATTCAAACCACATTTCTTGTTATCTTATTGAGCCCCAAGTTGGTCACTCACCTTGAGCCCACCATTAGCCTTGCTTTGAGCCCATTAAAAGCCCAATTTTCATGATATCCCGTCCATTATCCTTTTGAAAGAGTCCATGTGCCTTAAATACCCATTATTCTCTCATATGATTGGCCAATAATTCGAGAATAATCATTTTCCGTAACGTGACGGGTCGAGGCGCCGCGTTAGCCTTGTCGCGCCCCCCTTGGTCGCCGTGACAGCCCATGCATATCCATGCACATGGCTTCTCTGTCGCGCCCCGTCTGGCCGTCGCATTCGTGCCTGTTGCGCCCCTATGATCCGTCGTGACTATAGCCGCGTACGCAGGCCTTCGCAACCATCTCCTCTTTATCCTCTATTGGCCTTATCATCATCCCAAGCAACCTCCCAACCCACCTGAGCGCGGTTTAGGGTTATGGGACTCCTCAGGAACCTCCTTGGACTCTCCCATACGGATTTAGATGGATATATCTCCTTTATTTGGGTCATTATCATTAAAAATGGGTTTTTTCTCTCTCCTAGTCTATATAAGCAAGGCCTCTCCTTCAAAGGAGAAGGGAGCCCCATTTTCCACCACGAAGTGCTGCCGAAATTCCCTCTGAACCCACACTTAGCCCGTAGCTCTTCCTTTCCCTCATTTCTTGACATTCTCCACATCAAGCCTTGCACATTTCTTCATCCATGGAGCTTTGTGTGTGAGGAGGGCAACTGCCACTTCATCCACAGCCTCTACATGGTCCAAGGATGCTGCACAACGCCAGGGAGTCGCCCCTTTGGGGCTCTTTCTTTCTTCCTACCTCTCCTTTTCTCTTTCATGCATTTGTTATTTCTTTTTAGATAGGGTTGCATTCCCTTTTCCTTCCTATGTTTTCCTACCACCCTAGGGGTTTAAAAAACCACCCACAGGTCCGTTCCCTCCATGATTCACCTTTCCTTTTCATTTTTGAATAGATATTACGCTTAAATATGGTCTAACAGAGTTTTATTTGTTGTTTTCTTTGCATTGGCAGGCACACAAGCGAACATTAACGAGGAGCTCTTATCCCCTGGCCGGCCGGAGGACAGGAAGAGGGTCCAGCCAACCATCTCCCGCACTACAGAGAACGCGGTTGGCTTGGGCGTTGCGATAAAGTTGACGCGCCCACCATGGGCGTCGCGACATCATGCCCCTCTCAAAGAAGACTCCCGTCGCGATCTCAGTAAGTCCACCGTTCTCATCTCCTTTTCCTATCATAGTTAGCCTATTTAATGTTGGCCCTTTTGGTACGGCAGCAAGCTAGCCTAGAGGGGGGGTGAATAGGTTTTTTTTTTAAAATCTGAAATAGAAACTTAAACAAAGAAATTAACACTTGAAGGTTTGGTTAGTTTAGTGTGATAAAGAGTAGTAGTGCGGAAGCAAATAAATAATCACACAAAGGACACAAGGAATTTATCCTGGTTCGGCCCTTCCCACATGGAAGTCCTACGTCCAGTCCCCAAGCAACTTCTTGGGATTTCACTAACCAAGGGTACAGTCCCCCTTAAGGACACTACAACACCCAGCACCCCAGCTGGTCTTCTTCTCTTTCCCGGGCAAGAAGGCAGCCCACTTCTCTTACAGGTAAAGAAGCCAACCTCCTGGTACAAACCCCAGTGCGGTTCTGCTAGACACAAACCCCTAGCTAGGTTCTACACTGTATACAGTCCTACAGCTGGACAGAAGTCTTTCTTAGAAAAGAAAGAACAAAGCTGAGAATTGGAACAAATAAAAACCAACTAAAAGAACTCTCAGCAAAAGACTCTCTCCCCCAGATTACAAGATGCACACAGAGAGAGAGAGAAGAGAGGAGAAGGAGCTTGAATGCTTCAGTGCTTCAGATGCTTGAACACTTCTTCTTGGGCTCAGGCTCTTTCTCTCTTTTTCTTTGAGTGTATTTGGAGTTTAGGTTCCTCACTGGTTGTACACTCATTCAAAAGATCTTCAGGAAAAGCTTTTTTTTTTTTTGTTCTTCAGCCATGCTTCATCTTTTATATGAGCAGATTTGAATAAATCCGTTGGAATTCTAGCCGTTGCTCATCTTCTCTTTCTTCTGATAATTTGTGGTCTACGAGGTCTGCAAGCATAGAAAAAAGTGTTTAGTTAAAAGAGTGTTTCTGTCAAAAAGGCTCATACCTTTATGTTTCCTGATGCCACCCAGAAGTGGTAAGTAATCTCTCTTTTGTTGGCAGGAGAGAAGAGATCTAGAAAGATAAGCAAAAAAATCTCCTGTCAGAAAGATAGAGGATTACGCAAATCAAGAATATTGACTTTTTCACTAGATGCCAAAAGGCACTTTGAAATATAAAAGAAATCTATGTTTTTACAAAGAAATCCATGTTTTACAAAGGAATCGATGTTTCACTTATCAAATCCTTATGAGAGTTACAAAGGAATCCATGTGAGAGGTCTGTGTGAGTTACAAAGGAATCCTTATGAGAAGTCTGTGTGAGTTACAAAGGAATCTTTATGAGAAGTTTGTGTGAGTTACAAAGGAATCCTTATGAGAAGTCTGTGTGAGTTACAAAGGAATCCTTATGAGTTACAAAGGAGTCTGTCTGAGTTACAAAGGAATCCTTATGAGAGCAAATCGTTATGAGAGCGAATCGTTATGAGAGTCACTTATCAAATCCTTATGAGAGCGAATCGCTATGAGAGCGAATCGTTATGAGAGTCACTTATCAAATCCTTATGAGAGCGAATCCTTATGAGAGTGAATCGTTATGAGAGTCACTTATCGAATCCTTATGAGAGCGAATCCTTATGAGAGCGAATCCTTATGAGAGTGAATCGTTATGAGAGTCACTTATCGAATCCTTATGAGAGCGAATCGTTACGAGAGCGAATCCTTATGAGAGCGAATCCTTATGAGAGTGAATCCTTATGAAAGCAAATCCTTATGGCAGTGAATCTTTATGAGAGCAAATCCTTATGGCACTTTGAACTGAAATCGATATATATTGAATGGACATCGATTTATGTTTAGTGCAAATCATTACGGTAATAATGTCATAAATTTATATTTATTAGAAAATCATGATATTTAATTTATAATTAGAAAAATCATGGTATTAAATATATTTAATATTCAATTAATCACATAAATTTATATTTATTAAGAAAAACATGATATTAAATATTTTTAATAATAATTAATTAAACATAAATTTTGTTATCACCAAAATAAAAGGGTAAAATATAGGAGTGGTTCAACAATCTCCCCCTTTTTGGTGATGACAAAATTTATGAGAATTTTCTAACAAAAATACGTAAAGCATAGAAAATACAGAAAATTCACAGATAATGCATACCATGCATACTCTCCCCATTTTTGTCACAAACCAAAAAGGAAGGTTCTTACCATTGCATTCTCTCCCCTTTGTGAGAGAAATTATTACCATTGAGGGGTTCAACAATGATTGACATAAATGAATAACTCCCCCTTAGTCTGTGCTCCCCCTGAGTGAGAGATTCCGCCTGAATGAGACTTGAAAATAACTGTTAGTAATATTAAAATTTACAAATAAATTAATGACTACTCCCTCTTCAGATATGAGATGGATGAAGAGCTGGCAGTCACCAGTGCCTTGAGCATCCTTTGTTCCTGATGCTCCAAGGCCATCCTGCAAATAAACTATTCAGAAGTAGGTACCCAAATCTTTTTGGGTCCTTGATGGTTAGATACATAAAGATATCCTTTCGGAATCCATACTAGGTGCTTTATTGTGCAGGTGTTTACTGTGTGTCCTAATTTATTACAATGAGAACAACAATGAATATAAATTATTTTGTTGTTCTTATTATCTTTGTACTGTCTGTTTAGAACACAATTTTTGGAAACATTTTCCTTTACAGGGACCTTTTTCTGAGGCATCTTGGTTTCTTTTACAAATTTTGGTAATGGATATTTTTCAGGAATTATGACATGTTTTCCTTTTTCAGGAGGTATGTAACCAAGCCCTTGTTTGTTATTTCCAGATTTTGATCCGTTTAAGCATAGGGCTAAAGATATTTTTCCTTTAGTTAATTTTCTAACTGATTCTTTTAAATACAGATTTTCTTCAGTTAGAGTTTTTAATTTTTCTTCTAACTCTATTTTTTCATTCTCCTTATTTTTTAAATATTCATCCAAAAGATAAATGTTATCTTTACTATCCTTTAATTGTTTATCTAGTTGCTCCAATTCGGATTTAAGATCAGAATTGGTGTTTTCTAAGCAAATAGTATTGTTTTTCAGATTCTTTAATTCTTTTACAACATTTTTATGTTTTTCATATAGTTCATTAAATACTTCTTCTAAGTCTTCAGATTCTGATCCTGAATCTGTGCAAGAATCAAAAGATGAGTTAGGATGTACCTCATCTAGTCCTACCATGAGGGCTAGATTTACCTGCTCTTTCTCTGATTCTGAGCTTGATGATTCTGAGCTTGTGACCTCTTCATTTTCCCAAGCAGCCGCCATGACTTTTCTTTTGAATTTCTTGTGCTTCTTTTTGGATTTTTCTGGTTGACCAGTCTTCTTTAGTTTAGGACAATCTGGTCTTAGATGTCCAGGTTTTCTGCATTCATAGCAGACTGGTTCTTTTTCTTTTCTCTCTTTCTTTTGAATCCTTCTTGATCCATTTTTCTTCTTCTTGAGAATTTTCTGAAGCTTGGACAGTACTTCATCTACGTCACTGTCTTCAGAATCTGCATTTTTGGAACTAGAAAAAGAAGAAGTGGAAGGAGCAGCTGCAACTTTAAGAGCATTAGTACATTTTTTCTTTGATGAGCTTTCAGATAGTCACTCCATATTAATTTCATGTGCCATGAGGGAACCTATTAAGTTATCAATAGAAAGTTTGGTTAAGTCATGGGCTTCTTCAATAGCAGTTACTTTAGGTGTCCATGAAAGAGTTAAGGACCTAAGTATCTTTCTAACAGTTTCCTCATCAGAAAGATTTTTACCAAGAGAACTCAAACCAACTACTATGCTCGAAAATGTATTATACATCTGAGTGATATTTTCATTTGGAAGCATTTTAAATTGCTCATATTGTGAGACAAGAATATCTATCCTAGTTTGTTTTACTTTATCTGTTCCTTCATAAGTTATCTGCAGTTTATCCCATATTTCTTTAGCAGATTTACATGCAGATACTCTACTAAATTCTTTTTTTGATAAAGCACAACATAAATAGTTCTTAGCTTTAAAGTTTAAAGATAGTTTATTTTTATCAGCTATTGTAATAGCAGTAGTGCCTGGAACAGGAACAACAACAAAATCACCTACCTCTATTACTTGCCACAGATCGAAGTCTGTGCCCCGAATGAAGCATTCCATTCGCATCTTCCAATATTGGTAGTCCTCTCCATCAAAGAATGGAGGTCTGGGGACTGATTGACCTTCAGCATATCCTTGAGCTGCCATGGATCTTCTCTAAGATCGTTAGATCTTCTTGATAGATCAGAGAACCTCGCTCTGATACCACTTGTTGGCCCTTTTGGTACGGCAGCAAGCTAGCCTAGAGGGGGGGTGAATAGTTTTTCTTTTTTTTGAAATCTGAAATAGAAACTTAAACACAGAAATTAACACTTGAAGGTTTGGTTAGTTTAGTGTGATAAAGAGTAGTAGTGCGGAAGCAAATAAATAATCACACAAAGGACACAAAGAATTTATCCTGGTTCGGCCCTTCCCACATGAAAGTCATACGTCCAGTCCCCAAGCAACTTCTTGGGATTTCACTAACCAAGGGTACAGTCCCCCTTAAGGACACTACAACACCCAGCACCCCAGCTGGTCTTCTTCTCTTTCCCGGGCAAGAAGGCAGCCCACTTCTCTTACAGGTAAAGAAGCCAACCTCCTGGTACAAACCCCAGTGCGGTTCTGCTAGACACAAACCCCTAGCTAGGTTCTACACTGTATACAGTCCTACAGCTGGACAGAAGTCTTTCTTAGAAAAGAAAGAACAAAGCTGAGAGTTGGAACAAATAAAAACCAACTAAAAGAACTCTCAGCAAAAGACTCTCTCCCCCAGATTACAAGATGCACAGAGAGAGAGAGAGAGAAGAGAGGAGAAGGAGCTTGAATGCTTCAGTGCTTCAGATGCTTGAACACTTCTTCTTGGGCTCAGGCTCTTGTCTCTCTTTTTCTTTGAGTGTATTTGGAGTTCAGGTTCCTCACTGGTTATACACTCATTCAAAAGATCTTCAGGAAAAGCTTTTTTTTTTTTTTTGTTCTTCAGCCATGCTTCATCTTTTATATGAGCAGATTTGAATAAATCCGTTGGAGTTCTAGCCGTTGCTCATCTTCTCTTTCTTCTGATAATTTGTGGTCTACGAGGTCTGCAAGCATAGAAAAAAGTGTTTAGTTAAAAGAGTGTTTCTGTCAAAAAGGCTCATACCTTTATGTTTCCTGATGCCACCCAGAAGTGGTAAGTAATCTCTCTTTTGTTGGCAGGAGAGAAGAGATCTAGAAAGATAAGCAAAAAGATCTCCTGTCAGAAAGATAGAGGATTACGCAAATTAAGAATATTGACTTTTTCACTAGATGCCAAAAGGCACTTTGAAATATAAAGGAAATCTATGTTTTTACAAAGAAATCCATGTTTTACAAAGGAATCGATGTTTCACTTATCAAATCCTTATGAGAGTTACAAAGGAATCCATGTGAGAGGTCTGTGTGAGTTACAAAGGAATCCTTATGAGAAGTCTGTGTGAGTTACAAAGGAATCCTTATGAGAAGTCTGTGTGAGTTACAAAGGAATCCTTATGAGAAGTCTGTGTGAGTTACAAAGGAATCCTTATGAGTTACAAAGGAGTCTGTTTGAGTTACAAAGGAATCCTTATGAGAGCGAATCGTTATGAGAGCGAATCGTTATGAGAGCGAATCGTTATGAGAGTCACTTATCAAATCGTTATGAGAGCGAATCGTTATGAGAGTCACTTATCAAATCCTTATGAGAGCGAATCCTTATGAGAGTGAATCGTTATGAGAGTCACTTATCGAATCCTTATGAGAGCGAATCCTTATGAGAGCGAATCCTTATGAGAGTGAATCGTTATGAGAGTCACTTATCGAATCCTTATGAGAGCGAATCGTTACGAGAGCGAATCCTTATGAGAGCGAATCCTTATGAGAGTGAATCCTTATGAAAGCAAATCCTTATGGCAGTGAATCCTTATGAGAGCAAATCCTTATGGCACTTTGAACTGAAATCGATATATATTGAATGGACATCGATTTATGTGTTTAGTGCAAATCATTACGGTAATAATGTCATAAATTTATATTTATTAGAAAATCATGATATTTAATTTATAATTAGAAAAATCATGGTATTAAATATATTTAATATTCAATTAATCACATAAATTTATATTTATTAAGAAAAATATGATATTAAATATTTTTAATAATTAATTAATTAAACATAAATTTTGTTATCACCAAAATAAAAGGGTAAAATATAGGAGTGGTTCAACATTTAATTCCTATTAGTGGCAGCTATCTAGGTGGCGATCACATTCCTTATTTCCATACCTTTAGATTGAACATCTTGTTGTGTGTTTTGGGGGTGCACATTCCCCGTGATTACACCTTTTGGCGATCACGGTGGGACCTTCAGTGCTAGTCTCGTGAGTTTAGCTTGTTTGCCTGCCATGTTGAGTTGTCTAAATGCTTTCCTAGAACCCTATCAGGTATGTTTTTGTGTTGTTTTGTGTTTCTATTCTCTGTCAGGAACGCGACGTATCGCGTCGCCGCGATTATGTCACGTCCACACATCCGGACGCGATATGATGTACATGTCCCTCCTCTTTTGATCACCCTATTTCTGTCCTAGGGGTTCATTCATGTCTTCTCCATGTTGTTCTTCTATGTACATTTGCATTTTTGGTTGTTAGAATCCTGCTAGGGTTCGGGTTTTTTCTTTTACTTTTCCTGTTTGCATTCGGGTTCTGTCGTGGCGGGACGGGAGGCCGCGACCTTTTCGCGCTGTGCTTGGAAGTCGCGTCATCAGGTACACATTGTTTGTTATTGCTTTTGATTCATGTGTCAGTTTCCGTGTGGTCAATGAGTCTTGCTGTGTTATTTGGGTTGTTCCATGGTTGCTCTGCGTCTTAGGTTAGTCTGTGTGCTCTTTGTTTGTGTATGACTAGAGGTCTCAGCATTCTGCTGATATCGCGGTTGGAATTCAGGTCGCGATAGGGTTGCGGTGTATCTGGCCGCCGCGACTCAGCCGAGGCCTGTTAGTCACTCTGTGTTAGGGTAGGTTAGAAATTACATGCACCTTGGTGCACCTAGGCCCATGCATACACTTCTGATCCATGCTGAGTAGGGTTTCCTCCTCGGTTGAGTGGGTCCTCTCACCTACGAGCACTCGTGGGCTGACTAGGGCCACCTACTGAGGGCCTCCATAAGTCCCCGTGGCCGTACGCACATTGCAGTTCGCCGGGCTGGTTGTACCCGTTGTACCCCTAGTTCAGCCATCCTGCACGTGAGTTTGTGTGTTCCCTTAGTCATCCCGGAGTACTTGAGTTCATACCCATTAGGGTCCTTCTTTAGCCGAGTGCAATTCAATTAAATCAATCCATTAAAAGGCTAAGTGATAACCCTAAAACCCTGACGCATATCATGTTAATTTGGGTGTTTGCTTGAGAACTCCTTTTCTCATCCCCTTCTTGTGTGTTTGTACCTGTTGTTGTACTCCTATTTGTATTTTAGTGTATCCTTTTAATTCATCCTTCATCCTTTCGTGGCTCCTTTCCATTTCACCTATCCTCCAACCTCTTCTCCTCATGCAGACCCCTTGTCTCATGAGTTTCTTTCAAATTCAGCCCAGCCCAGGGCCCATCGGGCTACCTTTTCCCACGCCGTCTTGTTACCCTCCTCCTCCGATGAGGCCGCAGAGTTGGGGCGCCTCCTACTTGAAATGGGCACTGACCAGGCCCGCGAATTGTTGTCCACCTTTGCTCTGCAATCTTCTTCAAAGATGGGCCCAACAGGCCCACATTATCCTGCTCGTTCTAGATCCACTCACGTTGTCACTCCTAGATCGGGCCATCCTTTTGTTCAGCCCACATCATCACAACCGGCCCATTATATTCAATCTGGTCCGGACCTTGGCTCTCAACTCTGCTCTCATTCCCAAGCTGGCCCTCGCTACCCACAATTCACCTTGACTCAGAACTTCCAATCCGAGTTCGAGTCCATGAAGCGAGAGCTTAGCCACCTGCGGAGGCAATTAAATCACAAACCCTCCTTCAATAATACACTCCCTGATTTCCATGGTCTTTGAATCCCTCCACTTTCTCAGCTTCTTGTCTATCACAAATATAGTGGAGCGGGAGACCCTTACATCCATCTGAAAGAGTTCCTCTATGACTTGGTGTCCTACCAACATGATCGCCGCTTATTGGCTTACCTTTTTAGGCGGTCGTTGGATGGGCCCGCTCTAGAGTGGTTTTATTCCTTGCCTCCCGGTGAAGTTGAGAATTTTGAAGTCGTCAAGGTCAGATTCATGCAACAATATCAAGACTGGGTCGGGCCCAAGTATTCAATGGCCGATCTGGTAGCTGAGCAAATGAAGCCCGAGGAAGAGTTTGCAACCTATGTCGACAGGTGGCGTCAGATGTCTGCCCATGTTCAAATGCACATCCCGAAAGAGGAGAAAATCAAGCTCATTGTTGCCAATGCAACACCCATGTACCGCCACATCCTGGCTATGAACAACATCACATCCATGCAACAATTATATAGCCGTGCTCGCTTTGTTAAAACCCAGCTCAGTGACTCTCCCGTGCCATCCTTGTTTGAGGCCCAACAACCCAGTTGCACATTCCAAGGGCCCATTTATGAGGGAGTCCAAAACCATGCCCAAGTTGATGCCATCCACCACACCATGTTTACCCACTCCGCTAATCACTATACACCTCCACCTCCATGTAGCCAACTCGCTCCACTTTCATAAGAACACCCCCCTCACCCATGTCATCGCACCACACCATCCACTACTCATCCATCCCAACATCCACTTGGCCCAAAGTGAGCCCTTTATCCTCTGTTGCCTGAGTCCCTCTCTGATGTCTTCACAGCCTTAATGTCCATCAATGCATTACAACTCCCTCCAGAAAAGCCAAGTTGGGACATGATAGTGGACCAATCAGAATAATGTCTATATCATCGCCATCCGGGGCATACAGTCGTGAACTGCTGTGAATTTCGAGATGTGATCTATAACCTGGAGCGCAAGATAGATTGGGATGAAATGCACAGGCTCATCCTACATTGTCAAGCACAAGGTCGGGGGCAGCAGCCCTCTCCATCACAGACAGCGGAACAGACACCCAAGCCGCCAGCACCATAGCCAAAGCAACAAGCGCAAGCATCAAGACAGTTGCCTTCTCCAACGGCTCATGGTCAGAAGCATTTCTTTACTTACCCTCCAAGTGCGTCATCCGCTCCGTCGCCATCTCAACAGTTTCCTCTACCAACCCTTGCTCAGGCTATCACCACCACGCCTACCCCTGATGCCACATTGTGCCATTGGCCGTCTTCTTTAACGCCACAAACCACTGATCCCTCAGCTCCTACAAACCCTCCATCTTTACCCCTTGCTACCATCTCCACCCCATTACCACTTACACATGAGCAGGCCACCACCATAGCACCAAGGCTCGGGCAAGCTACGCTCACCTCTGAGCCGGAGCAAGAGTTTCCTACTCCCAAGCTTAAGGCTGACTCGACCTTTGAGTCCAGAGAAATTCTCTCTCAGCGCGAGCCTGTCCTTGTCATCCAACCACCTCACACAAAACCCTTCGCATCTGACGAACCCACCATAGCCACCATACACCCCATCACCATAACTACCCAATGGAGCAGGTGTGAACTGCCTGGGGCATGCCTTGTATCTACATCCAGTGAGAAGGACAGTTTGAGAAAAGGTAGCCCAGTCCCAGTCATGCGTCTCAACCTCCACAACTACATCAGCCGCATGCCGAACTATGTCCTTATTCCGGGCACATTTGGGAAGGGTGAGCATTCGTCCCCTCATGAGGTGATTGTCAAGAGAAGTTCTCAAACACTAGCACCAGTAACTTCCAAAGCAAGGATGGTAGCTATTACGCTACTCATTGGTGATGCTACCATTAATGCCATTGTTACCCCCCGCTCGGTTGTGCTACAAGTGACTGGACAAAGGAAGGGCTTCTCTACAAATGTTGTCATGTCTCATACTACAGTCAAGGCCGTCGTGAAGTCAATGCTTAAGGGTCAGGCATGGCAACCTCTAGTTGAGGCTCTCAACAGTACATCCTCTACATCTCTACTGGAGTCTTCACTCAGGGGGCAGCATGCCAAGCTGCCTGAAATAAGTGCTCACATGGCAGTCACAATAGTTGATGAGAGAGCCATATGGCTACAGAGGAGAGCAAGACCATCTGATGCTTGGGCCCGCTATCTAAGGAGACACACCAAGAAGAAGCAATCACATCCATCCGTGAGAACAAATCAGTTACGCCATGCAAGGGTATCTACCAAGAAGCGAAAGAGGCTGAGGTCAAGATCAAAGTTCTGCAAGAAAAATGTCGATCCCCCTATTTTGGCATCTTCTGACCTTAATCTCTCAATGCTATTCATTTTGGCCAAACCTGCTTCCAGAGGAGGCACCCGATCTCACAGTCCTGGCCTGTTCCCACATCCTTCCCTTCCTACTCCTCTAGGGTCTTTGGACCCTCACTTATTTCCCCCACCTGAGCCGCCTGATCAACTTCTGGATACTCAGGGCATCTTTTCATCCCCTCCACCTGAGCCCCCCAATCATCTTCTGGGTACTCAGGATTCCCCTCACTTACCTCTTCCTCCTGAGCCACCTGATCACCCTACGGATTCTCCGAGTTTCTTTCCACATCTACCTGGGTCAACTGACCTTCTTCTTGGTGCTCAAGATTCCCCTCTTCCTCTTCCACCCGAACCGCCTAACTATAGGTCGGGTCCACATCCTCTGGGGACATATGATCTTGGTCCCGATTCCCTTCCTTCAACTTCCCCCTCTGATTCTCCAGATCCTCCACCCTCTATTTTGTAGTTCCTTCTTCTAACCCCTCTTGATCTCGGGTTTGACCTGATTCCTCCTTCACTACCTATTCGGGGTTCTGACCCCTTCTCTCACTATTCCTGGGGTTTCAGTCCTCACTAACATTCTTCTCCTCCTTTGTAAATCCTTTTGTTAGAGGGTTCTTATCCCTCATATTCTTGTAGAGTCTTGTCTCCCTTTTGTTTGTGATTGAGTTGACTCCAATTCTTGCCATCCCTACCTTTTCCTGCAAATGAGCTAATTAAAATCCACCAAGATCAAAGTTTGAAGACTAGTGCAGGTCGTTCTTTCAATAAAGGGGGTCGCAATGTGCACCAAATAACCAGGTAAATATTTGTTTCAACACAAAGAACATCAAAGAGAGTCGTCTCATTTCACAACTAGAGTGGTCGAGTCAGTCTTAGGTTTATTTTGCTTTTGCAGCACTCACGCTAGAGATTGCTCCACGCTAGGGAACCGACGTTCATTCCCTATCATTAAAGGTCACCTTAAGCAAGGATCATCAAACACTCACATGGCAACCTTAGTCGGCTCCTCTAGCAAACATCGCCGCTACTTAGGCCATACCTAGGTGGTGCAAAAGCTATTCTCTTCTTTACTCGGTCGAAGTGTAAAGGCAAAAAAAAGGGGGGGGGCTATTTGGGCGAGGCGACCAACCTAAGCACACCTTGCTGAGAGGAAATCTCAAATAGGGATGGTCAATCAGGGCTGCAAAAGAAAATCAAAATAAAAGAGAGAAGAAGAACAAATGAAAGAAAATCGAGGAATAGGATCATGGCAAAGAGTGGCAGTACAGTTCCCCACGGGACGCCCTTGAGCCCGGTCGTACGCATGCCCCAAACAAGAAACAGGCACAATAAAGTCACCAAAAGTCCCTCCTCAACAGATTGAATCTCTAATAGGTGTGCCGTGGAAGGAAGCTAAGCCTAATTTGCTCTTTAAAACTTGCATGAGACTTATCCTCAGACTTTTTTCCCTTTCTTCCTATAAGGCTCGAACGTCTCCTAAATATGGCCTTTATAGCGGCACCGCAAGTTAGGGGCAACCAACTACAGGACGCCACCTCTCTAATGCACATCCGATCTTTTGGTGGTCTTTAATGAAAGGGGGATGAATGGGGACCCCTTGCCAGTAGTTTTATCTTGCTTTAATGATGTAGTATCAAGTATAAGTACTTTCCATTTCATGTGTAGAGTTGGCTTTAGGTGTTATTCAAAATTCAAAAAAAATAAAAAATAATAATAATAAAATGATGAGCAGCACAACAATGTACTCAACTTCCTTTCTCTCTCTCTTTCGGATCTCATATCACACTCGTGTCAATTACATTTCATTCCAAAAAGAATCACAATCATTAGCACAAAACATAAAAGATCCACTAACAAGAGCATCATATACAAAGATAGGGGGGAGGTAGCTCACAAGCTCCTCACTGTCCGCCGCCACTCTCCCCAGATCCCTCCTGCCTGTCGAGCGGGGGTAGCATCTCACCCCCACCCCTACCACTCCTAGCGCTCGCCTCTTCTACTAGGAGTCTCTCCTCCTCCTCGTTCCTCTAGCGACTGGAGGAACCTGCTAAGAACTGCCTGACAGAGGCGCCAGTCGCTCCACTAGCACCACTCGCGCCGCTCCTACTGCTGCTCCGGGACCGGCCTGTGGCCGTCATTACATCCTGAAGTCCCCGAGCTAGGGTCTGCTGTGTGAGCATCTCAAAGCGCAGTCGGACCAACTCCACCTAATTTGTGGCTGGTCCCTGCGTGCGTAGCCTCGCCAACTCGCTCGTCATCTCGTCCGTCTGTGCACGCAACCGGCCCACCTCCGCTATCGACGTCTCTGCCTGGAGGTGCCAGTGGGCGATTGATGTTGCCGCTGTATCAGCCTGCTCTCGCCAGTAGGTCACCTGACTGGTGGTGGTCTCCAGCTCTGTCACCTGTAAAAATCAAGTCAATGCCAACCCTAAATCAAATCCAATTCAAATCACTGCCATACTTACCCTCTTGGTCAGCTCAGACTCGGCCTCCTCAGCCCTCCTCACCGCACTCGCCAGCTAATCTGCAAGATCTAACTAGGAGCTCTCCGCCACTACTCTAGAAGAGGACGCACCGGCCTATGTCCTCCTCACACCTGCTAGCTCCGCACGCTGCACATACAACACTTGTCAATTTCTTGATCAGCCAAAAGAAATCGGTAAGTTACTGAAGTCTGAGTAGGTACTTACCAGCTGCTCCACCTCCCTCCGGGCTATCTCTCGGTCCTGTACTGCCGAATGCAGCAAGGCCCGGAGTTAGGCAATCTCCCCGGTCACGTCCACTTGCAATTCATCCAGATCTGTCAGCTCAATTCAATTTTGAACCATTCATGGAGTCTGAAGTTTGGAGATTTACCTGTCGCCTCTCGCCTCTGTAAACCTTCGCTCCATATTTCAAGGTGAATGCTTGCAGATAAGCGTCGTCGGACATGGCATTGGACCGAACCTACTTGCCTCTGCACTCCCAGTTGTCTATCTGCTCGCGGGCCCGCTCACACCAATCTATGGTGTCGTGAAGTCCCCGGAAGCTCCGACCAGGCCTAGGGGTCCGGTCTCGACTACGGAACTCCACCGCACTCTGATGCAGGCTGAGGGACCTCTGAGTCAGGTGCAGGTGCAGAGGTAGCACAAGGTTGAGAGCATGAATCCACACCGTCCTACCAAAGTAGGGGCGGGCAGGCTCCAACCAAGGCTGTCCCTCGCTCCCCTCCTCTAGGTATGGCTGCCACACCACCTGCACATCAAAACACGTCAGATTAGTAGCCAAGCTTTTAATTTAGAATCATTTGAACTCAGAGAGGGGTTAGAGCACTTACATCTAGCTGCCAGCTGGTCCTCTAGCGGATGCATGTCTCGACACGGCACCCAGCGTCGAGCTATGGGCACGAGGCCCGGTCACTCCAAAGTCTCCCTCCTTAGGCCAGGGAGGTGGAGGTATGTAACGACCCTCCTCATACCGGTATGATTATACCAATCCCTGTCGGTACAAAGAGCATCATTACAGTGGGATAATAACCCAACACTGGCCGATAGGTTGATATGTACGTGGATAGCAATTGAGTACAGCAGAAATAAAATAACTAACTCAACTTTAATCCATCACTATCACACATTCCACAGTCTATATAGCGAAATAAAATAACAATGTCCACATTATTACATGATAAAAGAACTATATTGTCTATCACATTGTCCATACAATTAAACTGTATTCATGCTATGAAAAGAAAAGTACAACTTCTGAGCAAACTCCACAAACTACTCATCCAAGATGTCGTCCTCCACTATGCCTCCCTCTGGCACGGGATACCTGTCAACCTGTACGCCGAAGCAAGTATGAGTCTAAAGACTCAGCAAGCAAACCAAAGACTTAACCTTGAACATATCACATTCATGTTAAGCTATCATACACTAAGGAAATACATACTATCATTTAAACTACAAGAATACACATGGTACATACTCCTAACTATCAACATATATTTAAATCACCTAGGCATGCTTTAGACTATCACATGTTTATTCTAAATCATGGATACTAACATACACTTGTACATGTTCTCTACACCTAACATGTATCATGAATCATCCATACAAACATTTTCCATTTCATGATATATTTCTACAACTAGAACATAGAGTCAAGCATAAAGAAATGAACAACCTAGCATGATGACTATTCACTTTTCACATGCACTTTTCATATTTAATTGCACATTTTGCTTGCTATTTTAATGTAAACAAATATCATTTCACATGATCTCACATTTTATACCATAAATGAAAGGTCTAGAACATGTTCGATCAATTAGCAAACATATACAATTTTTAGACATGGATTTATGTACTGAGTGGGTATCACATCTAGCATGGAACCTAAACATTATTTCATGCATTTATCACATTCATAACCACACTTTACTTGCTGTTTTGACATGAATTAAACTCAATTACATGGATTTACATTTGTTCACATGTTATCTTATCCATTTAATAATCCTACATGTTCACCTTTCATATTGCATAAATGACATGGTTACATATGTTTATTCACATACACTATTACATGAAGATTAATAAACTACATGACATAATGCTAAACATGATATTGTAATTGAGATATTAATACATGAAAACATGAACATATTGCATTAATACATCGGTTTTCACATTCGAGCACACTTTCATTAACATTAACTCTCCCTTACATATTAATTCACATATTCTTCATATCATTTACTCTTTTATTTTCACTTATCACATATCATATCATTTGCACTCATCATGTGCCACATTCGCAGATCATCTTACACTTTATTCATATTACATCGCTTAAGATGCCATGACACATAGTCCTAACCACCTACTAGAGGACACACACATCCATATCTCATAGCACATAACTCATCTCATAGCACATCTCATAACACAACTCATAATCACATACCCACCACCTAGGTAATGTAGTGGCGAATCTTGGTAACTGCGCAGACCTAAAGAAGCCCTCTCCACCCTATCCAGTGGTACTTGTCCACCTCCAGGTTTTCATCTTAATGCCTTTAGGATATACTTTTCACAACGTTGAGCCTACCATAGGGACTTTTCTATGGTACAACTCTCAAACCTCTAGGGTAGCAGTGTCAATTCTTGGCCCAATTATTACACATTCATCTTATCACATTTCCTCTCATTATTCACATACTTCACATAAACTATTTAATCACTTTACATGTATTATTTATCAATTGCACACATCTCAGTTAACCCAACATGATACTACTGTTTTCAGAAGTAAAACAACTCATATGACAATCCTAAACAGGCTGTTAATTACTGAATTACACAGGATTAGATTTTATATATCTAATATGAATAATTTCCATGATTTAACAATAATTGCACTTTCTGTCATCAAATTAGTTCCAAATTTTTATCACAGGTTATTAACTGTAAACATATCACATCTTCAATTTTCCAGATTTTTCGAACAGTAAATATAATTTCTACAATTTAAACAAAATTTCAGACATATTCATTGAAATATTATTAAATATGGTACACATTAGCATGGTTGGGTATTAACAGTTCAGAAACCTAATATCAATATTCAATCTATCATGGAAAAATCATGAAATCCAATTCACAACAAAATCCATTTATACAAGATTTAAACATGCTCATATCATGCTCATAGTTCAGTTACTGAATTTTAATAATTAACACAGTTCATAGAAAATTAGGGCAACCTCATGATATGACCTAGTGACTATATACAACCACACATAAAATTTGCAGCATGTACCTATATCCGAAAATCATTTAAACAACCTAAGAAGATCAAACAGTGAAATTTCAGGACACTGAAGAAGTTAACTGCAAGGGATGTGGCCGCCTACTTTCAACTGCAACATCCCTGGCCGCCAACCCAGGAACTTGACTGCAGCAGATGCTGCCGCCAACTTCCTCCCAGCAGCACACACATACAGCACTCGATACAAAGAGAAATTTGGAGGTTCCAGGACTCGAGGAAAAATCCAGAAAAATACCTTGGACTTACGGGACATGTATAAGATTGAGATCTGGGGTTTACTTGCCTCTAAATAAATCTACGAAGATCAAGATTTATTGATGAAGCCCTTCTCTGTTGGGTTGAGTGTGAATATAATTCATTTCCCCTCATATTTTGATGATGACAAGATGTGATTTTAATGCAAAATAACTGAAACATGTTAGTTGCACCACACATGTTATGACCACATTTAAAAAGCATGTTTCCAAACATATTTATCGTTTATATTCATGATAAATCAATGGACTAATGATTTATATGTTTATTTCTCAGGGACCAACTTTTATTGCAAGGGTAGTGTCGACACACCCCATACTAGTGTCGACACAATGCTCCAAGCCCTAAGCCAAAAGATGAAGAAATGGTCAACTAGTGTCGACACTAGCCCAAGTCAGGTCGACACTAGAGACAGCTCCCAAAGAAACATGTCAACAGGCTTCTACATCAGGTCGACACCAGATGCAGTCAGGTCGACACTAGAGAGCCTTCCCAGAATGCCTATTTTTCAGTTGGCTACAGCAAGTCGACACTGAACTATCTCAGGTAGACACTAGATGCCTCTCCCAGGGAACTCTTTTGCCCAGTCTGGGACAGTGTGTCGACACACCCTATGGGCAGGTCGATACACTCCGGAAACTCTATGACTTAAAGTTTCTCCTGGACACGTGGCACCCTAGGGAATTGATGGATTGGCCTTGGATCGTGTGCCCACGTACCCCAAGGGTACCTTTGGACTATTTAGGGTATAAATACCCTCCTATTGGCCATCCAACGTAAGAGAACCTTTTCAGAGCCTCCCAGAAATCCATTTTGGCGGCAAGAAGAGTTCTCCTCCCTGCTCCTGCTCTCCTGGTGTTTCCTCAAGCCAATTCTCATCTGTCCAAGCATGAGAAGTGGAGTTTGATCATTGAAGATGCAATTGGATCACTTCAAGGAAGCAGATCAAGTGGAAGCAATCGATTGAGAAGACTTTAAGGAAGATCCCAAAGTTTAGAGTGCAGAGCATCGGCCAGGGACTTCAAGAATTCAAGCCTCTTCGAAATTCGATCTTCTACAAGGGAGTATAGTTGAAGAGCAAGGACTTTTTATACAATTCTTCATTTCCCTTTGTCTCTTCTGAGTGATTCTGAGATTGTGCATGAGTTGTTGCATAAGTCTCATGAATTAACTCTTGATAGATCAGATCTATTGCTAGAGGATCTGAGTCTTGTGTTCTTTCTAGCAAGTTGTTTGTGAGCCTTTATGCTCAGTGGTTTTGAGTCGTATACTTAAGTTGTTGTTGAGCAGTCTTGCTCAGGTTCTAGAGTAGTCTTGCTCTAGAGGTCGTGTGAGTTGTAAACTCAGGTTGTTGGAGTTGTCAGGCTCCAGTGGGTGTGGTGTACCCAAGTTTGTTAGTGGATCCTCACTGTGTGAGGGGTGGATGTAGGAATCATATGGTGTGATTTTCGAACCACCTAAAAATCTCTGAGCAGTGGTTTGATTGTGATTTGAATTCTCTTTGTGTTAGATGAATGCATAGGATCTCTCAAATTCACATCTAATTAACTGGTTCACACACTCTGATTGCACAACTCACTTAATCTCTCTTCAGATCTGTGAAATTCGTTTTCAAATTGTCTCTGATTCAAAGAGTTTTTCAAAATTGACTAAGCTTCCACAATAGTGGTCTAGATCTATTCAACCCCCCCCCCCTTCTAGATCTTGTCCACATCCTTTTCGATCCTTCAATTGGTATCAGAGCGGGTTTACACTTGATCTGATTTGATCTGAGTAATTTCTGATTGTTCTGTGTGTCTTGATTGTTTGCTTGTTTGTTTGCTAAGTATCTCTTCTTTGCACCATTTAATTGTCTTAATGGATTCAAGAGGGTTCATGGCTGAGGGTCACTCTATTAATAGGACACCCTTTTTCAATGGGACAGACTATACCTATTGGAAGAATAGAATGCAGGTCTTCCTTAGAGCCCAAAACTACGAAATATGGAAGGTAGTCGAAGTAGGTCCCTATGAGAATCAAGGGGAGGAAGAGACCTGGACTATGGAATAGATTAGGAGGGCCACTCTGAATTATAGTGCCATGAACATGATCCAATGTGCAGTCCACCCTAAGGAGTACTCGAGAATCTCAATGTGCAAATCTGCCAAAGAGATGTGGGATAAACTCGAGTTACTCTATGAGGGAACATCTCAGCTGAAAGAGACTAAAGCTAACATTCTTGTCTCTGAATATGAATTGTTTATGATGAAATCTAATGAGACAATTTCTGAAATGTTTGCCAGGTTTATGATCATTGTAAATGGACTGAAGGCCTTAGGTAAGGATTATTCAGATGCTGACTTGGTAAGGAAAATTCTACGCTCTCTCTCTCTTCAATTTGGCACACCAAGGCTACAGTCATTGAAGACTCCAAAGATTTGTCCAAAATTTCTTTGGATGAATTGATAGGGTCCTTAATGACTTATGAAATCAATTTAAAAAGAAATGAAGAACATATAATTAAAACCAAGCCAGTACACTAAAGGCCTCTTCAAGTAACAAAGACAAGAGTCAGGAGAAAACCAGTTCTGATGAGTCTGAGTCAAATGAGGATGAGATTGCCCTCAGGACCAGGCAATTTAGAAAATTCTTAAAATATAGAAAAGGAAAATTTTCTGGGAAAAAGAAATTTTCTTCAGGTAAAAGAAACACCTCCTTTTCCAATGTTAATTCCAATAAGAATCAAAAATCTGAAGAAATTGTCATTTGTTACAGGTGCAACAAGCCAGGACATATGAAGGGAGAATGTCCTGAAAACAAGAAGGAAAAGCACAAAAAGATTCACAAGTTCAAGAAGCCAAAGGCCATGGTAGCCACTTGGTCTGATGAAGACTCAAGTGAAAAGGAAGAAGAAGAAAAATCCTCAAGCTCTGAAAGTGAGGAAATCTGCTTTATGGCGAATAGCTCAGATGGAAAGGTAAGCACATCTTTCGAAGACTTTTCAATTAAGAATTGGCAAGATGCATATGCTGAGCTTGTTGAAAAATTCTCTGAAATTAGGAAAGAAAACAAGCATCTCAAAAAGAAAATTGAAAACATCTACAATAACCAATCCAACAATAAAAGAATTTGTGAACTGGAAAATGAGGTAGCTGAACTTAATGAAGAAAAAGAAAATCTCCTGAACTTAATTGATAAGCTTAAGCTTGCCTCTCAAAAGGCCACCCATGAATTTAAAGAACTGTCTGAAAAGCTGGAAATGGAAAACCAAGATAAACAACAAAAGGTCGAAGAAATCAAAACCTTAGAAAACCATCTAAAAGAAAAGGATGAAGTCATTGAAACCTTCACAAAGGTAAAGATAATTTGGAGGCCTTGCTGGGAGCTAAAATGAAATCAATTTCTCATGGACTAGGATTCAATAAACAAAAACTAAGAAAGACAAATCTGGTGAGAAAAAGGATAAAGCACCATTGATTAAATTTGTCAAAGGTCCTAGTCTTGAGAACACTGAAATCAAACAAACATCAAGCAAAACAACAAAAATTTCAAAAGCACAGAACCAAAAGAAATCAACCAGGTCGACACAGTCACCTGACAGGTCGACACCAGTCCACAAGAAGAAGGATTCTGTGGCTGTTGTGTCGACACCAGTCAAGGAAAGGTCGACCTGCTCAACTTCAACAAACACAAACCACAAAAACAAAAATTCAAATAAAAATTTAAAAAATAAGAAAAATCCAAAGGAAATCATTCATAAAAAACCTTGGACCTTCAATACAGCACATCAAGTTGTTTGGAACCAATGGTATCATAACCCATGTTGGTATCATCCTCAATTCTTCTATCCAAATTTCTTGATGTACCAACAAAATCCTTGGATTCCACCTCCTCATCTAAACTCTCATATCCAAATGAAAAACACCCCTCCTACTAAAATCAAGAACACTGGTGTTTTCATTCCTAAGGGAAAGAATAAACTGAAAAAGACTGAGAACACCACTGTAATAAAACAAAACTAAAAAACAAATCAAATTTAGGTGAGAAAAGATTTGATGACAATGTTCAAAGATTCTGATGGTCCCAACACTGTTTGGGTACCAAAATATTCTCTCCACTGATTGATTGTGCAGGAAGGTCGTGCACCCAATTCAAATGTGTGGTTCCTTGACAGTGGGTGTTCACGACACATGACTGGAGACAAAGCCAAATTTTCATTCCTGATTGAGAAGGAGGGAGGTTCAGTAACTTTTGGAGGTAAAAATAAAGGAAAGATCATTGGATCTGGTAAGGTTGGTCAATCTTCCTCAAACTCTATTGATAATGTTTTATTAGTTGATGGTCTAGATTACAATTTGCTCAGTATTAGCCAACTATGTGACAAAGGTCACAAAGTTGTTTTTGAATCTGATTTCTGTAAGATAATTGATTCATCAACTGATAAAATAAATTTTTTTGGAAAAAGGGAAAACAATGTTTACATGATCAATCTCAATAAAAACTTTTCTGAAAATCTTTGCTTTGTTGCCAATAAAGATGAAATTGCATGGACTTGGCACAAAAGACTTGGCCATGCAAGTTTCAGAACAATGAATAAATTGTTAAGGCTGAATTTGGTTAAGGGTCTTCCTGAATTCTTTTCTAATATTGAAAATTAAGTTTGTGGGATTTGTGCCCAAGGAAAACAAACCAGGAAATCCTATAAAACCTTCAATGAGGTACTCACATCTAGGCCACTAGAATTACTTCACATGGACCTCTTTGGCCCAACAAGAATTCTAAGTCTAAGTGGCAAAAGATATGGGTTTGTAATCATTGATGATTTTACCAGATTTACCTGGGTTATCTTCTTGTCCCACAAAAGTGATACTTGCCTTGAGTTCAGGAATTTCTATACCACTGCCTTAACAACTTATCCATATAAAATCAAAAACATTTTGACTGATCATAGGGGTGAGTTTGAAAACAAATCCTTTTCTGATTTATGTGCTGAACTTCAAATATTTCACAAGTTTTCATCACAAGAACTCCAGAACAAAATGGAGTTGTGGAAAGAAAAAATAGAACTCTTGTGGAAATGGCTAGATCCATGCTCTTAGAAAGCAATTTGCCTAAATCCTTCTGGGCTGAAGTTGTAAACACAGCAAATCACATTCTAAATAGAGCTTTGATCAGACCAAAAATCAGAAAAACCCCCTATGAATTATTGAAAAACAAAAAGCCAACTGTATCTTACTTCAAAACCTTTGGGTGTAAATGCTTTGTTCATAACAACAATAAAGAAAATCTTGACAAGTTTGATGCTAAGAGTCAGGAAGCCATCTTTCTTGGCTATCCTGAAGAGTCAAGAGCTTTTAGAGTTTACTCTCTCAAAAACAAAAATGTTGAAGAATCTCCACATGTTATCTTTGATGAAAATTCATTTTCAACTAATAGTTCTAAATCTTGCAGAGAAAGACAAGACAGTGAAGAGGATGATTTCATTGTGGACTCTTCACCAACTGTTGAGGAACTTGAAGACATTGGTGAGAACTTGAACATCTAGTCACCATCTTCAAGTTGATCAGGTAATGTTGTTCCAGATCTAAGTACCCCTCAACAGGTAATTTCTGAGCCTAGATTTTTGAGAGATCACCCATTGGAAAATGTCGTTGGTAATTTGAATGATAGAGTTAGGACTAGATCATCATTCCTGCATATTATTGATGAAGACCCACTAGCTCTAATTTCCCAAATTGAACCAAAGTCAATTGATGAAGCTTTATTGAGTTCTGATTGGATCAATGCAATGCATGATGAACTTCATCAATTTGAAAGAAATCAAGTATGAGAATTAGTACCTAGACCTAGTAACCAAACAGTCATTGGCACTAGATGGGTTTTCAGAAATAAACTAAATGAAAATGGTCAAGTCATTAGAAATAAAGCTAGGCTAGTTGCAAAGGGGTACAATCAAGAATTTGGAATTGACTTTGAAGAATCATATGCCCCTGTAGCTAGACTAGAAGCTGTTAGAATTTTTCTTACTTTTGCATCCTCCATGAAATTTAAAGTATATCAAATGGATGTCAAAAGTGCATTTCTAAATGGCTACATAAAGGAAAAAGTTTTTGTTGAACAACTTCCAGGATTTGAAAATGAAAAACATCATAATCATGTTTTCAAGCTTCATAAGACTCTCTATGGTCTTAAACAAGCTCCCAGAGCTTGGTATGACCGTTTGAGTTCTTTTTTGCTTGAAAAAGGATATTCTAGAGGAAATGTTGATCAAACCTTGTTCACAAAAATAGTTAATAAATAAATAATTGCAGTCTAAATTTTTGTTGATGACATAATATTTGGATCAACCAATAAAAGCCTGTGTACTGAATTTTCAAATCAAATGAAAACTGAATTTGAAATGAGCTTAATGGGAGACTTACAGTTTTTCTTGGGATTGCAGGTTAACCAAACACATGAGGGGATCTTCATCAGTCAAACCAAGTATGTCAAAGAACTTCTTAAAAGGTTTGACTTCCAGAACCTCAAGCATTCAAACACACCCATTGCAATTAATGCTAAGCTAGAAGAAGACTCACTTGGTAAGTCAGTAGACCCAAAGGCATACAGAGGTATGATTGGCTCTCTACTCTATCTTACAACTTCTAGACCTGATATTCAGTTTAGTGTGTGTTTGTGTGTTAGATTTCAATCAAATCCTAAGGAAAGTCACATGTTAGCTGTTAAAAGAATTTTCAAATATCTTATTGAAACATGTGATATTGGAATTTGGTATCCTGCTGGTTGCAAGTTAGATTTGATTGCCTATTGTGATGCTAATTATGCTGAATGTAAATTAGATAGAAAAAGCACAAGTGGCTTGTGTTTATACTTAGGTGGGTGCCTAATCTCTTGGGCTTCTAAGAAGCAACACTCAGTAGCTCTATCAACTGCAGAGGCTGAGTATGTTGCAGCAGGTAGATGTGGAACTCAAATTCTTTGGGTGAAACATCAACTTCTTGATTATAACCAAGAGTTAGGTTGTGTTCCCATTCTATGTGATAACACAAGTGCAATAAATCTGTCTAAAAACCCAATTCAGCATTCAAGAACAAAACATATTGAAATTAGGCATCATTTCTTTTGAGATGAGGTAGCAAAAAAATCCTTTGAACTCCACTTCATAGAAACTGAAAAACAAATTGCTGACATCCTCACCAAACCTCTTCCTAACAGTAGATTCTCATCTTTGAGGAGAGAGCTTGGCCTTTGTAAATGTCCATTTTCTTGATCTCTCTCATTGGGTTTGGGTTGAGTGTTAGGCATTTTTTTAGGGGGAGTTCTCTGCATCATCATTATCCTTTGCTTTCTTGATTCATATTGCTCATATCTCTCTCCAGTTCACTTCCATTTCTTTTTGACAATAGATTCTTCAACTCACATTGTGTTGAATTTCTTAGTATATCAAATGGTGACTTGGAGAGGACAAGTTATGCTTGTCTGGACACTTTCACTATGCGAGAGTATGTGTCTCCGCCAAGTACCAAGAAATGAATATGCAATTGTTGAGGGGGAGCTTTTGTTGTTCAAAGAGAATCATTTCTGATTTCAAAATACTTGCATATCTTTAGTTTGATGAAAAGTGGTTGGAATCATCATCTTAGGGGGAGCTAGAGAACTCACAAGTCATTTCTTTTGCAAAATTCAACATTCTTCTTGAATTACATCAATTTCCTTGCATGATGTCCTCATTTAGATGTATAGAGTCTCAAAATGATTCTTTGAGTGATCTACTTTTCTTTTTTTTTGTCAACTCTCATCTATATTCTTCAAAACTACAGAAATTCAAATTTCTTTCAAAGACTGAAAGATAATATGTTTGAATTTAAACATTTCTTTGTTTGCAACTGATGTTGGATATAAATGATTTCAATCTTACAAAACTCTCCAAAAAACTTATAATTCAACAGAGCAATGGCACATATGCTGAGAAACTACACACCTTCACAATGAATGAAGTGCCATGTATGTCATGAGGTATTATTGCTATCTCTGTTCAAAGGGGTTCAAAATCAAAATACTTAAAAAAAAAAAAATCTTTTTGATGATGACTAAGTAACTGGAAATATTGGCGTTTGATAAACGTGTATTTTCATGTCAAAAGGTCATCATTTACCCCCTTGAGACTTGATAATAGGTAAATCTTTAGTATCAGGGACTATGGTGTGTAAAAAGCATTAGTCCTTGAGTGAACAAGATTTATCAAATTTGATAGTTTGATTCAAAAACAAAAATGTCTATCAAAGGAGAATTGTTTAAAAGAATCATCCCTATCCATCATCAAGTTGTTTTTACAAACACTTGTTTACTTTCAACACACTTGATTTCACTCTAAAAGATATTTTATTTCTTTGGATTTGAAGAATATGGTAGTTTGTAGTTGATTGTTGGATGTATTATATCCCTCAAATTATCATTTTATTGGCTCAAGTCACTAAATGATCATATCCTGTTGGATGTTGTGTAAAACTTGAATTGTGTTGAATTTTTGCAAAATATAACAAATGAATTTTTAAGCCTCTTAAAAATCCTTGAAATGTTAATTCCATCCATTGATTATCATTTTAAAGATGTCCCAAAGCTCACCAATTTTTCCCATTTTCACATCTTAAATTTTCATCAGGCCAGGTCGACACTACCTCCATCTAGTGTCGACACACTCTTTAGCCAGGTCGACACTAACCTCTTCTAGTGTCGACACTTACCCCCCTGTCAGGCTGATTAAGAAGTCGTGGGCGCCGGTTAAGGGTCATCTTGTACCTGCGGGGTATTGCACCTCCGAAACCTCCTTTTATATGCAAGGTCAACCCATGGCCGCCTTCCACCTTTGAAAACGGCACCAATTCCACCTTCTTCCCTCCTCCAACCAATCCTTGTCCTTCTTCCTCCCATTCCCTCGCTTTCCTCCTCTGCTATTCCACTCCATCTTGCTTCCATGGCACCCAAGCAAGCCCCTCGCCGTGGAGCAAGGTCCAGGGCCACAGCTCGGCCCATTCCGGCGGAAGATGCACCTCCCACTGAGAGGAGAACCAAGAGACGCCATGACCTTGCGGAGCAGCCAGGGCCTTCTTCTGCATCTCCTCCTTCAGCCAAGAGAGGTAGGACTCCCTCTGTTAGAGGTCGGGGGTCTACAAACCCTAGGAGAAGAATCTTGGTTTCTTCTCCTGAACCATCTGAGTCATCATCTTCCTCATCATCTGGGTCTTCCCATTCATCTGAGGCAACTCCTACCAAATCAGTCAATGAAGGAAAGACCATTCTCAAACCTAGGGCAGTGGATTTGACAGACAATGAACTGATTGCTGCTTTCTCTGAAGTCATCGATTTCTTCAAGTTTCAGTCTTGGATGTCATTTATATCTAAATTTTGAACCATATACCCCAGACTTGTCCAAGAATTTTATTCAAATCTGGAATGCAATGATGAGGGGTATAAGTCAGAAGTTAAAGGTGTTCAGATAGTCATGTCGATTGTTGTGGCTGCCACTTTATTCAAAGTTCCTAATGCTGGTACAGATTATCACAACTTTGAGTTCAATCTTCATGAAGCCTATTCTCTTTTGACTGGTCTTCCTTCTGATGAGTCTGACATTAAACAAACTCATGTGACAAAGTTCAACACTAACACCTTTCCTCCAGTGTTGAGACTCACTCACCATATCCTCACCACCATTATCACTCCCCAAGGTGGTGGTAGAGACAGACTCACTGATATCCAAAGATGTGTGCTTCACTGCATGAAGAAAAACATCAAAGTTAACATCCATGTCATAATGTACCAAATCATTTCTGAGACAACCAGGAAAGATCTCCATAGATCTCTTCCTTATGCAGCCCACTTGACTCCAGTCTTTAAGCATTTCGGTGTGTCCTTGGACAATGAGAAATCTCAGGCCATTCCTAAGTCAAACATATACTGCTTCAAGCATGTTCAAAAGTTTATGGGATTTAGGCTTGAGGGTGACCAAGTTAGGAGAGGGCCAGCTGTAGTTGAGGCCCCTGTGGTTCCAGAGGACCAGCCTCCAGCTCAAGAGGATCAACCTCCAGCAAATGAGGGCCAGCTTCCAGTAAATGAGGATCAGCCTCATGTTGAGAATGAAGTTGATGTACCCTGAATGCTCCACTTTCACCTCAACTTCAGCCCTCTTCCTCACTAAACCCTGAAATGGAAATTCCCTTTTTCACTCCCCAACCTCAAGCTCAAACATCCTATGCCTTTGGTGGACCTTCTGTACCACCAGAATTATACTCATTTCTAAATGAAAAATTTGATGCCTTCAACACTTCCATTCAGAAAATGACAGAGAATTTTGAATTGAAGGTACAGAGGTTGGAGAATACAATGTCTGCAAAGTTCATTGAGCAAAAAGCAGCCTCAGACCATGCAGTCCAAAGGTTTAATAGGTTGATTGGAACTTTGGCAGATGCTTTTATTGAACTGAAAGAACATCAAGAGAAGTTGGAAAGGGTTCTTCAGGGAATTTTGGCAAATTCCCAGGCTGATGTATTCAACACCAAAGAAACACTCTCTCAGATTTCTAAGACCAGATTATACGTTACTCATCTAGTAGATGACTTGGAGAGCATGAAGAACTTATCTGCTCATATTGATGAAGAAATGTCTGATCTGAAAAAGGAATTCAAATCTTTGCACAGACATGGTGGGATAGCTGGTTCCTCTTCATCTTCACAGCCCATTTCAGCTGACTTCAGTGTGCTTCAAGCAACTATGTCAGAGAATTCTGAAAGAATGGAACATCTATTGCATACAAGACTCTCAACTATCCAAGCTCAGATGAAGTTCAGCTTGACTTCAATGGAGAAAAGATTGTCGGATATTGAGACTATCTTGATACCCATTCCTCCTCCTCCTCCTCCTGCCTAATGTATCTTATTTTGATGATGTCAAAGGGAGAGAAAGATAGAAAGTATGGATGATTGTAAAAGTTTTTCTGAAGTGTCTCATTTTGAAAGATTGTAATGCACATACCTTTTTTGAATGAAATGACATTTGTTGGCAAAAATGACAAGAAACATTTTTTTTTAATGTGATTGAATCTTTGAATGAGTGTCATGAATGAATGGATGCTTGTCAAGCTGCTTGGCCTTTTGTGATAATAGTTCATCACTAGTAACATTGTGTCTCTAATGTGTGCAAATTTCAAATGTTACTAAAGCTTTTTCAAAGGCCTTTGACAAGTATGAATAAAAGAAAATGAAACATCACTCAGTGCCAATCAATGTTTTTCAAACTGAGTGTTGAGTAAATAAAAGCTTAAAATCACATTTCAGTGAAACTTCACTTTTATATGAACTTAATGTTGTCATCATCAAAAAGGAGGAGATTGTTGGGTTGAGTGTGAATATAATTCATTTCCCCTCATATTTTGATGATGACAAGATGTGATTCTAATGCAAAATAGCTGGAACATGTTAGATGAACCACACATGTTATGACCACATTTAAAAAGCATGTTTCCAAACATATTTATCATTTATATTCATGATAAATCAATGGACTAATGATTTATATGTTTATTTCTCAGGGACCAACTTTTATTGCAAGGGTAGTGTCGACACACCCCATACTGGTGTCGACACAATGCTCCAAGCCCTAAGCCAAAAGATGAAGAAATGGTCAACTAGTGTCGACACTAGCCCAAGTCAGGTCGACACTAGAGACAGCTCCCAAAGAAACATGTCAACAGGCTTCTACATCAGGTTGACAACAGATGCAGTCAGGTCGACACTAGAGAGCCTTCCCAGAAGGCATGTTTTTCAGTTGGCTACAGCAGGTCGACACTGAACTATCTCAGGTCGACACTAGATGCCTCTCCCAGGGAACTGTTTTGCCCAGTCTGAGACAGTGTGTCGACACACCCTATGGGCAGGTCGACACACTCTGGAAACTCTATGACTTAAAGTTTCTCCTGGACACGTGGCACCCTAGAAAATTGATGGATTGGCCTTGGATCGTGTGCCCACGTACCCCAAGGGTACCTTTGGACTATTTAGGGTATAAATACCCTCCTATTGGCCATCCAACATAAGAGAACCATTTCAGAACCTCCCAGAAATCCATTTTGGCGGCAAGAAGAGTTCTCCTCCCTGCTCCTGCTCTCCTGGTGTTTCCTCAAGCCAATTCTCATCTGTCCAAGCATGAGAAGTGGAGTTTGATCATTGAAGATGCAATTGGATCACTTCAAGGAAGCAGATCAAGTGGAAGCAATCGATTGAGAAGACTTTAAGGAAGATCCCAAAGTTCAGAGTGCAGAGCATCGGCCAGGGACTTCAAGAATTCAAGCCTCTTCGAAATTCGATCTTCTACAAGGGAGTATAGTTGAAGAGCAAGGACTTTTTATACAATTCTTCATTTCCCTTTGTCTCTTCTGAGTGATTCTGAGGTTGTGCATGAGTTGTTGCATAAGTCTCATGAATTAACTCTTGATAGATCAGATCTATTGCTAGAGGATCTGAGTCTTGTGTTCTTTCTAGCAAGTTGTTTGTGAGCCTTTGTGCTCAGTGGTTTTGAGTCGTGTACTTAAGTTGTTGTTGAGCAGTCTTGCTCAGGTTCTAGAGTAGTCTTGCTCTAGAGGTCGTGTGAGTTGTAAACTCAGGTTGTTGGAGTTGTTAGGCTCCAGTGGGTGTGGTGTACCCAAGTTTGTTAGTGGATCCTCACTGTGTGAGGGGTGGATGTAGGAATCACATGGTGTGATTTCCGAACCACCTAAAAATCTCTGAGCAGTGGTTTGATTGTGATTTGAATTCTCTTTGCGTTAGATGAATGCATAGGATCTCTCAAATTCACATCTAATTAACTGGTTCACACACTCTGATTGCACAACTCACTTAATCTCTCTTCAGATCTGTGAAATTCATTTTCAAATTGTCTCTGATTCAAAGAGTTTTTCAAAATTGACTAAGCTTCCGCAATAGTGGTCTAGATCTATTCAACCCCCCCCCCCCCTTCTAGATCTTGTCCACATCCTTTTCGATCCTTCATCCTCGGCCTGGCCAAGAAGGTGCTCAAACTCTCGTCAGATCTTCTTCTTCTGTTGATGTAGGTGGTTCCTCGGAGTTGGGACTTCTTCTCCTATGTATAGGCTACCTCCCAATTGTTGTAGATCCCCGTGGAACACCTCCAGTCGTCAGATCCAGCCCTCCAAAGATCAGCTCTTCTCCATTACGGGTGCTAGGGTTTCACCAATGCTAAAAGCCTTCCCCTCACCCTAGGATGAGTATTTTATAGGGTTGGGGTTTGGGGTACACAATAGGGTAGGTTTCCTATGCATTAGGATTGGTTTCCTAATCTATAACCGGACAAAACGTGGGCGTTAACAAATCTGGAACCATTACACAGGAAGGATATTGACGTCAACATCGGTTGTAGTCAACCTGTATTGACGTCAACATTGGTTGTAGTCAACCTGGGGTTGACGTCAACATCGGTTGTAATCAACCTGAGTTGGCGTCAAGAGATGTTGCCGCCAACACAGTGCTTGGCCAAAACACCGCTATGCATTCAATTAACGTACAATCACGCTCCAACAACGAAGTGTGTGCATAAGTAAATAAATATATATGCATTCACTATATAAACTACTTGCATCATATTTTATTTATTTAAATAAAACTTATAATAATCTCAATTAAAGATAACATACATGCACGCTCAAAGATATACATGTTCAGAATAACATACATATATATATATGTACATACACTCTACATAATTATATGCATTATGCATGAACATATAAATATAATACACACACTATTATTTAGGTATCATACATGTCATAAATAGTTTAACATGCTTAAAAGTAGATAGATATCATTTAAACAAGATTAACATATGTATGTATACATATACACATCATGGTTACATACAACATGCATGGAATAATTAAATATAATAGGCATATCAATAATTAAATAACTCATACACATTTAAATATTTATTGCATGCACGGAAATAAACTCACAATTGTTTACAAGATGTATGATAATAACTTCTTACTATATGCACAACACATGCAATATGCATGGAATTTATAAATTTATTACAAACATTAATAGCTAGATAATGCATGCACACTTATATTTATATATTTATATGTGCATGAAAATAACTCTCATGTACTTACAAGGTAGATAACAGTAGTTACATATCGTATGCACAACACTATTTAAGTACAATATATGTATATACTATGGATAACTTAATGCGTATAGAATTATCTAGATATCACATGCATAAGATAACACACATGTATACATATGTACTTCATATATTTACACACAATATCCATGGAATAAGTAGTATAATATGCACTTCAAGATTTAGATAGTACATGCATAATATCGTTAAGATGCAATATGAAATAAGTTAACTAAGAATATTCTATACGACAATAATTAATTCTGGCATGCACACACTTGAATTGACATATGTACAAATATACACACACGTATACAACATAGTTATGTACATTATGCACAAAATAGATAAATACAACATGCTCATCAGTAATTAGATTAAACATGCACAATATTACTTAAGCATTATATGCCTAAGATTTTAGTATACACAATATACACAAAGTTAGCTAATTGCTTATTCACACATAAAATATCATATATATACATGCATATGTTCATGAGAAGTATAAAAATTGTAATATGCACATTTGAATACACATGCTATACACACAACAAGTAAATACACGTGCACAGTATAAAAAAAATGAAATTTTGGGGTATCACAAGGTAGGCGCAGACCTGCAAGAAAAACATGAAGGTGCAGTTAGTTCACAATTAATATCAAAGGGCAGTTTAAGTAAAGGGGCAATAGGAAGTAGAGTGTACTTGAAGGAAGCGGTAGAAACCGCTGATGGTTGTCTGCCTGTCGGAGGAGCCCAAGCTGTCAAACTGATGCGCTAGGAATGCCGCTCCCCATGCATAACTCCCCACCTGGTCCAGATCCTCTAGAAGTGGCAGGAACTGGCAGTGGATTGCGTCGCCCCTCATGGCAAATAGAAGTCTACCAAGAAAGAATGTGAGGAAGCAGTGCAGATCCAAGTCTGCCTGAGCCCCTGGCTCAGTAGCTAGGGTCTCCTCGCAATCCCTCGTCACCCTCATCAGTTGCTCGTCCACTGACTCAGCCACCTTCCTGCCAGTCTCATGGAGTCCTAGACTCTCCTATAGCCTCACTCTAGGGATAAGGGACGACCTCTGCTCTACAGTCAAGTCTAGCAGTCTGCGGGCCAACTCTCTGTAACATGGGTAGGTGAACCCACTCACTGGCCTGCCATATACCCTCAAACCTGTGATCCTGCTAACGTCCTCCAGGATGGGGATCATATGTCCCCATGGAAACACGTAGGCAGTCGCCTTCGTGTCCCACCTGCTACGCAGGGCCTGGCTGAGAGGGGCATCCGCCTTCATCCTCTCCATCCTCAAAATTTCCCCAAACCTCATGTCATCCAGTCTCTCTCTCTGAAAGCTAGGGAAGGCTAGGTAGACCGCCAAGATGAGGAGCCATGAAACCCTGGCCCGCATTTCTCCCTGCAAGCAAATCAGTCAATTGGTCAATTCAAACATGCTTATGTTGGTCTCTCGCCTGAGGTCGCGTCGGCCAGATGGGCCGCAACCTTGTCGCGACACCCTGATGCGTCGCACCTCTGTCGGGACCCTCCTGTTGACCATGATTTTGTCGCGACCGCTATTACCGTCGTGACAATGTTGCGGTCGCTGCTCCGGTCGCGACAGCTGATGTCGCAACGGGGCGGCCCATCGCGTTCTCAGGCGCAAACTGGCTGGCGCTTCCTTTGTCCTATGGCTGCTTTCCTGGGCGATTCGCCCTACATTCACCCTCTAAGGGGTTTCCCCATCTCATCTACGTCATTAATCGAGGTTTAGAATTTCGATTACATACTTTTTTCATTGCGGCTTCATGCGCCATCGCCGCCGCCTCCATGTCCACCACCGGGGCTTCTTCTTCATCTCTGTCTCCAGCACCTCCTCTGTCGCCGGAGGTGGCGCATCACGCCGCCGGGAGCTCCTCCTCACCGCTGGATGCTTCCCCTTCCCGCTGGAGGAGCCATCACCACCATCGCCACCGCCCTCCATCACTTTCAGGTTTGGGAGGATGAGAGAGCGGAGAAGAGAGAATGAGCAAAGAGGGAGAGTGAGGGAGTCAGTGAGAAAGAGTGTGTAGAATCAGAGAAAGGGGGGTGATTGCCGGAGAGAAAGGGAATTTTCGCACGTTTGAACACACAAAAGGGGGGAGAAAGGGGGGTTTCTGTGTTTTGAATGCTCGAATAGAGTCGCGACACCTTTGTGCGTCGTGTTCATGTCGCGGTCGTCTGATACGCCGCGACCTTGTCGCAGCTCCCATCAACGCCGCTATATGAACGCGACCGCTTTCTAAGTTGTGACATCCACCGACCTAATCAAACCCCCTGTCCATTAATCAGGGACGTTGTGTTTATGTGTATGATGCTAATTGAGTGCTTGTTTGTGTCTATGCATAATTTGTTTGTGTTATTTATTGCATATGTATATATTTGTTGTTTTGATTTATTCATCTGAAAAATCAGGGGAAAATCAAAAAATCAGAAAAATAAAAATAAAAAAAAAGGAACATCACAGGTAAGTCAGGTAAGTATCTCTTCCCTTTATTCCCTTGCATTACTATACATTATATTACTTATTATATCATTTCAAGGACCAGCTGGTTCTCAACATGCTCTGGGATTTGAGTTCCCCTTTATCAAAAATAGTGATGATCTTGAAGGATCGAGGAAAAGGTGTGGATAAGATCTAGAAGGGGGGGATGAATAGATCTATGCCACTTTATGCGGAAGCTTAAGCAATTTAAAAATACTTTTAGAATCAGAGGCAATTTCAACAGTGAAAAACACAGATCTGATGAGATGTTAAGTGAGTTGATAAAATAGATGTGAAAACCAGTTGATTAAGTGAATCCTAAGCGATCCTATGCAAGCATCTAACGGATAATAGAATCAAACCACAAATAGACAAGTGCACAGAGATTTTTATGTGGTTCGGAAATCACCCATGTGATTCCTACATCCACCCCTCACACCCAGTGAGGATTCACTAAACAACCTGGGTAACACACCCACTAGAGCCAGACAACTCCAACACCTGAGTTTACAACTCACACAACTCTAGAGTAAGACTGCTCTAGATCCCTGAGCAAGACTGCTCAACAACCACTTGAGTTCGACAACTCAAACTGAGCACAATGGCTCACAAATGACTTTGCTAGACACCAACACAAGACATAGATCTTCTAGCAGCAGATCATGTCGAACATGAGAACATTCATGAGAATTATGCAGAAGTACTTGCACAATCTCAAAATGTCTCAGAAGAACTGAAGTACAGTAAGAATTGTATGAAAAGACTTTGTTCTTCAATTGTACTCCCTTGTAGAAGTTCAGATTGGGAAGAAGCTTGGATTCTTGAAGTCTCAAACGATGCTCTGCACTTTTGAACTTGGGATCTTCCTTGAAATCTTCTCCAACGGATGCTTCTACTTGATCTGCTTCCTTGAGGCACTTCAAATGCTTCTTCAAGGATCACACTCCAATTCTCACACTTGAATTGATGAGAATTGGTCTTCAGAAGACACCAGGAGAGCAGAGGAGGGAGATGAGCTCTTCTAGCCGCCAAGGGAAACTTTCGGGAGGCTCCAAGAGTTCGTTGGGTCTCTTGATGTGATGGATGGCCAATTGGGGGCTTTTTATACCCAAAGGATTCCAAAGTTACAAGGGCACACGATCCTAGGTTGATACACCATCGCCCTAGGATGACACGTGGCAATCATCCATTTTAAGTTGCAATCTTTCTGTAGTGTGTCGACCTGCCCTGGTGGTGGTGTCGACCTCCTGTCCCAATTCTGAAAATAGGCTGTTCTGGGAAATGATCCAGTGTCGACCTGCCCTCATCCTGTGTCGACCTCCTGTCCCATTCTGCAAACAGACTGTTCTGGGAACGAGGTCCAGTGTCGACCTGCCCTCATCCTGCGTCGACCTCCTTTCCCATTCTGCAAACAGACTGTTCTGTGAACGAGGTCCAGTGTCGACCTGCTTTTTGACTCGTGTCGACACAGTCTCAGCATTTCTTCAGCTTTTTGCCTTTGAGTCTGAGGTATTGTGTCGACACCATTATGGGGTGTGTCGACACCACCTTTGCAAAAAGTATTTGTACCTGAAAATTAAACACATATATCATTAGTAAAATATTTTATTATGAGTACAAATGATAAGTGTGCTTTGAAACATGCTTTTTGAATATAAATTTCAGGTAAAGTGTGTTTATCATGTTTCAATTAGTTTGCATTAAAATCACATTTGTCATCATCAAAATAAGAGGGGAAATGATATGAAATTACACTCAACCCAACAGATCTAGGTGCACGTTGCTAATCGCTGGATAGGCTGTTGAGTTAGATAAGTTTAGGAACGATGGATTCAGGCCTACACTGCGGTTGCAGGTAGTCTCTTAACCCATTCTTGTCTAGCTTAGCAATATTATCCTTGGTATATTTTCTATTTTCTCCTTTCTTTGCATTTGATTTAATAATTTATTTTCTTTTAGCCCAGCATGCATCATGTAGGACTTTGAGCTTCCACGACTCATCCCTGGCTAATGATGAGCCCTTGTTGAATGCCCAACCATTCTTCATGTTATGAACAAGAAATCATATTCCACTCCGAATCGGAAGGTTTGCCTCCGAGCGAGTTGTTCTTGCTAGTTTGTCAAGAATTTCCCTATATGGGTTTTCTATATGATTTTCATCCTTGTTCCTTTTTGAACAATTTTGGTTGCGAACCGCTCCCAGGACAGAGTCATGAGTTACCTGCCTGGCACACACATGTCCCTCCAAAATGAAACCTGCAGACCAATTGGCTAGGGTACCTCTCAATCGAGGGGTTGATCATCCTTTTCTTCCTTCCTTCTCGTCCAGACTTGTGTTTTCCTTGCATTCTGCTCGAGCAGCTAACTCAGAGCTTTCAAGAAGATTCCAATTGCTTGTTAGTTAGATCGGGTGCCTCTTTACATTGGCTCCCACTTTTCAGTTCACTCCACGTCATCTTCGCTTCGCCATCATTTCATGACACCTCTGCTACACTTCCGCTTCGCTCTCTTGCAAAGTGGAAGCCAAGGAGGGGCAAATCTGTAGACACCCGATTCTGGCTTGCGAGTTGAACCACATTTCTTGTTATCTTATTGAGCCCCAAGTTGGTCACTCACCTTGAGCCCACCATTAGTCTTGCTTTGAGCCCATTAAAAGCCCAATTTTCATGATATCCCGTCCATTATCCTTTTGAAAGAGTCCATGTGCCTTAAATACACATTATTCTCTCATATGATTGGCTAATAATTCGAGAATAATCATTTTCCTTAACGCAACGGATCGAGGTGTCACGTTAGCCTTGTCGCGCCCCCCTTGGCCGCCGCGACAACCTATGCATATCCATGCACGTGGCTTCTCTGTCGCGCCCCTTCTAGCCGTCGCGTTCGTGCCTGTCGTGCCTCTAGGATCCGTCGCGACTACAGCCGCGTACGTAGGCCTCCGCAAGCACCTCCTCTTTATACTCTATTGGCCTTATCATCATCCCATGCAACCTCCCAACCCACCTGAGCGTGGTTTGGGGTTATGGGACTCCTCAGGAACCTCCTTGGACTCTCCCATACGGATTTAGATGGGTATATCTCCTTTATTTGGGTCATTATCATTAAAAACGGGTTTTTTCTCTCTCCTAGTCTATATAAGCAAGGCCTCTCCTTCAAAGGAGAAGGGAGCCCCATTTTCCACCACGAAGTGCTGCCAAAATTCCCTCTGAACCCACACTTAGCCCGCAGCTCTTCCTTTCCCTCATTTCTTGACATTCTCCACATCAAGCCTTGCACATTTCTTCATCCATGGAGCTTGGTGTGTGAGGAGGGCGACTGCCACTTCGTCCACAGCCTCTGCATGGTCCAAGGACGCTACACAACGCCAGGGAATCGCCCCTTTGGGGCTCTTTCTTTCTTCCTTCCTCTCCTTTTCTCTTTCATACATTTGTTATTTCTTTTTAGATAGGGTTGCATTCCCTTTTCCTTCCTATGTTTTCCTACCACCCTAGGGGTTTAAAAAACCACCCCCAGGTCCGTTCCCTCCATGCTTCACCTTTTCTTTTCATTTTTGAATAGATATTATGCTTAAATATGGTCTAACGGGGTTTTATTTGTTGTTTTCTTTGCATTGGCAGGCACACAAGCGAACATTAACGAGGAGCTCTTGTCCCCTGGCCGGCCGGAGGACAGGAAGAGGGTCCAGCCAACCATCTCCTGCACTACAGAGAACGCAGCTGGCTTGGGCGTCACGATAAAGTTGATGCGCCCTCCATGGGCGTCGCGACATCATGCCCCTCGCGACGAAGACTCCCGTCGCGGTCTCAGTAAGTCCACCATTCTCATCTCCTTTTCCTAGCGTAGTTAGCCTATTTAATTCCTATTAGTGGCAGCTATCTAGGTGGCGATCACATTCCTTATTTCCATACCTTTAGATTGAACATCTTGTTGTGTGTTTTGGGGGTGCACATTCCCCGTGATTACATTAGGGACTGGACATAAGACTCCTAGTTGAAAGGAGGTCCGAATCAGGATAAATTTCTTGTGCACTGTTTGTGATTGTTTCCTCCAAGTTACACTTGTTTCACACACACCACACAAGGTACTAACACTTATGTCAAGTGTTCTTTTAGATTCGGATAATTTTTAAAATTACAGAAAGTCCTATTCACCCCCCTCTAGGACATCTGAAGCTCCATGTAGATCCAACATCGGGTTCCAGAAGGTGACGACCCGATGCGTCTTGTTCTGAATGCGACGGCCACCTATGTCACTTTCTCGATTCTGATGAGTTAAGTTGTTGTTTATCGGCCAAACATAGTAGGGAGCTCTATTCGGCCGAGGGAAGAGTTCTTGGAGGGGGTTTCGACGATTTTGACTCTATGGCTCGTGTTTTGGCATGTTCTCGATGCGAGGAGATTATCCAGAGCATGGGAAATTCCGATCAAGCATTGTTCTTCACGTTCTTCATGTGGGTAGGGGGATTCCCTCTTGTTCCCTCTCGTTCATGTGAATGGTCTGAAGCTTAAAGATGTTACTTTTTATTAGTATGCATGTTGTGATAGTAGATTAACGCCTTACAGTTGTTCTATGGATATGGAAATGTGTGCTTTGTGGGATTTTCAAAAGACTGTTTCAGGTTTAGCATTCTGTTTGTGAATGCGATGGACTTGGTGGTCGCATTCAGAACACGACGGACCACCCCGATGCATTCACATCCAGAACGCGGCGTATCGGAGCGTTGCATTCTTAACGCGACGATCGACCCCCTCACATTCTAGTCCCTGAAGACAAAAAAAGTTTTGGTTTAGAATGTGTTTAAATATCAGTTAAGCATATGTGGATATTCCTAAAAGCTCATAACTATGTTTTAAGGTTAATGAACGTTGTGACTACGAGATTTGTGTGTATGTCCAAGCTTGGTGGTTCGATGCTTACCATGGTTGCCTCTTTAATCGGGTACCCCAGGTTCTCTATAAGCCAGACACGTTAGTGCTCAGGGTTTATCCTAGTACTGTGTGTACTGTAGAAGTCTGTGTCATCTTTCTGGATACACTCACTCATTTGTCGAGTTGTACGTTCGGCTAAGGGAAAGACGGCAGTGGGGCAGTGACTTTGGGTATGGTTGACTTTCTGTTCAGTCACTTGTAGCACGCTCATGGTTGGGGGATGAACACTAGTAAATGTACTGATCCTCAACTAGTCTTGTGTTCCACAACCTCACTCTAGGGACTTCAAAATCCCTAAAGATGTGTCAGGTGTGGTTTTACAGCTCATTGTTTACAAGTGGTGTTGGTTGGATTTCATAGTTCTTGTACTTGTAGAGGTGGAGCCGTAGTTGGACCTTTCATCCGTGACTACGAGACTAAGAGATAGTCATGTGTGGCTTGTCCAAGTCAGTTGCTGGTGTTGCAAACCAAACTTTGTGACCCAAGTGCAACGTTGTTCCTTGTTAGCTTGTACACTTGTATGTGACTTGACGTTTATTTATTTAATTGTTATCTTCAGTACTTGCATCATAGTACTTGCAGCTTATTTTCTTACAGTACTTAATTTCCTATTCATTTAGTTATGTTAGTAGTTTATTTGCTAGTCGCGCACTCTTGCTACTTGTGTTGTTTTAGTTGCTTTGGTTTTGTGGGAGTTTCCCTGCTGTACCAGTGACTTGTAAGGCTCACCCCCTACTTCCACCCCTTTCAGGTGAAGGAGAGCAGGGGAGTTTCCATCCTTCTTCTCTTTCTGAGACACATTGTAGCGAAGGTAGGCCCACTCCACCAGCAGTGTAATTTCCTTTACTATTCTCACCTCAGGATATGCCCTAGGATGTTGTACTTTATTTTCTCGTTGACATCAGTTGAGATGTGGCTATGTAAACTTCATGTAAATATGTGTGAGAATGTATAATTATGTGCAATATTATGTGTGTTTAAATGTGTTCCTTCTCTATTCTCATGGAAACGTATAATGGTTTCCCTTGTGAGGATTCTGCCTGTTCGTGAAAGGCTGAGTCGAATCAAGCTCATTATTAGGTTAACAGATTCGAACGACGAAGACCGCTACACAACTTGTGTTAGTTTAAATTGCTTTAGTCACTTGTTCATCTCTCTAGACTATTTATAACCCTTCCAAGTCTTCGAACTCATTGGTGGTGATGCGGAATTCAAATCTCTTTCAGGTCTCGAATTTTAGGTCGTTACAACAAATGGACAGTACATCCTCTTCACCTCATTGTCCCAATTGTCATGGCTCTTCCTAGAGGGTGAGGATGGGAACTGTAACGGCCCTGGATATCTATACCCAATAAGGGTCCATATCCAGATCCAACTCCCGCGAATGGACCGAAGTCTCGCAAGGGATAGCTCGGACACGTGTCCAGGAAGAATATAAGAGACAAACCACAATAGTAAGAGACACAAGAAAGGATATGTACTCATATCTGCATATAACAATTTACAACTGTCCCATTACATTATTACATGCCCAAATTAAAAAGAGTACAACTACCTGGGGCATACCCCGAGGGAGCACAAGCTCACACAACTCTACCAAGACTACTGCTGGTGGTACAAGTCTGTCACGACACCACTGACACCTCTGCAAGCCACACCAACGGTAAACCCTGAAAAGAACTGTAAGGGATTGAGCCTCAACAAGTCACTGGCTCAGTAGGGAACCACCTAAAACCACACACAACGCAGAAGAACCTCAACCCCAACGGGTCTCACTGGCAATACCAGAAGCCAAATCATTTCATGCTCACAACAAAGCATAATTAACAATACTAAACATAATTAACTTAGTTGCTGCAAATCTCGAAAAGATGAAGAGACAACAGCACCATTAATCCACTCAATAACTGTAAAGCTTAGGCCACAAGTCTCACAGGCACACCACCTCAACAGCTGGTCGCCTAAACTGTAAACCACATAGGCAAAGCATTGCTTATGCTACTAGCTTCACTGGCAAGCTTCTAAACATATGGGTAATAGGATTGCTAACCAAGAGCTAATCCTTTATACCCTTAAATCACAATGTATCGAATATCACACTTAAGAAACAGGACTGGCTATCACGATGCCAATCCATCGTACACTAAATCATATTCGGAAACTTACCCAAGGAAGGGTAAAACACAACAAGTGGAAGGTCTCACCGCATGACCTCCACTTCACCACCTGAAAAGGCTAGTACTCAGCATACTACGAGAAACTAGTACCCACAAAAGGTATAGGTACCTACCACCACGAAGTACCACCAAAACACAAACACAACTGTGCCACCACCTGGGCACACCACAACCAATCAAACCACAACCAGTGAGTTTCTGCTCACTAACCACAATAACAACGGTGCCAACACCATGGCATACCTCGACGTGTAAAACCACAACTAACACACGCTACAACTGGTAGCAAAGCACGAGCCGGAAAGCACGACGCCATCACACGGGACAGACTACTTGTTTATGACGCCAGTATCCAACCCGGACAACACAGCACAAGAACTACATCTCAGTCTCGCAGTCACGGACGTAAGGTCCAACTGTAGCTCCACAACACAAGTAAAGCCAAAGAACTGTGGAGACCAACCAAACCACCACAACCTACAGGTCACACACCCTGCAGGCCCATGCCTGGCACCTTTAGGGACTCTGGCCCGAGCTCCCTAAAGTGAGGCACTGGTAACAGGACTAGCTAGGGCCCAGTACGTCTACTGGTGTCCGTAACCCCCATCTACGAGCACGCTACAAGTGACTAAACACAAACTCTCACAAGTCACTGTCCCACTGTCGTCTTTCCCTCAGCTGGACGACAACTCTCCCCGAGAGTGAGGGTGTCCAAGAAGACAACAAGACCTCGATGGTACCACTGTACCGGGACAAGCCCCGAGCACACTCACGTGTCTGGCTCTCCTAGGAACCTGGGGCACCCAACTGAAGAGGCATTCCGGAATAGGCACTGGACCACAAAACTCGGCAACGCACTAATCAAATCATAAACTTATAGAATCTTTATTACAAACCACAGTACAAATGTAAGGACTAGCTTGACCTGGTCACTCCGTGACCCACAAGCTATCCTACACGGTCATACATATAAATTCCGATAGTCAACTACACTTGGCCTATCATTGGTCACAATGTGACCTCCGTTGCCACGTCAAACTCATTACTCAGTAACCACTTAATAACCATACTTACACTTCATTACTTAACCATCTTAACCAATCTATAATCATATATTAGAAAGCTAGGGCTAGGTTCACATAGGGACCTCACTGCCCGACCACTACGACAACCGGTGCATGTGCCATGCACACACACACATAAACGAAACGTCATCACAACGGAGAATGTGCCATGCACATCCTCAAACCACGGTAACACCACACCGATTACGTAAACCTCCCACTAGCCATGTGGGCAACCTGCTCACAGAGCTTTATGGGTGCAATGCACCTCTTACCAAAGCCATGCACAATAAACGACGATAATCGGATAACCAAAACACCAAAAGTATGCAAAGCAGAACCCTCGGCTATGATCGTGACAAAGGTCATGACCGCCTTCTGATCGCGACGCCATGATATGTCGCAATAACAAAACCTGTCGCGATCTGGTTGCGACAGTAGGATCCGTCGCCTTCTCAGGCGAAAACCCTAATCCGAGAACCATCTCCAGATCTTCCATACAAACCACCCTAAACATGATTTCAACCCAGTTTTCATGCTCATTTCACCTCCTAGACATGGTATCTACTATTTTTAAAATAATAAACAAACCAATATGCAATCCACATAACAAATCAAGGTAGAACTCCCTACCTTCACGAAGAACGCGCAAACCGGCTACGGCATGACATCTCCCCTGCTCCATGCAACGTCCCCACGTCGAGAGCGCGTCGAACACCTCGCTGAAATGCCGAATCGCCCAACGAAACCGCAGCAACTCCTCTCCTGGGTCGAGAAGAGCTTGCGAAAGCTCTGTTCGGCCAAACCTTTTTAAAAACTGCACAGCGGTTGGGATCACGACGTACCTTCCCATCGTGACCTGATCGCGACAGATTAGGGCGTCGCCTTCCCATTCCCGAGGTCAGCAAGCTCCACTCCATGCGCGACACGCGGTGCACATGCAAACGTCGACCCCATCAGCGGAAACCAGAACGCGACCCCTACTGCCATCGCGTTCAGAACGCGACCTACACCCCCGTCGCGTTCACATTCAGTGAACCAACGGGCACCACGGGCCTAACCTGCCGGCCCACTAAGCTCCACACAGCGCGCGAAAACCACAACCAAGGCCCAATGACCCCATATTGGTCATGAGCACCATGCCAAAACCAATAAACACATATCTGAACTACCACTAATCCACAATCCGCAAAGATCCGAAAAACGTGCTACGTTATAGGAACAATGAAGGAAAGAGAGGGAGGAGGATTGGGGGCTCTGATAGCTAACCCAACATAAGATCTCTCTCCTTTCTCCTCAGTTTCTAATTATAAGGAAGGGAGGTTTCTTCAGGTACCCTCTTCACCCTTGGAACCGCCTTTAAATTATGACAAAGACTTCTCTATAGATTATGATAGAACACCCTTCATAGATCATGAGATATTGGTCGTACAAATCTCTAGAAGAGAATTCCAGGATGGGTATGGGATGGTTTATTAGTTTCAAAAGTGGCAGATGAAGTAGTTACTCTAGACTACCCTAAAAAAAAGATGGCGCAGGACAAGAGCATGAGCCCAGGGGGGATGGTCAATTCCACAGCCCAACACATGTTTCTCTACACGTAGGTGTTATGATCATGGAGGTGACCATGAGGGAGATGGTGTAGGTGAAGTAGTACTAGTTGAAGGCGCAGTTGATGTCCCCTTCCCGGCCTTCATTATGGGGTTGAAGTGGTCTTCCCCAAAGGTCATGTCATGGGGGGATTCCTGCTAGTTCCTACCCAAATCAGCCTTAGGCTCAGAATGAGGATGACCAACTGTCATGGAAATGGACCCTGGTAGTTGGGGCTGATGCCCATGGCATTGTCAGTGCACAACTGGGGTTGCAGCGTCAGGATGGTAGTGGTCAATCCAATGACTGCCATGCCCTATAGGCGATGCATGACAGAGGCGATGCTTGGTCTCTCTCTCTCTCTCTCTCTCTCTCTCTCTCTCTCGATCAGAACCGAAGGCGTAAGCCCCCCTAACACCAGTAGACAGTGGCGGAGTTGGAGGAGGAGTAGGCAACATCAATCACAGATCGGATGCAGCATTGTGAAAGTGCAAGTCTAGTCATCACCCGGCTGCCTATAGTGTCGCACTACTAGTTGCTCATCACCCTCCTCCCTCAGCCACCTTATCTTCTACGTCGTTGTCGCCTAGACCCTGTGTTGCATCAACGGATTCAAATATTGTTGTATTATGTAGATTTCGATAATCACAAAATACTAGGTTGTGTTGATGAGTTTTAGAGTGATGGCTTCAATTAGATGAACTCCATGTTAATAATCCATATGTTTGATTTTTCATATTGATATTAAGGGTTTAATATGTGTGTTAACTGTGTACAAATATGGATTTTTATTGCCTTGAAATGTGTACAATAGCGCCATAAAAACACATTAAAAAGACTTCATATTATGGATCCGTATGCTTCATATTGTGCATTTACTGTACTTTTTTGTTTATATTTTTATATAATTATTAAAGGATATGTAATTTGTGTTTTTATATGTGAAAAGCTTGAATATGCCCTCAAGATGGCAAATTTTATCTCAAAACAAGTCTCATTTTATAGCCATTATATACATACTAACATTGTGACCTGTTATGCCATGTAGGTTCAGATCGACCGATTTCAGATTTCAAGTCGACCAAAATGAAAATTTTAGTCGACCGATTATGACTATTTGGTCATCAATTTGGCATCTAGAGGCACGCTAGTTCTGGAAGATGGACCGATCGGCCAAATAATAAACATTGGTCAATTGATCCCATATGTCTTCAACACCGACTTTCTATTTTTAGTCTGAAATGACTAGCATTCTTGCTGTAACTCAAGGAAAGCTTATGGTACTATAAATCCAAGGTGTCTTCATCAATTGGGACAATTCTCTAGCCACCCCAAGCTTGTTCCCATGCCCTAGAGTTCAGAAGACGATCTGCCTACCCTAGAGAGAACTTGTAGAAGTCTCGGACATCCAGAAGTAAGTTGCATGAGTTGTGATTAATCCAAAGCCTTCCAGATGCCCTAAGGTGTTGTTGTTCATCAACAATTGTGGGTTTTTACATTTCATATAGAGGATCTTCATCTGGAGATTTCTACATCAACTTGCACATCATGATGACATCATCGGATAGTGATGATTAATTGAAGCCAACCTTTGTGACAAGGGGGAACCGATACTCTAGTTGTCTATTTTGTTATTTCTCTTATTTGAGTTATAGTTGTTTATACTTGAACTTGAGTTAGTTATGTGTTATGCTCGGTTTGTGAGCACGTGGGTGGGTTTGGGTGTCTTGTACCCGACAAACAATATACATGTGGGTGGGGTTAGTGTCATCCCCAGAAAACAACCGTGTGTGGGCTTTTATAGCTTGTAATGTAAAACAAATTAGTTTGAGCTCTACAATTATGGGGGTGGATGTAGGCGCATGCAGTGTTTGGCCAAATCACCTAAAAATACTGTTACTATGTGGTTTGATTCCATATCTTCTACCTCTATTCTACATATGTTATAAGACAGTTGGTTTCGCGAGGTTCGCCAAATTATATTTATTGTTTTTTTCTATGTAAAGAGTTTATTTAGTTTAGTAAAAAATTGTAGGTGAATGTTGTTTATCGGGTGGAGTCAATTGATCCCTTCCCTCTTGCTCCACCACCTGGCCATGTTTCACAACAATTGGTAAGAGCAAGGCTTTTCATTATAAGAGTGATCCTAGGTAGATGGCCAATTTTAGTCTATTCCTCGAGGGACATTTCTTGATGGTATGAATTACTCTTATTGGAAAATTTACATGATAGTTTTTATTCATGCACATGATTATGACATTTAGAAGGTGGTTAATAACGACCCACGTAAACTTTCCGAGGATGAGAGTAAATGGACTAATGAGCATATTCAAAACTCAAAGCAAAATTATAGTGCCATGAACATTATGCAATGCTCATTACATCCTAACGAGTATTCTCGTGTGTCTATGTGTAGCTCGACCAAGGAGATGTGGACAATCTCTGGTTGATCTATGAGGGCACGTTCAAGGTCAAGAAACTAAAGCCAATCTTCTAGTACATGAGTATGAATTGTTCAAGATGAAGTTTGAGAAGTCCATCTATGAGATGTTTACACATCTCACGAAAATCATGAATGGACTCAAAGCATTTGGAAAGGTCTACGCTGATACCGAGATTGTCTGAAAGATCCTGAGGTCCCCCACATCTGTAACGCCCAGGAAGCTGACCCTCGGTCCCTGTCGAGGACTCGATTTTCGACGTTGCTGCCCATAGATCTGAGGACCCAAAAGGGCTCAAAGATAAGTCTAACAGGATATGTAAAGAAAATAAACGTCAACTATTAGACTAGAAGCATACGCGGAAGTAGAAAGAAAGAGCGAGAGTACGGAGTACATCTCTACGTACAAGTCCCCGCCACGCCACAAGTACAAGTAAAAAGGAGAAGACAGAACCCTTAAGGGGCATACCTCGAGGGTGAAGTACACCAAGAAGGGAAAACCACTGCTAGAAACAGGAGCGACGACTATCGCCTTGCCTCCTTTGCCCGGCGCACCCTGCCGCTGCTGTGAAGTCTCACCTGGAAGAATGGGGAGGGAGTGAGCTTCTCAATAGAAGCCCAGTAAAAACTACCAATCTCCCACTGGCTCTATCATGCAGAATATATATATACCAGTAAAAACTACCAATCTCCCACTGGCTCTATCATGCAGAATATATATATATATATATAAGTAAAAGACAACAGTTGATAATGTTCTACTCTACTGTAGGAAAGTATAAAAAGGAAGAGTTGAGTACTAGACTATCGGTCGAGAAAACACCATGCAGTCGAAAACCCCGTGCAACCTGCATGCCATGACCACCACACAGTCGAAGCACAAACATGGGGTAACCCTATCTGGATAGAAGACACTAGCTATGGGAATGACTACAACTAGTCAACCGGACAGGTATGCCACATGCGTCTAACCCTCAACCGCATGTCCTAGCATAGTTAGAGTGAGGCCTAGGAACAGAAGGTAACCAAAATGACAACCGTCGTAGTCTGGACAGACTACAGTCCCATGCCTAGAGCCTCTAAGTGGTCCCAGGGCCACGTAGAGTGACGTAGTGGAAAGGACTAGCTGGCCTACATTGGGAATACACTTTGAACAACCACAATGTCCTAAACCAACCACGAGAGCTCTGCAAATGACTCAACATAGCTGTCCTAACCACCATTTTCCCCTCTGCTACTAGGTCAATGACCCGAGTATGTCCGTCGCCTAGAGTACTCCCTCAACGGGCTCATGGGGACTGGGGGTCCTAGGGAACGGTAACAACCTCTCAAGGGGATAGGTCCTCAAGTACTGAGCACTTGGAGAACCGACTAGTGTAGTACCGTGGTAGGAATAGCACTGGTGCCACAAGTACAAAAGAAACGGTAAACCGATGAAGATTTGATGGAAAATCGGTCTGCACAAACTTACCTACTTTCTATCTATTAACGCGTCACCCAAGGTTGACGCCTTCTTATCCCGTCGCCCTGCATTAGTAGATGCTAATGCGTCCACGGCATGTAACACGATAATGAGGTGTCAGGCCACCTGGACGCGTTCTCAGATAGAGTGACTGCTAGCACAATCCTCACACGAGTCTCCCCAAAACCACACAAATCACACTAGTCGGGAGAGGGAAGAATGTGAACACATTCATAAACAAACTAAAGATCAAACCATCATTGAATCACCCCAAATGCATGTCAATAGAGCTATCTTCACTCAAAGAAGGCCTCACATGCATGAAAGCATGGATCACTCACCAAAAACCCCAAAACATGATGAAGGAAGCATGCTCAATGAGAGAATCATCCTAAACCTCGCTAGAACTCGGAGGAAGGATGGAGTCCCTACCTCAAAGAGTAGAAACGAACCGTTGGGGCCTTCTCATGTGAGTGGTCGCTTCCTCTTCGCTCCAACCACAAAGCACAAGCCACCTATAAAGAGGAAAGCTCACCTCGAAGGTCAAAACACCAAGAAACCACCAAAGGAACCAATGAAGTTCGGAGGAAGAAGAAGAAGAGATAAGGAAGAAAGAAGGAGAAGAGGGGGAAATGGGCACTAGCCTTGGTTTTAAACTGACGGCCCCTAGAACACGTCAAGGCCCCAAGATGCGTTAATCCTTAATGTGTCAGTCCGACATGACGTGTTAGCCACTAACACGCTCGCCCCCTCCGACCCGACTCCAAAATCGATCAACACCTCTACAGAAGAACTGCCAATAATGCGTCAACCCCACCTGATGCGTCAACCTGACAGTCTTGACCTGATAGGGAACATGACCATTCTAGCTACAAAATGATAAGCCAACATAATGGTCAGGAACCCTTAATGCGTTGGACCCTTGCGTCGCGTTACCAACAGTAATGTGTCAGCTCGGGCAGACACCTTAAGAAGGCGTCCAACCCTAGGGTGCGACAAAGAGGATAAGCCAAGGAGGTTAATCCAGTCCAAGAGGCCCAAATATTACACCACCGACTTGGCATACTAAAGCCATGGAGATTGAAGATTCTAAAAATCTCTCAAGCCTCATTATGGAGGAGCTAATTGGAAGTCTCATTACCTATGAGATTAATATGAGGAGAGATAAGCCTGAGAAGCTGAAGAAGGACATTGCACTGAGAGCACGCCAATAAGTGATGGATAGCTCTAAGGAGGAAAGTCACTCAAGTGGCCAAGAGAAAGAGTTGGACAAGTTGACAAGGAGGCTAAAGAAATTTTTTAAGAAAAAAAAAGCAGCCTAACAGATTGATGAAGAAGGACAACAAAGCAAAAGCAAGGAGGGAAGATCTGAGCAAGTGAAAGAAAATGATTTTATTTGAATGTCAAGGACTAGTCACATGTGAGGAAAATGCCCCATTTACTTGAAGAAATTGAAGAACGCAAAGTCAAGAACCCAAAGACAATGATGACAACGTGGAGTGACTTAGATAACTCAACCTCTCCATCGAAAGACATAGAGGAGCAAAAGGACATTGAATGCGGCCTTATGGCACTTGAAAAAGAACCCCCCTCCCCCCCTCCCCCCCCCCCCCAAGTAAACCCTAACCATGAAACCTTCACTAATGAAGAATGAGAGCTTGCTTACACTTCCTTACGTGATAAATACAAGTCAAAACTAAATAATAAAGAGTTAAAAAAGAAAATAAATGATATCGTACATGATGAACATTCTTGTGAAGCATATGACCTCTTGAGACTGCAATGCAATGTTCTTAAGGATGTTAATCCAAGGTAAAATTAAATTGTATGAAGATGAACTACAATGCATGTCACATGATATTAGTAATTTTGAAAAATTAAGCATGCTAGAATCTAAATTGCATCTTTGAGATCTAAAAACGAGGAATTGAAGAATAAATTGTATGCACTTGAGGAAAATGCCAGAACATATGAAAACTCAATTAAAAAGTTGCATATTACCATTAATGAATTGAAAGCTAATGTTTCTAGGATCATAAAAGGAAAGTAGACAGAGAATGAGGTGCTCAGTGTTAAAGTGAATGCGCATAGGCATGGTCTATGTACTCACCTAAAAAGTCTAAACCCCTTGAGTATAAAACAAAAAAGTTGTTTGTTCATGCAAGTAATGTACCAAGCACATCACAATCACATACTAAAAAATCGATGCATCCTAAGAAACCAGTCCTTGTAAGCAGAAACAAGTATGTTCTGCTAATCACATTCCACATCCCACACTATGGATTCCCAACATTATTTGTCATTTCTGTGAAAGGCATGGTCATATAATTTCTATATGTTTGTTAAGGAAAATATATATAAAAATTGAACTTGATTTGGATTAGGAAAGACTTGCTATCTTCTTTGACTAACTATGATGAACTCAAAAAGATTTGGCCGAAAAGATCTGATTGAGAGCTTTGGGTGCAAGTGTCATGAAAACATGGAGTTGCCAAGATTTCATGAGAAAATCAAGGCACAACAAGTAGACTATTCATGGGTATCATGTTGATTTATAGTTTGAGCTTTCAAGGTATAACACGAATACTCTTATATCTTCTTTCATTGTGTTTAGGCTTTAGATTTTTGATGATAGGTTTTTGTGTTATTTCATATTTTTAAAAAAATAAAAAAAGAAAGAAAAAAACACAAAAAAGATTTTTGGTTTGTAGGTCTTAGTGTCTAGGAAAGGATAGGATAGACTGTATGCATGCCTTTGAATCTTGCATGTGTATTACCCATGTGTGTGTGTGAATGTATGCTATAGATATAGAAATTAAGGGGGAGCTAAATAGCTGTGTTTAGCATAGTTCTCAAAATACATTTGAAATTGAACCAACACAAAAAATGCACTCAAATGTGATTAATGGATATCAAACTTAAGGATGATGAAAATTTTCATTAATACTTTAATGATGCTTGATATTCTACATTATCCTTAATAAAACCATTTGGAAAAAGTTACCTCCTTGAGAAATCAATGAATTCAAAAAAAAATAAAAATAAACACAAAAATAGATAAAGGTTAAAACTTAGCAATCGGGCCTCCCCATTGAGCAAATGAAGAGTTTTACGTTAAACGATGGCAAAATCTCCCTGTGTTGAAAAGAAAAGAAATAATAAAAAAAGGCATAGTGAAAGCTATCTAAAAATGAGGACTGAAATGCATGTATAGGGTTGAGAGACATCTTTTAGTGTTAATTTAATGGTTCATTTATCCTTTTGTTTGATGCCTTTTAATGATGTTTTCACCCCCACTTTAAATGGTTTCTAATTTTGAGTGTATCTTGAGAACATGTCTAAATACTTGAGCTGTAGTAACTCTCTCTTAGTACATCCATCATCTTGATTCTCCTTAATGAGTTCTTCATATAGTACATCTAGTTTCGTAAGCCACTTGCAACCTCCCTATCTAGTAACTCACTTTCTTTTTTATATTGTCAAAAAGGGGAAAGATATTTATGTAGATTTTATTTTAGGTTTTTGAGAAAAGGGGGAGAGGCATTGTGTGAGAGTGAAAGGGGGAGATCTAGAAGTATTCTTCAAAAGGAGTGCTTTGCATGTCTTGATATATGAATTCATGCATGTGTGCTTATATCTAATTTTGTCTATTCTGTCCAAAACTCCTAAAAGTTGTTGAATATGTGAAAAAAAAAAAGATGAATGATTGTGTGTTTTGTGTGAAAAAAATCTATATGTATTTTGTCATCATCAAAAATGGAGAAATTATTGTAATATGTATATTTTAATGATCACAAAACATTGTGTTGTGTTGATGAGTTTTAGAATGATGGCTTCAATTAGATGAACTTCGTATTAATGATCCATATGTTTGATTTTTCATACTGATTTTGAAGGTCAAATGTGTGTTTTAAGTGTGTAAAAAGACAAAATTTTATGACTTTGAAATGTGTACAATAGTGCCATAGAAACACATCAAAAAGACTTCATGTTATGGACCCTTATACTTCATATTGTGTATTTTTTTAATATTTTATATATTACTTAAGGGTCTAATTTGTGCTTTTAGATGTGTTTTACAGGCTTGAATATGCCCTCAAGATGGCAGATTTTATCTCAAGATAAATCTCATTTTACAACTGTTATATACATACTAACATTGTGATCTGTTCTGCCTGTGCATGTTCACGTCGACCGATTTCAGATTTTAGGTCGATCAAAATGGAAAGTTCAGTCGACCAATTATGACTGTTTATTCAATTGATTTGGCATCCAGAGGCACGCCAGTTCTGGAAGGTGGACCGATCGACCAAATACTAAACATGGGACGATCGATCATGAATGTCTTCAACACAAACCTTCTATCTTGAGTCCAAAATGACTAGTATTGTGATGCCCTAGGTTTTGGCTAGCTAATCTTTTACCTTATATGTGGTTGATTTGTGTTGATTGTGCTTCCATGTGTAGTGTCTAGGAATTTTTATAACATGTTTGTTGGTTTTTACATGATTTTCTGCATAATCTGTCTTGGCGACAACATAATGTGTCACTAAGGGGTGTTAGTGACAACATGTGTTGTCACCAACATGCTCTTGATGACAGTCAATGCTATGGCCAAATTGTCTTGGATTTCTGATGTTTTTCAGATTTATGCTCTTGACGGCCTGATTGATTGCCATCAAGTTTGTAGTAGGCCACAACCTATGTTGTCGTCCATCTACTGCACTGCGTTTCCTAGTTTGATTCCGAATCTGATTATTTTGCTTGGATAAACATGGCAGGTTTGTGTCGTTTTGGGGCAAGAATTCCAACCCAAGCACGACTTTAGGGTTTATATATATGGGTTGTTTCATGATAAGGAGATCTTTGCTTGGCTAGGGTTTTTGCTCCCTTTAGAGTGAGAGGCTAGAGAGAGTGTTCATTGGAGAGGGAGATCCCTCCTTGTCACCGTTAGATTGTGGTGTTGCTGTGAAGAAGGAACTTCTATAGAGTGTGAAGGCCCTAAATCGAGTGGATTGCACCCAAGAAGAGCTCGTGAAGGAGATTTGATTGTGGAAGAAGGAACCTCTTTGAGTTACCAAAGAGGGCTAGATCAGCCTAATTTAAGATTTGTGTGATGTTTTGGAGGAGTAGGGTTTCTCTCCATGATCTTGTCGCTTAGGGTTTTTCTATTTTTGTGATTTTTATAAAATTGAATCTCTGCTCAATTTTCCCATTTTTCTTACACTCTATCTTGTTGTTCCACAGGTAGGAACTTCACAGCAACATCAGCTACTGCCATGATCTAGTTGATGCTAACAATTGCCGCCAACTCCTTCTTGATGACCATAAATGCTTTTGCCAAGTTCTTTTGTTTATGGTTTCTAGATTTGACTGTGTGTGATAAATTCGAGGGTTTTGTAATTGTTTTAAGGTTCCATTAGTTTTTTCATAGGATGTTTGCCACCGCAACATGATTGTGAAACCCTTGATTTTTTTGGATGTTTATAGAATTTATTTAGAATGTTTATTTATGTAAAAATATACCAAATTATTGATGACCAAACTGTCCCCATAATAAATATTTCCATTTATTTATATATTAATTTTGATGATTAACAAAATAACACTAATGGATTACTTGAGCCTTGAGAATAGGAAATAAAAGAAAAATGAAAGTTCAAGACAATCTGGTAAGTCTCATCACACTTCTATCCAAGTCTTTGTATCGACTTCTTTGATAAGCAGAACGATTTCCTCTTTGACCGGGAAACTCAAAGCAAATCGATATCGCAACGACTCTTAAAGACATCGCAACGATTTCTTTAGAACTCGCAACGACTCTCTGTCGTAACGATTTCTTTAGACCTCGTAACGATTTCTTTAGAACTCGCAACGACTCTCTAGCCGTAACGATTTCTCTAGACCTTGTAACGATTTCTTTAGAATTCATAACGATTTCTTTACTGTTCATAACGCCTTGCTTTGTATAACGATTTCGTGTAACGATTTCCTTACAACTCGATAGTCATAACGATTTCTCGTAACGATTTCTTCAGAACTCGTAACGACTTGCTTGTTGTAACGACTTCATAAGTTATCATAATGATTTCTTTAGAGTTCATAACGATTTCTTTAGAATTCATAACGATTTCTTTACTGTTCATAACGCCTTGCTTTGTATAACGATTTCTCGTAACGATTTCTTCAGAACTCGTAACGACTTGCTTGTTGTAACGACTTCATAAGTTATCACAACGATTTCCTTACAGTTATAACGACTTGCTATAATTCATAACGATTTCATAAGTTATGAAGTCAGCAAGATTCTTTTTATCGAATTTCTTATGCATCAGTATAATGCCTTTTAATAGCGTTGAAAAGTCAAAGTCATATCTTGTCCGTTGACTGCTATGCATTAAATGCTCTCTGATCGTATCTCCCATGCATGCAGACAATATCTTCCATTTCTATGCTACTCTGTCTACGTACTTTTTTAGACAGAAAGGAGCCTTGCTATATACTGCAATATCTGTTCCATCTCAACTAACAATAGACAGCAGTCTTAGCTGTCTTCTATTTATTGATGATATGCTTACAGATATCTGACAAGACTCATCTGGACAACGTTGGACACAAGATACAAAGTTCTATGACATCTCTTGGCGTGTACACAAGGATAAAAGACTGACGTTCAGAAGCTTCCTCTGTGACCAGTCTAACGTACACAAGGATAAGAGACAACGGACACTTCAACGTTCGAATTTGAATCAGCAGTTTAAATAGAAGACTCAAGACGGAAAAGAAGAAGAGATAGTGAGAAACAACGTTTGATTTCAGAAGAAGAAAGAAATCCATCTCTTCGAGTCCTCAAAGAAGATTGAAACAAGAGCGAAGCTTCCACTCCAACCTTGTTCTTAGCTCTTAGCTCTCTGTGATCAAAAATAGTTTTTATTTGTGAGAGCTTGTGTAGTCCTTGGAGAGAAAAACCTTGTTAAATCTCTTTCTCTCTCGGGGGCTTAGGAGCTTCAGTGTGTAGCTAGTCAAGCTAGAGTCTGAAGCCTGTTTCCACACCCTTTTCTTATTAATTGTGTTCCCTTCTGGACGAAGGAAGACCTGGTGGTATCCAGGGTGGTTGTTGTTCCCTTCAGGCTGAAGGAAGACCAGTTGAGGCTGGGTGTAAGGATCCTTAAGGGGGATTGTACCCTTGGTAGTAAAATCCTGAGGTATTGCTCAGGGACTGGACGTAGGTCTCCTGTGGAGAGGAGTTCCGAACCAGGATAAAAATCCTTGTGTCTTGTGGATGTGTTTTGTGTGATTGTTGTCTTGTTTGCTCTAACTCTAACCTTGTTATTAAGTTGTGCAATCCTTTAAGTAAACAGGTTTTAATCAGAGATCGAAGTTTTGATAACCCATTCACCCCCCCTCTGGGCTAGCTAGCTGGGCAACAAGTGGTATCAGAGCCCGTCTCTTCGACAAAGAAGAAGATCCAACGATCTGAAGAGCAAAGATCAATGGCAGCCCAAAGCAACTTCGAAGGTCAGTCAGTCAACAGGCCTCCCTTGTTCGATGGAGAAGATTACACATACTGGAAGACTAGAATGGAATATTTTCTACAAGGTCATGATTACACAATCTGGTCCATTGTAGAAGAAGGTGATCTTTTGGTCACAAATGCTAAGGCTCAGTGGACAGATGATGATAGGAAAAGAATATCCTTAAACTGCAAAGCCAAGAGCATATTATGCTGTGCCCTAAGCAAGAAAGAGTTCAATAGAGTCTCAGCCTGCAAATCCGCAATGGAATGTGGGAAAAGCTCAGAATTACCTATGAAGGGACAGACAAGGTAAAGGAGACAAGAATAGATATTCTAGTAGCTCAATATGAAAGATTTCAGATGCAGACAGGTGAATCAATAACTCAGATGTTCAGCAGATTCACTGACATCACAAATGGATTAGCTGGCTTGGGAAAGGTTTATGATGTACCAGATATGGTTAGAAAAGTCCTCAGATCTTTACCATCTTCATGGACTCCGAAGGTAACAGCCATTGAAGAAGCCAATGATTTAAAATTAATGTCATTGGAAAAGCTAATAGGATCTCTCATGGCTCACGAGATAAACATGGAGAGATTAGGAGAATCCTCCAGCAGAAGGAAACAATCAAATGCTCTCAAAGCAAGTGAAGATAATTCAGAAGAATCCTTGGATAATAGTGAGAGTAGTAAAGACAGTGATGATGAAGAAGCCATGCTGTCTCGAAGACTTCAAAGGATTCTAGCAAAGAAAAAGAAATATCAGTCCGGAAGAAAATTTTTTAAGAAAAACAAAGACTTTAGAAAACCAGAAGTAAAGGATCAAAAGAAAGGAGAAGTGATTTGTTATGAATGCAAGAAGCCTGGACACATCAAGGCAGATTGTCCCATGATCAAAAAGAGTGATCACAAGAAGAAGGACAACTTCAGAAGATTTAAGAAGTACAGAAAGAAAGCAATGGCAGCTGCTTGGGAGAACAGCAGTGACTCAGACAGTGAGTCAAGCTCGAGCAGTGAAGGTGAAGAAGCCAACTTGGCTCTCATGGCCAACACCGAAGACAAGGTAACTTCTGACTCTTCTTTTGATTCATGCAATGATTCAGATTCTGATAATTTGGAAAATGCTTTTAATGAACTTTATGAAAAATACAAAGAAGTATGCAAATTACTTAAAACTAGTAAGAAAAATATAATCTGTTTAGAAAATACAAACTCAGACCTAAGAACAGAAAATGAAGAACTTGAAAAACAAATTACTGAACATAAAAGAAGAAATGAATTATTATGTGAAGATTTAAAAGAGAAAAATAAGAAAATAAATCATCTAGAAAAACAAGAAGACTTAGGTGAACTTAAAATAGAAATAGAAAGACTAAATAAAGAAAATGATAATCTATCAAGTACACTAGAAAAATTTACCAATGGTAAAAACTCTTTAATATTAAAAGGTGCTAGGAGATCGGGTAAAAAGAAAAATGGATTAGGATATACACCCCCAGACAATGAAGAAACCATAATATACCCTAAAACATATCCAACACCAAAATTTGTACCCGAACAAGATATAGCATACAAAGCTGATTTCAAATATATAGAAAAAGTAACTAAGTTATCCTGCTGCAGTCACTGCAACAAGTTAGGACATATTAAAATTACATGCCCAACAAGACATAAAAAATGGATATTAAAAGGTAAAGTTGATGATACTAACCAATCAGGACCCAAAAGAATTTGGGTACCTAAAGCTTGATGTTCTCATTTCAGGTTAACCCTCGAGCATCCAAATGGTATTTGGATAGTGGGTGCTCAAGGCATATGTCAGGCAACAAGAAGATATTTATCGATCTCCAAGCTGAAGAAGGTACAGTCACATATGGAGATAATGGAAAAGGAGTTGTAATAGGAAGTGGATCGTGAACATCAAAGGAAAATCAGTAATTGAAGATGTTATGCTGGTCAAAGGGTTAAAGCACAATCTCATCAGCATCAGCCAGTTGTGTGACAAAGGCCATCAAATTCAGTTTCAAGAATCAAAATGCAGTATCTTAAAGGATGGTGCAGTCATATTTGAAGCCTACAGAGAAAGAAATTTGTATGTTCTATATCTCGAGGAACTCAAGGATCAAGATGTGTGTTTGGCAGCTAGTAAAGATCAATCAACTGAGTTGTGGCACAGAAGATTGGGCCACTGCAGCTTGGATGGGTTGAACAAGCTCAGAAAGAGAAAACTAGTTGAAGGACTGCCAAAGGTAAATTTCAGATTGGATAGCATTTGCAGACCTTGTGCAAGAGGAAAGCACACCAAGAGCTCCTTCAAATCAAAGACTGTAGTAACCACCTCAAAGCCCTTAGAACTACTTCACATGGATTTATTTGGGCCAATGAGGACTACCAGTTTGGGAGGAAAGAATTTTGGATTTGTAATAGTTGATGATTATTCAAGATTCACTTGGGTATCCTTTTAGAGCACAAAGATGACACATTTGAAAACTTTGTCAGCTTCAGTAAGAAAGTTCAGAAAGATCAGAAATTCTCAATTGTCTCTATTCGATCAGATCATGGTGGTGAGTTTCAGAATGAAAAGTTTACGAAGTTCTGTGATGATCAAGGAATTGAGCACAACTTCTCAGCTCCAAGGACACCTCAACAGAATGGAATTGCTGAGAGGAAAAACAGAACTCTTTTGGATATGGCAAGAACCATGTTGTCAGAATATGATCTGCCAAGATATTTCTGGGCCGAAGCTATCAACACTGCATGTTATATCATAAATAGAGTGATGATCAGGCCAATTCTGAAGAAGACTGCTTATGAACTCTACAAAGAAAAGAAGCCAAAGATTAGCCATTTCAGAATATTTGGATGTCCTTGCTTCATCCATAACAATGGAAAAAGGGACATTGGTAAGTTGGATGCCAAATCAGATGAAGGCATCTTCATGGGGTACTCTTCTAAACCCAAAGGTTATAGAGTTTTCAATAAACGTTCCTTATTGATTGAACAATCAGTACATGTTATTTTTGATGAATCTAACCCTTCCTTGAAAAAGGAAGAAATTAGTGACATTGATGATGCAGATGACTTGTCCGAAAAATTAAAGAATACTTCAATTAAGGACAAAGAGGATCCAACTCTGGAAGAACTGCAGCAAACAGAAATCCAACATGAAGATCTTCCAAAGGAATGGAGACATCAGAAAGATCACCCTCCTGAAAACATCATTGGTGATCCATCTGTAGGGGTAAGAACTAGAGGTAATGTAATTCCATGCGATTATTTAGCATTTGTTTCTCAAATAGAGCCTAAGACAGTCAATGAAGCTTTATCTGATGAATCTTGGATATTAGCCATGCAAGATGAACTAAATCAGTTCAAGAGAAACCAAGTATGGTCACTTGTTCCTAGACCATCCAATCATTCAGTTATTGGCACCAAGTGGGTGTTCAGAAATAAACTGGATGAGTCTGGAATAATCTTAAGGAACAAAGCCAGATTGGTGGCTCAAGGCTACTCCCAAGAGGAAGGCATAGATTTCGATGAAACTTATGCACCTGTAGCTAGACTTGAGGCCATTAGGATTTTACTTGCTTATGCATCTGCACTTGATTTAAAACTTTTTCAAATGGATGTCAAATCAGCCTTTTTAAATGGTTTCATCAAGGAGGAAGTTTATGTTGAACAACCTCCAGGTTTTGATGACACTGAATTTCCAAATCATGTATTTAAACTACATAAGGCTTTATATGGTTTAAAGCAAGCTCCTAGAGCCTGGTATGAAAGGCTCAGTACTTTCTTATTAAATCATGGTTTCACTAGAGGTAAAGTAGATAGTACATTATTTATAAAATCTAAGGTTAAACATATACTTCTTGTACAAATCTATGTAGATGATATTATTTTTGGATCTACTGATGAATCTCTTTGCAAGTACTTTGAAAAGCTTATGCAGGGAGAATTCGAAATGAGCTTGATGGGGGAGTTAAGCTACTTCCTTGGATTACAAATCAAGCAAGGGAAGGATGGCACTCATATCTGTCAAGCAAAGTACACCAAAGAGCTGTTAAAGAAATTTGGATTTGAAATGCAAAGCCATTATCAACTCCAATGAGCACATCAACCAGAATGGACAGTGATCAAAAAGGTAAAAAGGTAGATCAAAAGAATTATCGAGGTATGATAGGATCATTACTTTACTTAACTGCCAGTAGACCAGACATTTTGTTCAGTGTATGCATGTGTGCTAGATATCAGGCAGACCCTAGAGAGTCTCACTTAATTTCTGTAAAAAGAATATTTAGATACCTAGCTAGAACTCATGACTTAGGTCTCTGGTATCCTAGATCATGTGAAATAAAACTAATAGGATATTCAGATGCTGATTATGCTGGTTGCAAAGTAGATAGAAAGAGCACCAGTGGATGTTGTCAGTTTCTTGCAGGATGCTTAATATCATGGACATCCAAGAAACAAAATTCAGTAGCTCTATCAACAGCTGAGGCAGAATATGTTGCTGCTGGAAGTTGCTGTACACAACTTCTTTGGATAAAGCAACAACTTGAAGATTTCGGCATTCACATCAAATCAATTCCTCTATTGTGTGATAATACAAGTGCCATCAACCTCACCAAAAATCCAGTTCAACACTCAAGGACGAAGCACATTGAGGTAAGATACCATTTTATTCGAGACCATGTAGCTAGTGGTAATTTAGAAATTTCGTTTATAGATACAAATGGTCAATTGGCAGATATCTTCACAAAAGCCCTACCTGAAGAGAGATTTACATCTCTTAGAAGGGAACTAGGGATGTGCAATTTGTGAAAGAATTTCTGTGATTTTATTGACATATAAATTTTTCAGATTAAATGAAAGTTCTCTCTCCGTTAAAGTTAAGCAAAACTCAGTTATCTATATGCTTTGACCGCTTCTGTGTAGAAAGTTGTTTGACTTGTCAAACCTTTTTGTCGCTTTCTATCTTTACCGCCTTTGGCGCTCCTCCGTTCAATAAAGTAATATTATTTTATCCAAATCGCTCTGAGATCGACTCGTCTTCTACCTTTACCCTTTTTATCCTCTATCTGTTCACCCAAAGCCGATGCCCTAACGATTTTGGGATCGACTCTCTGCAACTTTCGAAGCCTCTTCTCTTCCCGCGAAGAATTCCTTCGAGAACTTCCGTCCCTTCCATCATCCTCCCTTCCAGAATCTTTTCTTCTCTGCACCCATGGCCGCTCCGTTGATCTCCGGAAGTGTTGGGGGCTACAGTGCTGAGTATTTATCCCCAAGGGAGCAAGAAAGATTTACGTTTGTGAAGACGAAGATTTGCGGAAATAAGGCAGTGGATGTTCAGAATCTTGAGAAGAGTGGCATGGCCAGGCTAGTTGATACTCTAAGAAGATTGCAGTGGATGGATGTGGTCACCTTCAGTGAGGTAAGCTACCCGGACTTGGTAAAAGCCTTCTACATTTGTCTGAAGTCAGAAGCAGATGGGTCCCTTGTTTCCTCTGTCAAGGGCATCCAAATCAGAATAACCCATGAGCTTTTGCGTGATTTGTTTGGAGTGAAGACCTCTGGATTTAGTGGCATTCACTCTGTGAATGATGAAGTCAAAGGTCTCGGGATTATCGGTCCAGGATTTAAGTTAAAGGATGGGAAGCTTGATATTAATCAGATGTCCGCATTCAATAGATTGCTTCACTTTATAGTCTGCCAAATCTTAGTACCTCGTAGTGCTACCTTTTCTTCATGTACTAGGGCAGATTCGGACATAATGTTCTGGGCAATCCAGAACAAAGAGATAAACCTGGCCGCAGTGATGATTGAGCGAATGATGTTTGCACATGCTCAGTTATGGGAAACAAAGAGCAAGTTGAATGTTTCCCTTCCGTATGCTCATCTACTGACCAAGATTTTCAAGCACTTTGGAGTAGATTTGTCAGGTGCAGTAGCTGAAAAGATGGGCCAGTCTATAAGGTCCAGAAACCTGAAGAAAAGTGGTTTTTCAGTGCAAGAAGGAGTTTGGTCAAAATCCTCTGTGGCTGAAGGAGAAGCAGTTATTGCAGATATTCCAGAAGCAGCAGCAGAGCAAGAAGCAGTAGAAGCAGAGCAAGCAGCAGATCCAGCAGAGCAAGCAGCAGCAAATCAAGCAGAGCAAGAACCAGTTGAGTCAGCTGTGGGATGCCAATCCGAAGCTCAATTGGAAGAGGGTGCAGCTGGTGTGGCAGATTCCTTGCCCACCACCTTAGTCACCTCTATTTTAAGAGAGGTATTGGACTCCATTCCCTCCATCTCAGTCTCTTCTAAGGCAGGTGGACCTGATGAAGAAGTTATGGCAGCAGGCCATACTGAAGTTCAGTCTGAGTCAGTTGCAGATGTTGAGGTACAAGCAGGTACTCAACAAGATGTGGTCATGGAAGAAGCTCCTAGCCAAGGGGAGCAAAGTAGAGTTGATCCTGAAGTATCTGAATCCGTGGCAGAAGGCCACTTGGAGAAAGTTGTCTTGGAAGAAGCTCCTGCTCAGGGGGAGCAAGAAAGTATTGAAGTCCCTGCTCCCATTCAGGGGGAGCAAGCTGAGATTGAGAAGCCTGTGAATGAAGATATTCCTGAAAATGTTACACCTACTCAGGAAATCCCAGCTCCCGCCAAGGTTGATGTTAGTGAAGGCCCAAGTGCAAGCAATTTAAATCTAGAGGAGCCTGTCTCTCAGCAAGGTAAGCAGAAAAGAGTTGTTCACAGGAGGTCAAGGAAGGGCCATAGAAAAGTGAAGTTGAAGCATGTTATGGCCTTGTTAAAAGCCCAAGGAGAGATCTTGGCATCAGTTCAGTCTAGCATTCAAGGCATTGTTACAATCAAGCTTCAACTTCCTCAGACGTATCTTCAATAAGAAATGCAATGAGGTATTTCAATAAAGAGATGTCTGATATGAAGAATTTGCTGGCTAATCTTTCAAGGTCTAGTGGTGTCCTCCTGCACCCACTCAGAGCAGTCCAGCTGAAGTTCCCAGGCCACCAGGGCCTCCAGCAGAAGTCTCTCGGCCAACAGGGCCACCAGTTCAAGGGTCAGGGCCATCAGGGCCATCAGTCGTGAGGTCACCCGGACCAGTGGCAGCCTCAGGGTCTTCAGGACCCTCTCCAGCAGTCAGAGAGAGTCAGGCCAAAGGGAAAGAGCCAGTGTCAGTCTCCAAGGCCCCTGATACTTCATCTCTTGCCACTCCAACCCTCTCCACACCTTCATCTCCTTCTACTGCACCTCCTGCTCCACCAACCATAAAACATCCCATGCCTCGCACCCAACCTTCCTCATCCTCTACTTCATCTCAACCCTCCTTCTCTCCTACTCCAGCTCACATCTCAGCTCCATCCTCATTAACTCCTAAACCTTCACCTATTAAAATTCAAACATCTCCTCTTCAACCAACCTCTTCCTTTAATCCTAAACATTTTTTCTATCCTCCTACTCCTCCTAATTCTGTTATCTTTCCTCCAGATAAACCTCTGCCTCTTGGTGTCTTTGACACAATGTTCCAGACAATTTTGAAAGGAACACCCTCCTCACCATTCTTTCCACAGCCTCTCACATTCACAGGACTGACCCTCCCAGTCCTGCCATGAAAAAGAGAAAAACCTCCTCATCTCTAAGCACTCCTTCTGTTCCTCTATACCCTCCTTTATGGTACTCTCTTACCCTTGATCCTAAGAGAAGACCTATCTACAAAGAATACCTCCAGAAATGCATTCTTTCTACCATTTATGGTATTCCTTTTCTCAACCTATCCGAACACCTGGACATTGTTCTTCCTTTTACTCAGCTATCTCAAGCTTTCAAATCCAAAATCCTTGAGGGCACTGAGTTCAAGACTGAAGATCAGTGGGCAGCTATCAAAGGAAATAAGGCTCAGTATGCAAAATACCTGACTGCAAGGGCCGAATCCCTCACTCACAGAGCTCACCCACTCACCTTCTCTGAGTGGTTTATCATCCAGCACAAGAACTCTTGGGGATCCTTCATTTTGAAGGAAATTCGCATTGCCAGAGCCTTTCAGCTGTACAGTGACTTCTGTTACTTGAACAAAATTCCAGAAGTTCAGTTTTGCCAGTTCCATTCGCAGATTACTGTGCTGAAATCAGAAACCCCTCTCAACCTTCCTCTTAAAGTAGACTTTGTCTCGTTCAAGGTTGATTTTCCAGTTCTTCTGCCGAAGCTGCACTCTTTAGTGTTTGATTCAGATGCTGGGTCTCATGCTCTAGATATGTTTGCAAGACAGATGGGCAGGATGTCAGCCAAGCAGGGCAGATCTCCTTCCTTTTTGCGGTTCATCTTCAGAGAATACCACTCTGGCCGCATGTCTTCTCAGATCTTAGCTCCACTCATTTCTGAGTGTGAAAGACTCACCTCATCAGAATGGGAGCTTCTCTATCAGGCCTCTTATCAGCAATTGGAAGCCATCAATCAAGATCTAGTTAGTCAGAGGAAGCCTGCTCTTTCTGCAGAAGCTTTTATGGATCTAAACTCCATCGCACCCATACCAGAGATCTATGCTGTATGGGCATCTAGATATTCTGCTTTCTATGCCTTAAAGCAGGATCTGTTAAATCAAAAGATCCACTATCCCATTTCCTTGGACAGATTTCTCCATAGGGCCAGTTTTGGTAAGAGTACTTACTACAGATTCTTTTTGGACAAAACTCAGTATGGAGAATTCTTAGAGCAGCAAAGGCAACTCTACATTCAGAGGAACATCCCTTCCATGGGACCCTCCTTCTCAGTTGCCTCTGGCGTTTTTCTGCAAATTTTTGAGGATCTTGAGATCAAGGCATGGGCTGTTGTCTCACAGCATGCCTCCTTGTTATCTCCTCTGTATTATCTTTCTCCATCCTAATATAAATCTTTCTCTCTTCTTTGTCTCACAGCTTATCTTTTTGCTTAATGACAAAATGGGGGAGACAACTAACGTAAATCTGAAAAACATACTTCATTTTTTGTATGATGTTTAGTATATTTTGTCATCATCAAAAAGGGGGAGATTGATGACCAAACTGTCCCCATAATAAATATTTCCATTTATTTATATATTAATTTTGATGATTAACAAAATAACACTAATGGATTACTTGAGCCTTGAGAACAGGAAATAAAAGAAAAATGAAAGTTCAAGACAATCTGGTAAGTCTCATCACACTTCTATCCAAGTCTTTGTATCGACTTCTTTGATAAGCAGAACGATTTCCTCTTTGACCGGGAAACTCAAAGCAAATCGATATCGCAACGACTCTTAAAGACATCGCAACGATTTCTTTAGAACTCGCAACGACTCTCTGTCGTAACGATTTCTTTAGACCTCGTAACGATTTCTTTAGAACTCGCAACGACTCTCTGTCGTAACGATTTCTTTAGACCTCGTAACGATTTCTTTAGAACTCGCAACGACTCTCTAGCCGTAACGATTTCTTAGACCTTGTAACGATTTCTTTAGAATTCATAACGATTTCTTTACTGTTCATAACGCCTTGCTTTGTATAACGATTTCGTGTAACGATTTCCTTACAACTCGATAGTCATAACGATTTCTCGTAACGATTTCTTCAGAACTCGTAACGACTTGCTTGTTGTAACGACTTCATAAGTTATCATAATGATTTCTTTAGAGTTCATAACGATTTCTTTAGAATTCATAACGATTTCTTTACTGTTCATAACGCCTTGCTTTGTATAACGATTTCTCGTAACGATTTCTTCAGAACTCGTAACGACTTGCTTGTTGTAACGACTTCATAAGTTATCACAACGATTTCCTTACAGTTCATAACGACTTGCTATAATTCATAACGATTTCATAAGTTATGAAGTCAGCAAGATTCTTTTTATCGAATTTCTTATGCATCAGTATAATGCCTTTTAATAGCGTTGAAAAGTCAAAGTCATATCTTGTCCGTTGACTGCTATGCATTAAATGCTCTCTGATCGTATCTCCCATGCATGCAGACAATATCTTCCATTTCTATGCTACTCTGTCTACGTACTTTTTTAGACAGAAAGGAGCCTTGCTATATACTGCAATATCTGTTCCATCTCAACTAACAATAGACAGCAGTCTTAGCTGTCTTCTATTTATTGATGATATGCTTACAGATATCTGACAAGACTCATCTGGACAACGTTGGACACAAGATACAAAGTTCTATGACATCTTCTTGGCGTGTACACAAGGATAAAAGACTGACGTTCAGAAGCTTCCTCTGTGACCAGTCTAACATACACAAGGATAAGAGACAACGGACACTTCAACGTTCGAATTTGAATCAGCAGTTTAAATAGAAGACTCAAGACGGTAAAGAAGAAGAGATAGTGAGAAACAACGTTTGATTTCAGAAGAAGAAAGAAATCCATCTCTTCGAGTCCTCAGAAGAAGATTGAAACAAGAGCGAAGCTTCCACTCCAACCTTGTTCTTAGCTCTTAGCTCTCTGTGATCAAAAATAGTTTTTAGTTGTGAGAGCTTGTGTAGTCCTTGGAGAGAAAAACCTTGTTAAATCTCTTTCTCTCTCGGGGGCTTAGGAGCTTCAGTGTGTAGCTAGTCAAGCTAGAGTCTGAAGCCTGTTTCCACACCCTTTTCTTATTAAATTGTGTTCCCTTCTGGACGAAGGAAGACCTGGTGGTATCCAGGGTGGTTGTTGTTCCCTTCAGGCTGAAGGAAGACCAGTTGAGGCTGGGTGTAAGGATCCTTAAGGGGGATTGTACCCTTGGTAGTAAAATCCTGAGGTATTGCTCAGGGACTGGACGTAGGTCTCCTGTGGAGAGGAGTTCCGAACCAGGATAAAAATCCTTGTGTCTTGTGGATGTGTTTTGTGTGATTGTTGTCTTGTTTGCTCTAACTCTAACCTTGTTATTAAGTTGTGCAATCCTTTAAGTAAACAGGTTTTAATCAGAGATCGAAGTTTTGATAACCCATTCACCCCCCCTCTGGGCTAGCTAGCTGGGCAACAAGTGGTATCAGAGCCCGTCTCTTCGACAAAGAAGAAGATCCAACGATCTGAAGAGCAAAGATCAATGGCAGCCCAAAGCAACTTCGAAGGTCAGTCAGTCAACAGGCCTCCCTTGTTCGATGGAGAAGATTACACATACTGGAAGACTAGAATGGAATATTTTCTACAAGGTCATGATTACACAATCTGGTCCATTGTAGAAGAAGGTGATCTTTTGGTCACAAATGCTAAGGCTCAGTGGACAGATGATGATAGGAAAAGAATATCCTTAAACTGCAAAGCCAAGAGCATATTATGCTGTGCCCTAAGCAAGAAAGAGTTCAATAGAGTCTCAGCCTGCAAATCCGCAATGGAAATGTGGGAAAAGCTCAGAATTACCTATGAAGGGACAGACAAGGTAAAGGAGACAAGAATAGATATTCTAGTAGCTCAATATGAAAGATTTCAGATGCAGACAGGTGAATCAATAACTCAGATGTTCAGCAGATTCACTGACATCACAAATGGATTAGCTGGCTTGGGAAAGGTTTATGATGTACCAGATATGGTTAGAAAAGTCCTCAGATCTTTACCATCTTCATGGACTCCGAAGGTAACAGCCATTGAAGAAGCCAATGATTTAAAATTAATGTCATTGGAAAAGCTAATAGGATCTCTCATGGCTCACGAGATAAACATGGAGAGATTAGGAGAATCCTCCAGCAGAAGGAAACAATCAAATGCTCTCAAAGCAAGTGAAGATAATTCAGAAGAATCCTTGGATAATAGTGAGAGTAGTAAAGACAGTGATGATGAAGAAGCCATGCTGTCTCGAAGACTTCAAAGGATTCTAGCAAAGAAAAAGAAATATCAGTCCGGAAGAAAATTTTTTAAGAAAAACAAAGACTTTAGAAAACCAGAAGTAAAGGATCAAAAGAAAGGAGAAGTGATTTGTTATGAATGCAAGAAGCCTGGACACATCAAGGCAGATTGTCCCATGATCAAAAAGAGTGATCACAAGAAGAAGGACAACTTCAGAAGATTTAAGAAGTACAGAAAGAAAGCAATGGCAGCTGCTTGGGAGAACAGCAGTGACTCAGACAGTGAGTCAAGCTCGAGCAGTGAAGGTGAAGAAGCCAACTTGGCTCTCATGGCCAACACCGAAGACAAGGTAACTTCTGACTCTTCTTTTGATTCATGCAATGATTCAGATTCTGATAATTTGGAAAATGCTTTTAATGAACTTTATGAAAAATACAAAGAAGTATGCAAATTACTTAAAACTAGTAAGAAAAATATAATCTGTTTAGAAAATACAAACTCAGACCTAAGGTCAATGAGGGTGAAATCCTGGAGATGGACAAGTTCCACTAGTTAAAGTGGGGAGGGTTTCCCCAGTTATGTGCGATTACCAAGACTCTTCACGATTTGCCTACATGATTGAGTATGTGAATTCGTGTTATGACCTTCTAGTGGTGGTTTTGTAGCACACTTGATTTTTAAATCTTAATAAAATAAAAAAATAATTAAATAAATAAAATAAATAAATTTAATTAGAATAAATGAGGAATAAGTGAAATAAAAGGAAATTAAATCAAGCCCATTAAGTTAAATGAATAATGGGTTGTGTAAATGGCTCAAATACAAAATAATGGGCCTAATTGTGAGGACCCCATCATGGGATGGGAAATAATTAATCCAATTTCGTATGTAATTAATTAATAAATAAAAAGGGGTTTAAGATAAATGCTAAATAAGTCATATATATCTTAAAAAAGGAGTCCTATACCTACCCTAACCCTTGCCCACGAAATTTGATCTCTTCTCAACCCTAATTAGGAGATAAAGGAGAGAAAGTGGGAGATAAATATGGAAAATTCGGAATTTAGGGAAGGAGAGAGTTGTAGAAGGGGTAGGACTCTATTAGCAAGTTAAACACCTCCAATTCGACACTATCACCCCATAGTTCGCTTCTGGAGTTCTGGGAGACGAAGGGGAGGCGATCTAGATGAAGGAGCAAGGAGGGAAGGCTTGGATCTAAGGAGATTTCTTGTTCTTTTCATCACCAAACTTAGGGTTTTCATCACTGCAACGAAAGGTAGGCAATCTCTCAAGCACAAATTATGTAAATTTAACCCTAGGTAGCCTACATGATCCTCTTCGAAAGCCCTCTGGTTTTGCTATTTTTCATTCATCCATAAAGGAGAATTAATTCTGTGAAACCCTGTTATCTCCATGTACTCGAACCTACATTATTGCCTTCAATCCATGCATGTACATGATCCCATGCAAATATTCTCATAAATACTACATGTTGTTGGCTTTCAAACGCCCCTAGTTTCCCTAATTTTCATCATGTATCCATCGCTAATTAATTCTTTGATCCATGACTATGCATGTTTAGGTCACCGAAAAGTAACCTAATCAAAGCATGTCCTAAACGTGTTTGTTTTCTAATTCATCATGCCCAATGATAGATCTCCATGTCTAGTTTCGTTTAAAATTAATTTCATGAATTTTGGAGCTTTTTGTGATTTTATGTCGATTTTTGAAGTGAGCTATGAGGGATGGAACCCACCTGGAAAAGGGGCAAAAGCTCTTTTCTGGGCTCGGGACACCTTCTGGAGTCGCGACGGCCCGACCCGTCGCGATCTCAGAGGGGGTCGCGACACGGGGGTCCATCGCATTCTGAACGGGACGGGTCGACATGTCGCGACATGGTCGGGTTGACCCGTAGAGACTGGTTCAGCAGAACGCGACCGGGCCTGACGTCCCGACCTTAACGCGACAACCCTGTGCGTCGCGACCTCAGAGTCATGGCCAGGGCCCTAATTTACCAATATAACACTGCTATTAATGACATATAAGCCCTTATTAACCCTAATTAAGTATTGTTATGATTGTTTACGAACTGTTAACTGTAAATGGATAAAATCTTCATGAAATTAATTAATTTAAAAACTATATGCACAACCATACATGCTCTCTTGATTTCTTACAGTTGCACACACTTAACAATCGTGGTTGCCATTAAACTTTATTAGGTTACTCAATAATGTATCTGGTAATTTAGTGAAATAAATTACTAAATTCCCTATTTAAATAATTACACTTGTCTTTGTTTTACTCGCGCGTTTTATACACCGTTACTACTTCCCTCGGCCTTCGGGCACTCGAGGCACAACGGACCCTAGTTTTCTACACACTCTCTTGACATGGGCCACCTCTCCACCGGGAAGACTCCTAATTGGACCAGGGACTCCTTGTCAAGGCCTTTGTAAGTCTTCTTGGCTTTGGCACACGTCCTTAGCCGACGAGTTGGTTGTACCCTTAACACCCGTTACACCTTAGGGATCAGTACGATCCATGGCCTTAGTGTGTTCTCTCTTACCTTGGGATCACGCCGGACCATCTGGCCCATGTCCACGACACGGCTAGTGGGCAGATGTGACTTCTACCAGACTGCCGGTACCCGACCTGGTACCGTGCAACTGTTACTATCGTGGTTTAATGATGTTTTACGATTATACCCCTATCTTATCTACTATCTCGTTACTCTCATATGTTCACTTTCACTCTATACTCTCATCTAATTCGTCTAATACTCTCCTCTCTTCTTGGTACTCTATTTGGCCATACAATTGATTGTCTAAAATAACAAACAAGCTATATGCCAGTGCAATAGGGCCCGGTCTGGTCCTGGGGAGAGCGCCTGATGAGTGCCATTTCCTCGCGAGGGTTACATGATCAGGATGTGTACGGCATGCATCCAACACCATTTAATACTATAACAATTAATCGTTGACAATCAAAGCGCTATCTATTCGAGTGCTATACAAGTGCTATCGTTACATATTATTGTCGTTACCTGGCCATTCTATTATCGTTCTCGTTGTGCTATTTTCCCTATACCAGTGCTATTGTTCTCTTGCTATCGTTGCATGCTGTACATGACTATACTCTTTAGTTACCCTGACATTTAAAACAGTAATTATTTAAAGTATGCTTGTTCTCATGAGATATTAAGTACTACTGGGTGTTATTTGCTCATCCTGCGTATTTAATTCATGTGTTTAGGTGAGTCGGATGGCGAGTACCACACGCACGAGGATGGGAACGAGGATGATGTTCAAGAGTGACCCGATCAGCTATCACGGCGTAGTAGATAGTTAGTTTAGTTGTCAATCAGTCAGTATGTATTAGTTTGGAGTTTGAATTAAGTACTCTGGGCCCTAGTTGTGGCTCTGATAGATGGATGTAATAGATGTTTGATGGATTATTAATGAAATTGGAGTTATTTGATATTATTCCCATTTGTGCAATGGTTGGTTATTATTTCTCGCTCTATACTATTTAATAACTGTAATATCGCTCCGATATTCCGCGTCGGGGCGTTACAGGTTTAGACTATCTCAGCTTGTATAAGATTAATGTGACTATATAAGCAACGTGATAAGCCAATATGAATGTGAACGTGAATATGGTCGTGAATGTGAATGTGAAAGAAATGTGAATAAGAATGTGTGAGTTCATCTGAAAGTGAAGGTAAAAAGTGCATGTGAAAGTGACATGAAAGAGTAAGTGCATGTGATAATGTTATTCATGTTAATTGATAGTGATTTAGTTAATGATATCATCTTTGTTAGTGTTATCCTTAATTGTGATCATTACATTAGTTAGTACTTTGACCTGCATGCTAGTGACACCATGACACATGTTAAAGATTTGCCATTGCCATGCACGTTAAAGGAGAATGCTTAAAAATCGACGCGGCCGAGTAAAGACCTTGCCCGACCACGTCGGGTAACAAGTGCTTCTCCATGTTAAATGAGTTCATGTTTTAAGTTCACCTATGATTAGTGATATTGCATTGCATGTTAGTAACCTCATGATACATGTGGTAGATTTAGTATTGTCTTATAAGTTCATTGATTCTATGTGCTAAGGATTATCTATATTTAATATTTAAAAGATGAGCATAATCATATGTTTGAGTTATAATTGCTAGTTGTTAGTATGTTACTAAAATTGTGATAGTTAGTTAAAGTTATTGACATGTTTAGAATGTATGGGGTAAGTCATTGTTTACGATCATGAGTTATTTGCTGAGTCTATTACATAGACTCACCCCTGGTAACATTTCAAGAGAAGGTGAGGGATCCCAAGGTTGAGAAGCTAGTGAGATCCGAGTTTGAGCACGAGGAGTAGAGCTTGTTCAAGACTTGAAGAATAAGTGTAACTTCAAACATTTGATATTATGTACTTGAGACTGACTATGTTATTTTAGCTTCTATATAGATTGTGATACGTAGATTATAAAGTTGATAGACATTTGTTATTTCTTTCCACTACGACATCATTGTTTATTTGTGTAAATCTCAACATAAGTGTCCCGTGTTGGAATCTTTCCCCCTATGATATCTCTCTTGTCTAACGTGGGTCAATGTGGCCATACCGGGCCAAAGCGGGGTGGTACAAGTATTATTTCTATAACTCAAGAAAAGCTTATGGGACTATAAATACAAGGTGTCTTTGTCAATTGGGATAGTTCTCCAACCGCCCCAAGCTTGATCCCGTGCCATAGGGTTCAAAAGATAGTCTGCCTGCTCTAGAGAGAACCCACAGAAGCCTTGGACACCCAGAACCAAGTTGCACAAGTTATGCTCAATCCAAAAGCCTTCTAGACGTCCTAAGGTGTCACTGTTCATCACAAAGTTGTGGCTTTGCATTCCATTTAGAGGATTTTCATATGGAGATCCTACATTAATTTGCACATCACAGTGACATTGTCAGACAGTGACAACTGATTGGAGCCAACCTTTGTGACAAGGGGAACCTATACTCTAGTTGTCCATTTTGTTGTTTCTCTTGTCTAAGTTATAGTTGTTTATACTTGAACTTGAGCTGATTTGTGTTATGCTGGATTTGTGAGCACATGGGTGGGTTTAAGTAATGTCGCAGTTGCTCAGATCCTAGTTTAGAGATTTTTGGGCCAATGTGTGGCTATTGAGCTGTGTTTTGGGCCTTAACAGGTTACATGGATGTTGTGGGCCTGAGGTTTTGGCCTACATAGCCCACTGGTTCTCTATTTGAGAATGCTATGGGGGAGGGTGTCAAGTTCATAACACGGCTTCCACCTACGTCGTGACCTCAGTACCATCTATTTTGTCTCTTCGGGTATGTGTGTGACACGTGGCGCACACCGGGCTGTCACGTGGCGTTGCATTCATGAACACGGCAATCCAACATATTGCATTCTAAATGTGATGATATGCCCTGATACGTTCATAGTTCCAAGATTTTAAACTCCTGTTTGTTGGCCAAATAGGGCAAATAATCTTGTTTGCCCGAGGTGAGCTCTCTAGGGGATGCCCTTAGCGATTTCGGCCCAAGAGTTCATGCTTTGGCTCGTTTTCCAGGCGAGGAGGTCGATCGGAGTGTGGAAAATGTCAATCAAGAGTTGTTCTTCATGTTCTTCACATAATTCTCTCGCTTTCTTGCATGGTTTGTGCAGTTGAAGGCATGGAAATGGTCCTTTAAGGTATATGCATGTTGCTTCACTGAGATAGATGCTTACAGACATTGTTTAGGGTGTGAAAATGGTGGTTTCTTGGGATTTTCAGATGGAGTTTGTGGTTTGTGCGTTCTGTCTATGAACACAACAGGCTAGGTGGTCGCGTTCAAAATGTGACCTGTGCCCCCGACCTGTTCTCATCCAGAACGTCGTGTATCGGTGTGTCAAGCATAGGTCTATAGCTCGGTTGCCTGCAGGGAGTGTTAGTTGGACTCCACAGTTTTTTATACTTGTAGAGGTGGAGCCGCAGTTGGACCTTTCGTCTGTGGCTGCAAGATTGAGAGGTAGCCTTGTGTTCTTTGTCTGGGTCGATTACTGGTGTCTCAAACTAGGCTTCGTGACTCAAGTGTAGCGTTATTCCCCTCTAGCTTGTGCACTTGTGCTTGACTTGCAGTTTATTTACTTATTTACAGTACTTTGCAGTTTATTTACTTACAAAACTTAATTCCTTGTACATTTAATTTTGTTATTAGCTTACCTTTTAGTTGTGTACTCCTGCTACTCATATCACTTCCAGTACTATGGTTTTGGGGGAGTTTCTCTATTGAGCTAGTGACTTGTGAGATTCACACCTTTACTTCCCCCTTTTAGTGAAGGAGAGCAGAAGAGTTTCCATCCCTCATCTAGTTCTAAGCCACAATGCAGCAAAGGCCGACCTACTCCACCAGCAGTGTAATTTCTCTTTTGTTCTTCACATCGGGGTATGCATCAGGATGTTATCAGGCGTGGGTCTGCAGCTTGGTTGCCTGCAGGGTAGTGTTGGTTGGACTTCACAGTTTCTTATACTTGTAGAGGTGGAGCCGCAGTTGGACCTTTTGTCCATGGCTGCAAGACTAAGAGGTAGTCTTGTGTTACTTGTCCGAATTGATTGCTTGTGTTGCAAACCAAGCTTCGTGACCCGAGTGTAGCATTATTCTGCTCTAGCTCGTGCGCTTGTGCGTGACTTGCCGTTTATTTACTTATTTATAGTACTTTGCAGTTTATTTACTTACAACACTTAATTCCTTGTACATTTAATTTTGTTATTAGCTTACCTTTTAGTTGTGTACTCCTGCTACTCGTATCACTTCCAGTACTATGGTTTTGGGGGAGTTTCTCTATTGAGCTAGTGACTTGTGAGATTCACACCTCTACTTCCCCCTTTTAGTGAAGGAGAGCAAAAGAGTTTCCATCCCTCATCTAGTTCTAATCCACAATGCAGCAAAGGCCGACCTACTCCACCAGCAGTGTAATTTCTCTTTTGTTCTTCACATCGGGGTATGCATCAGGATGTTATCAGGCGTGGGTCTGCAGCTTGGTTGCCTGCAGGGTAGTGTTGGTTGGACTTCATAGTTTCTTATACTTGTAGAGGTGGAGCCGCAGTTGGACCTTTTGTCCGTGGCTGCAAGACTAAGAGGTAGTCTTGTGTTACTTGTCCGAAATGATTGCTTGTGTTGCAAACCAAGCTTCGTGACCTGAGTGTAGCATTATTCTGCTCTAGCTCGTGCGCTTGTGCGTGACTTGCCGTTTATTTACTTATTTACAGTACTTTGCAGTTTATTTACTTACAACACTTAATTCCTTGTACATTTAATTTTGTTATTAGCTTACCTTTTAGTTGTGTACTCCTGCTACTCGTATCACTTCCAGTACTATGGTTTTGGGGGAGTTTCTCTATTGAGCTAGTGACTTGTGAGATTCACACCTCTACTTCCCCCTTTTAGTGAAGGAGAGCAGAAGAGTTTCCATCCCTCATCTAGTTCTAAGCCACAATGCAGCAAAGGCCGACCTACTCCACCAGTAGTGTAATTTTTCTTTTGTTCTTCACATCGAGGTATGCATCAGGATGTTATTAGGCGTGGGTCTGCAGCTTGGTTGCCTGCAGGGTAGTTTTGGTTGGACTTCACAGTTTCTTATACTTGTAGAGGTGGAGCCGCAATTGGACCTTTTGTCCGTGGCTGCAAGACTAAGAGGTAGTCTTGTGTTACTTGTCCGAATTAATTGCTTGTGTTGCAAACCAAGCTTCATGACCCGAGTGTAGCATTATTCCGCTCTAGCTCGTGCGCTTGTGCGTGACTTGCCGTTTATTTGCTTATTTACAGCACTTTGTAGTTTATTTAGTTAAAACACTTAATTCGCTGTACATTTAATTTTGTTATTAGTTTACCTTTTAGTTGTGTACTCCTACTACTCATGTTACTTCCGATACTATGGTTTTGAGGGAGTTTCTCTATCGAGCCAATGACTTCTAAGATTCACAACCCAACTTCCCTCTTTCAGGTGAAGGAGAGCAAGAGAGTTCCCATCCCTCGTCTAGTTTTGAGCCATACTGCAGCGGAGGCGGGCCTACTTCACCAGCAATGTAATTTCTCTTTTGTTCTTCACCTCGGGGTATGCCCCAGGATGTTGTACTTTTACTTTATGTTGGTTTGAGTTGTAGCAACCTTGATTTTTAAAATCAAGAAAAATAAAAATTTTATTTAAATAAATGAGATAAATTGATTTAATTGAATAAATAGAGAATAAATAGAAAATAAGAGGAATAAAAGGAAATTTAAGCATTACCCGTTAAGCTAAATTATTAATGGGTTACCCTAATGATCCAAACCTAATTGGATGGGCCCAATTGTGTGAAGCCCACCATGGGATGGGAATTAAATATCCAAATTTCGGATTCAATTAACTAATAAATAGTAAAGGGTCAAATTAACTATTAAAACAAGTCATATCTATCCTAAAAAGAGTCCTACACTTACCCTAAACCTTTAACCACAAAATTGGATCCCTTCCCCATCCTATTAGGAGGATAAATGAGAGAAAGTGGAAGATAAAGAAGGAAATTCGAAGTTTTAGGAAAGGAATGAGTCTTATGGAAGGAGGGACTCTATTAGCCAACATAGCACCCCCAAATCGGCCCAGACCAACCCATAGAACGTGGCTAGAGCTTTGGAGACCGAAGAGGAGGAGTTCTAGGCGAGGAGAGCAAGGGGAGAAGGCTTGGATCATAGGAGGATCTCTTATTTTCATCACCAACTAGGGGTTTCCTTTACTGCAAGCAAAGGTAGGCAATCTCTCAATCCAAATTCATGTAAAAATTACCCTAGGAAGGGTTCATGATCCCGAGCAAAAGCCCTTTAGTTTCTCTCTATTTCGATCTCCCATGAGGGAGAATTAATTCTTTGAATCCCTTTCAGATCCATGCACTCGACCCTTCATGTTTGCTTGTGAACCTCATGTATACTTGACTTCATACCATGAGAAAATTCTCATAAATAATACTTCATGTTAGCTTTCACACGCCCCTAGTTTGCCTAAATTTCATCATGTATCCATCTCTAATTAATTCGTTGAACCTTGACTGCGTATGTTTAGGTCATCAAAATGTATCTTGATCACAGCATGTCTAAACCTTGTTTATTTTCAAATTAATCGCACATGTGGATAGATCTATATGTCTACTTTCATTTAAAAATGGTTTCATGCTTTTTCGACCTCTATACGATTTATTATCGAATTTTGAATAGCTATGTGTCAAGCAGACCCACCTGGAAAAAGGGCAAATCCCTCTTTTCTGGGCTCGGGCCACTCCCTGAGATCGCGACGGCCCGATCCGCCGTGACCTCAGAGAGGGTCGCGACACCAGGACCCGTCACGATCTGATCGCGACAGGTCGACTAGTCGCGACCTGCCTCCCGGTTCACTCCAGTGCCTGGTTCAGTAGAACGCGACCGGACACCGCGCCGCGACATGAATGCGACAAGAAACCCTGTCGCGACTTAACCTGATCACAACCCAACTCTATGTCGCGACCTGAACGCGACCTAACCCTACGTCGCGACCTTAACAGAGTGGCCGAAACCCTGATTTGCTTGTATATCCTTGCTAATTACCCCATTTAATCCATGTTAAATCCTAATCATGCACCGTAAGAATAGTAACGACCTGTTGATAAATGTTGAACATTATTCTCATGTTTTAATCAAATAAAAGATGTGTGCACGATCAATCTTGCTCTTATGATTATCTTACACAAGCACACACTATACATGAATGATTGCCACAAAAACTTGTTAAATTGCTCAATAATATATCTGGTAATTGAGTTAACTATTCACTTAATATCCCTTAATTGTTATAATGGACTTGTCTTCGTTTTAATCGTGTGTTTCGGATACTGTTATTGATTCCCTCGGCCTTCGAGCACTCGAGGCACGACGGTCTTGTTTCTATACACTTTCTCTTGACTTGGACCACCTCTCCATCAGGAATACTCTCGACTGGGCCAGGGACTCCTTGTCAAGACCTCCGTAAGTCTTCTTGGCTTTGGCACACGTCCTTAGTCAACGATCTAGTTGTACCCTAAAACCCGTTACATCTTAGAGATCAGTACGATCCATGGCCTTAGTGTGTTCTTTCCATATCTTTTGATCACGCTGGACCATCTAGCCTGTGTACACCACACAGCTAGTGGGCAGTTGTGACTTCTACCAGACTGTCGGCACCCGACCTGGTGCTATGCAAGCGTTACTATAGGAATTTCACGTTGTTTTACGGAATTGTTCCTATCTCATCTAATGTCCATATCCTCTTATCTGTTCACGTTCTCTCTACTCTCTTGTCTATTCATATAGTACTCTCTCATCTCTTCTTGGTACTCTATTGGCCATTCTTGTGATTGTCTAAGATAAAGAAATGACTAATGCCAGCGCAATAGGGCCCGATCTGGTCTTGGGAGGAGCGCCCGAAAAGTGCTAGTACCCATGGGAGTTAAAATGATCAAGGATGTGTTACGACATGCATCCAGTGCCAGTTTACTATCTAGATTAATCTATGACAATCAAAGTACTATCTCTACAAGTGCAAGCATGATCGTTACTAGTGCACTATTGTGCAATTTACATGTTATGACATTACATGGCCATTCTATTGTCGTTCTCGTTGTACTATTTTACCTGTGCCAGTTGCTATTGTTCTCTTATTATCATGACATGCTCTACATGACTTTACTCGCTAGTTAGACTGCCATTAAAACATTAACTATTTAAAGCATGCTTGTGTTCATGAGATAATAAGTCCTACTGGGCGTTATTCGCTCATCCTGCGCATTTATTTAATGTGTTTCAGGTGAGTCGGATCATGACCACACTCACGAGGATGGGACCAATGAGGAGGCTCAGGAGTGACCTTTCTGCAACCAGTGCTATCTAGTAGTAGTCTGATAGTATAGTTATGAGTTAATGAGTCAGTTAGTCATTATGTAATAGTTTGATTTAAATAAAGTACTTTGGGCCCTAGTTTTGGCTCTGATACATTGATGTAATAGTTAGTTGATAGATTTTCAATGAAGTTGGATTTTATTTGAAATTATTTCAATTGTGACATAGTTTGTCATTTATTTCTCGCTCTGTTCTATTTAATAACTGTAATCCCGCTCCGATATTCCGCGTCGGGGCGTTACAGTTTTGTGGTATCAGAGCCTAGGTTATTCTTAAGTATAGGATGATCTAGGTTTGACCCGACTTGACTTAGAGTCTAAGTTCCATACCTATGTGAGATGGGTAGAACCTTGGGTAATAGAGATAAAATAAACTCACACATGCACGAACTTAGTGCAAACTCAATTATCTTACATTAAAACTCTCTTTTGAAGGAACTTAAACAATGGCAGCGGAGCATGCTCAACTCCATGACATGCAACACACAATTCAGAAGCTCACTCAAGCCTTACTTCAGGCCGCTGGAGCCAACAACAATAATAACAACAACCGAAGAGCTGGTGATTTACATAGAAATTTCCGCAACCTGAATCCGCCTCGATTCAGTAGTACCACAGACCCTAATGAGGCCGAGAACTGGCTCAAGGAGATTGAGCGTATCTTCCACGTCATGCAATGCGCGAATGGGGACAAGATACTGCTAGCTACGTTCCAGTTAGAACGGGACGCCCGTGCGTGGTGGGAGTCTGTTGAGGCAACCAGAGAGGACACACAATTTACCTGGGAGGAGTTCAAGGAGCATTTCAACTCCAAGTACTTCTCAGAGAGGGTCCAAGAGAGGAAAGCATCTGAGTTTGCCGCTTTAAAGCAAAGGAATCTGACTGTTGCTGAGTATGAGGCTCAGTTCTCTCGGTTGGCATGTTATGCCAATCACTTGGTTAGCACTGACAGAATGAAGGCAAAGAGGTTTCTTAATAGGCTCAGGCCTGCATACATCACCCAATTGGCACCTATGGACATTCAGACCTATCCAGAGATGGTCAGAAAAGCACAACTACTCGAGGATGCAACCGATCTCACTGATCGCATCAAGGGTAGAATAGTAAAGAAGGAACTGACTTCTGGAGCACCAAGCAAGCCTGCTTACGGCAAGAAAAGGCCTTTAAGTATTACTGAAGGGTCAAGCCAGGAGAGAAAGCCCAAAGTCCCCACTACTACTGCCCTAACCAACAAGCCAAGATGCAAACATTGTGACAAGTTGGGTCACACGGTAGAAGAATGTTGGAGGAAGTTAGGTGCATGCCTTCTCTGTGGGAGTCATGATCACCGCATTCAGGAATGCCCTCTGTTGAAAGAAAATGAGAAGCATCCTGCGGGACAAAAGAAGCCAGGCAGACTTCAAGCTGTGCAAGAGGTGGAAACCACCAAGGAAGGTGGAGTCGTCGAAGGTACCCACCGGTCTTTTCTCAATCAGCATTTGTTTTGTTTGATACTGGTGCAACACATTCATTCATATCACAAGCATTTGTTGATACCTTAAATGAGAAACCTGCATCTATGACATTTGAATTACCTGTCACAACTCCACTAGGAGAAAGGGCACAATTGAATAAATATTATCCATTGGCTGATGTTAAGATTGGTGAACTCAATCTAAGAGCTGACTTGATCTGTATGCCCATGGAGGGCTACAATGTCATTCTGGGAGCCGATTGGCTATTCACATATGGGGCTATCGTGGATTGTAGAAGAGGTAAAATTTCCTTTAGTGAATTCCCTAAGCTGATCTTCACAGGACGTAGACACAAGAGACACTTGTCCCTCGTCTCTGCTATAAAGGCACAAAACATGATAAGGAAAGGGAGTATGGCATTTCTTGCCGCCATCATAGTTGAAAAGAAAGCAGTTAAGATATCAGACATCCACATAGTGCAAGAATACCCTGATGTGTTTCCCGATGAGCTACTAGGCATTCCACCTGAGAGAGATGTGAATTTCTCAATTGATCTCGTACCTGGAGCTGCACCGGTTTCACGACAACCCTACAGGATGTCTCCCACTGAATTGAAAGAGCAACTAATGGAGCTTTTAGAAAAGGGATTTATCAGGCCAAGTACTTCTCCTTGGGGAGCACTAGTGTTGTTCGTCAAGAAGAAGGACAGATCTATGAGGTTATGCATCGATTACAGGCAGCTGAACAATCTCACTATCAAGAACAAATACCCCCTGCCTCGTGTCGATGAGTTATTTGATCAGATACCAGGAGCAAAGTATTTTTCTAAGATTGACCTTAGATCGGGATATCATCAAATGAGGATTAAAGATGTAGATATCTACAAGACGGCTTTCAGGAGCAGGTACGGTCATTATGAATTTGTAGTCATGCCTTTTGGACTAACCAATGCTCCTGCATCTTTCATGCAACTAATGAACAACATTTATCAGCCCTACCTCGACAAGTTCGTCGTGGTTTTTATCGATGATATTCTCATATACTCCAAGACCAAAGAAGAGCACGAGGAGCATATGAGGATCGCTCTGCAAATCTTGCAAGACAACCAACTCTACGCCAAATTGAGCAAGTGTGAATTCTGGCTCGAGGAGGTGTCATTCCTGGGTCATGTCATAACCAAGGATGGTATCGCTGTCGATCCTTCCAAGGTAGAAGCCGTACTCAACTGGGAAAGGCCGACCAATGTCACTGAGATCAGAAGCTTTCTTGGACTGGCTGGATATTACAGACGGTTCATAAAAGACTTCTCTAAGATAGTTGTACCTCTTACGCGTCTCACGCGGAAAGAGAACCCATATGTCTGGAGCAAGGAGTGCGAAAAGAGCTTTCAGACCCTGAAGCAGTTGTTGACGTCTGCACATGTCCTCGCATTACCAGTCGAGGGCGCAGGATTCTCAGTCTATACTGATGCATCTGGAATCGGTCTCGGCTGCGTATTAATGCAGAATGAAAATGTGATAGCTTATTCTTCAAGGCATTGAAGCCACATGAAGTCAACTATCCTGTCCATGACTTAGAGCTAGCTGCTGTGATATTTGCACTCAAAATCTGGAGGCATTACCTGTATGGAGAGCAATTCATTGTTTACTCCGACAACAAGAGTTTGAAGTACTTATTTTCTCAGAAGGAGATCAACATGCGACAACGGAGATGGCTGGAGTACTTGAAGGATTTTGATTTCAATATTCAATATCACACAGGCAAAGGTAACGCAGTAGCTGATGCACTCAGTAGAAAGCCAGTAGCTTCGTTATCCTGTCTAGTCATGGGCGAGATGCAATTGTTAGAACAATTCGCCAACCTGAATCTGAACATTGAGCAAAGAAATGATAAGATGATAGTTGCTAACCTTAGAGCTCAACCTGACATATTTTCCAAGATCAGAGAGCATCAGGCAAACGACCCATTTTTAGTCCGAGTCGGGGAGACCATAGCTGACAAGCTAGATTTCTCCATCGCTGAGGATGGAAGAATATTATTCCAAGCTAGGACATGCATGCCTGACAATGAAGAGCTGAAAAAGAAACTGATGGATAAAGCCCACAAGACCAAGTACACAATTCACCCAGGCACAACCAAGATGTACCAAGACATGAAAAGGTCATTTTGGTGGCCAAACATGAAGCGTGAGGTAGCTGAGCATGTCGCACACTGTCTCACTTGTCAACAGGTAAAAGCAGAACACCGTCGTCCTGCGGGTGTACTTAGACCCCTGGACATACCTGAATGGAAGTGGGAAAGCATCGGAATGGATTTCATCATGGGTTTACCCCGAACTCGTGGTGGACTTGATGCTATATGGGTTATTGTGGACATATTGACAAAGTCTGCACACTTCCTAGCAATTCGAAGTACCTGGAGCGTTGATGTGCTTGCAGCTTTGTATGTGAAAGAAATAGTCAGACTACATGGAGTTCCAGTATCCATTATCTCAGATCGTGACCCTAGGTTCACCTCTAGATTCTGGAAGGGGCTCCAGACTGCCTTAGGCATGAAACTCAACTTTAGCACAGCTTTCCACCCACAGACAGATGGGCAGACTGAAAGGACAAATCAAATAGTGGAAGACATGCTGCGAGCCTGTGCTATAGACTTTGAAGGGTATTGGAATGAACAGTTGGCACTAATTGAATTTGCCTACAACAATAGTTATCAGGCGAGCATTAAGATGGCACCATTTGAAGCACTGTATGGCAGAAGTTGCAGATCGCTAGAATGAAGTAGGTGAGCAGCAATGGCTAGGACCAGACATGGTGCAGAACACTAGCAGGGACATACAGATTATCAGAGACAGAATAAAAATAGCTCAATCCAGGTAGAAGAGCTATGTAGATAAAAGAAGAAGGGATTTAGAATTTCAAGCTGGAGATCATGTAATGCTAAAAGTATCCCCGACCAGAGGATTCCAAAGATTTGGGATGAAAGGTAAATTGAGACCAAGATTCATAGGTCCATTCGAGGTATTGGACAGAGTTGGTGAGGTAGCATATCATCTGGCACTACCTCCCCAGTTTTCGACAGTACACAATGTTTTCCATGTATCCATGCTGAGGAAATACGTGTATGATCCGTCACACGTAATCAGCTATGACGACATCAGTCTAAACAGAGATATGACTTATGAAGAAAAGTCGATAAAGATTTTGGATAAGAAGATTCAATAGCTTCGGAACCGACCCATATCTGTGGTCAAGATACTCTGGAGAAACCACGAAGTTGAAGAGGCCACGTGGGAACCTGAAGCATTAATGCGACGGAATTATCCAGAATTATTCAGTAAGTCATTCTTCCTCTTACGATCATATGAATTTGGGGACCAAATTCTTTTTAAGAGGGGGAGGATATAGCAACCTTGATTTTTAAAATCAAGAAAAATAAAAAAATTATTTAAATAAATGAGATAAATTGATTTAATTGAATAAATGGAGAATAAATAGAAAATAAGAGGAATAAAAGGAAATTTAAGCATTACCCGTTAAGCTAAATTATTAATGGGTTATCCTAATGATCCAAACCTAATTGGATGGGCCCAATTGTGTGAAGCCCACCATGAGATGGGAATTAAATATCCAAATTTCAGATTCAATTAATTTATAAATAGTAAGGGGTCAAATTAACTATTAAAACAAGTCATATCTATCCTAAAAAGAGTCCTAGACTTACCCTAAACCCTTATCCATGAAATTGGATCCCTTCCCAATCCTATTAGGAGGATAAATGAGAGAAAGTGGAAGATAAAGAAGAAAATTCGGAGTTTTAGGAAAGGAATGAGTCTTATGGAAGGAGGGACTCTATTAGCCAACATAGCACCCCCAAATCGGCCCTACCAACCCATAGAACGTGGCTGGAGCTTTGAAGACCGAAGAGGAGGAGTTCTGGATGAGTAGAGCAAGGGGAGAAGGCTTGGATCATAGGAGGATCTCTTATTTTCGTCACCAACTAGGGGTTTTCTTTACTACAAGCAAAGATAGGCAATCTCTCAAGCCAAATTCGTGTAAAAATTACCCTAGGAAGGGTTCATGATCTTGAGCAAAAGCCCTTTAGTTTCGCTCTATTTCGATCTCCCATGAGAGAGAATTAATTCTTTGAATCCCTGTCAGATCCATGCACCTGACCCTTCATGTTTGCTTGTGAACCTCGTGTATACTTGACTTCATACCATGATAAAATTCTCATAAATAATACTTTATGTTAGCTTTCACAGCCCCTGGTTTGCCTAAATTTCATTATGTATCCATCTCTAATTAATTCGTTGAACCTTGACAGTGCATGTTTAGGTCATCGAAATGTATCTTGATCACAGCATATCTAAACCTTGTCTATTTTCAAATTAATCATGCATGTTGATAGATCTATATGTCTACTTTCGTTTAAAACTAGTTTCATGCTTTTTGGACCTCTATACGATTTATTATTGAATTTTGAATAGCTATGTGTCAGGCAGACCCACCTAGAAAAAGGGCAAATCCCTCTTTTCTGAGCTCGGGCCACTCCCTGAGATCGTGACGGCCCGATCCGCCGCGACCTCAGAGAGGGTCGCGACACCAGGACCCGTCGCGATCTGATCACGACAGGTCGACTGGTCGCGACTTGCCTCCCGGTTCATTCCAGCGCTCGGTTCAGCAGAACGTGACCGGACACCGCGCTGCGACATGAATGCGACAAGAAACCCTGTCGCGACTTGACCTGATCGCGACCCGACTCTATGTCGCGACCTAACCCTACGTCGCGACCTTAACAGAGCGGCCCAAACCCTGATTTGCTTGTATAACCTTGCTAATTGCCCCATTTAATCCATGTTAAACCCTAATCATGCACCGTAAGAATAGTAACGACCTGTTAATAAATGTTGAACATTATTCTCATGTTTTAATTAAATAAAAGATGTGTTCACGATCAATCTTGCTCTTATGATTATCTTACACAAGCACACACTATACATGAATGATTGCCATGAAAACTTGTTAAATTGCTCAATAATATATCTGGCAATTGAGTTAACTATTCACTTACTATCCCTTAATTATTTTAATGGACTTGTCTTCATTTTAATTGCGTGTTCGAATACCGTTATCGATTCCCTCGGCCTTCGAGCACTCGAGGCACGACGGACTCGTTTCTATGCACTTTCTCTTGACTTGGACCACCTCTCCATCGGGAATACTCTCGACTGAGCCAGGGACTCCTTGTCAAGACCTCTGTAAGTCTTCTTGGCTTTGGCGCACATCCTTAGTCAACGAGCTGGTTGTACCCTAAAACCTGTTACATCTTAGAGATCAGTACGATCTATGGCCTTAGTGTGTTCTTTTCTTATCTTTTGATCACGCCGGACCATCTAGCCTATGTACACCGCACAGCTAGTGGGCGGTTGTGACTTCTACCAGACTGCCGGCACCCGACCTGGTGTTGTGCAACCGTTACTATCGGAATTTCATGTTGTTTTACGGAATTGTCCCTATCTCATCTAATGTCCATATCCTCTTATCTGTTCACGTTCTCTCTACTCTCTCGTCTATTCATCTAGTACTCTCTCATCTCTTCTTGGTACTCTATTGGTCATTCTTGTGATTGTCTAAGATAATGAAATGACTAATGCCAGCGCAATAGGGCCCGATCTAGTCCTGGGAGGAGCGCCCGAAAAGTGCTAGTATCCATGGGAGTTAAAATGATCAAGGATGTGTTACGGCATGCATCTAGTGCCAGTTTACTATCTAGATTAATCTATGACAATCAAAGTACTATCTCTACAAGTGCACCGTTGTGCAATTTACATGTTATGACGTTACATGGCCATTCTATTGTCGTTCTCGTTGTACTATTTTCCCTGTGCCAGTTGTTATTGTTCTCTTGTTATCATGACATGCTCTACATGACTTTACTCACTAGTTAGCTTGCCATTAAAACATTAACTATTTAAAACATGCTTGTGTTCATGAGATAATAAGTCCTACTGGGCGTTATTCGCTCATCCTGTGTATTTATTTAATGCGTTTCAGGTGAGTCGGATCATGACCACACTCAGGAGGATGGGACCGATGAGGAGGCTCAGGAGTGACCTTTCTGCAACCAGTGCTATCTAGTAGTAGTCTGATGGTATAGTTATGAGTTAGTGAGTCAGTTAGTCATTATGTAATAGTTTGATTTGAATAAAGTACTCTGGACCCTAGTTTTGGCTCTGATACGTTGATGTAATAGCTAGTTGATGGATTTTCAATGAAGTTGGATTTTATTTAGAATTATTTCAATTGTGACATGGTTTGTCATTTATTTCTCGCTCTGTTCTATTTAATAACTGTAATCCCGCTCCGATATTCCACGTCGGGGCGTTACATGAGTTGAGACATGGCTATGTAAACTGTTGCCCAGTTGACGAGCCCATAGGGGGGGTGAATGGGTCTTTTAAAATTTTATTTGATTAGTACTTGTACTTAAAACATTCACACAAAGATGTTCTTAGATGAAGGTTAGAGAAGGTTAGTATAAAAGACAAACACATAAAGAATTATCCTGGTTCAGACCTCCTCTCCTTAGGAGTCCTACGTCCAGTCCCTGAGCAACAACTCAGGATTCCACTAACTAGGGTACAGTCCCCCTATGGACAATACAACACCCAGCTCAGCTGGTCTTCCTTCACAAGAAGGGAACTACAACACCCTGGATCCCCACCAGGTCTTCCTTCACAACAGAAGGGAACAAAACACCCTGGCTCCCCACCAGGTCTTCCTTCACAACAGAAGGGAACAACACAAAAAGAATAAACAGGAATTCAAGCCCCTAGATCAAGCTTTAGCAAGTCAAGATCTGATGCTACTAGCACTGAGAGCAAATAATCTAAGCAAGGCACTCTCTCAGCACTATACTGGCTCTCTTAGGATTTATATTACAGCAAGGAGAGCAAAGAGCTAAAGACACACTGGAATTGAATTCTTGGCTCTCGAATTCTTTCAGAAGATCTGCAATGCTTGTAGTATTCAATAATGCATCTTCTAGAGCTGCTATCTTGAATTTATATGTCCAATTTGAAATGTATTCATTGAAGTAACCGTTGTCACTTTGTTTGATAAACGTTAGACTGATTGAGACTTGGAAGCTTCTAGTCAACAATCGTTTATCCATTTGAGCACGTAAAGAGATAGGGTCTTCTGGCATCTATATGGTCCAACATTGTATAACAAAATATCTGTAGGACCCTGCACATATTAAATGCTAGAACAGTAGACAGCTAGGCTGTCTCTTGTTGTCAATAAACGTTGATGTGAATATTCACCAAAATAGCAATGCCAAATAGCTTGTTCTAAAATATGTTGACAGAATATGCACGATAATGAAAAGATATCATCTGCATGCATGCAGAGATGCGTTCTGTCTTCATTAAATGCACAGCAGTCAGACAGATAAGAGAAGACTTTGACTATTCATCGCTTTAAGAGATAAGATAAATATCAAGTCGATATAAACCATAAAGTCGTTGTCTATATGACTTATGAAATCATTATGATCAAGTGTTTACTGAAGAAATCGTTATGAGTACCAACAAGTCGTTATAGAGAGCAAATCGTTGTATTCATTAAAGGAACCGTTATGAATATTGAAGAAATCGTTATAGAGAGCAAATCGTTGTACTCAATAAAGGAATCGTTATGAATACTGAAGAAATCATTATAGAGAGCAAATCGTTATGAGCTCTAAAGAAATCGTTGCACGAAGCAAATTGTTATGAGTTCTAAAGAAATCGTTGCGCGAAGTAAATTGTTATGAGTACTAAAGAAATCATTGCGTGAAGCAAATCGTTATGAGTTCTAAAGAAATCGTTGTGCGAAGCAAATCGTTATGAGTTTTAAAGAAATCGTTGCGCGAAGCAAATCGTTATGAGTTCTAAAGAAATCGTTGCGCGAAGCAAATCGTTATGAGTTCTAAAGAAATCGTTGCGATGACTTAAGGAATCGTTACGACGAGCAAATCGTTGCGACGTCTTAAGAAATCATTGCGATGATTTAAGGAATCGTTACGACGAGCAAATCGTTGTGACGTCTTAAGAGATCGTTGCGATGACTTAAGGAATCGTTACGACGAACAAATCGTTGCGACGTCTTAAGAAATTGTTGTGATGACTTAAGGAATCGTTACGACGAATAAATCGTTGTGATGTCTTAAGAAATCGTTGCGATGACTTAAGGAATCGTTACGACGAGCAAATCGTTGCGACGTCTTAAGAAATCGTTGCGATGACTTAAGGAATCGTTACGACGAGCAAATCATTGTGACGTCTTAAGAAATCGTTGCGATGACTTAAGGAATCGTTACGACGAGCAAATCGTTGTGACGTCTTAAGAGATCATTGTGATGACTTAAGGAATCATTACGACGAGCAAATCGTTGTGACGTCTTAAGAAATCGTTGCGATGACTTAAGGAATCGTTACGACGAGCAAATTGTTGTGGTATCGACTTGTTAGCTCTATTGAAACCGTCATACATAAAGGAAATCGTTGTGGCTTTCAAAAGTCGATGTGGACTTAGAGAAATATAACCTTGAAATGATTAAAGCTTCAGAAATATGATACTTACCAATATTGGCTTGTTTGACCTTGGTATATTTCCTGTACTTAAGACTTATGAAAAATATGTTAGAAATTTTGATAGGGTTTTGTTAATCACCAAAATAAATATGTAATTAAAATTACATGGGGACAGACTGATCATCAATCTCCCCATTTTTGGTGATGACAAAATTTATCAATAAGTATGAATAAAAAATAAAAAAAAATAAATATTTGTGGAATGTATTTCAGACATGCTAAGTATTTTTCTCCCCTTTTTTGTCATTAAGCAAAAAGATAATCTGAGAGAAAGAATGAAGAGAAAAGATTGAAGGGCACTCAACCAAATATATTGATCAGTTTTGAGGAGTTACCGATAAATAATGAGCAGGGGATAACAAGGAGCCAAAGCGCCTGATGACAGGGAGTGCCTGGCGTTCCTGCTCTTCAACAAAAGCTTGAAAGGCCCCAAATTCAATTTGATAGGAGGGTCCCATGGTGGGAGCCATCCTTTTGATATGAAGCTGCCTTTGATCTGAAATGAAATCCCCATACTTAGCACTGCCAAGGGCTAACTTGTAGGTTAAGAAGGACCCAAAACTGGCAAACCGGAGAAAGGCTTCAATCTTGAGGGGATAGTCAATCTGAAGTGACCTAAGCTCTTTCTTTAAAGCGAAGAAAACCTTGTATCGTTCGACCCAGGTCAGATAGGAGTCCCAGATGAGGTGAAGGGAGTTAGCATCCAAAAATTCACCAGGAGACAAGGGAGGTTGATTGGAGCTGGCCTGAGAGGCATTTAGATCGCCTAGCTGCTGAGCAGACAAGGGATAGAGCTTCGTCCAATCTGTAGGAGACAACCGCTCACATTCAGAGAGAATGGGGGCCAGAACATCTGTCTTGATATGCCCCTGAAGATATTGCTTGAAGACAAATCTTGGGAAAGATAGGTCACGGCCATCTTGCACAAATAACTTGGCCATTACCCTTGCAGCTCGCTCAAAGATAAGTGTCTCCACAGAAGAGTCCATAATCAAAGCATGGAGAGGGGGAAGGAACACTACATCATGAATAACTAAGGTAGAAAAATCAACTCTAAGGGAGTCTGAAGGAGCTGTGCATGAGCTGAGAGCCCTGATGGCTTCCTGGAATTGACCTAGTTGAGATTCAGGGAGGCGATTTACATAGCAGTAGTTACTGTACATCTGATACTGCCTGATAAACTTAATTTCTTTTTGAATGAAGGGTCCAAACAGATGTTTGTGATGGATCTGGAACCACTCAGAAAGGGGAAGAGGAGCTTTCCTAGGTGGATATCTGGCAGCTTGAACTCGACAGAATTGACTGTATAGATCTTTGTTGCTCCGAGCCCACTGCTCTTCAGTTTTGGCTTCAGTCATGGAAAAAAATTTTGACTGTTGAACCTTAGAGAGATGGGTGTAAGGAAAGATGGTGGCAAGATGATCAGAAAGATTTTGGAAGGGAAGGCCAAAAATGTGGGCAAAAACTACCTTTTGAAGATATTCTTCATAGATAAGTTTCTGCTTATTAGAGATGGAAAGGGAAAACCAAAGGGGAGGATAATAGAGATCAGAGGAGATAGGATGAGTGGAGGTGAGTCGCCTCTTTTTAGAGACAGGACTAGAAGAGCCTGTCCTGTGAGTGTGGGTGCCAACAGCCAGGACTGAATGAAGTATTGCTACCTCAAATTCATCCTTGATATCCTGGATTTCAACCTGAGTGAGTTGGGCACCCTCAGGAATGATAGTAATAAAGGAAGGAGGTGTAGGTGGATTGAAGATAGAAGCAGGAGTTATGGTAGAGAGAGTAGAGGGTCCTGAGGAGGGAGGACCAGAAGAAGATGGCCCAGCTGAAGAGGATGCTGGTGGAAGCTGAGGAGAGGATGGTGGAGAAGGAACAATGGTGGAAGAAACAGAAGATGAAGCAAATTGAGAGGGAAATGATTGGGGAGAGGAAACAGATCTTGGACGAGGTCGTTTAAAGGTGGTTGGAGCTGGAGGTGCAGTGGAAGAAGATGGTGGAGAGGGAGCAGCTGGAGTGGGAAGAGTAGAAGAGGCAGGGGGCTCAGGAGCTACAGCCTGGTCTGCTCTTTCAGCTACCGGTTCCACTGGATTAAGTGTTTCCTTCTCCGGCCCAGACCCCTGACAGATATCAGAATCTTCAATAGGCAAATTCTCAGAAGGCTGAACTGCAATACTTGGCCCTGATGGCCCTGCTGGAGCATCAACTGAAGGCCCTGGTGGCCCTGCTTGAGCATCATCACTTATTGGCCCGGATGGCCCTACATTATCTTCACTTGGCCCTGAAGGCTCACGCTCTTGAGGAATAGGATCTTTGGGCCCTACTGCCTTCAAAAACTCAGACACCATCATCTTCATAGAGCTCAGTTCCTCATTGAACCACTTCATGGCATTATTTATATGAGAAATGTCATTTGACATGGATTCCTGGCCCACAATGACAGAACTCACAACTGACTGCACTGAGTCCAAGACTGCACCTTGATCATCCAATTTCTTTAAGATGGGCTTCAAGTGCAGCTTCTTTAGAATTCTCTTCTGCCTTCTGTGAGCAGTTTTCTTGCTTGAGCTTCTCCTTTCCACTTGCTGCTCGACCTCTATTAGAACTTCAATATGCTCTTCATTTACAGGAGCATCTTCAGAAAGTGCCCCTTGAGATGCTGCTTCCTTCTCAATATTTTGCTCCCCCTGAATAGGAGCCTCCTCCACAATTCTTCTTTGCTCCCCCTGAATAGGAGCATCTATCAACACAAAATCTTCAATGTGGTCAGATGCCACAAACTGATCAACCAAACTCCCACCAGTGTTTTGGATCACTGGGGTGGAGTGAATGGAATCTAATACTTGACGAAGCACAGATGCCACAGAGGAGGTGGGAAGTGGATCCTCTGAACTTCTGACAGAATCTGCCACTGCTATATTTTCTTGATCTACTGGAGTTTCCATTGCAACTTCTCTGTTGGCAGCTATTTCCTATAAACCTCTAGGCACTGCGGCCTCTTCTGCTGCTGGTTCTGCAATTGCTGAAGGACCCTCGGATTCTACTGCTACTGCTTCGTGCTGGACATCTTGGGCTTCCCCTAGGATGGGTTCACCCTCAGCCACTGAGGTCTTGGTCCATACTCCATTGACCACTAAAAAAACCACTTTTCCTTAGATTTCGAGACCTAATTGCTTGGCCCATCTTTTCTACAACGGCTCCAGACAAGTCTACTCCAAAGTGCTGAAATATTTTGGTGAGCAAATGAGCATAAGGCAGGGATACATTTAACTTACTTTTGGTATCCCAAATTTGATCACGGGCAAACTTCATTCTTTCCATCATCACTTCGGCCATGTTGATTTCTTGGTTCTGAATGGCCCAAAACATCATGTCCGAGTCAGCCTTGGTGCAAGTTGAGAAAGTAGCACTTCTAGGAACAAGTATTTGACAGACTATGAAGTGCAGAAGGCGATTGAAGGCATTCAACTGATTGATATCCAATTTGCCATCTTTCAGTCTAAATTCTGAACCAACAATACCTAGACCCTTTGCCTGGGTGTCTACAGAATGGACTCCACTATGACCAGACATGCTCACACCAAACAGGGTCTTCAAAATTTCATGGTCAATCTTGATTTGGGTTCCCTTGACAGATGAAATCAAGGACCCGTCTGCCTCTATTCTCAAACACACGAAAAACACCTTTACGAGGTTCGGATAACTTACCTCAGAGAAGGTGGTGATTCCCATCCACTGCATCCTTCTCATAGCGACCACTATACTGATCATACCATTCTTCTCAAGATCCGCAACATCTACCGCCTTATTCCCACAGAGCTTGGTCTTCACGAAAGTAAACATTTCCTGCTGCTCGGCCGATAGGAACTCAGTGTTGTAGCCACCCAAATTGCCGAAGACAATGGACGATGCCATGGACTTTGGGTGTGGAAGATTTTCTGGAGGGTTGAGATGGAAAGAGGAGAGAAATTCTTCGCGGGAAGAAGAGAGGAGCTTCAAATTAGCAGAAAGTCGATGTCGGAGTCGTTAGGGCATCGGCTCAGGCAACCAGACGGAAGAGGGAAAAAGTGTGGGGTAGGAGATGAATCGCTTTCACATTGATTTTGCGGTTAAATAAAGGCTTTACCGAAAAATGACGCGCCAAAAGGTGGCAGAAAACGACAAACAAGTTTGACCAACTCAACATACTTTAGAAAGAGAGCGGCCAGGAGAGATAGTTTAACTTCCTTTTGCTTAAATCCATTGGAGAGAAAGTTTACTTAAATTCTGAAAATTTATTTATCAATTTTGAATAGAAATCTTTTCACAAATTACATATGCCCAATTCCCTTATAAGAGATGTGAACTTCTCTTCGGGTAAGGCTTTTGTGAAGATATCTGCTAACTGACCATTTGTATCAATAAATGATATGTCTAAATTACCATTAGCTACATGATCTCGAATGAAGTGATATCTAACCTCAATGTGCTTGGTCCTTGAATGTTGTACTGGATTTTTGGTGAGATTTATGGCACTGGTGTTGTCACATAATAGTGGGATAGACTTGATGTGCACTCCATAGTCCTCAAGCTGTTGCTTTATCCATAGGAGTTGTGTACAGCAACTTCCAGCAGCCACGTACTCAGCTTCAGCTGTTGAGAGTGCTACTGAATTCTGCTTCTTGGAGGACCAAGATATCAGACACCCTGCAAAGAATTGACAACAATCACTGGTGCTTTTTCTATCTAATTTGCATCCAGCATAGTCAGCATCAGAATATCCTATCAAATTAATTTCACATGACTTCGGATACCACAGACCTAAGTCATGAGTTCTAGCTAAATATATAAAAATTCTTTTGACATTGATCAAATGAGATTCTCTAGGATCTGCTTGATATCTAGCACACATACATACACTAAATAAAATATCAGGTCTGCTAGCTGTTAAATAAAGTAATGAACCTATCATACCTCTATAGTTCTTTTGATCTACTTTCTTACCATTCTTGTCACTGTCCACCCTTATTGATGTGCTCATAGGTGTTGACAGTGACTTGGCATTGTCGAATCCGAATTTCTTCAGAAGCTCCTTGGTGTATTTTACTTGATAGATGTGGGTACCATCTTTTCCTTGCTTGATTTGTAGTCCAAGAAAATAATTGAGCTCCCCCATCATGCTCATCTCAAACTCTCCCTGCATCAACTTTTCAAAATACTTGCAAAGGGATTCATCAGTAGATCCAAAGATAATGTCATCTACATAAATCTGTACAAGTAATATGCTTTTAACTTTCGATTTTACAAATAGAGTGCTATCTACCTGTCCTCTAGTGAAACCATGGTTTAATAAAAAAGAGCTAAGCCTTTCATACCAGGCTCTTAGTGCTTGCTTTAAACCATATAATGCCTTATGAAGTTTAAAAACATGATTAGGAAATTCTGTATCATCAAAACCTGGAGGCTGTTCAACATACACTTCCTCCTTAATAAAACCATTTAAAAATGTGGATTTAACATCCATTTGAAATAGCTTTAAATCTAGAGCAGATGCATATGCAAGTAAAATCCTAATGGCCTCAAGTCTAGCTACAGGAGCATAGGTTTCATCGAAGTCAATGCCTTCCTCTTGGGAATAGCCTTGAGCTACCAGCCTGGCCTTGTTTCTTAAAATCACACCAGCCTCATCCAATTTATTTCTGAACACCCACTTGGTGCCAATAACTGGATGGTATGATGGTCTCGGAACAAGTGACCATACTTGGTTTCTCTTGAACTGGTTAAGTTCATCTTGCATGGCTATAATCCAGGATTCATCAGTGAGAGCTTCATTGACTGTCTTAGGCTCTATTTGAGAGACAAATGCTAGATAATCACAATATTACATTACCTCTTGTTCTTACCCCTACAGATGGATCACCAATAATGTTCTCAGGTGGGTGATCTTTCTTGTATCTCCACTCCTTTGGAAGATTTTCATGTGTAATATCTTGTTGTTGCAAGTCTTCCAGAGGTGGATCATCCCTGTCTTCAATTGAGGTATCCTTTAGTTTCTTGGACAGTTCGTCTGCATCATCATTGTCACTATCTCTTCCTTTCTCAAGGAAGGGTTAGTCTCATCAAAAATAATATGCACAGACTGTTCAATTAATAAGGTACATTTGTTAAATACTCTATAACCTTTGGGTTTAGAAGCATACCCCATGAAGATACCTTCATCTGATTTGGCATCCAACTTACCAATGTCCCTTTTTCCATTATTGTGAATGAAGCAAGGACATCCAAATGTCCTAAAGTGGCTGATCTTTGGCTTCTTTCCTTTAAACAGTTCGTATGCAGTCTTCTTTAGGATTGGCCTGATCATTACTCTGTTGATAATATAGCTTGCTGTGTTCACTGCTTCAGCCCAAAAGTATCTTGGCAAATTATATTCTGACAACATTGTTCTTGCCATGTCCAATAGAGTTCTATTCTTCCTCTCAGGAACTCCATTTTGTTGTGGTGTTCTTGGTGCTGAAAAATTATGTTCAATCCCTTCATTTTCACAGAACTTTGCAAATTTCTCATTCTAAAATTCACCTCCATGATCTGATCGAATACTAATAATACTGAATTTCTTGTCTTTCTGAACCTTCTTGCTAAAACTGATAAAGCTTTCAAATGTATCATCTTTATGTTCTAGGAATGACACCCATGTAAATCTGGAATAGTCATCGACAATAACAAAACTAAAATTCTTTCCTCCAAGACTGGTGGTCCTCATTGGTCCAAACAAATCCATATGAAGGAGTTCCAAAGGCTTTGAGGTGGTTACCACAGTCTTCGACTTGAAGGAGCTCTTAGAGTGTTTTCCTTTGGCACAAGGTCTACAAACACCTTCCATCTTAGTGCTGACTTTTGGCAGACCTTCCACAAGATTTTTCTTTAACAACTTTCTCATACCATCTATGCTGCAATGTCCCAATCTTCTGTGCCACAATTCAGTTGATTGATCTTTATTTGCTGCTAGACAGACATTTTGATCCTTGAGTTCTTCAAGATAGAGCACATATAAGTTCTTTTCTCTATTTGCCTCGAAAATTACTGCTCCATCCTTTAATATGCTGCACTTTGACTCTTGAAACTGGATCTGATGACCTCTGTCACAAAGCTGGCTGATGCTAATAAGATTATGTTTTAGCCCTTTGACAAACAATACATCTTCAATAACTGTCTTTCCTTTATTGTTCACAGAACCACTGCCTATCACTGTTCCTTTTCGTTATCTCCATATGTAACAGTTCCTTCTTCATTTTGAAGATGAGAGAATAGCTTTCGATTACCTGACATGTGCCTTGAGCACCCACTGTCCAGATACCATTTGGATGCTCGAGAGTTACCCTGAAATGAAAACATTAAGTTTTAGGTACCCAAGTTCTTTTGGGTCCTGATTGGTTAGTATCACTGGTTTCCCTTTTTATTATCCATTTCTTATGTTTAGTTGGACATGTAGTTATAATATGTCCTAATTTGTTACAGTGACTGCAGCAGGACAATTTTGTTACTTTTTCTATATATTTGAAATCTGCCTTGTATGCAATGTCTTGTTCAGGTACAAATTTAGGCGTTGGATATATTTTAGGATAAACTATGGTTTCTTCATTATCTGGGGGTGTATATCCTAATCCATTTTTCTTCTTATCTGATCTTCTGGCACCTTTTAATATTAGGGAGTTTTTACCATTAGTGAATTTTTCTAATGTGCTAGATAACTGTATATTTTCTTCTGTTAGTGTCTTAATTTCAGTTTTCAGTTCATCTGAACTTACTTGTTTTTCTAATTTAGTTATTTGTTCATTCTTAGCTTTTAGATCTTCACATAACAGTTCATTTCTTCTTTTAAGTTCAGTTATTTGGCTTTCTAATTGTTCATTTTCTGATTTTAGATCTGAGTTTGTGTTTTCTAGACAAGCATTATTTTTCTTACTTACCTTTAATAGTTTGGTTACTTCTCTATATTTATTGTATAGTTCATTGAATGCTTCCTCTAAATTATCCGAATCAGAATTATTGCATGAATCAAAGGAGGAGTCAGATGTTACCTTATCATCTGTATTTGTCATGAACGCCAGGTTGGCTTCTTCTTTATCACTGCTTGAGCTTGATTCACTATCTGAGTCGCTGCTGTTTTCCCAAGCGGCTGCCATTGCCTTTTTCTTATATTTCCTGAATTTCTTGGAGCTCTCTCTTTTTCTGAATTCAGGCTTCTTGAGCTTTGGACATTCAGCTTGATATGTCCAGGTTTCTTGCACTCATAGCATATTGGTTCTCCTTTCTTCAGATCCTTTCCTTCTGACTTCTTAAACTCTTTGTTTTTCTTAAAGAATCTTCTGTCAGATTGAAAATTCTTTTTCTTGGCTAAAATCCGCTGCAGTCTTCTTGATAGCATTGCTTCTTCATTTTCACTGTCCTCAATACTTTCATTTTCATCTGAGCTTGCTTCTGATGAGTCTTCTTCAGCTTTTAAAGCATTGGAGTGCTTCTTTCTACTTGAGGACTCTCCTAGCCTTTCCATATTGATCTCATGGGCCATAAGGGACCAATGAGCTTTTCCAAAGACATCCTTTTCAGATCATTAGCTTCCTCAATAGCTGTGACCTTTGGGGTCCATGAGGATGGTAAGGATCTAAGAATTTTCCTCACCATGTCTCCAATCTCATAGGTTTTTCCAAGTCCAGCCAATCCATTTGTAATATCTGTGAATCGACTAAACATTTGAGTTATGGACTCACCTGATTGCATCTGAAATCTTTCATATTGAGTAACAAGAATATCAATTCTTGTCTCCTTCACTTTGTCTGTGCCTTCATAGGTAATTCTAAGCTTTTCCCACATCTCCATTGCGGATTTGCAGGCTGAAACTCTGTTGAATTCCTTTTTGCTTGTGCACAGCACAGAATACTCTTAGCCTTATAGTTCAAGGAGATCTTTTTCCTGTCATCATCTGTCCACTGAGCTTTCTCATTTGTGACCAGGAGATCGCCTTCTTCTACTATTGACCATATCTGATAGTCGTGACCTTGGAGAAAGTACTCCATTCTGGTCTTCCAATAAGCATAATCTTCACCATCGAAGAGAGGGGGTCGGTTGACAGACTGACCTTCAATGTTACCTTGGGCTGCCATGGATCTTTACTCTTCAGATCGTTGGATCTTTCTTCTTTGTCGAAGAGACTCGCTCTGATACCACTTGTTGCCCAGTTGACGAGCCCAGAGGGGGGGTGAATGGGTCTTTTAAAATTTTATTTGATTAGTACCTGTACTTAAAACATTCACACAAAGATGTTCTTTGATGAAGGTTAGAGAAGGTTAGTATAAAAGACAAACACACAATGAGCAATCACACAACACAAGGAATTATCCTGGTTCAGACCTCCTCTCCTTAGGAGTCCTACATCCAGTCCCTGAGCAACAACTCAGGATTCCACTAACTAGGGTACAGTCCCCCTACAGACAATACAACACCCAGCTCAGCTGGTCTTCCTTCACAAGAAGGGAACTACAACACCCTGAATCCCCACCAGGTCTTCCTTCACAACAGAAGGGAACAGAACACCCTGGCTCCCCACCAGGTCTTCCTTCACAATAGAAGGGAACAACAACACAAAAAGAATAAACAGAAATTCAAGCCCCTAGATCAAGCTTTAGCAAGTCAAGATTTGAAGCTACTAGCACTGAGAGCAAATAATCTAAGCAAGGCACTCTCTCAGCACTATACTGGCTCTAGGATTTCTATTACAGCAAGGAGAGCAAAGAGCTAAAGATACACTGGAATTGAATTCTTGCTCTCGAATTCTTTCAGAAGATCTGCAATGCTTGTAGTATTCAATAATGCATCTTCTGGAGCTGCTATCTTGAATTTATATGTCCAATTTGAAATGTAGTCATTGAAGTAACCGTTGTCTCTTTGTTTGATAGACGTTAGACTGATTGAGACTTGGAAGCTTCTAGTCAATAATTTTTTATCCATTTGAGCACGTAAAGAGATAGGGTCTTCTGGCGTCTATATGGTCCAACGTTATATAACAAAATATCTTTAGGACCCTGCACATATTAAATGCTAGAACAATAGACAGCTAGGCTGTCTCTTGTTGTCTGTAAACGTTGATGTGAATATTCACCAAAATAGCAATGCCAAATAGCTTGTTCTAAAAGATGTTGACAGAATATGCACGATAATGAAAAGATATCATCTGGATGCATGCAGAGATGCGTTCTATCTTCATTAAATGCACAGCAGTCAGATAGATAAGAGAAGACTTTGACTATTCATCGCTTTAAGAGATAAGATAAATATCAAGTCGATATAAACCATAAAGTCGTTGTCTATATGACTTATGAAATCGTTATGATCAAGTGTTTACTGAAGAAATCGTTATGAGTACCAACAAGTTGTTATAGAGAGCAAATCGTTGTATTCATTAAAGGAATCATTATGAATACTGAAGAAATCGTTATAGAGAGCAAATCGTTGTACTCATTAAAGGAATCGTTATCAATACTGAAGAAATCGCTATAGAGAGCAAATCGTTATGAGCTCTAAAGAAATCGTTGCGCGAAGCAAATTGTTATGAGTTCTAAAGAAATTGTTACGCGAAGTAAATTGTTATGAGTTCTAAAGAAATCGTTGCGCGAAGCAAATCGTTATGAGTTTTAAAGAAATCGTTGCGCGAAGCAAATCGTTATGAGTTCTAAAGAAATCGTTGCGCGAAACAAATCGTTATGAGTTCTAAAGAAATCGTTGCGATGACTTAAGGAATCGTTACGACGAGCAAATCGTTGCGACGTCTTAAAAAATCGTTGCGATGACTTAAGGAATCGTTACGACGAGCAAATCGTTGTGACGTCTTAAGAGATCGTTGCGATGACTTAAGGAATCGTTACGACGAACAAATCGTTGCGACGTCTTAAGAAATCGTTGCGATGACTTAAGGAATCGTTACGACGAGCAAATCGTTGCGATGTCTTAAGAAATCGTTGCGATGACTTAAGGAATCGTTACGACGAGCAAATCGTTGCGACGTCTTAAGAAATCGTTGCGATGACTTAAGGAATCGTTACGACGAGCAAATCATTGCGACGTCTTAAGAAATCGTTGCGATGACTTAAGGAATCGTTACGACGAGCAAATCGTTGTGACGTCTTAAGAGATCATTGTGATGACTTAAGGAATCGTTACGACGAGCAAATCGTTGCGACGTCTTAAGAAATCGTTGCGATGACTTAAGGAATCGTTACGACGAGCAAATCGTTGTGGTATCGACTTGTTAGCTCTATTGAAACCGTCATACATAAAGGAAATCGTTGTGGCTTTCAAAAGTCGATGTGGACTTAGAGAAATATAACCTTGAAATGATTAAAGCTTCAAAAATATGATACTTACCCATATTGGCTTGTTTGACCTTGGTATATTTCCTGTACTTAAGACTTATGAAAAATATGTTAAAAATTTTGATAGGGTTTTGTTAATCACCAAAATAAATATGTAATTAAAATTACATGGGGACAGACCGATCATCATAAAGTTCATGTAAATATGCATGAGACTGTGTAATTATGTGCAATCTTTGTATGTTTAGTTGTTTCTTTTATGTTCTCATGGACAATTATAATGGTATCCCTTGCAAGGCTTTGACCTGTTCACGGGAGGCAGAGTCGGATCAGGTTCATTATTAGGTTAACGGATTTGAACAATGAGGACCACTACAATTTAGGTGTCTTGTACAGATACATGTGTGTGGTGTTAGTGTTGTCCTCAGAAAATAACCATGTGTGTGTGTGGGGGGGGGGGGGGGGGTAGCTTCTACTCATGAAACAAGTTAGTGCGAGCTCTGATAATTACAAAAATTTTCGTGTTAAATTTCATACATTTAGTCAATTTTAAATGTTCTTTGTCTATAAATAATGTGCACATTGACTTTAATTTCATCTGTAAATAAAATTTTGAACATATTAATTGATGGGTCAATAATCACTGTTTTAACAAAATTAGGTACATAAGAAATTTTTGTAAATAAATGTTGTACATAAATAATTGTCACAATAAAAATTTTGTAAATATCATTTTAAGAGTAGATAGAAATTTGCAGATAAATCTTGTATATAAATATCTTTTAGTATTAAATAGATAAAGATTTTAAATAAATAAATTTTTAAAACCCCACCCAATCCCTATAAATAAATAAATAAATTTTTTCACAAATACTCCACCGCACCCAATCCCGATATGACACATACCCCTACCTAACCCTTTTTCCTTTCTTCTCCATCAGTTTGTGCAAGTCTTGGTGTCGGTGTGTGTGGAAGCTGATAGAAGCATCCGCAGGCGGCTGGAGCTTTGGGTCTCTGGCGATGGCTGGCGCTGGCGATTTGGAGGTCAGATGGCGGCCAGGGTGCTGTGGATGGGCTAAGCAACTGGTGCGACCCGAGGGGGTGCAGAGCAGGAACTGGGCAGCGTAGGCAAGCAGGCGCGCGGCTGATGGAGGGAGATGTGTGTACTGGCGCAGAGGCCAGGCAAGCAGGCGCGCGGCGATGCAAAGGAAGCGGCTGGGCCAAGCAGATCTGGCGTGGTGGTGTGTTGATGGTGTGCGATGGTGCCATGCGCCTGCCAGATCTGTGCAGGAAGCGGTCCTAACCAGGGCTCTACTGAGCGGAGCTGTGTGGCTAGGCCGAGCTAGATCTGCTGAGGTGGCCGGAAGCGGATCTGGCGATGGTAGGAAGCTGGCGATTCGGCCAGGGCTTGGGTCGCATGCAAAGACGGTTAGATGAACGATGGTGCAGCCCATGCTGAGCTGGAGGCCGAGCAACGCTGGCGATCCCGGTGGAGCAGAACTGGCGATCCTGGTGCTGAGGCGATGGAGAAGGCGGGGAGAGGAGCTCGCCAAGAGGCCCGGGCACATATAAAAGGACCCCAAGGTCCTCTTCACAGAGTTCCCTGGTTCGGCTGGTTTGCAAGTAGGGATTTGTCTTTTATTTTTAGTTTCCATTTCTTGTATTTTCTGTTGTTGCAGAGCATAGCAGTGGAGGGGGGTTAGCGATTTTTTTCAGATTTTAGTTCTTGCTATTTCTTTCTGTATTTTTTCTTTCCTCAGAGCTGTGAGGGATGTGAGGTTCTTTGGTTCAGAATTGTTGGGTTTTTCTTCTGTACTTATGTTGGGTTTCCATCGGTGGATGGTTGAGCAGAGGTTCCGGAGTTAGAATTTTTTAAGAATTGTTAGTTTATTTTCCTGTATTTCCTGTTCTTTTCTATTCTTCGGAGATCAGAGCAGGAGAGGGAGTTTATTTGGCATTTCTTTCTATATTTTCTCCAACAACTGTTCTTAGTTCAGTGTTTTGAGATTTCTGCCATTTTCTTTGTACTTTCCTTTCAGCAGAGCAACAGAGGAGGTTCTGCGAAGGAGGGGTTCTCCAGTTCTCCAGTTTGATTTCTTGAATTGTCTCATTTTCTGTTCTTCGTAGTGCAGAGCAGATCGGGGGTGGGTTGTTTCTTAGTTCAGATTTTAATTCTATCATTTTCCTGTATTTTATTTCCATTCAGCAGAGCGTGGAGGGACTTGTCTGGTTCTATTGAGAATTTCTTCTGTTCTAGCTCATCCGAACTAGTGGAGTTGTCACATGCCTTTCTTGCTCTGTGAGAGTTGTGCAAAAGGGAATTGGGTTCGGATGTTAGTATTATTTAGCTTTTATTTCTACTTGTATTTTCTGTTCTTCTGAGTTCAGAAAGCTGTGGAGATTTGGAGATTCGACTGCTGTGGTGTTTGATTTTGGTTTCCATTTATGTTCCAGAATTCAATTCAGTAGCATTTAATTCAAATTAGCTAAGTTTTCTTCGCTCTGTGTGAATAGCAGACAGTTCTTTCCTTCTAAGCAATTTTACGATATCAACATCTTTCTTTAGTCTGCTCTATGCTTTTTTTTTTAAATCCGATAGTTCTTTACTCTCTTATGTGCAATGTGTTGAAAGGATCAGATCAGAGTGTTCTATTTTCTTCTTTCTATCTTCTGTTCTTAGTGGAATTGAGCCAGTGCAATTGTTTAGTCCTCTGTTTGTAGTTTAATGGTTGGACTGGGAGAGATAGTTCTGTTGTCTTCCCCTTTAATTTCTGGTTGAGTTCTCTTTCACTGTCTCATTCTGATCTGATATTTGTGATGAGTTACTTTTGTTGACCGTTCATCCCCTGAGCTATAGGGGTAAATTGGTTTGTTAGTTTCTAGCTCAGATTTTTGTTGACCTGTTTGATCCCTCAATTGAGAGGGTACAGTGATTCACGTTTAATGCATCGTTGATAGAGATTTCAAATCGAAGTAGTTTTTAAGTCAAACTTTATTCTGCCTCTCCGTGGATATGACATGTTCTCACCACTCTATTAGTTCATCCTTGCAATTTTAAATTCGTGAGACAGTATTAGAGAAGGCGAGCATTTTGACGTGTGCAATGAACTCGATACAACGGAAAATACACAGTCAACTATGTCGCGCGTTCAAGCTCCACAATTGTAAGGGGTGGACGTAGATGCACACAGTGTGTTGGTTGAACCACCTAAAAATCATGTGTGTATTGTGTAGTTTGATTCCATATCTTCTATCTTCATTCAACGTATGCTATAGGAAGTAACATGAGTAGCAAGAGTACATAACTAAAATGTAAACTAATAACAGAATTAAATGTACAGGGAATTAAGTACTGTAAGTAAATAAACTGCAAAGTGCTGTAAATAAGCAAATAAGCGACAAGTCACACACAAGTGCACGAGCTAGAGGGGAACAACACTACACTCGGGTCATGAAGCCTAGTTTACGACACTAGCAATAGACCAAACAAGTAACACAAGACTACCTCTCAGTCTTGCCGCCACAGACAAAAGATCTAACTACGGCTTCACCTCTACAAGTATAAAAAACTGTGGAGTCCAACTAACACTACCTGTAGGCAACCAAACTGCAGGCCAATATCTGACCCGTTCTTAAAGCTGCAAACCTGTGCCCTCGACCCGTTCACATGATTCACGGATTTTACAGGATATAGAATATGTTCCTATTCATTGCTTTCCATTTCCATTTCCACCTCTAGGTATGTTCTTTGTACTTGTTTATTGTTGTTTTATACATTTATTTTTATATTATGATTGTAAATATAAAATTTATGATGTGTATAGATAAATATTATGTTTGTGATGCGACATATATTCACACTTGATTTTTTATGACTCCATATCGAAATACTCGATATTAGATAAGTGATTTTCGACGTAGAGAATGATGACCAAACTGTCCCCATAATAAATATTTCCATTTATTTATATATTAATTTTGATGATTAACAAAATAACACTAATGGATTACTTGAGCCTTAAGAACAGGAAATAAAAGAAAAATGAAAGTTCAAGACAATCTGGTAAGTCTCATCACTTCTATCCAAGTCTTTGTATCGACTTCTTTGATAAGCAGAACGATTTCCTCTTTGACCGGAAAACTCAAAACAAATCGATATCGTAACGATTTCTTTAGAAACTCGCAACGACTCTCTAGCCGTAACGATTTCTTTAGACCTCGTAACGATTTCTTTAGACCTCGTAACGATTTCTTTAGAACTCGCAACGACTCTCTAGCCGTAACGATTTCTTTAGACCTCGTAACGATTTCTTTAGAACTCGCAACGACTCTCTAGCCGTAACGATTTCTTTAGACCTCGTAACGATTTCTTTAGAACTCGCAACGACTCTCTAGCCGTAACGATTTCTTTAGACCTCGTAACGATTTCTTTAGAACTCGCAACGACTCTCTAGCCGTAACGATTTCTTTAGACCTCGTAACGATTTCTTTAGAATTCGCAACGACTCTATAGTCATAACGATTTCTTTAGACTTCATAACGATTTCTTTAGAGTTCATAACGATTTCTTCACTGATCATAACGTCTTGCTTTGTATAACGATTTCGTATAACGATTTCCTTACAACTTGACAGTTCATAACAACTTGCTATAATTCATAACGATTTCATAAGTCAGCAAGATTCTTTTTATCGAATTTCTTGATGCATCAGTATAATGCCTTTTAATAGCGTTGAAAAGTCAAAGTCATATCTTGTCCGTTGACTACTATGCATTAAATGCTCTCTGATCGTATCTCCCATGCATGCAGACAATATCTTCCATTTCTATGCTACTCTGTCTACGTACTTTTTTAGACAGAAAGGAGCTTTGCTATATACTGCAATATCTGTTCCATCTCAACTAACAATAGACAGCAGTCTTAGCTGTCTTCTATTTATTGATGATATGCTTACAGATATCTGACAAGACTCATCTGGACAACATTGGACACAAGATACAAAGTTCTATGACATCTCTTTGGCGTGTACACAAGGATAAAAGCTGACGATCAGAAGCTTCCTTGGTGACCAGTCTAACGTACACAAGGATAAGAGACAACGGACACTTCAACGTTGAATTTAAATCAGCAATTTAAATAGAAGACTGAAGATGAAAAAGACGTGCGCAACAACGCTTGATTTTAGAAGAAGAAAGAAATCCATCTCTTAGAGTCTTTAGAACTTTGAAGAAGAGCGAAGCTTCCACTCCAACCTTGTTCTAAGCTCTTAGCTCTCTGTGCTCAAAAGGAATCTTCTCATTTGTAAGAGCCTGTGTGGTCCTTGGAGAGAAAAACCTTGTTAAATCTCTTTCTCTCTCGGGGGCTTAGGAGCTTCAGTGTGTAGCTGGTCAAGCTAGAGTCTGAAGCCTGTTTTCACACCCTTTTTCTTATTAGGTTGTGTTCCCTTCTGGACGAAGGAAGACCTGGTGGTATCCAGGGTGGTTGTTGTTCCCTTCAGGCTGAAGGAAGACCAGTTGAGGCTGGGTGTAAGGATCCTTAAGGGGGATTGTACCCTTGGTAGTAAAATCCTGAGGTATTGCTCAGGGACTGGACGTAGGTCTCCTGTGGAGAGGAGTTCCGAACCAGGATAAAAATCCTTGTGTCTTGTGGATGTGTTTTGTGTGATTGTTGTCTTGTTTGCTCTAACTCTAACCTTGTTATTAAGTTGTGCAATCCTTTCAGTAAACAGGTTTTAATCAGAGATCGAAGTTTTAATAACCCATTCACCCCCCCTCTGGGCTAGCTAGCTGGGCAACAAGTGGTATCAGAGCTCGTCTCTTCGACAAAGAAGAAGATCCAACGATCTGAAGAGCAAAGATCAATGGCAGCCCAAAGTAACTTCGAAGGTCAGTCAGTCAACAGGCCTCCCTTGTTCGATGGAGAAGATTACACATACTGGAAGACTAGAATGGAATATTTTCTACAAGGTCATGATTACACAATCTGGTCCATTGTAGAAGAAGGTGATCTTTTGGTCACAAACGCTAAGGCTCAGTGGACAGATGATGATAGGAAAAGAATATCCTTAAACTGCAAAGCCAAGAGCATATTATGCTGTGCCCTAAGCAAGAAAGAGTTCAATAGAGTCTCAGCCTGCAAGTCCGCAATGGAGATGTGGGAAAAGCTCAAAATTACCTATGAAGGGACAGACAAGGTAAAGGAGACAAGAATTGATATTCTAGTAGCTCAATATGAAAGATTTCAGATGCAGACAGGTGAATCAATAACTCAAATGTTCAGCAGATTCACTGACATCACAAATGGATTAGCCGGTTTGGGAAAGGTCTATAATGCACCAGATATGGTTAGAAAAGTCCTCAGATCTTTACCATCTTCTTGGACTCCGAAGGTAACAGCCATTGAAGAAGCCAATGATTTAAAATTAATGTCATTGGAAAAGCTAATAGGATCTCTCATGGCTCACGAGATAAACATGGAGAGATTAGGAGAATCCTCCAGCAGAAGGAAACAATCAAATGCTCTCAAAGCAAGTGAAGATAATTCGAAAGAATCTTTGGATAATAGTGAGAGTAGTAAAGACAGTGATGATGAAGAAGCGATGCTGTCTCGAAGGCTTCAAAGGATTCTAGCAAAGAAAAAGAAGTATCAGTCAGGAAGAAAATTTTTTAAGAAAAACAAAGACTTCAGAAAACCAGAAGTAAAGGATCAAAAGAAAGGAGAAGTGATCTGTTATGAATGCAAAAAGCCTGGACACATCAAGGCAGATTGTCCCATGATCAAAAAGAGTGATCACAAGAAGAAGGACAACTTCAGAAGATTTAAGAAGTACAAAAAGAAAGCAATGGCAGCTGCTTGGGAAAACAGCAGTGACTCAGACAGTGAGTCAAGCTCGAGCAGTGAAGGTGAAGAAGCCAACTTGGCTCTAATGGCCAACACCGAGGACAAAGTAACTTCTGACTCTTCTTTTGATTCATGCAATGATTCAGATTCTGACAATTTGGAAAATGCTTTTAATGAACTTTATGAAAAATACAAAGAAGTATGCAAATTACTTAAAACTAGTAAGAAAAATATAATCTGTCTAGAAAATACAAATTCAGACCTAAGAACAGAAAATGAAGAACTTGAAAAACAAATTACTGAACATAAAAGAAGAAATGAATTATTATGTGAAGATTTAAAAGAGAAAAATAAGAAAATAAATCTTCTAGAAAAACAAGAAGACTTAGGTGAATTTAAAATAGAAATAGAAAGACTAAATAAAGAAAATGATAATCTATCAAGTACACTAGAGAAATTCACCAACGGTAAAAACTCTTTAATATTAAAAGGTGCTAGGAGATCGGGTAAAAAGAAAAATGGATTAGGATATACACCCCCAGACAATGAAGAAACCATAATATACCCTAAAACATATCCAACACCAAAATTTGTACCCGAACAAGATATAGCATACAAAGCTGATTTCAAATATATAGAAAAAGTGACTAAGTTATCCTGCTGCAGTCACTGCAACAAGTTAGGACATATTAAAATTACATGCCCAACAAGACATAAAAAATGGATATTAAAAGGTAAAGTTGATGATACTAACCAATCAGGACCCAAAAGAATTTGGGTACCTAAAGCTTGATGTTCTCATTTCAGGTTAACCCTCGAGCATCCAAATGGTATTTGGATAGTGGGTGCTCAAGGCATATGTCAGGCAACAAGAAGATATTTGTTGATCTCCAAGCTGAAGAAGGTACAGTCACCTATGGAGATAATGGAAAAGGGACTGTGATAGGAAGCGGGTCTGTGAACATCAAAGGAAAATCAGTTATAGAAGATGTAATGCTGGTCAAAGGGTTAAAGCACAATCTCATCAGCATCAGCCAGTTGTGTGACAAAGGCCATCAAATTCAGTTTCAAGAATCAAAATGCAGTATCTTAAAGGATGGTGCAGTCATATTTGAAGCCTACAGAGAAAGAAATTTGTATGTTCTATATCTCGAGAAACTCAAGGATCAAGATGTGTGTTTGGCAGCTAGTAAAGATCAATCAACTGAGTTGTGGCACAGAAGATTGGGCCACTGCAGCTTGGATGGGTTGAACAAGCTCAGAAAGAGAAAACTAGTTGAAGGACTGCCAAAGGTAAATTTCAGATTGGATAGCATTTGCAGACCTTGTGCAAGAGGAAAGCACACCAAGAGCTCCTTCAAATCAAAGACTGTAGTAACCTCCTCAAAGCCCTTAGAACTACTTCACATGGATTTATTTGGGCCAATGAGAACTACCAGTTTGGGAGGAAAGAATTTTGGATTTGTAATAGTTGATGATTATTCAAGATTCACTTGGGTATCCTTTTTAGAGCACAAAGATGACACATTTGAAAATTTTGTCAGCTTCAGTAAGAAAGTTCAGAAAGATCAGAAATTCTCAATTGTCTCTATTCGATCAGATCATGGTGGTGAGTTTCAGAATGAAAAGTTTACGAAGTTCTGTGATGATCAAGGAATTGAGCACAACTTCTCAGCTCCAAGGACACCTCAACAGAATGGAATTGCTGAGAGGAAAAACAGAACTCTTTTGGATATGGCAAGAACCATGTTGTCAGAATATGATCTGCCAAGATATTTCTGGGCCGAAGCTATCAACACTGCATGTTATATCATAAATAGAGTGATGATCAGGCCAATTCTGAAAAAGACGTCTTATGAACTCTACAAAGAAAAGAAGCCAAAGATTAGCCATTTCAGAATATTTGGATGTCCTTGCTTCATCCATAACAATGGAAAAAGGGACATTGGTAAGTTGGATGCCAAATCAGATGAAGGCATCTTCATGGGGTACTCTTCTAAACCCAAAGGTTATAGAGTTTTCAATAAACGTTCCTTATTGATTGAACAATCAGTACATGTTATTTTTGATGAATCTAACCCTTCCTTGAAAAAGGAAGAAATTAGTGACATTGATGATGCAGATGACTTGTCCGAAAAATTAAAGAATACTTCAATTAAGGACAAAGAGGATCCAACTCTGGAAGAACTGCAGCAAACAGAAATCCAACATGAAGATCTTCCAAAGGAATGGAGATATCAGAAAGATCACCCTCCTGAAAACATCATTGGTGATCCATCTGTAGGGGTAAGAACTAGAGGTAATGTAATTCCATGCGACTATTTAGCATTTGTTTCTCAAGTAGAGCCTAAGACAGTCAATGAAGCTTTATCTGATGAATCTTGGATATTAGCCATGCAAGATGAACTAAATCAGTTCAAGAGAAACCAAGTATGGTCACTTGTTCCTAGACCATCCAATCATTCAGTTATTGGCACCAAGTGGGTGTTCAGAAATAAACTGGATGAGTCTGGAATAATCTTAAGGAACAAAGCCAGATTGGTGGCTCAAGGCTACTCCCAAGAGGAAGGCATAGATTTCGATGAAACTTATGCACCTGTAGCTAGACTTGAGGCCATTAGGATTTTACTTGCTTATGCATCTGCACTTGATTTAAAACTTTTTCAAATGGATGTCAAATCAGCCTTTTTAAATGGTTTCATCAAGGAGGAAGTTTATGTTGAACAACCTCCAGGTTTTGACGACACTGAATTTCCAAATCATGTATTTAAACTACATAAGGCTTTATATGGTTTAAAGCAAGCTCCTAGAGCCTGGTATGAAAGGCTCAGTACTTTCTTATTAAATCATGGTTTCACTAGAGGTAAAGTAGATAGTACATTATTTATAAAATCTAAGGTTAAACATATACTTCTTGTACAAATCTATGTAGATGATATTATTTTTGGATCTACTGATGAATCTCTTTGCAAGTACTTTGAAAAGCTTATGCAGGGAGAATTCGAAATGAGCTTGATGGGGGAGTTAAGCTACTTCCTTGGATTGCAAATCAAGCAAGGGAAGGATGGCACTCATATCTGTCAAGCAAAGTACACCAAAGAGCTGTTGAAGAAATTTGGATTTGAAGATGCAAAGCCATTATCAACTCCAATGAGCACATCAACCAGAATGGACAGTGATCAAAAAGGTAAAAGGGTAGATCAAAAGAATTATCGAGGTATGATAGGATCATTACTTTACTTAACTGCCAGTAGACCAGACATTTTGTTCAGTGTATGCATGTGTGCTAGATATCAGGCAGACCCTAGAGAGTCTCACTTAATTTCTGTAAAAAGAATATTTAGATATTTAGCTAGAACTCATGACTTAGGTCTCTGGTATCCTAGATCTTGTGAGATAAATCTAATAGGATATTCAGATGCTGATTATGCTGGTTGCAAAGTAGATAGAAAGAGCACCAGTGGATGTTGTCAGTTTCTTGCAGGATGCCTAATATCATGGACATCCAAGAAACAAAATTCAGTAGCTCTATCAACAGCTGAGGCGGAATATGTTGCTGCTGGAAGTTGCTGTACACAACTTCTTTGGATAAAGCAACAACTTGAAGATTTCGGCATTCACATCAAATCAATTCCTCTATTGTGTGATAATACAAGTGCCATCAACCTCACCAAAAATCCAGTTCAACACTCAAGGACGAAGCACATTGAGGTAAGATATCATTTTATTCGAGACCATGTAGCTAGTGGTAATTTAGAAATTTCGTTTATAGATACAAATGGTCAATTGGCAGATATCTTCACAAAAGCCCTACCTGAAGAGAGATTTACATCTCTTAGAAGGGAACTAGGGATGTGCAATTTGTGAAAGAATTTCTGTGATTTTATTGACATATAAATTTTTCAGATTAAATGAAAGTTCTCTCTCCGTTAAAGTTAAGCAAAACTCAGTTATCTATATGCTTTGACCGCTTCTGTGTGGAAAGTTGTTTGACTTGTCAAATTTTTTGTCGCTTTCTATCTTTACCGCCTTTGGCGCTCCTCCGTTCAATAAAGTAATATTATTTTATCCAAATCGCTTTGAGATCGACTCGTCTTCTACCTTTACCCTTTTTATCCTCTATCTGTTCACCCAAAGCCGATGCCCTAACGATTTTGGGATCGACTCTCTGCAACTTTCGAAGCCTTCTTCTCTTCCCGCGAAGAATTCCTTCGAGAACTTCCGTCCCTTCCATCATCCTCCCTTCCAGAATCTTTTCTTCTCTGCACCCATGGCCGCTCCGTTGATCTCCGGAAGTGTTGGGGGCTACAGTGCTGAGTATTTATCCCCAAGGGAGCAAGAAAGATTTACGTTTGTGAAGACGAAGATTTGCGGAAATAAGGCAGTGGATGTTCAGAATCTTGAGAAGAATGGCATGGCCAGGCTAGTTGATACTCTAAGAAGATTGCAGTGGATGGATGTGGTCACCTTCAGTGAGGTAAGCTACCCGGACTTGGTAAAAGCCTTCTACATTTGTCTGAAGTCAGAAGCAGATGGGTCCCTTGTTTCCTCTGTCAAGGGCATCCAAATCAGAATAACCCATGAGCTTTTGCGTGATTTGTTTGGAGTGAAGACCTCTGGATTTAGTGGCATTCACTCTGTGAATGATGAAGTCAAAGGTCTCGGGATTATCGGTCCAGGATTTAAGTTAAAGGATGGGAAGCTTGATATTAATCAGATGTCCGCATTCAATAGATTGCTTCACTTTATAGTCTGCCAAATCTTAGTACCTCGTAGTGCTACCTTTTCTTCATGCACTAGGGCAGATTCGGACATAATGTTCTGGGCAATCCAGAACAAAGAGATAAACCTGGCCGCAGTGATGATTGAGCGAATGATGTTTGCACATGCTCAGTTATGGGAAACAAAGAGCAAGTTGAATGTTTCCCTTCCGTATGCTCATCTACTGACCAAGATTTTCAAGCACTTTGGAGTAGATTTGTCAGGTGCAGTAGCTGAAAAGATGGGCCAGTCTATAAGGTCCAGAAATCTGAAGAAAAGTGGATTCTCAGTGGTAGATGGAATGTGGTCAAAGACTTCTGTGGCTGAGGGAGAGGCAATCATTGCAGATCCAGCAGAGCAAGCAGCAGCAGATCCAGCAGAGCAAGCAGCAGCAGATCCAGCAGAGCAAGCAGCAGCAGATCCAGCAGAGCAAGCAGCAGCAAATCAAGCAGAGCAAGAACCAGTAGAGTCAGCTGTGGGATGCCAATCCGAAGCTCAATTGGAAGAGGGTGCAGCTGGTGTGGCAGATTCCTTGCCCACCACCTTAGTCGCCTCTATTTTAAGAGAGGTATTGGATTCCATTCCCTCCATCTCAGTCTCTTCTAAGGCAGGTGGACCTGATGAAGAAGTTATGGCAGCAGGCCATACTGAAGTTCAGTCTGAATCGGTTGCAGATGTTGAGGTACAAGCAGGTACTCAACAAGATGTGGTCATGGAAGAAGCTCCTAACCAAGGGGAGCAAAGTAGAGTTGATCCTGAAGTATCTGAATCAGTGGCAGAAGGCCACTTGGAGAAAGTTGTCGTGGAAGAAGCTCCTGCTCAGGGGGAGCAAGAAAGTATTGAAGTCCCTGCTCCCATTCAGGGGGAGCAAGCTGAGATTGAAAAGCCAGAGAATGAAGCTTTTCCTGAGAAAGCTGCACCTACTCAGGAAATTCCAGCTCCAGCCATGGTTGATGTTAGTGAAGGCCCAAGTACAACTATAAATCTTGAGGAGCCTGTCACTCATCAAGGTAAGCAGAAGAGAATTGTTCACAGAAGGTCAAGGAAGGGCCCTAGAAAAGTGAACTTGAAGCCTGTTATGGCTATGTTAAAGGCCCAAGGAGTGATCTTGGCATCAGTCCAGTCTAGCATACAAGGCATTGTTTCTAATCAAGCTTCAACTTCCTCAGACGTATCTTCAATAAGAAATGCAATGAGGTATTTCAATAAAGAGATGTCTGATATGAAGAATTTGCTGGCTAATCTTTCAAGGTCTAGTGGTGTCCCTCCTGCACCCACTCAGAGCAGTCCAGCTGAAGTTCCTAGGCCACCAGGGCCTCCAGCAGAAGTCTCTCGGCCAACAGGGCCACCAGTTCAAGGGTCAGGGCCATCAGTCGTGAGGTTACCCGGACCAGTGGCAGCCTCAGGGTCTTCAGGACCCTCTCCAGCAGTCAGAGAGAGTCAGGCCAAAGGGAAAGAGCCAGTGTCAGTCTCCAAGGCCCCTGATACTTCATCTCTTGCCACTCCAACCCTCTCCACACCTTCATCTCCTTCTACTGCACCTCCTGCTCCACCAACCATAAAACATCCCATGCCTCGCACCCAACCTTCCTCATCCTCTACTTCATCTCAACCCTCCTTCTCTCCTACTCCAGCTCACATCTCAGCTCCATCCTCATTAACTCCTAAACCTTCACCTATTAAAATTCAAACATCTCCTCTTCAACCAACCTCTTCTTTAATCCTAAACATTTTTTCTATCCTCCTACTCCTCCTAATTCTGTTATCTTTCCTCCAGATAAACCTCTGCCTCTTGGTGTCTTTGACACCAATGTTCCAGACAATTTTGAAAGGAACACCCTCCTCACCATTCTTTCCACAGCCTCTCACATTCACAGGACTGACCCTCCCAGTCCTGCCTTGAAAAAGAGAAAAACCTCCTCATCTCTAAGCACTCCTTCTGTTCCTCTATACCCTCCTTTATGGTACTCTCTTACCCTTGATCCTAAGAGAAGACCTATCTACAAAGAATACCTCCAGAAATGCATTCTTTCTACCATTTATGGTATTCCTTTTCTCAACCTATCCGAACACCTGGACATTGTTCTTCCTTTTACTCAGATATCTCAAGCTTTCAAATCCAAAATCCTTGAGGGCACTGAGTTCAAGACTGAAGATCAGTGGGCAGCTATCAAAGGAAATAAGGCTCAGTATGCAAAATACCTGACTGCAAGGGCCGAATCCCTCACTCACAGAGCTCACCCACTCACCTTCTCTGAGTGGTTTATCATCCAGCACAAGAACTCTTGGGGATCCTTCATTTTGAAGGAAATTCGCATTGCCAGAGCCTTTCAGCTGTACAGTGACTTCTGTTACTTGAACAAAATTCCAGAAGTTCAGTTTTGCCAGTTCCATTCGCAGATTACTGTGCTGAAATCAGAAACCCCTCTCAACCTTCCTCTTAAAGTAGACTTTGTCTCTTTCAAGGTTGATTTTCCAGTTCTTCTGCCGAAGCTGCACTCTTTAGTGTTTGATTCAGATGCTGGGTCTCATGCTCTAGATATGTTTGCAAGACAGATGGGCAGGATGTCAGCCAAGCAGGGCAGATCTCCTTCCTTTTTGCGGTTCATCTTCAGAGAATATCACTCTGGCCGCATGTCTTCTCAGACCTTAGCTCCACTCATTTCTGAGTGTGAAAGACTCACCTCATCAGAATGGAAGCTTCTCTATCAGGCTTCTTATCAGCAATTGGAAGCCATCAATCAAGATCTTGTTAGTCAGAGGAAGCCTGCTCTTTCTGCAGAAGCTTTTATGGATCTAAACTCCATCGCACCCATACCAGAGATCTATGCTGTATGGGCATCTAGATATTCTGCTTTCTATGCCTTAAAGCAGGATTTGTTAAATCAACAAATTCACTATCCAATTTCCTTGGACAGATTTCTCCATAGGGCCAGTTTTGGTAAGAGTACTTACTTCAGATTCATTTTGGACAAAACTCAGTATGGAGAATTCTTAGAGCAGCAAAGGCAACTCTACATTCAGAGGAACATCCCTTCCATGGGACCCTCCTTCTCAGTTGCCTCTGGCGTTTTTCTGCAAATTTTTGAGGATCTTGAGATCAAGGCATGGGCTGTTGTCTCACAGCATGCCTCCTTGTTATCTCCTCTGTATTATCTTTCTCCATCCTAATATAAATCTTTCTCTCTTCTTTGTCTCACCGCTTATCTTTTTGCTTAATGACAAAATGGGGGAGACAACTAACGTAAATCTGAAAAACATTTCATTTTTTTGTATGATGTTTAGTATATTTTGTCATCATCAAAAAGGGGGAGATTGATGACCAAACTGTCCCCATAATAAATATTTCCATTTATTTATATATTAATTTTGATGATTAACAAAATAACACTAATGGATTACTTGAGCCTTAAGAACAGGAAATAAAAGAAAAATGAAAGTTCAAGACAATCTGGTAAGTCTCATCACTTCTATCCAAGTCTTTGTATCGACTTCTTTGATAAGCAGAACGATTTCCTCTTTGACCGGAAAACTCAAAACAAATCGATATCGTAACGATTTCTTTAGAAACTCGCAACGACTCTCTAGCCGTAACGATTTCTGTAGACCTCGTAACGATTTCTTTAGACCTCGTAACGATTTCTTTAGAACTCGCAACGACTCTCTAGCCGTAACGATTTCTTTAGACCTCGTAACGATTTCTTTAGAACTCGCAACGACTCTCTAGCCGTAACGATTTCTTTAGACCTCGTAACGATTTCTTTAGAACTCGCAACGACTCTCTAGCCGTAACGATTTCTTTAGACCTCGTAACGATTTCTTTAGAACTCGCAACGACTCTCTAGCCGTAACGATTTCTTTAGACCTCGTAACGATTTCTTTAGAACTCGCAACGACTCTCTAGCCGTAACGATTTCTTTAGACCTCGTAACGATTTCTTTAGAATTCGCAACGACTCTATAGTCATAACGATTTCTTTAGACTTCATAACGATTTCTTTAGAGTTCATAACGATTTCTTCACTGATCATAACGCCTTGCTTTGTATAACGATTTCGTATAACGATTTCCTTACAACTTGACAGTTCATAACAACTTGCTATAATTCATAACGATTTCATAAGTCAGCAAGATTCTTTTTATCGAATTTCTTGATGCATCAGTATAATGCCTTTTAATAGCGTTGAAAAGTCAAAGTCATATCTTGTCCGTTGACTGCTATGCATTAAATGCTCTCTGATCGTATCTCCCATGCATGCAGACAATATCTTCCATTTCTATGCTACTCTGTCTACGTACTTTTTTAGACAGAAAGGAGCTTTGCTATATACTGCAATATCTGTTCCATCTCAACTAACAATAGACAGCAGTCTTAGCTGTCTTCTATTTATTGATGATATGCTTACAGATATCTGACAAGACTCATCTGGACAACATTGGACACAAGATACAAAGTTCTATGACATCTCTTTGGCGTGTACACAAGGATAAAAGGCTGACGATCAGAAGCTTCCTTGGTGACCAATCTAACGTACACAAGGATAAGAGACAACGGACACTTCAACGTTTGAATTTAAATCAGTAATTTAAATAGAAGACTGAAGATGAAAAAGACGTGCGCAACAACGCTTGATTTTAGAAGAAGAAAGAAATCCATCTCTTAGAGTCTTTAGAACTTTGAAGAAGAGCGAAGCTTCCACTCCAACCTTGTTCTAAGCTCTTAGCTCTCTGTGCTCAAAAGGAATCTTCTTATTTTGTAAGAGCCTGTGTGGTCCTTGGAGAGAAAAACCTTGTTAAATCTTTTTCTCTCTCGGGGGCTTAGGAGCTTCAGTGTGTAGCTGGTCAAGCTAGAGTCTGAAGCCTGTTTTCACACCCTTTTTCTTATTAGGTTGTGTTCCCTTCTGGACGAAGGAAGACCTGGTGGTATCCAGGGTGGTTGTTGTTCCCTTCAGGCTGAAGGAAGACCAGTTGAGGCTGGGTGTAAGGATCCTTAAGGGGGATTGTACCCTTGGTAGTAAAATCCTGAGGTATTGCTCAGGGACTGGACGTAGGTCTCCTGTGGAGAGGAGTTCCGAACCAGGATAAAAATCCTTGTGTCTTGTGGATGTGTTTTGTGTGATTGTTGTCTTGTTTGCTCTAACTCTAACCTTGTTATTAAGTTGTGCAATCCTTTCAGTAAACAGGTTTTAATCAGAGATCGAAGTTTTAATAACCCATTCACCCCCCCTCTGGGCTAGCTAGCTGGGCAACAGAGAAAAGCCGACACGGAGTAAAGATGAGGCTTTCAATCAAGCTCATGCAAAATTAAGAAACATCATTGAACATACATTTGGTGTCCTAAAAGCACATTTTCGTATCCTTGATAGGATGACTCCATATTCCTTGGAAACTCAAAAGGATATTGTCATTGCTTGTTGTGCCATTCATAATTACTTGAAAAGAGAAAAAAGTTATAGATCAACTATTTGAATATTAATTATGAAGATCCAAACATGTGCATTACATGATCATCATCTCAAATAGACACAAAAAAGTCAATACAACAACTGTATATCAGAGAATCATCTAGACAAAATGACCAACAATTTATGATTCAATTGTCTTATCAAATCACCAACACTTCGATGGCAAGGAGGGCTTGAACATAAAATTAAAGGTATATTCAATAGCACATTGTTTTATATAATTTTTTGAAAATATATTTTTCTAACTTTATATCAACATACTTTATTTATTATTATTATTATTTTTTGTAGGTTGCTGCTCTCTGTGTGGTGTTATGTCATCATATATTTGCTGCTATTGTTGTATGTAAATCTTTTGAGACAATTGATACATTAACTAATGTCTTATGTAACTTTTCTTTGATTTAGTGAGTATTTTCAATATTTGTAGATGTATTTTTGTAATACATAAAATATCAAGTATTTATATGTAATTATAAAATTGTACTATATATAAATATCATACTACTTTAACTTTAGTAAATATAAAATAAATAACCACAATTTTAGGGATATTTTTAAGTATGTAGGGTGTTTATGTAATATATAAAAATTAGGGATTTATATGTAATTATAAGATAGTAGATATATATATATATATTATGGGAAATAAAAAATAAATTTTGGACATATTCTTAAGCATATAAGAATATTTATGTGAAATAATATATTAATTTAGAAGTCATTAAAATTGGTTATCAAATAATTTTTAATAAAAATTTAATATATTTTAAATATTTATTACATTATAAAATTTAAATAATAGATAAAAATAATTTTAAATATTTTAAATAAATGTTATCTAATGAAGAGTCGTGTACGGAGGCGACGAGGATCCCAACCTGCCGCCTTCCCTCCCGATCTCCGCTGCGAGCCTGCGACGCGTGTGGATCCCAACCTGGCACCTTCCCTTCCAACAGCGGGCGAGGCGTGTCGACCTAGCTCACCACCACATTCGCCTTCCACCTCGCCTCCTCCTCGGACTCCTCGCCTCCCACCCCCATCCTCGCATTATATATATAATCCCCTCCCACATAACGAAATCAACAATATAGAGAATTAGACAGAGGAGACGATCACTTGGACGGGCTGGCGCCAGCGGCATGCCACGACACTGACGTAGTGACGTGGTCGCATTAGGATCTCAGAACCTCGTATTATATATTTTAAAACCCAGGACGAGTGGGCGGATTCCCCACTGGAAGCCAGGTGGTGGGTGCGGCGACGCCGGCGTCGTGGGGAAGCAGGCACTGCGACGCCAACGCAATTGGCCCGGCTTAAACTAACACTAATCAGCCCATGAACCTATCATATGGGCGGTGGCCGAGAGCACGGCTGCTTGCAGCTACTTGCAGGGTGGTGGTGGTGGCGGCGGCTCTTTAGGGCCTTCACGCACGCAGGCACCCACTAGTACGGCATGAACTGTCACCTAATTGCTGGAACGGGTGGTCCGGCCGGCCACCATGGGCCGCTGCAGAGTGCAGACAACTTGCCGGCAGCTCCCATGAAGCTAGGCTGTGCTAACTCCCTGCAAGTTGCGTGCTGGCACGGTAATTAATGCGCTGGAGATGCTTGTACGAGGGCGGGGGATGCGTGGCGGATGTGCCCGGCCGGCGGCCCCACCGATCTGCGGTCGAAGGTTTCGATTGCAGAGGAATAATTAAGCTAATGAGAGCGAGGAAATTTGCAAGGAGCAAGTGCAAAGGTGCTATATATTCGATCCCTTGGTACGTACGAAGTGTCTGCATGTGTCGGGGAGGGGGTCTCGTTTCGACCAAGGAGATAAACTTGATCAAATGGGTTTGCTTTCCGGCTTTGCTCTGTGTCTCTGGTTGTTAATTAATTATGAGGAGCATGAATATATATATATATATATAGGGGATTGTTAATGTGGGGATGTACGTCACTGCATATGTCTGCAAGATACTGGGGACTCTCCCGGCCCCCATTTATTATAATTAATAGAATATGGTACGTAGCACATTTGATGATTGATGCCCCGATCCTGATTCCTGTTGATGTGTGGGGTTTAGTGCGGATTAGTCCCTTATATATATATATATATATGCCCACTTGCTATTTCGGCTCTTAATTTGTTAACTACTTGCGATGAAAGCAACTATATATAACATCATCCTTTCACCGACGTGGTAGATATTATATATATGGTGCTCGATCGGTAATTAAAAACAGTAGTTTTTTCTGTTGGTAATTGTTTTTTTCTAGCTAGTTGGAAAAATTAGTCTCTTTTGTCATCTGTTAAAAACAAAAACTGTAAACATCTTTTCAGTACTGATCGACGCACGCATTTGGAGGAATAATTATTAGATCATTTCTTAAGTAATTAATAGGGTAAATTAATTATAAATATTCTATATCAATTTATTTTTTAATCCTTAATAGAATTATAATTTATGACAATAAATATTATGTTAAATCCTATTACAATAAAGACTTCTTCTATTACAGTCAAGAACTATTAATTAATTTATCCTAATTAATATTTATCGAGACCTCACCATCATTCATTAATTGTTCGTCATCTATCTATCGTCCAATCACTCCTCCTACATATATAGCCATGACAAGGTTGGTAAGATTCCAATAAAATCATATAAGACCTTTATGATCCATTTAGTATTCAATCATGAAATTATTAGACAAGATCCAAAAGTTTAAAGTCAGTAACTGTCAAACACAAAGCCAATTGTAGAAAACATATATATATATAGGGTAAAATTGTAGAAAGAGTAATATTTGATACACATCATTTTTAACGGTGTGTGTGTGAGCTCTCATCGTGATTTGAGTATCCAATTATGGTGATGTGATGGACACTCAATCAATATCTGACCATTGTTTGACAGTGTGTACCAAATATTACTCTGGTAGAAAATATATGTGCGGTTTTAAGCCTGTGGTATTAGGACTGTCAATAGATCGAGCTGGTCCAATAGGTCCGCGGGTTTGGTCTGATTTAGGGCCGGGCCGCAAGACTATTTTCGGTTCGTCAATTATTAGTAGGGCCTAAAAACCCAGCCCGACCCCATAGGCCGAACTCGGGTTTTGAGTTCAGCCTGATGGGCCGACCCGACCTATTTTTTTTCTTTTCAAATCTAAAATTTTACTTAGTTAAAATTATGGTATTTTACTTATTTAAAAGTTTAAAAAAAATTCAAACAAATTCAATAAGTAACATCAAAATTCTACTCAATTGAGTGCGATTATAAATTTTATTTTATTAAATATATTAATTTTTATTAATTTAATTTCTATTTAAATATTCGATCGGGTCGGACTTTAGTTAGACTTTATAATTTTATAAAAATATTAGACGCAATCTAACCTGACTCGATATTAATCAGACTTGGGTCGAATTTGAACTTGTATATTAATGAGCTAAACTGATATATTAATGAGTCAGAGCTGCAACAACGAACTCATATAAATCTAATTTAGACCCGATCCATTCACAATCCTAAGTGATACATAGGTGGGTGCGTTTTGAAACTTCAATGATAATATACTCCAACGCCCATGCCTCGGACTCCGTCTGATGTGCGAAATACGTAACACTTCCACGTCGGTCATGAACGAGAGACGTGGCCGCGAGATCTCCACTCAACTTTGCCATTTTCTTCTCTTATCTTTCCTCCTCCTCGTGCGGACGAAACAAACTCACACCAAATTCTTTATTATTTCGTTCACCTCTTTCTTATAAGATATTTCAGTCACTTGTTATTAGAAAATCTTTGTTAGCAATAATTGCCGTGTGTTTAGGTATAATGCACATGAAAGATCTATTATAAATACTTTTATAGGGGTCCTTCTGTTAATAATGATAAATATTTAATCATGCTTCATCTGCTTTATCGCCAAGCAAGTTCAGCGCTTAATTAGGACAGTATAGATGCTTGAGATAAAAAAAAAATAATTGCCTCGTCTACTCGTCATGCCTACATTATAAAAATTTCAACTACGTCAGACTCATTATGGATTTGGACATATATTGAAAAGCAAAATAGTACTATAGCATTATTCTTTATATTTTGCCACTATTAATTAAACTTTTAGAATTTTTTTATTGAAATCTAACCTTTGAATTATGATCATGTAACGGCCCCGATGTCCAGATTTCGAGTTTCCACCGAGAATCCGACCGTCTGTACTGCCGTCCACGGGTCCAAAGATCCGGAAGGACTAACGGATCAGTCTAACAAGATATGTAACAGAAATAAATGACAACAATAAGCACTAAAGATGTACTAACAAAAGAAGAAAAAAACGTCAAACACAAAATACGAGTCTAATACAGTCTCAAAGTAACAAAGTACAAGTACATAAATAAATGGAATAACATATCTCTTAAGGGCATACTCTGAGGGTGACAAAACAAGTGCAAAGGGAACACTGCTCACAGAAGACGTTGTCTACTACGACCTCGTCTCTTCAGCCCGCCGTGGAAAGTACTACTATGAAGTCTCACATATAAAGAAGGGAATGAGCTTCACGAAGAAGTCCAGTAAGAACTACCAATCTCCCACTGGTTATAACAAAGCAGAATAGATCTATATTTATAACTGAAAATTAAGCAAGTAAATCTATTCTACTAACAGAGTAAGTGCGGAAGCAGAAAGTAACTACACGGCCATCGGTCTAAAACAACGTCGGGATCGGGAACCAGTGTAAACCACAGCACTGGGACGAACCCAATGCTGCAAACACAGACAATGAACAACTGCCTGGATAAAGACACTAGCCACAGAGAACAACTATCACTAGTCAACTAGTCAGATGCGCCACACGCCTTATCCTCGACCACTAGTCAATGTCTAATACCTCCCGTCGGAGTGAGACACGGAACAACAAGTACCACACAACTGCCGTAGTCTGGCCGGACTACGGTCCCACGCCTGGCCCCTCTAAATGGTACCAGAACCACGTAGAGTGATCAGGCAGTGAGAAGGATTAGCTGATCTGCACCAAAAGAACATCCAAAACCACATCGATGTTGCAGACTCAGCTAAGAGAGCTCTACAAAAGACTCAACGCCGTTGTTCCCACCGTTTTCCCCTCAGTTACCAGAGTCCTAAACTCGAGCATGCCCACCGCCTGGAGAACTCTCTCAACCGGCACGTGGGGACGGGGGGGTTCAAGTAACGGTAACAACCTCTCAACGGACAAGTCCACAAGTGCCTAGCATTGGGTGAATGACTGGTGTAAAACCGTGCTAGGAACAGCACAGGTGCCAAGAAACTAGAGGCTCAATGGAATGGAACTCCAAACAGGTCGCCAGAAACTCTCTGTCTGAGAAAGCGACAAGGTCCCTGTCACGTTCTCAGAGGAGGCGACACAAGGGCTATCGCCACCTGAAGGTGACACCTGACCTGTCGCGACCTGGGTCTGAAGACAACGTAGGGAGCATCGCGATCTGGGTCGCGACCACAGATAGAAGTTCGGGTGCTCACCTGAGACCTCCCACATCCCTACAAAGCAACACAAGTCAGAAGGCGACGACCACCCTGTCGCAATCAGAACGTGACAGAGTGAACGTTACTATCTAACTAGAAGGTGACAGGGCGATACGTCACGTTCTGGGTCGCGATAAGAACCTTGTCGCGACCACAGACAGAGACCTAGGTGCTAACACGAGGCCTCCCAAAACGCCCCTAAACGGCAAATTCAGTGTACACAAAGAGAGGGGAGCATGGAGAACGTTGTAAACACATGCTATAAGCACAAACCACCATCATCCCTTGCATGTCAAGGATATGCATCTACACTCCAAAAACCTCACATGCACATCAAGATATCTCTCAACACCCCAACCTCAAACAAGATCAAGGATACCACATGCAAACACATATACACCTAGCATGCATTCTACAAGGCTTGGAGAAGGGGATGGAGGCCCTAGCATGATAGAACTAGGGGGAAGACAAGGGGTCACTATCTCAAATAGAAGAGTCAACCCGTTGGAGTCTTCTCGCATGCATGACCACCTCCTCCTCGCTCCAAACTCCACGATCACGCCGTCCACGAGCAAGGATCGTTCTCCTACACGTCGAAGAAGAGGTCACATGTCGAGGGGGAAGCCACCACGCCGGAGAGAAGAACACCACGTAGAGGAGAACACACTCCTGACCCCAACACCCTCGCACACTCCACAGAGGAATTCGCACAGAGGGGGTCAGAGGAAAGGAAGAAATAAGAAGAAAAGGGGAAGAGGAAGACAGGTCTGAAGGTCTTGCCTATATAGGCATCCGACCTAAGAACGCGATAGCCAACCCGTCGCGTTCACTAAATGCTACTTGTCACAATCCGAAAGTCCTGGTCAGATCTGACCATTAGACCCGCCACGTGTCACCCTTGTAGGCTTGACATCATGAACGCGACACTTGACATGTCGCCTTCATTTGAAGGTGCCTCGACACGTGTCCCAACTATCCCGACAACAAAACGAAAAAGTGCATGCTGCGGTCAGAAGGGGAACACGACGACATGCATGTCACGTTCAAAACCAGAGCGCGATAAACATCCCGTCGCCTTCAGAAGACGACGGTCCGATGCATCACTACCTTCAACAGAAGGTGACTGACCAAGGAAAAGTGATGTTACATATCAATGCCTGAAATTTAATATTGTCAAATTCAAGATTGCCAAGTTAAGTTAATGTTTCTTATTTTATTTTAGACTTAATATATATAGTAAAAATAGTGGCAAAAATGTCATAATTGATACCATTGATGCTCAGTCTATCCCCATGTAATTTTAATTAATTACATATTTATTTTGGTGATTCACAAAATCAAACAAAAATTCTAACACATTCTTCATAAGTCTTAAGTACAAGAAATACACAAAGGTCAAATAAGCCAATATTGGTAAGTATTACCTTTCTGAAGCTTTTATCTTGTCAAGATCATATTTCTCTAAGCCCACATCGACTTCTGTTGAAAATCACGACGACTTCCTTTAGTGCTATAACGATTTGAGTTCATAACGATTTCTTAAGTGTCTGAACGACTTCTTTACTGTGACATCGTTTGATTACAAAATCGTTCTCGCAACGATTTCTTCAGAACACGTAACAACTTGCCCGTCGCAACGATTTCGTAAGTTATCATAACAATTTCTTTAGAATTCGCAACGACTTGCTCGCCGTAACGATTTCTTAAGTTATCATAATGATTTATTTAGAATTCGCAACGATTTGCTTTACGTAACGATTTCTTAAGTTATCATAACGATTTCTTTAGAATTCGCAATGACTTGCTCGCCGTAACGATTTCGTAAGTTATCATAATGATTTCTTTAGAATTCGCAACGACTTGCTCGTCGTAACGATTTCGTAAGTTATCATAATGATTTCGTTAGAATTCGCAACGACTTGCTCGCCGTAACGATTTCTTAAGTTATCACAACAATTTCTTTAGAACTCATAACGACTTGCTTTGCGCAACGATTTCTTTAGAACTCATAACGACTTGCTTTGCGCAACGATTTCTTTAGAACTCATAACAACTTGCTTTGCGCAACGATTTCTTTAGAACTCATAACGACTTGCTTTGCGCAACGATTTCTTTAGAACTCATAACGATTTGCTTTGCGCAACGATTTCTTTAGAACTCATAACAATTTGCTTCTTACAAAGATTTCTTTAAAGCTCATAACGACTTGATAAGTGTTCATAACGATTTCCTTGTTGAACACATAAACTTGATTTCTATAACGATTTGCTCTTTATAATGACTTGTTAGTATTCATAACGATTTCATAAGTCATATAGACAACGACTTTATGGTTTATATCGACTTGACATTTATCTTATCGCTTAAAGCGTTGAATAGTCAAAGTCTTCTCTTATCTATCTGACTGTTGTGCATTTAATAAAGACAGAACGTATCTCTGCATGCATGCAGATGATATCTTTTTACTATTGTGCATATTCTGTCAACATCTTTTAGAACAAGCTATTTGACATTGCTATTTTGGTGAATACTCACGTCAACGTTTACTGACAACAAGAGACAGCCTAGCTGTCTACTGTTCTAGCATTTAATGTGTGCATGGTCCTAAAGACATTCTGTCATACAACGTTGGACCATATAGACGCCAGAAGACCCTATCTCTTTGCGTGCTCAAATGGATAAAAGATTGTTGAAGCTTCCAAATGTCAAGCAGTCTAACGTCTATCAATTTAAGAGACAACGGTTACTTCAACGGCCGTATTTTCAAAAGGAGATATAAATACAAGACAGAAGAGAAGAATGAAAAGCACCTGGAGTGGTGATCAAGCATCTCGCATTCAAGCATTCAAATTCTTCTGCAAGAAGTCTAGAGCCAAGAATCTCATTCCTCATCATCCTTAGCTCTTCGCTCTCTGTGCTGTAACAGAATTTCTAAGAGAGCCCGTGTAGTTCTGAGAGTGTGCCTTGTCTAGATCTTTTGCTCTCAGTGATCGTTGCTTCAGATCTTGGCTTGTAAAAGCTTGATCTAGGGGCTTGAATTCATTCTATTCTCTTTGTGGTGTTTCCCTTCGTGTGTGAAGGAAGACCTGGTGGGATCCAGGGTGCTGTTTCCCTTCAGTTGTGAAGGAAGACCTGGTGAGGTATCCAGGGTGTGGTTATTCCCTTCTGGTGTGAAGGAAGACCAGCTGTGATGGGTGTTATAGTGTCCATAGGGGGACTGTACCCTAGTTAGTGAAAATCTGAGTTGTTGCTCAAGGACTGGACGTAGGACTCCTAAGGAAAGGAGGTCCGAACCAGGATAATTCCTTGCATTGTGTGATTGATTCTTTGTGAGTTTGTTGTTCATACTAACCGTTACTAACCAACATCGAAGATTGTTTTTGTGTATACTTTTACGTACAGGTGTCACCTAAATAGATTTTTAAAGACCCATTCACCCCCCCCTCTGGGCTTGTCAACTGGGCAACAAGTGGTAACAAAACGAGTCTCTTCGACAAAGAAGAAAGATCCAACGATCTGAAGAGTAAAGATCCATGGCAGCCCAAGGTAACATTGAAGGTCAGTCTGTCAACCGACCTCCTCTCTTTGATGGTGAAGATTATGCTTATTGGAAAACCAGAATGGAGTACTTTCTCCAAGGTCACGACTATCAGATATGGTCAATAGTAGAAGAAGGCGATCTCCTGGTCACAAATGAGAAAGCTCAGTGGACAGATGATGACAGGAAAAAGATCTCCTTGAACTGTAAGGCTAAGAGTATTCTGTGCTGTGCACTAAGCAAAAAGGAATTCAACAGAGTTTCAGCCTGCAAATCCGCAATGGAGATGTGGGAAAAGCTTAGAATTACCTATGAAGGCACAGACAAGGTGAAGGAGACAAGAATTGATATTCTTGTTACACAATATGAAAGATTTCAGATGCAATCAGGTGAATCCATAACCCACATGTTCAGTAGATTTACAGATATCACAAATAGGTTAGCCGGACTAGGAAAAACCTATAAGATTGGAGACATGGTGAGGAAAATTCTTAGATCCTTACCATCCTCATGGACCCCAAAGGTCACAGCTATTGAAGAAGCTAATGATCTGAAAAGAATGTCTTTGGAAAAACTCATTGGGTCCCTCATGGCCCATGAGATCAATATGGAAAGGTTAGGAGAGTCCTCTAGTAGAAAGAAGCATTCAAATGCCCTTAAAGCAGAAGAAGACAAGTCAGATGAGTCATCAGCTGAAGATGAGAACTCAAGTGGCTGTGAAGATGAAGAAGCCATGCTGTCAAAAAGATTGCAACGCATTCTAGCAAAGAAGAAGAAGTTCCAATCTGGTAGAAGACACTTCAAGAGAAATAAATACTTCAAGAAACCAGATGGAAAGGATCAAAAGAAGAATGAGTCCATATGCTACGAGTGCAAAAAGCCAGGACATATCAAAGCTGAATGTCCAAAGCTCAAGAAGCCTGAATTCAGGAAGAGAGAGAGCTCCAAGAAGTTCAGAAATATAAGAAGAAAGCTATGGCAGCTGCATGGAGCAACAACAACGACTCAGACAGTGAGTCAAGCTCAACCAGTGATGAGGAAGAAGCCAACCTAGCTTTCATGGCAAATACCGAAGAAAAGGTAACCTCTGACTCATCCTTTGATTCTTGTAATGGTTCAGATTCCGATAGTTTAGAAGAAACTTTCAACGAACTATACAATAAATATAGAGAAGTAACCAAACTATTAAAAGTAAGCAAGAAAAATATAGTTTGTCTAGAAAATACAAACTCAGATCTAAAATCAGAAAATGAACAATTAGAAAGTCAAATAACTGAACTTAAAAGAAGAAATGAACTGTTATGTGAAGATCTAAAAGCTAAGAATGAACAAATAACTAAATTAGAAAAACAAGTAAGTTCAGATGAACTGAAAACTGAAATCAAGACACTAACAGAAGAAAATATACAGTTATCTAGCACATTAGAAAAATTCATAAATGGTAAAAACTCCTTCATATTAAAAGGTGCCAGAAGATCAGGTAAGAAGAAAAATGGATTAGGATATACACCCCAGATAATGAAGAAACCATAGTTTATCCTAAAACATATCCAACACCAAAATTTGTACCCGAACAAGATATAACATACAAAGCTAACTTCAAATATATGGAAAAAGTAACCAAATTATCTGCTGTAGTCACTGCAACAAGTTAGGACATATCATAACAACATGCCCAACAAAACATAAGAAATGGATAATCAAAGGTAAAATCAATGATACTAACCAATCAGGACCCAAAAGAATTTGGGTACCTAAAACTTGATGATTTTATTTCAGGTAACACTCGAGCATCCAAATGGTATTTGGACAGTGGGTGCTCAAGGCACATGTCAGGAAATCAGAAGCTATTCACCCATCTCCAAGCTGAAGAAGGAACAGTTACCTATGGAGACAATGGGAAAGGCGCAGTAATTGGCAGTGGCTCTGTGAGCAACAAAGGAAAAATAGTCATTGAAGATGTATTGCTTGTCAAAGGGCTGAAGCACAACCTCATCAGTATCAGCCAGCTTTGTGACAAAGGTCATCAGATTCAGTTTCAAGAGTCAAAGTGCAGCATACTAAAGGATGGAGCAGTAATCTTCGAAGCCAATAGGGAGAAGAATCTGTATGCGCTTCATCTTGAAGAACTCAAGGATCAGGATGTTTGCCTGGTAGCAAATAAAAGCCAGTCAACTGAACTGTGGCACAGAAGACTGGGTCATTGTAGCATAGATGGGATGAGAAAATTGCTAAAGAAAAATCTTGTGGAATGTCTGCCAAAGGTCAGTGCAAAAATGGAAGGTGTTTGTAGATCTTGTGCTAAGGGAAAGCACACTAAGAGCTCCTTCAAGTCAAAAACGGTGGTAACCACCTCAAAACACTTAGAGCTCCTTCATATGGATCTATTTGGGCCAATGAGAACTACCAGTCTTGGAGGAAAGAACTTTGAATTTGTCATAGTCGATGATTACTCAAGATTCACATGGGTATCATTCCTAGAGCATAAAGATGACACATTTGAAAACTTTGTTAGTTTCAGCAAGAAAGTCCAGAAGGATCAGAAGTTCAGCATTGTTTCTATCCGATCAGATCATGGTGGTGAATTTCAGAATGAAAAATTTGCTAAATTCTGTGATGATCAGGGGATTGAGCATAATTTCTCAGCACCAAGGACACCACAGCAAAATGGAATTGCTGAGAGAAAGAATAGAACTCTATTGGATATGGCAAGAACAATGCTATCAGAATATGATCTGCCAAGGTATTTTTGGGCTGAAGCAGTCAACACAGCAAGCTACATTATCAACAGAGTAATGATCAGGCCAATCCTAAAGAAGACTGCATATGAACTGTTCAAAGGAAAGAAACCAAAGATCAGTCACTTCAGGACATTTGGATGTCCTTGCTTCATCCACAACAATGGAAAAAGGGACATTGGTAAGTTGGATGCCAAATCAGATGAAGGCATCTTCATGGGGTACACCTCTAAACCCAAAGGCTATAGAGTATTTAATAAATGCACTTTATTAATTGAACAGTCTGTACATATTATTTTTGATGAAACTAACCCTTCCTTGAGAAAGGAAGAAGATAGTGATAATGATAATGCAGATGAACTGTCCAAGAAGCTAAAGAATACATCAATTGAGGACAAGGATGATCCACCTCTGGAAGATATGCAACAAAAGGAAATTACTCATGAAAATCTTCCAAAGGAGTGGAGATACAAGAAAGATCACCCACCTGAGAATATTATTGGTGATCCATCTATTGGGGTAAGAACAAGAGGTAACATGATACCCTGTGATTATTTAGCATTTGTTTCTCAAATAGAGCCAAGGACAGTCAATGAAGCTCTTGGTGATGAATCTTGGATCTTGGCCATGCAAGATGAACTAAATCAGTTCAAGAGAAACCAAGTATGGTCTCTTGTTCCCAGACCATCAGACCATCCAGTTATTGGCACCAAATGGGTGTTCAGAAATAAATTGGATGAGGCTGGTGTGATCTTAAGAAACAAGGCCAGACTGGTAGCTCAAGGCTATTCCCAAAGGAAGGTATAGATTTCGATGAAACCTATGCACCTGTAGCTAGACTTGAGGCTATTAGAATATTACTTGCATATGCATCAGCATTAGACTTAAAACTATTTCAAATGGATGTCAAATCTGCATTCTTAAATGGTTTTATAAAAGAGGAAGTTTATGTGGAACAACCCCGGTTTTGATGACACAGAATTTCCTAATCATGTTTTTAAACTTCATAAGGCATTATATGGTTTAAAGCAAGCTCCTAGGGCCTGGTATGAAATGCTTAGTTCTTTTCTTCTAAACCATGGTTTCAGTAGAGGTCAAGTAGATAGCACTCTATTTGTAAAATCAAAAGTTAAAAGCATACTACTTGTACAAATTTATGTAGATGATATTATCTTTGGATCTACTGATAAATCCCTTTGCAAGTACTTTGAAAAGTTGATGCAGGGAGAATTTGAGATGAGCATGATGGGAGAGCTCAATTGTTTCCTTGGACTACAAATCAAGCAAGGAAAAGATGGCACCTACATCTGCCAAGCAAAGTACACCAAAGAACTCTTAAAGAAATTTGGATTCGATAACACCAAGCCACTGTCAACACACATGAGTACATCAACAAGGATGGACAGTGACAAAGATGGTAAGAAAGTAGATCAAAAGATCTACAGAGGTATGATAGGTTCATTGCTTTACTTAACAGCAAGTAGACCTGATATCTTATTTAGTGTATGCATGTGTGCTAGGTATCAAGCAGATCCTAGATAATCTCATTTAATATATGTAAAAAGAATATTTAGGTACTTAGCTAGAACTCATGATTTAGGTCTATGGTATTCAAAATCCTGTGAAATTAGTTTAGTAGGATACTCTGATGCTGACTATGCTGGATGCAAAGTAGATAGAAAAAGCACCAGTGGTTGTTGTCAATTTCTTGCAGGGTGTTTGATATCTGGTCATCAAAGAAACAAAATTCAGTGGCACTGTCTACAGCTGAAGCTGAGTACGTGGCTGCTGGAAGTTGCTGTACACAACTCCTATGGATAAAGCAACAACTTGAAGATTTTGGATTAAATATCAAATCGATTCCACTATTGTGTGACAACACCAGTGCTATCAATCTCACCAAAAATCTAGTCCAACATTCAAGGACCAAGTATATTGAGGTTAGATATCATTTTATTCGTGATCATGTAGCAAATGGTAATATTAAAATTTCATTTATTGACACAAATGGTCAGCTAGCAGATATCTTCACAAAAGCCTTACCTGAAGAGAGATTACATCTCTTAGAAGGGAATTGGGCATGTGCAATTTGTGAAAAATTTCTGTTTAAAACTGGCATATAAATTTTCAAAATAAAGTAAAATTTCCTCTCCATAGTTTTAAGCAAAAGAAATTCAAATTATCTTTCCTGGCCGCTTCTTTATTAAAGTCGGTTTGAATAGTCAAACTCTTTTGTCGCTTTCTGCCGCCTTTTGGCGCCTCACTTTCCACAAAGCATTTATTCAATTACAAAAATCGATGTGAGGACATTTCATCGCCCATCTTCTATATTTTTTCCCTCTTTCGTCTGGTTGCCTAAGCCGATGCCCTAACGATTCGGACATCGACTCTCTGCAAGTTTGAAGCTCCTCTCTCCTTCCCGCGACAAATTCCTTGAGGGCTTTCACTCCTTTTTCCTTCTCAACCCTCCAGAAACCCTGTTCACCTAATTCCGGCCGCATCCGTCATCTCCGGAAGTCTTGGGGGCTACAGTGCTGAGTTCCTTACTCTTGAGTAGTAGGAGAGGTTCACGTTTGTGAAGACCAATGTTTGTGGGAATAAAGCAGTAGATGTTGCTGATCTTGAGAAGAACGGGATGCACAGTGTTGTAGCAGCCATTAGCAGGATGAAGTGGTCAGTTATTTCAACCTTCTCTGAGGTTAGCTATCCAGACCTCGTGAAGGCGTTCTATGTTTGCTTGAAATCAGAGACAGATGGGTCTGTGACATCTTCAGTCAAAGGTATTCCTATAAAGATTGATCATGATCTTCTGAAGATGTTGTTTGATGTGAGCACAACCGGTCACAGTGGGGTTCACACCGTGGATGCCCAAGCTAAAGGTCTTGGCATTGTAGGACCAGGGTTCAGATTGAGAGATGGGAAAATAGATATCAATCAGTTGAATGCTTTCAACCGCCTCCTTCATTTCATAGTTTGTCAGATTTTGGTTCCTAGAAGTGCAACATTCTCCTCTTGTACCAAGGCAGATTCGGATATGATGTTCTGGGCCATACAGAACAAGGAGATCAAACATGGCCGAAATAATGATAGAAAGGATGAGGTTTGCCCGTGATCAGATTTGGGATACAAAGAGCAAGCTTAATGTCTCTTTGCCCTATGCCCATTTTCTTACCAAGATCTTCAAACACTTTGGTGTTGATCTATCTGGGGCAGTAGTTGAGAAGATGGGCCAAGCAATTAGGTCCATAAGTCTGAGGAAGAGTGGGTTCTCAGTTGTTGATGGAATTTGGTCTAAGACCTCTGTGGCAGAGGGAGAGGCCATTATAGGAGATATTCCAGATATTCAGGAGGAAGTGGCAGAAGCATCAGCAGAACCAGCAGCAGTAGCATTAGCAGCAAAAGTTGAGGCATCAATTTTTGTATCAGTAGTTCAAGAGGCAGCAGGACCATCTGAATTGGCAGCTCAAGTAGCAGGGACATCAGAGCTAGTAGGGTCCCCTGAAGTGACAGTCGAATCTCAACCTCCAGAAGCACCAGTAGGAGAAGCAGTGGTAGGTGCAGTAGATCCTTTGCCCACCTCCATTGTTGCGTCTATCCTTAGAGAGGTGTTGGATTCTATTCATTCCACCCCAGTCACTCCAGAGGTTGGTGGAAATTCAGAGGAAGAAGTTGTGGCATCATGCCACATTGAGGAATCAGTTGCTCCTGAAGTCTTTGTTATGGAAGATGCTCCCATTCAGGGGGAGCAAGAGTCAATGGAAGAAGATGCTCCTACTGAGGGGGAGCAATTAAAGGGTGGACCAGCAGAAGCAGCACAATGTGATGAGCCTATGGGCAGTGTGCCTGCTGATGAAGTTGTTGCCAGTTCACATGATAATGGCACTCAGGGGGAGGAACATGACAATCCCCCAGGTAATGATCCTAGAGATGGGGAGACAGCCAGCTCCTCCGAATCAGATGATGATCAGCAGCCTCCAGCTTTAGAGGCAAGGCAGAAAGGAAAAGAAGTGGTTTCCGAAGTTCCACTCTTAGCAGACACTCCTTTCGAGAGGCAGGTGAGACAGAAAATTGTTATTAATTTGAAACCTGTCGTTGAAATATTAGATGCTCAAGGAGAGATCTTGTGCTCTCTTCAATGTGATGTGAACTCCATTTTTATGAGCGAAGCATCCACCACTAAGGAAATCTCTCAAATAAGAAATGCAATGAAATGGTTCAACAAAGAGATGGGCAGTATGAAGTCTATGCTAGTTGAGATTCTGAAGGCAGTTGGAGCTCAAGCTACTCCTCCTTCTGCACATCCTGCAGATCAGAACTTGGATGCTGATACTTCAAGGCCACCAGGGCCATCAGGGCCGTCAGTTCCTGTGTTGGGCCATCAGGGCCGGCAGCAGCAGCAGCAGCAGAGGCAGAGGTCAATGAGCAAGGGCCATCTGGGCCAGCTAAGCAAGTTGAAGGGCCTCTAGGGCCAGCTGAGAAGGTGTCAGGGCCATTGGAGTCTGATCCTGTGCAGACAGTGGTAGAAGAAGAAGTCTTGGCACCTAAGCCCCCAGCTCCTTCTTTTTCTTCTCACACACCTGTTCCTCCATCTCCACCCTCAGCTTCTACAGCACCTCCTGCTCCCCAGACCTTCAAAAAGCGTCAACCCAGACCCATTTCCTCTCCAACACCATTTCCTTCTCAATCTACCTTTTCTCCTGCCTCTCCCACTCATATTCCTCCACTTCCATCTATCTTTGAGGTTCCTCCAGCCTCATCATCAGCTGGAGCCTCCTCCTCTGGTCCCTCATCATCAGCTGGACCATCTCCTCACACCTCTTCTCCTCCACCATCCCTTCTTCATCCTCATCCTCCTCCCTCCTTCATCACCATCATTCCCGAAGGAGCTCAAATTGATGGTCCCTATATGAGCCCCATCAAAGATGAATTTGGGGACACTATTCTTGGCTCTGTTCTCAAAGTTGGCCAGCATATTCATGTCTCTGATCCCTCTGTCCTCCCTCTACGAAAAGAAAAACCTCTTCATCTTTTAATCCGTTGTATCCTCCCTTGTGGTTTTCTCTCACAGAGGTCACTAAAAACAAGCCTCTCTACAGGGAATACCTCACAGGTTGTCTTTGCCACCCTCTTCAATCTACCTTTCCTAAACCTTTCTGACCATCTTCAAACCATCCTACCTTACACCTCTCTTACCAAGGTTGTCAAGGCCAAGATCTTCTCTTCTGCTCAATCCCTATCTAAAGAAGAATGGGCACGCTCAAATAAGGTCCTCTACAACAAGTTTCTCTCTGCCAGATCTGAAGTGTTTCCTCCCAGGGATCACTCTCTCATCTTGTCTGAATGGTTTCTGCTCCACCATAACAACTCCTGGGCTCCCTTCATCCAGAAAGAGATCAAGATGATCAGGCAATTCAACATGTTTAATGATTATAGGTATCTTCATCGTTTACCTGAAGTCCAACTCAGTCAGTTCAGGCAAGCCATCCAAAATCTTGGACCTGAGCTTGGCACTGCAGCAATTCAAGTAGACTTTGCTACTCTTCAGCTGCCAGAGGCTACATATCTTCCTCCCCTTCACTCTTTGCTCATGGATACACCAGTGGGCTCAGTTATTTTTTATCGTTTTGCGCGAGTGATGGGCAGAATCAAAGTTCAGAAGGGCAGTGTGGTAGCTTTCCCCAGATTTATCTTTAGGGAGTACCACCTAGGCCACATCCATGCTGAGATTCTAGCCCCTGCCTTGTCAGAATGTGAAAGACTAACACCTGCAGGGTGGGCCAAGTTCTATCCCCTATCTGCTCAGCAATTGTCGGATACAAATGTAACCTTAGCCAGGGAAGGCCGCCCTCCAATCTCAGCTACAACCTTTTTGGATATGAATTCCTCCACCTTGTAAATGATCCTCTTCAAATTTGGGTGGAAATGTACAAAGTCTATGTCGCCATGCGCCAGGAATTGAAGCATAGGTAGATCTTCTATCATGTTTCCCTTAATCAGTTTCTTGCATGTGCTAGCTTTGGAAAAGTCTCCTTCTACAAGCACTCCTTAGATAGAGATCCGTACATTGATTTCCTTGAAGCTCAGTTGGTCCTTCACCTCAAAAGAATGGCTCCCTCTATGGGACCAAATTATTCTGTTGGTCCTGGACCCTTCAAGACTTACTTTGAGAGGCAGGAAGAGCAGGCCTGGGAGATTATTTCTCATTTTGCCTCTCTTTTATCTTCTGCTTATTACTTACCTGTACTCCTCAGAATGAATAAACTACATTTGCTTGTCTCTGCTTATCTTTTCTCTTCATTCTTTGTCTCAGATTATCTTTTTTGCTTAATGACAAAAAAGGGGAGAAAAATACTTAGCATATCTGAAATACATTCTGCAAATATTCAGATTTTTTTATGCTTATTGTTAAGGGGAGAAAAATACTTAGCATATCTGAAATACATTCCTCAAATATTCAGATTTTTTATGCTTATTGTTAAGGGGAGAAAAATACTTAGCTTGTCTGAAATACATTCTGTAAATATTCAGATTCTTTATTTATGCTTATTGTTAAGTTTTGTCATCACCAAAAAGGGAGAGATTGATGCTCAGTCTGTCCCCATATAATTTTAATTAATTACATATTTATTTTGGTGATTAACAAAATCAAACAAAAATTCTAACGCATTCTTCATAAGTCTTAAGTACAGGAAATACACCAAGGTCAAATAAGCCAATATTGGTAAGTATTACCTTTCTGAAGCTTTTATCTTGTCAAGATCATATTTCTCTAAGCCCACATCAACTTCTGTTGAAAGTCACAACAACTTCCTTTAGTGCTATAACGATTTGAGTTCATAACGATTTCTAAAGTGTCTAAACGACTTCTTTACTGTGATATCGTTTGATTACAAAATCGTTCTCGCAATGATTTCTTCAGAACTCGTAACAACTTGCCCGTCGCAACGATTTCGTAAGTTATCATAACGATTTCTTTAGAATTCGCAACGACTTGCTCGCCGTAACGATTTCTTAAGTCATCATAACGATTTCTTTAGAATTCGCAACGACTTGCTCGCCTTAACGATTTCTTAAGTTATCATAATGATTTCTTTAGAATTCACAACGATTTACTTTGCGTAACGATTTCTTAAGTTATCATAACGATTTCTTTAGAATTCGCAACGACTTGCTCGCCGTAACGATTTCGTAAGTTATCATAACGATTTCTTTAGAATTCGCAATGACTTGCTCGCCGTAACGATTTCTTAAGTTATCACAACGATTTCTTTAGAACTCATAACGACTTGCTTTGCGCAACGATTTCTTTAGAACTCATAACGACTTGCTTTGCGCAACGATTTCTTTAGAACTCATAACGATTTGCTTCTTGCAAAGATTTCTTTAAAGCTCATAACGACTTGATAAGTGTTCATAACGATTTCCTTGTTGAACACATAAACTTACTTTCTATAACGATTTGCTCTCTATAATGACTTGTTAGTATTCATAACGATTTCATAAGTCATATAGACAACGACTTTATAGTTTATATCGACTTGACATTTATCTTATCTCTTAAAGCGTTGAATAGTCAAAGTCTTCTCTTATCTATCTGACTGTTGTGCATTTAATAAAGACAGAACGTATCTTTGCATGCATGCAAATGATATCCTTTTACTATTGTGCATATTCTGTCAACATCTTTTAGAACAAGCTATTTGGCATTGCTATTTTGGTGAATACTCACGTCAACATTTACTAACAACAAGAGACAGCCTAGCTGTCTACTGTTCTAGCATTTAATGTGTGCAGGGTCCTAAAAACATTCTGTCACACAACGTTGGACCATATAGACGCCAGAAGACCCTATCTCTTTACGTACTCAAATGGATAAAAGATTATTGAAGCTTCCAAATGTCAAGCAGTCTAACGTCTATCAATTTAAGAGACAACGGTTACTTCAACGGCCGTATTTTCAAAAGGAGATATAAATACAAGACAGAAGAGAAGAATGAAAAGCACCTGGAGTGGTGATCAAGCATCTCGCATTCAAGCATTCAAATTCTTCTGCAAGAAGTCTAGAGCCAAGAATCTCATTCCTCATCATCCTTAGCTCTTCGCTCTCTGTGCTGTAACAGAATTTCTAAGAGAGCCTGTGTAGTTCTGAGAGTGTGCCTTGTCTAGATCTTTTGCTCTTAGTGATTGTTGTTTCAGATCTTGGCTTGTAAAAGCTTGATCTAGGGGCTTGAATTCATTCTATTCTCTTTGTGGTGTTTCCCTTCGTGTGTGAAGGAGGACCTGGTGGGATCTAGGGTGCTGTTTCCCTTCAGTTGTGAAGGAAGACCTGGTGAGGTATCCAGGGTGTGGTTATTCCCTTCTGGTGTGAAGGAAGACCAGCTGTGCTGGGTGTTGTAGTGTCCATAGGGGGACTGTACCCTAGTTAGTGAAAACCTGAGTTGTTGCTCAAGAACTGGACGTAGGACTCCTAAGGAAAGGAGGTCTGAACCAGAATAATTCCTTGCGTTGTGTGATTGATTCTTTGTGAGTTTATTGTTCATACTAACCGTTACTAACTAACATCGAAGATTATTTTTGTGTATACTTTTACGTACATGTGTCACCTAAATAGATTTTTAAAGACCCATTCACCCCCCCTCTGGGCTTGTCAACTGGGCAACAACCATAATAATACTTCTCTATATATTTAAGGACCATTTCACTTGTTGCTTTTATTTCCCTTTGCCATTTAATTGTAGCCACTCTTGTCTCATGCTCCTATACTTTAAAAATGTAAAAGGAAATTATGTAGTATTATATTTATTTGTTGTTGTTTTTGTAAGAATAACCCCAGACGTCTATGGCAAAATCAAATGTTCAAAATAGATAAATTTAATTGTTACCGTTCGATGTCAAATATATAACAACAAAAAAAGTGCAACACAAACGTTCCTCTTGAGCAATAAAATGATTTTGTAAAAAAAAAGAGCAATAAAAGGAAATATTATATGATATGAGGACTGATATATTTACGGCGGTCGCACTCGCACCACAAGAGAGAGGGGGCCCGCAGAGGACCCCGGTTGGGTCGATCGGTTAGAACTCTTGCTTAAAAGCAAGAGGTCCCGAGTTCGATTCCTGGGGGGGGATTTACCTGATTTACATGCAATCCTCGAGGTGTGTAAATCCGGAGTTTTTCTGGTCAAGTGGGGTAAGGACAATACAGGTATACGGAAAGTAGGAGCTGCCAAGTCCTGACCTTGGAGTTCACCAACACCAATCCTTGAGTCCGCAAAGCCACACGGGGCGGGATTTCCTCGTTATCAAAAAAAAGAGAGGGGGCCCGCCCGCCCCACTTGGGCCACGCTCGCGTCCTCACCGTGCAAACCGCGGCTCGCCGGCTCCTGCGTAGGGCTGCGCTCTGCTCGTGAGAAGTCTCCTCAATTCTCGCCAAGATCCGCGATCCCTCCGGCAACCTTCCCCGACTGGCTCCGCGTTTCCTCTCGCCAAGCTATATTCCGGGCAGCAGAAGGCGGAGGAGTGGCCACACCGCCTTCCGGCAGTTCGACGCTCTTCTGCCTTCTACCACTCCGCGCACCGCCGCCTGTCCTCCGCAGCTCCGCCGGCCCCGACGGCAACAGACGGCGGAGCGGAAGAGCGGAGATGGAGTTTCCAAAGAGAGCAAGCGCGTTGGAGAAGAGGTGGAGCGTTACAAACAGCGAGGGAGCTCGAACCGGCGGGAATTGGGCCTGCAATGGCGGGCTGTGAGGGTTTTGGATACCATGGCGGACGACGACGAACACTCCAGAGAGAGAGAGCGAGAGAGAGAGAGAGAGAGAGAGAGAGAGAGAGAGAGAGAGAGAGAGAGAGAGAGAGAGAGAGAGAGAGAGAGAATTTAAAAAAAGGAGGGTTTGGGGGATGACAAGGTGGTGGAGATCCAAGGTGGGGGCATGTAGTGGGGGAGGAGGTTGGAGCCTTATCCGCCCCAGCGTTGTGAAAAGCACCACCGCAGGCGGGAGAGGCCCCCACCCCGCCCGACCATCCCAGTCTTCGCTCCTCCGCACCTGCTTCCTCCGAGTATAAATATATCCGAGAAATCTTGGTAATTGGGCTCTCCTCTCCGTTGGAATTCTTCAATTCCGGTCAGAGTTCCCCGCCCCCAGATATTTTCCCCGCCCTTCTCTCTCTCCCCCCCCCTCTCTCTCTGTGCGAGTCCGAGGCCTTCCTGTCTTCATAATTGCATTTGGCGAGGTAACACATCCGATCCAACACCCCGCCACTGCTCCTCCTCTATCTTGGATCACTTCCGAGCACCCTCACCACTGTCCTGCTGAGCTCTCTCCCTTCCAAGGCCATGGCGATGATGCACGTGCTCTAGCTTTTCGCCTGAAGACGGCACGAAGATAACGAGGCTACGACGAAGCTTCACGCTTCTATCCCGCTCGCTATCGTCTCGATGTTTCTAGCTGTTGAGGTACATGAATATTCCATCTGACTGTTGTTCTTTCGCGTTCACCGCTATGACAGTGTTCCTGCTGCCCATGGCGATCATGGGTTGTTTGGTCCCTGTTCCTCTAGGTTACTTTCCTTGCTTCTCTGATGGTTTTACCCCTCTATCCTACTAAGATAAGACCTCGTTCACCTGCTTGCTTCTTGCCGGGCCGTCGCATATTTCATCGTCTAGTGTTACTATCTTCAACTTTTCAGGCTGAGTTTCTTAGGGGTGCATCTACCGCAGAAGTGAAGCCATGGTGGTTTTTGCCTGGCATGTGGTTGCCTTCTTTTAATAAAAAAAATTCTCCCTTTCTCCCTGCAACCTGGCTTTCGTGCTTTATAACGAGAGTGAACGAGCTTTCTGTTGGCTTGGCTGCTGCAACTTGATCGCCTTGGTGATAAATATTTTTTTAACTTTTTGATCAACTTGCCCAGAAATAACAGAATATCTGTAGATTCTTTAAAGCAAACCCAACCTTGAAAACTTTAGTCATCATCCTTCGAATTGCCGACTGAGTGGTTTCTCAATGTCCTTTCCTCACTGTCTGAGCATGTGATATGTTTTGCTAGATACCTAGGTTATACGTTGAGTCCAGTTACTTGAAAATTTTCTTTGATAATATCATTTATAGCTCCTTCAAAACCCAACAATCTTGTTTGGGTAAAATTTAGGCAGCTGTCTTTCCTTGTCTCTGAAAAGAGTAGTTTCTAGGGTGACATTCTCTTTTACTGACTTCATGGACCCAGATTCTTAACAAGATAGATTTGAATACTAAGAGTGTGCTCTTGGGATAAGGTGCTTCTATATTTGTTACTTTTATGTGACTGATCAAGAAGTCTGTAGAAAGTTCACCTTTTGTCAAACAAAACATGGCCAAATCTCTTTTTGAAATGCCCTTTGCATGTTCTATAGGATTTTAAATGCATAACAAGGATCATTGGATCACAAATAAGTTCATCATTCATTTTGAATGTAGGAAGAATGTCGATATGCTGGTGTCACTATTCACATGCTTGGGGATAAGGTAAAACGTAAGGTTACGAATTATGAATGAAGTTTATCACTATGGATCTTCATTTTACCTTTTGTCATTTAATGGTCTGTAAAAATGTAAGATTGAGATTTGCAAGTTGAAGGAGGTACTTATCTGAAGAGCAATAAAAGCAAAGGTGCATTATCAATGACCTTACTCCCAGATCCATACTTCTTTTGAAGAATGATGTGTAAGAATAGGTTATGATTTCTTGCATAACTTAACAAACTGTTTGATCATTTTTGGTGACAAGGAAGGCAACTTTTTGAATGAGAAATGAATCTGCTGGGAACAATTCTAGTAATTGCTCTTATGATAAAAGGATTACATGCAACATTTTACTTCAGTTCCGTTATTCTGTGACATAAACTGAGTGGTTCCCGAATCTGAAAAGGAAGTGGTGTCTTATGAGATAGTCCAATGTGGAAATTCTTGGAAGCATGAAATCATACCAATTCATTTTTATGAACCATTGCACATTTGCAAATCTTCCTCCCCCAACTTTTTCCATTTTATTTGAATTTTGCTTACGAAGTTTTATATTGATGCATATTTATGTATTATGATAGTTGAGGACCCTCAGGTTCTTATCCTTTGTTATTTAACCACTTCTTTGACATACTTTACATATTTCTTTAAGATTTTATCTACTGGCTAAGAAACTGTGGAGATCAATATATTTTTAGCTTGAGGTTAATTGGTGCTAAATACTTGTTATGCATCTGTTGGACAAACTTTGTGAGGGAGAGGGTTGAGATCAAGTTGGTGCGTGGTATTTGCAGGTCCTATTCTGTGAAAAGATTTAAGATCATTATGCAAACTGATCCAAATGGAATTGAATGGTTGATTGACAAAGAGCATGACCATGTTTATAGGAGTAAACCATGTTGTTTTACTGGTCACAAATTTAAGACTTGGAGATTCTGTGTATTTTTTCTATTATCAAAAAGAGTACAGTATGTACATCTTTTTTCCTTTTATAACATCAGTGGTACCCTCCACTTTTTTTTTTAAAAAAAGAGTACAGTTGATACTTAGTTTCTGAACTATGATAGAGATGGACTATATACTGTGAGGTTGAAGTGGATTAAAAACTGTATCAGACTAGCAGGATCTCTGATGATGGTTAGGCTATCTGATTTCTTACACAGCTACTGAGTTTGTGGCGCAATACCATCTCTCCTCTTCCGCTGGTGTTTCGGGTCTTGGATCTAGGCAGGAAAAGCCATGCTGAGAAAAGCTATTGGTATCTTGAAGTCTTCCATCACATACTGGGATCACACATGAAAGGTTATTGGTGTCTTGAAGTCTTTCACTCACATACTGTGATCACACATTCAAAGCACACTGGTGTACATGAGATACTAGGACATGGGACAACACACATATGGACTTGTTGTGGGATTTAAAGTGAGAAGTTCAACAACATTTCAAAAAAAAAGTGAGCAGTTCAACAGTTTTTTAAATTACTTGTTGAAGTGCTAATTTTCTTAGTATCCTATTTATTTAATTTTCTATTTTTGGCGAATCAATTAAAACCATTTTACTGCATGCATTTGTAAGTGCACCTTATGTGTGCATCTACCATGTCATTGTTTTGCTTCTAGATTTGATGTTTCCCATATGTGCGACCATGCATGCATGTCCAACAAATCATAAGTTTGTAGTCAAATAATTTGCTGTTACCAAGTGGGAAGAAAGTGGGAGTAATTGGATTGAGATGCTTAGGTGCTGCAATAGCACTTTACCTTACAAATCGAAGTTTAAAAGGACCTGAAGTGATTATAGGCATTTCATGTATTTTGTGCCTTGAGGCAGCATGGGAATAAGCCTTACGGGTTTAGGAAAGAATCTTAAAATTACAAGAACTGCTGAAATAAAACTGACTTTCCATGTGCAAATGATATCTTGACTCAGTTGTAGAGACCTTAGACGTGAACTGTGAGGTGGGAAGGATGATGGATAAGAAAAGAACGAAAAGGGTTAAATGTTGTTTGGAACTGGTGGAGTGAGGTGCGAGTCTCTTCATGAAGAAAATAAAAATAAAAGAGAGGAGGAGAAAAGAAATTATTAATTTCTTGTAGAGTGCCAAAGAGATGTTATGAATGTTTAGCCAGTTGCAACTTTTACTGGAGCAATAGATGCTATAATTGCTGCTGGTAAATTTTCCCATTGGAAGTTGAAAAGTCAGGTTCTATTCAAATCCTTTATTTTGTCCTGCTAAATGAATTATTATCATCAAGTCATGCTTTAACGACAATAAGAGAAGTGTAACCCTCAGGTTCACTTTAAAATGTCTTGCAACCTCGCTTCCCAATTAACTTGTAAACCTCAATTAGACATCTTAGGCTTTAAGGCAGACCACCTCAATTGGAAGGAGGCATAAACCTCAAGTAAATTCTCTAAGTTGCTGGAAGGCATTTTTCTAGTGGCTCAACTATGAAACATTTGACTTGGTGTCTTCATATGCTGCATTTTTGTACAATGCTAAAAGCAGTTATAGATAAAGGAATGTGCAAAGGAAGATGTCTCATTTGTGGTGGTCAAGGATAAATACTGTAGGAGGGGAAAGGTCAAGGTCTTATTGTATTTGTGAGAACCATATGCTCTCTGCTCATCTGCTGGAATCGGTAAGGTTGTCCTATCTTAGTGGGGAAAAAAAATGGAATAAGGCAATTTCTGCACTCACTAGCCTAGCAGGTATCTTGGTCTATCCCCAACATTTTAACCTGTTTTGGCTTGCCTGGCTCAGTGTCAGTGGTTATCACATAATTTTGTTTGGTATTTTCACGCGTAGAAAAAGTTGGATGTATAACTCATTTGGTAGAGAATGGTTGCAGGTTCAAGTCCTACTATACACAAACATGCCATCCATTGCAGTAAAGGATGCATAGTAGCATTAAGAGAGATCCAACAGGGTAAGGATTCTGTGGATGCAAGATACAGAAGAATTTTCTCTGTTTATTTTTCACTCTATGACTTCATATAGTCAATGCTGTGAACAATGATATCCCTTGAGTGCCATTATTATTATTATTATTTTACTTTACGTCTTTATGTTAAATTAGAATGCATTATCTTTTATTGTTCTTGTATTATATGCCCAAACTGATGTGAAAAAAAGGTGGGATGCTGGGATGTCCCATCTAGCAGTAACATGAGACAAGAACTGGGATGTGATTGTCTTGGTGTTATTCCCTCTCAGGTCACAGAACATGTCAATCTTTTCGGTCAATATTCTCAAGGCAGCTGACATTGTTAGAGTTTCTAGGGGTAGTGGAGGGAAACTGTAGATCTTTAAGTTCTTGATGGATTTTGGGTGTGTGGTCCTACCACTTGTGGAACCGCAATTTGTATATGGTTTGCATTTGATAAGGTGCCATGCAATGTGTTACGTTGTGTAGTTCTAAATGACAGGTAGCTGGACTGCTACTCTCAAAAGACCATTCTTAGACAGTGAGGTGGAGCAAATGATTTAAGTTGGTGATGCTAACAAACACCTGTAGATGAAGCAGTCATGGGATTGTAAAAGAAAAATATCTTGAGGGTCCACATATTTTCTCATTGTCAGGTGGATGCCACTGTACTTTTAATTTAGCTTCACTCCATGCCATTAAAAGTGGATTTTCATGAGAATAGCAACTCTCAGGGTTGTCAACATGGATAAGTTGCTGAGTTTCATTCTAGAAAAGCAGGCTAGCTCTTATGCTCTGTAGAGGAGCTAAGATATTCTTATCACTTCTGCCTCTCTCAAAGCAGATTTGGAAGACGATCTTCAAAATATTCAACCCAAGGTTTGTCGTGCGGTATCGTGCTTGAGACTTTATGGTCCCCAGGCACGGTCGGCATGGACACCTTGCTGACCTTGTTCATCGTGGGCAGGGACTCTAGGGGGAGGGAGGGTGGGGGCCAGGCGGACTGTGGCGGTATGTGGCTGGGATGGCTGCACCGCGGCGTCGCTTGGGGGACTCTGAGGCACGCTCCCACCTATTGTGATGGCTTTGCCGGGCGCCGCGGGGGAGTGGCTGTCGTGGCTCACCAGCATGGCCGGGGAGGCGGTCCGCAGGTGGTTTCCTCGGCACGCCGACTCGTTCAAGAACATTGCTAAGGTGGTCTTTCTTTGCCTAGAGCAACCTGGTTCTGGCGACATCCTCCCCGTCTGCAGCCTCCCCTGGCCCAACAATCCGCTGCACAGAAGTCCCCCGGCTCCGGCAACTCCCTTCCCTTTTGCAGCCCTGCCAGCTCTCTATTAAAACCACCCCCTTGCATAGAGGTTTTCCCCACCTGCTCCAGGTTCGGCACCCTCCCTCTCCCCCCAATGTCTGGCCCCGGTTTGCATCCCCCTCCCTCGGTATGCTACAACCTCGCACCCCAGTCCGATCCCCCCACCCACCTTCCACCCCCGTGCATAGACCCCCTTGGCTCTGGCAGCACTCCCCCCTCCCCCCAGGTTCCAACAACATCGCCACCCCCTACCTCAAGTCTCCCACACCTGCGCATAGAGCCAGGGCTCCTATAGCAAACCCCCCAACCTCCCTAACACCCCCCCCGCAGCATATAGGGCCTCCCTGGCTCTACCCGGTTTCGTTAGCTAAACCCTACTGCCATGCCACCAAGCTTCTGTTGTGAGAATGTGAGAAAGAAGAAGGGGGTGGGATGTGGGAGACTTGGCCCAGACCGTGCAAACCGGTGCCGCACGGAACGGTCCATACTTTGTCACGGAATTCCTAGTTTGCACCAATTCAACTGTCCAGCTAACCATGATTCAACTGTCCATTTATGATTTGTTGACTACAGTACAAAATTGAGCCACTTCTAAATGGCGTTTAAGAGGGATTATCGTCATCTTTATAGTGACCTAGTAGCAAGTAGTGTAGGAGGAGAGGGTACCTGTTCACTCGGAAAGGGCTACTTGGTAGGTAGACCAGTGTTGAGCTTCCATGAAGTGGAGCTATCGTTGTGTATGGGGGCTGGAGCAGGAAGGAACCAGCTTAGTCCCATACCAAAAAGTGGGAGAATGTTATTGAGCTATATATGTGGGATTGTGATCCATGACTTGAAGGCACCTTTAGGGACAAAACTGCACGGGCTTGGGTCCAAAGCGAACAATACCTTACTAGGGTTAGATTAGATTGTGAGAATCTTGAGGAGAGAAAAGTTGAATGGATAGCATGGACACACAAATGGAATTGATGGATATAAAAATCGAGTATTCTAAGAAAAGTCCAAAGATGTTAATGCTATTAGAAGAGGGTTTAGACTCAATTATGGAGTGGCCTTAGGCATTTACAGCATTCTAGACAGTCATTGGACTTACTGCTTTTTAGGAAGAACATAATGCTCTTTTTCACTTGAAGATCAGGATCACTGCATAGAATTTCTGTCTGGTGCATATTGTGCAGAACCAGTCGATTCGGATCGAGAGGGGCCGATTCCTGGCCAGATCACCCTAGGGCGATCCAATTCTAGGGATAACCCCCTAGATCATCCAACTTACAACTGAATCGTTTCGGATTTGTCTAGATCGGCCAATCCCAGGTCGATCCAGCAGATCCTGCCATTTTTTTTTCATGAGCACTCATCACATTAATTCCCTTACATAGATACATACACATCAGCATATATACGTTAAACCATCATTTCACATATATAAATTAGTACGTGCACAGATATATATATATATATATATATATATATATTAATATGTATACATGTACACATACACGCACACGTGTACATATATATCGGTCATATTTATTTAATTTACATATGTATGTTTTATATATAATATGATAAATATAATATAAACAATATATATATATATTAATTGCAAATATATAAATAACTATATACTTAATTTCAATTATATACATAATAACTATATTATAATAAATTTAAAAATAATAGTCATATATATAATATTATAAACTATAAGTACAATATACGAATAAGAGTATAATTTATTGTAAATATACATAGTATATAATATATATATAGTAATATTTAATTATTTTTGGATATTCAAGAGTCAAAAACTCATTAACTCAAAGATTCATTTGAACCTTTTTAAAGATTTTTTATATTATCAGACAATCACTTATTCACAAACCTCGTGTTAGGCTAATAGTTTTCATTGCCTATCTCATGGAAAACCCTTTTCGCTTTGCTTAGCCCTATCTCCTTCTAGGGGCATTTTAATATATAATAAATAAAGTAATAATAAAAAATATATATGAAATATGATATAATATATATAATATTTCATACATATATAGTATATAGGGAGAATTAATTCTAGGTCCCTGACAGGGACCTGACATTTTTTTCAGGTCCCTGTCAGGTTTCTTAGAACCTGGAAGTCCTTGCTTTTTGAGAGACTTATTTTTATGTCCCTAGGCATTAACTCCTCCCATGTGCACTTTTTCAATACCAATTCTACCCCCACCTTATATAACTAAGTAAGTAGGTAAGAAGAGTATATAAGAATAGTAGGTAAATATGTAAGTGTGTAGTTACATAATTACGTAACTATGTAAGTTACATAGTTATGTAAGAGTAGTAGTATGTAAGTACGTAGTTACATAATTATGTAACCATATAAGTTACATAGTTATGTAAGAGTAATTATGTAACTACGTTAAGTTACATAGTTATGTAAGAGTAGTAGTAGATAAGTAGGTAAGTGTGTGAGTACGTAGTTACATAATTACATAACTATGTAAGTTACTTACTTACTTACACACTTACATACATCCATCCATCTATCCATCCATCCATCCATCCATACATACATATTTACACAGGCATAATAGTATGTATGCATGTATGTATGTATGTATGTATGTATGTATGTAAATATGTATGTATGTATGTATGGATGGATGGATGTATGTATGCCTACATACATGGATAGATGGATGGATGTATGTATGTATGTATGTATGCAAGTATTCATGGATGTATATGTATGCATGTATGTATGTATGTATATATGTATGTATGCAAGTAAGTAACTTACATAGTTACGTAATTATGTAACTACGTACTCACACACTTACCTACTTACCTACTACTTCTCTTACATAATTATGTAACTTACATAGTTACATAATTATGTAACTACGGACTTATGTATGTATGCATGTATGTATGTATGTATTTATATATGTATGTATATAACTGTATATGTATGAATGGATGGATGGATAGATGGATGCATGTATGGATGGATGGATGTATGTATGTATGCATGCATGGATGGATGGATGTATGTATATATGTTTGTATGCAAGAATGAAGATCAAAGGGTTTTAGTTAAGGATGTAGAGGTTAAAGAGAGATGGTATAACTATTTTCAGAAATTACTTAATGGAGATTGTTTTAAGGATGTCTCTTTAGAAGAGAATCAAGAGTCAACAAAATTTGATAATTATCAGTATTTCAGGCGTATTAAGATGTCAGAAGTGGGTTATGCTTTAAGAAAATGAAATTGGGCAAGGCCTTAGGACCGGATGGCATACCTATTGAAGTGTGGAAAGGCTTAGGAGACATTGGTATTAAATGGTTAACTAAACTTTTCAATAAAATTTTGAAGGAACGGAGAATGCCAGAAGAATGGAGAAAAAGTGTTGTAGTTCCTTTCTATAAAAACAAAGGGGATATTCAAAGCTGTAATAATTATCGCGAAATTAAGCTTATGAGTCACACTATGAAATTTTGGGAAAGAGTAATCGAGAATTGAATGCGATGTATGACTATTGTATCAGAAAATCAATTTGATTTTATGCCTAGTAGATCTACTACAGAAGCTATTTTCTTATTGTGACAACTAATAGAGAAGTATAGAGAGATGAGAAGAGATTTATATATGGTTTTTCTTGATTTGGAGAAGGCGTATGATCGAGTACCGAGAGACTTGATTTGGTGGGCATTAACAAAGAAGGGAGTCTCTCAAGGATATGTTGACTTGATTCAGGATATGTACGAGGGTGCTACTACTAGTGTGAGAACTATTGCTGGAGAGACTTGTGAATTTCCAGTCACTATAGGTTTGCATCAAGGTTCTGTCCTAAGTCCGTATCTCTTTGCTCTGGTTATAGATGAGGCAACAAAACATTTGCATGATGATATCCCTTGGTGTATGTTATTTGCGGATGATATTGTCTTAGTTGATGAGAGTATTAATGGTTTAAATGTTAAGCTAGAAAGTTGGAGGCATACTTTGGAGTCTAAATGTTTTAAAATTAGTAGGAGTAAGTCTGAGTTTATGTATTGTAATTATAGTAATCAAATGGTGCTTTAAGGGGATATGGTTCAAATTGATGGACAAGATATTTCTAAGAGTAGTAGCTTTCGATATTTGGGATCTATCATCCAAGAGAATGGGGAGATTTATGACGATGTGGCACACAAGATTAAGGCAGGCTGGCTAAAATGGAGAAGTGCATCAGGAGTCCTCTGCGATCGTCGTATACCAGTGAAACTTGAAGGAAAGTTTTATAGAACGACAGTGAGGCCTGCTTTATTATATAGCACCGAGTGTTGGGCAGTGTGAAAGGAACACGTTAACAAAATATGTGTAGCAGAGATGAGGATGTTGAGATGGATGTGTGGTAAGACTAAGAAAGATAAGATTAGGAATGAGCGCTTCCGTGAGGATTTGGGGATCGCTCCAATTGATAGAAAAATGAGAGAAAATAGATTTAGGTGGTTTGGACACGTGTACCGTCGCCCTAACTCGGCGCCGGTTAAAAGATGTGACCATATTTTAGTGGATGCTAGTAAAAGAGCTAGGGGAAGGCCTAAAATGAGATGGTGCGATGTTATTAGGAAGGACTTGGACTTCTTGAGTTTAAACACGACTATAGCACTTGATAGAAATTTTTGGCGGAAAAGGATTCATGTAGCCGACCCCAAATATCGGATAAGGCTCTGATGATGATGATGATGCAAGCATACATGTATGTAAGTAAATAAGTAAGTAACTTACATGGTTACGTAATCATGTAACTACGTACTTTCACACTTACTTACTTACCTACTACTACTCTTACATAACTATGTAACTTACATAGTTACGTAATTATGTACATACTTACACACTTACCTACTTACCTACTACTTCTCTTGCATAACTATGTAACTTACATAGTTACGTAATTATGTAACTGTGTACTCATATACTTACCTACTACATCTTTTACATAACTATGTAACTTACATAGTTACGTAATTATATTACTACGTACTTACATACTTACCTACTACTACTCTTACATAACTATGTAACTTACATAGTTAAGTAATTATGTAACTACACACTTACATATTTACCTACTATTCTTATATACTCTTCTTACCTACTTACCTAGTTATATAAGGTGGGGGTAGAATTGGTATTGAAAAAGTGCACATGGGAGGAGTTAATACCTAGGGACTTAAAAATAAGTCTTTCAAAAAACGAGGACTTTCAGGTTCTAAGAAACCTGACAGGGACCTGAAAATAATGTCAGGTCCCTGTCAGGGACGTATAATTAATTCTCCCTAGTATATATATGTATGTATGATCACATAATGAATATGTATTTGCATACGTATAGAATATATATACATATATGTTACATACATATATACATGAATATTATGTATATATATGTAATGAATATGTGTTTACACTTTACACATGTATAGAACATATATACATATGTGCTACATACATATATACATAAATATTAAATAAATATACATACATATGAATGTGTAAATTTATATATATGGTTACATATATCATATGTAAATATTGTATACATATATTGTTTGTTATGTGTATAATATATGATTCTACTATTTAATATATTGTCTATGTAGCATACATACATAAAGTTAATATGTATATGTATGATTACATACATTAATTTACATGTTATTTATATGTACATATATATGCTTTGTATTCTTTATATGTATTTATTTATATACATATGACTTAATGGGCAAACATTTTTCATCTATAATCATATGCTCTGACATATTGTGTATATGCTTCAGGTTTTATGCAAATATGAACTTCTTCATGTTTCTAGCAATTTCCTGATTTTTCTCTTATTTTCTTTAAATTTCAGATTTTCCAGATGTTTTTTCAAAAAACATAATCTTTTAATCTTCTTGATTCTATAATTAATACATATGTATATATACACAGAAATTAATATATGTACATACAATTGTATACATTAATTTGTGTGTATATATATATGTGTGTGTGTGTGTGTTTGTGTATGTATGTGCATGGTTCAAAAACTCGGCCGGATCGGGATCGGATCGGCCGAGTCGACTCGGTTTTGGGCCTCCCGATCCGAGCCGGGGTAACCTAGCCGGTCCTTGCACGCGGATCGGACCGGCTCGGCTGGGCTCGGCCGGCTCGCCGAGCCCGGCCTGATCCGCCGCGGATCGGCCCGAGCCGGGCCGATCCGGTTCAACCTTGTCATGGGCTGAGTCCAGGCCAATCCCAGGCTGAGTTCAGGCCGAGTCCACTGCGATTTCAGGCCTTATTTACCTGAATATCATTTAAGTAAATGATACTTAAGATATTACATGTAAATAAGGAAGTACCCCCCATTTGAATCCAATAAAAATATCAAAAAAATCATATCTCTTACCAATAAAAAGTCAACTCTCCCACCGAAGAAGAAAATCGCAATTTCGTTGATTTTAGCGAAATGCTAACTTTCTAATCTCTCATAATTTAGCCTATCTAAAAATTTGATAATTCAAATAAACCATATGGAACACTAAAAATCTAAAGTCCGGTAAAAAAAGTCAAACGTGCATATGACTTCTCCAAGGGAGCCACTCTCCTACTGATAGCACTTAGTCTGCTTGAGACCTCTCAGGATTTGGTCAAACCTAAGCTATCATCATCTAAACTCATGAGATTTTTCACTTTTTAATTGAAAAGAAATTAGAAAGTGACAATTCTCATGACGTTGAGTGATGATAGTTTAAGTTTGACCAAATCCTGAGAGGTCTCAAGCAGACTAAGTGTTGTCAGTAGGACAGTGGCTCCCTTGGAGAAGTCATATGCACGTTTGACTTTTTTTACCGGACTTTGGATTTTTAGTGTTCCATATGGTTTATTTGAATTATCAAATTTTTAGATAGGCTAAATTATGAGAGATTAGAAAGTTGACATTTCGCTAAAATCAACGAAATCACGATTTTCTTCTTCGGTGGGAGAGTTGACTTTTTATTGGTAAGAGATATGATTTTTTTGATATTTTTATTGGATTCAAATGGGGGGTACTTCCTTATTTACATGTAATATCTTAAGTAAATGAAACTACAAATAATAACATTTACTTAAATGATATTTAGGTAAATAAGGCCTGAACTCAGCCTGTATAAGATATACACCTGTATAATGGGCCGATCCAGCCACCCCTGCCTCAGTCGGGCTCGGCTCGGCCCGGCTCGGCCGAGCCGGGGTCGGGATCGCCGGGTCGGATCGGTTTTGGGCCGACCGATCCGATCCCGATCCCCGGGTTTTTGAACCTTGTGTATGTGATCACATATTCATGTGTTTATATATGTATAGAATATATACACATGCATAATACATATATGCTGCATAGTGCATACATATATATGATTACATAAATATTATATGCATATACTTATGTTAATTTATATATATGATTACGTGTATCATATGTAAAATTTTTATGCTTATATTGTTTGTTATATATGTAGTACACATACATAAAATTAATATGTATATGTATGATTACATACAGTAATTCACATGGTATTTATATGTACATATATATGATTTATATTGTTTACATATATTTATGTATATACATATGATTTAATGTGCAATTTTTTTGCATCTATAATCATATGCTCTGACATATTATGTATATTATTTCAGGTTTTATGCAAATACAAACTTCTTCATGATTCAGAATTCCATGGTCTGGTGTGATTGATGCCATAATCCCATTCTTCTCCTCAAGATTCCTCTTTCATTGTCTTGCTAATGGCAGAAAGGCATCATCCATTCCTAAAAAGGATTAACTCTGTTTTTTATTCCAGAAGGAGCTTATACTTGTGACCTATGTCGTCAGAGGCGAGAGGCGATTGAGGCTATCAAGGGGTCGCCTCAGCCTCCTAGGCCTAGGCGATTGAGGCGATATATTATAAAGTAATATATATAGTTAAAAAAACATGAAGATATCTATAAATAAATATGTACATGAAACTAGTATATTTCATAAAATTAATCATTCATATATGTCAAATTATTGTATGACTTACTAAATCTATTCATTTCTATATGTAAAGTAACTAAAATGTAAGAAACTAAATTGCCAGTAAATAAATATGCCAAGTGGGCCTCTTTATGGGCCAATATATGGGCTGGACAAGGGCAAAAATGGTGGAATTGGTGGCTTGAAATTGCCGAGGTGAAATGGGCAGGGGCGAGGCGATCTGAGGTCGCCTCGCCTCGTGGCCTAGGCGATCGCTTCAATCTTCTTTGATAACATAGCTTGTGACTGTTCTTGTGTATGAACTAACTACGTGCGGTGGAAATCACTAACTTGAAAATGGTCTTTCAAATTGTTTAGAAGACATCTTGAAGTCTAATATTCAAAAATTTTCTTAAAATAAGAGGAAATAAACATGCGGTTTTCATAAAATTGTAGTTGAATTACTTGTTAAGTACTTGCATTTGAATTTTGTCCATCAGAAACTAGCAGCATTTGCTCATAGTTGATAGTTCCATGCAAGCAATTGATAAAATATGAGGCAATGCTCTCATGGCGATTAGTATTTTTTTGTGAAGTATGACCATTAAACTTTGCCCAGTGTTAGGAATTTTAGCACAAGATGGAATAAGTTTCTGGATTGGAGTCTACATGGGAATCATGTCTTGGTCAAACTTTAGATTTGATTTCTTTCTAATGCCATGATGATGTTTGCCATGAAATATTGCATTTCATTACAAGGAAGTTTATGGCTGTGTATGCCAACAGCAGCCATCAGACTGAAAAGCACTAGCCACTGCATTTTATCTTGATGCCATGTATATAGTAGCCAACTGTGTCACGTGCAGCTATTAGAGCATATTGCTTGAGATGAATGTGTAAAATGAACTAATGAAGGCAATTTTCTTCCAAGGTTCTGAAGATAGAAATGATAGAAACACATACTGTTTTACTAAATAACCTAGAGATAATAGTCAAGACTGGAACTCAAGCACATCATGTGCATCAAACATCTGTGAAGTTTGAACAATACAGTGATTTGGTTATGCGATAAACTCTATGTTCACTTGATATTTAATGCTTTGATTTACAAATTTAAAATTTTTCTTTATGTCTACTTCTGAATTCAAGGGAATATTTTTTGTTTGTGATAAAAGCATGTGTTCATTTATACTTAGAGGTCTGGTCCATCTGATGGTGCATATTGGCATTTCTTATAGTTTGTGATTATTATTTGTTCACATATCTTTTGTTGTCTTGGATGAAAATGACCAAGTTGCCAAATTATCTCCCAAACACCACATATTACATCTTGCACTCGTATATCCTGTTCTCTGTTTTAAATAAATGTGCAGTACTACCCACCTCCATTGAAAAGGAGTAGCTGTATGAGTTTCAGATTCTTCCCCATGTTGTTTATTATTTAGACAGGTACTATTTCAGTGAGCTATTTCAGGGAAACAAGCTATGAAATAGTGTACCTGCTCATGGTCTATTTCTACTTCAACCTACTATTTAAGATCATTTTTTAATTCGAGATAATATTTGCTACATACCTAGGTTTGCAGCAACTGATGAGGTGGCAACCACACTCCCACGTGATTGGTCCACATGGGGTTGATAAGAATGGGATAAGATGAATGGTGTCTTGTCCCAAACCTTGTCACCCTCATATCCCATTGTTTACTGCTCTTAATATTCTGGTATAGTTATTTGGTCCATTTCTTGACATTCTATTTGAATTCTATGTATTTTCATGGTTGTTTTCCATTTGCAACCTATTTAACACCACTTTTCTTGATGTGATACTTTTCAATCTCTTCATACCTCCCAAGATTGTCCGTCTCTTTGGCTTGCCATGGATGCTGAAGCAAACACCTAGCCAAAGATGTACATTTTAGGTAAGCCATGCAACTATCATGTTCTTGGACTGGTGTATGGCTAGTCTGTGTTTAGTCGAAAACCTGTCCAGGACATTCAAGCCCAAGCACTTCAACACCGTCAGTTCTCGCCACCCCCACCCACCAATCTAAGTACTTTGAGCTAGCATGGATGTCAAGCCACCTGCCATCTTTGACCTGCTGCTAACAACCTATTACACAACACATCATTGATTTCACAAGCTAGAGAGGACGAATGCTACTTGACATGGTCTTCATCAATTCCATCTGCAAGCCAGAGAGGAGGATAGCCCATCCTCACCCCATCTCCCCCAATTCACAACTGTCTGCAATTCCTTCTTCTCCCCCTCTTGTAGATGAACCCTTTTCTTATATATATTTACTTTGTTTTTATTATTATTCGTTAATTTTATCATGTTGACTGGCTACATGATGGACATTATAGATTTCTGCTAAAAAATTATGAGTATGTATGTACATACTTAATGCATGTTATATATGCATTAAGTATGTATATACATTGTGGATGATTTGTAACAACTTAAGAATGTAACTGTGCGTTTCTCCAATAACCTCATTAAATTTTGTTTTCCCCCCCTCTAATTTGTATCTAGTTGGTTGTGTTATGGGGAAGTGTGCTTATTTTCCTCAATGTAACCCATTGGCCCTTTCCCTCATGTTTATCGTGATATTTTTTTTTGGTGAAAATACTTTTTATAGTATATGTATACGTACATTAGTTATTCACTTGGTTATTTTTTAGTTATAAAGTGCCTTTTGCTGCTTTTTTAGTTTTGGCACATAGGTTCCATTTTGTTACGAGAAACACTTGAGGCCCACTGGGATGCCCTCCCACTCCCTGCACACATACACAAGCGGGGTGGGCCCTACAGACATGTGCTGCGGGGCCCACCCCCTTGTGTTTGTGAGCGGGAAGCAGGCAGCGCCCCAGACGGCAGCAAGTCCCATTCTTTTGTTACATGTTATCATGATTGTTCTCATGTCTGTAACAGATTTTGGAATGAGCGCTCCAGCATTCCTTGCATTCATGTGTTCCATTCAGTGGGTTGTTACCCACTACCTTTTTTTCTAATGGTACCCTGTTGTGATGAATGTTCAGACTCGTTTGCAATTATAAACTTCTGTTGGGCACTTCCTTGGTTCTTGCGGCCTGGGGGGAATAACACTTCCTATGCACAAATTCAGTTAAAGCTTCAAACTTTTTGTTAGCGTCTTTCTTGTTTTAATATACCCGAACATAATGATATGATGCTTGCAACTGACTTTTTTGTCATCATTCAGAAGTTATGCATCTTTATGATGTTGTTCAGTCCATTATGTCTCATCTGTCAACTGTACCTCCTTCCCTTGTGATGATTCATCTGTCCCATTCATTGTACAATGGAGATGGTCTTAGTGGGCAAAAATGCATTGATAATATACTAAAGAAACATAAGGCAGTGTCTATGCCTTTTTATTCCCTAGGTAGCTAGCTATACATTGTCTGTAAGAACTAGAAAGACACATGCAGATGTCTGTGTATTTTTTATACATTGTATGTTTTCTGATAATTCCACACCAATTGACAACACCTGTTTTCAATCTTGATCTTGCTCATGCACCACGTCCTCGCGGAAATCACAATGCTTAAGATTGATGAGATCACCGATGTGAAATCCACTGATGACTCCCTGAATCCTCATGAAGCTGTAATCTGCTGCATGCTAAATGCAGTTAAAAATATGAATGAAAAGTTACAGAGAGAATTTGCATCTAAATATTTCTGAATATTCAAGAAAGGAAGATTTAAGGAAGATTTACCCTAACTCTGGAGGTTCTTGTTGTATATCACAGGTTTGCTTCTGAGGCTGACTTAGTTCAAGATGAATGGGGACATTCATTTCATCTCTCATGCTCAAACCATTTGGAAGAAGTGTGTTTCTGTTAACCTCATTTAAATCTCTTGTTGCATATACCTGAGAGGAAACCATATGTTTAGACATTCCTAAAATCATTATCTTTTTTAACAACTGGAAATAACATGTTTCATAGTTTCTTACAGAGGTGTTAAGGCATGTATCTAATTTAATACCTTCTTATACAATTCCATGTTTTCTTGACGAATGAGGTTTACCTTCTTGTAGAGTTCCATATTTTCCTGGTGTATAAGATTTCCCTGCATAAAAAACAAAATATTGTCAGGATTTAAATCTACAAGTATGCCTAACATGTAAATTGTTAATTGTTGGTTGTGGAACAACCCTGCGGTTGAGTTCTTGTATTTCCTCGGTTAAAAGTTGGTCCTGCAAGTATGAAGAGGTAAATGATTATTTTCAGATGTACTTGGCAGTCTGAAGAATAGAATAATTGACAACATTTGACATTTAATTGTTTGTCACCTTCTTCATCCGGACGCGATGAAGACTCATTTCTAGCTGGTTCTCTAGGTTTTGCAGATCTTTGACACTCATAGCAGAAAGCTCTTCCCCCATCAGTTGCCTGCCATTGTCAAGGAGACAGATATTTTGGAGAATGCCAACTTTTCGGTTTTCTATGTGCTTTACCTAAATCAATCACTGGTCTTCTAACTTACCAAAAAGGCACTAGTCTTTTTTTTACCTTTATGTGACAGCGTGAGCTGGGTTCTAATGCTAATATGTCAGTGGGGAAGTGAGTTTGGATGGGATTATTTTAGGATCCATATCATTCAATTACCTCATATTTCCTAAGACATGCAATTATGAACATTTTGTGTAGTAAGGCATCGATAATGATCAAGAATGGTCAATTTCCTGGTAAAAACAGCCAGCTTGAGCAGATAAGTGAAGCAGAGGACTAACAAGTCACCATAATTCTCATGATAAAAACTCATCTTATTTTTCTTAGAGTAAGGGGCAGGACCACTAATTATATTTATCACATTTTCTGTGCACAGTTTTACTCCAAGAATATGGTTTCTTCTGCAAATGAAGTTATCAAATGAGACCATGCATTTGTTCCCAAGTTAGTTTTGATATAATGCCTGGAAACTACTTTCTATTGCCTTTTGGGATGGTACAGATGTTGGAAATCAGGCTAAAATGACAACAATTTTGTTTTCTATATTCAAATGTCAAATTTTTGAAGATGACTTTTCACAGGTTTTAGGGTCACAGGAAGCTCACCTACTGAAAGAGAGAGTATTCAAAGGCTTCTCCAAAGGTGCTAAGGTCTGGCTTAATCCTAAGCTATGTGTGTTCTAGGAGCAAGTTCTCACTGGTGATATCCTATATAGTTTGGGGTTTTGAGTGAACATGCTGTGGTGTTTGTGAATCTAGAGGCGGGAAGTGGAAAAAGGAATTTTGGCATCATCTGATATTGGTGAATGAGTCTAAGGAATTCATGCTGAGGGGATAGGATACGTCATATCCAAGGCTGCCAACTGTTTGTTGTTTCCTTTCCTATCAAGTTGTGGTGCAAGATAATGTACTGGTGCTTCATGTGTCATGGTAGGATTTCTGATGTCTCTGTGACTATACTTATACATCTATATAGGCCTTTTGTATTTTTGATCTCTTTCTTTTAATCTGTTGCTGATTATTATTTCTTTCTTGTTCTTACTAGTGGCATTCTCTTTAAAATCAAAATTTGATGTACATAGAAATTTTCATGTGAGAAATCTCTAACATGCCTGACCTTCCTTGGGTCAAACAGATAGATTGACTGGCGACTACCATTGTATTGCAAAAGGGGAATGGTTATTGCAAGATTGATGTGGATTGCGAGCAAGCAATGCATTGGTTGAGAGGGCTTGACAAGACCCTTTTCCATCTCTTTATCAACCAATGGGATTGCTTCCCTTGTATTCTACATCAGCTTTATTGCAAGACTAGGTCTTGCAATAAGCATTTCTCATTGCAGAAATATAACAACTAAGGAAAAGGTAAAAAATTATTACAAATACCTCTCTTTATAGCCTGGACTGCAATGATGCCTGGCAATATGGTTCAAAGACATGTCCCTTACACCTCAGCCTATTATTTTATTTTTCCTTTAAAAGGGGGATTTTCAAGATGATTTGCATATACTAAGGGGGTGCATGCTATTGCATGCAAGGAGGATGCGTGATAGTAATGGCTTAGTGTTGGCACATGCGGTTTAGATCCATCAGCAAAGTATAAAATGTTGATAGATGAGAATGGAGAAGGCTGTTTTAAAAAGAAAAGAATGGTAAAAGAGGGGAGATGGAGTCATTGAGCTGTATATAGTTCTCCAATCTTCTTTATATTTTCTTTCTCTATAGTTTATATTGCTAAAGTTTGTTGGTTTTGCTCAGTGTGAAAGTAGATCTACTCTATCTGTGAGCCAATCCTTTTTTCCCGGTGGCAAAATCCTAGATAGTAGAGACTCAGCTTTAATCACTTCACTGTGTGTGAAGTTCCTAATTTGCTAGGGTATCCATGATGAGAGGCCAAGTGAATGACAGAGGTGTTTGCCTTGACAGGATCTGTGATTATCAGTGACATTTGATGGGGCTCAATTAGAGTCATTGATGATGTAATACTTGTTCCTTTGCACTGGTTATAACTTTTTTTTTTTTTCATATTTATTCCTTTGTACTGGTTATCAATGTTTTTCCTTGTTAGATAAGTTTTGCCTAGATTCTTTTATCATGATGTTCCAATTCGAATGTAGTGCATATGAAAAGGTCATACCTGTGATTCTCTTGCAGAGTGTGGAGTTGCTGCCTCAAACTTGCTGCCTCCCTTTGCCAAAACTGGTGAGTAGAATGCGAGAAGATTTATATTACAGAACTAAACTTACTACATGCATCATTTCATATGAAAAGACAAAGCGGCATTTCTCTTTCTAAATCCAAAAGTCAACAGCTGATATCTGCAAATACTTTTCTTAGTTTTTTTGGTGGTCTATGTGATGCTCTATTTAAGAAGTTGGATGTGCAATTATAATGGATATGACCTGATGGATTTGTATGAAGATGACATCTCTTTCTTCAAGTCTCGTACATATATGATTTGGATCCTTTGTAATCAGATGAAAAAGTGTAGTCAGATTGAAGGCAATGGAAATAGCTTCTTGAATAGCCATCCTACGAGTATGATGGTTCCATGGGGAGTAGGGGCAATGGAAGTCCAAGAATCCGTTTTATTACCCAATTCCAACAGTTTGAAATTGGAACGTACACTTTTCTGATTTATGTTGCTATTCTTTAGTTATAGCATAAGCATGCCTTAAAAATAACATATACCTAACTGAATATTGATTTTCAGATTACTGCGCTCATGGCCACCATGAGGGGTTGAGGTCCCACCTAATGAGTTAATGGAGCTGGGAGTGGTACTGGGTACTCCATTTTATAAGTGAGTATAGGCAATGTGGTAACCATCATCCCTCCCTTTTGCAATGTGCTTCCCCATAAAGAGACTGGACTGCCTCAGTGCCTCCATCGTAAGATGTGCTCATGGCCTCTTTTTAATGGATGTCACAATTGTTAGTTCTGAGCTTTCCCCTGCCCGGCTACCCCTCCACAGACCGGACCCAAAAAGAAAAAAAATAGGGTATCCAATTCTTCTTGGTTAAAGACTTCGAAATCAGAAATTCAGAATGTAATTGGGGATAAATGATTCTTTATGCATATGTGCTTCTGCTTAGTCTTGTCAGGAGCAGAAATGGGAACACTTGGTTGAGTTGGTTCCAAGTTCATTTTCATCCACTAATGGGATGAGAGAATTAGTCCACTCATGACCACCTTTCCTTTCTTTCTTTCTTATCCTTTTTTTGGGGCCTCATCCTATTCTTGTTTTGAACATACTTTGAACAACATAATTATTGAACCAACTTAATGTAGGTACCTACATAGAACATATCAATTCAAAATTTCAAATAGGAGAAACTGGACTATTAACTCTGTTTATTTTGTGAGGTTGAGGAATCTCTTCTCACCTTCTTTGATTGTATTACCTGTTAATAGAGCTCATGGTACAATCCAGTTTCTTAATGGAACTATTTGCTCCAATTTGCAAAACTTATTTATGGCGCTTTGGTAGGTTGATGGTCATAGAGCGGTAGCAGGGCTGATTTTTTCCCTGTTAGATGTGCCTCGACTAATTCCAGACAAATCATGTGCACTGGTGATAAACATTTACTCTTTTGTTCTTACAACAGGATTTGTCCTGAACAAATTTAGAAAGAGGATAGCACTTTGATGCAGAAGTTTCCTAAATAAAAAGGAGAGAAGAAATGAGAACAAATATGTGGGTTGTCTCCGGCATGGAAACAGAATATGGGCTCTTTCACATTTTGTATATGTGTGTCCCTGGTGCAGGACTTTCTGATGAAATAGACTGCACTAGATTGTATAGAATTTTTATGTCATCTCTTTATACTCTCCACCAGTTTTACCAATAAGAAAATAGCCTCTGCTGCAGATCTATCAAACATGAGATCAAACTAGTTTTCTGAAACATGGGCCATAAGTCTGACACTCATTTGTTACCCTTCCCCAAATGTTGTCTCCAATCTTGGCTTTGTCAGGGGGGTGTTAGAGAGAGGAGAGAGATCTCAGACAGATACGGGAGAAATCTCGAGAGATGGGGAAGTGATTAGCTTATAGTTTGTTGTGGAAACCACAATCCATTCCCTTGGCCTCTAAATATGATATAACTGAATAATAATGATAAGAACAATGCTACCATACACACAAAAGCATGAAAAATGAGACACCCTCAGTACTGATGAATTCAAGAGGATCAACAACCATGAAGTTTCATGCATAAGCATAATTAATCTGAGAATGAATATGCAAATTAAGATTTAGCCCACTGGTGAATACTTGTATCTAAAACATCCAGATGGAATAGAAATCCCCAATGTACTAGTTGTTCCAAGTGCACAACAGTCATAAACTATGTCCATGTTTTATTGGGTATTTTGTGAATTTCAGTTGTCGGCAAGCTGCAGAGACAGATTCTTGAGAGATCTTGGGCAAGGGAAAAAGAATTGGATAGGCCCAGGACTTTATGGGCCAATCCTGATCCTGATCCAGCCAATCTGCTGGAAGTCTGGCTGATCCTGGATCGGTCAGATTAAAAAAATGATTTTTGTTTGAAGAATTCCGAAAAAACACAAAAAATTGGAAAATGTCATAAGAATTCATGAAAAATTTCGTATACAATATTTACATATATATATATATATATGATATATGTAATCATACATAGAAATTTACTTATTCATATATATATACACACACACACACACACACACACACACACACACACACACACACACACACACCATATATATGTAGTCATATACATGTATACATATCATATTAATGTACAGACGTAATTGACATGTATATCCTTATAAATGTATGCATATACATAATACATAGGTGTGTTAGTGCATACAATCATATATTATGCTTTGTATACAATATTTACATATATATATATTTATGATATATGTAATGATACATATAATTTACACATTATATATATGTATATATACCATATATATGAATACATTTACATGTATACATATCATATTAATGTACAGACATAATTAACAGGTATATTCTTATATACATAGGTGTGTTGGTGCATACAATCATATTATGCATAATATGCAATACTTATTACTTACACACACACACACACACACATATATATATATATATATCATATGTATGTGTGTGTGTAACATGTACATACAATCATATATAAATATAATAATAATGTGTACATATATATTTAATGTATCGAAATACATGACATGAATAACACGTATATATATCTGTATATGTAATCGTATATATATATGTTAAATATGATATATAATGCTCTTTATCGTATGTCATATATATATGTCTGTGTTTGTGTACTTATATACATACATATGCAAGTTAATGTACACAATCATATTACACATTAATTTGCGTGTATATATATACATGTGTTATTATTTATATATGTGAAATGATGGTTTCATGTATGTATTAATATATGTATACAAAAAAACAATATTTGGATGAATCAGCCAGTAGGGTGAACTGGTTCTAGTCGGACTGATTTGGCAGGAAGTTTCATGGTCCAAGGGGCTACCCCCTGGAATAGTGACGGGGACAGTGACTCGTGACGGACGTGGAACGAGACTCGAGACTGCAGACGTCAGCGAAATATTGACATCAATTTTATTTTATTATGTATTTTTCATTTTAGTGGAGTTTGATTTAGTTAGGTAGATTTAAATGTCTAATTTCTGGTAAGTGGAGCTTATTTGTGCATGTGGGACATGGCTGTCTTTTATGTTTTGTTCTGAGGACATTTTGGTCCCATGGGAAAAGTGCACAGTAGGGTTTCTGTGGGCTTGTCCTATATATATACCTGTAAATGCTCTTTTGGGATGGAATAGAATGGAAGAAGAGAAAACGGAAGGTTGCTTGGGGGCAGAAGTTGCCTAAACCTGTGCGCAGGTCTCCCTCTCTCTCAACCCCCCTTCCCTTCTCCCTGTCGTCCCGTCTCCTCCCCTCCTTCGTCTGCCTGCTGTCCTCTCCCTTCCCCCTTCATCTGGTTTCCCCCTCCCCCCCTGTGCGATCCCTGTTCTCCCTCCCTCACTGTTCTCTCTCTCTCTCTCCCCCCCCCAGATCCACTGCGCAAGCTTCTCCCGATCCCCTGTTTCCCCCTCCTGTCGGCTCCCTCTCACGCCCAGCCTCTTCGTCCCGCATCAATCTGGTATCAGAGCTGAGGGAATCGGCTTGTTCTTACAAGCCGAGATCCTCATCCAGTGCGTCCCCTTCCCCGGAAGCCCGCATTTATCATTTCCTCTTTGGGTTAAGGGAATAAGCCAAATAGTTTTATTTACTCATTCTTCCTGCAAACCTTTTAACTGTCCTTTGCATGATTCCTCTAAGTCATCTTGTAAAATTGGTATCATGTGTTCATGATTGTGGTTACTTTTGCTACTTGTAGTCTATCTTCTGATCCTCTCAACTTTATAGTCTATCTTCTGTGCCTGGCTCATGTCTGGTGCCTTGACAGGTTAACCAGTTAACCTTGCAATCTTTATGTTGATTGATCAACTTTCATTGCAAGAACAATTTATTTGAGTTCTGTTAGTTCTAAGTTTTTGAGTTATTAAGTTCTCTGTTGAAAGTAGGTATTTGCAATCATTATGTCATATACAAGAACAGAGTAAAGAATGACATCATCTATGCAATTTCTTATGCCCAAGTCAAAGCCTCTGCTGTAGGATTTTTTTTTGGGAAAGTGGGTAGTACCACAATTGTATTAAAGAAAAGAATGTACAAGTGTAGTCGATATACTCCAAAAAATAGCACCTGCCCCTATACAATTGAGTAGCACACTAAGGTCATGTGGAAACATCTAATCCCCCAACAAAACAAAAAGAGAGGAAGTAGAGGAATCATATTACAAATTGTACCTGCCCATTTCTTAACTTTCACACAAATAGCATGAAAAACAGCCCCCCCCCCTCTCTCGATATCCTCCTGAAGATACTACTATTCCTTTTTCTCAACAACATCCACAGGGTGGCATGATACTGTAGGACTTTATTTCTCTTTCTAGATTAGGTATTTCCAATTGCTAGTTTACATTGCAAGAATAGAGTAATCCTTGTACTCGTTGATAATTTGAACCAACTTACCTCCCTAACTCTCTCTCACTATTCCCTGCTCATCCCTCCTCTCTCTCCTCTGATGTAAGAATGCAACAAATGTTTCTACTTCTCAATCGTTAACCTGTAAATTTCTAGAAACATACATTTTTCTTCTGATATATGCTAATGATTTTCATTTTCCATGACAACCTATGATTCTTAGGTTCCTCAGTAAACTTGAGAATGCAAACAGCACCTGGTTTTGTCATGAGATCAGACATCATTCAACACATTGCTTCTGGGGGATGTGTAACTAACCTTTGCTCACATTGTCATTGTAGCCAGATGCCAATGCAACTCGTTCTTATGGGATACTCACTATCATGGAAATTAAGGATGACTTGGTTTGGGATTGATGAAGAAGATTTTTTGGATTTTATGAAGAGTTGGCTGTTAATCTATTTCATTCTCTTGTTTCTTATCCAGACATGGACCAATCAGGGCAATGTTGGGTTTTGAAAGTTCATGTCTTCCATTCAAGTGCCTAATGCTTTCCTCATTTACAAGCCAGCTGGTGTAACTAATGTGAAATTGGATGATGCAACTACTTAGTGTTCACGGTTTTCCCATAATCAGGCATTCCTTTCTGCAAGAACCATGGATAATGATTACTGGAGTGAGTTGGAGATACATTGCAAGATAATGGCATGTTTTGTTCCATCTGAATCTTTATCTGATTACCCACTGGCCATGGAATAGATGTTTGCTTTAGGAACCTCTTGTTCCCCGAGTAGTCATATAGCTTTTTTCCCTCCCTTGTTTTTCGTTGTCTGATCATTGTCTACCTTACTGACAATTTACAGCCTTGTATCTTGTCTTGATCTTCAAGGCATGAGGTAGGGCATACTCCACTGTTATTTCTGTTACCATTCCTTCCCCTGATTTCTTGTATTCACCATGAAATGACACTCATCACTTATGCTTATTCCTTTTGGCTGTTGTGGAGGTTTTTGTTTCCTCACTCCTTACCTCTATAAGTTGATCATTCATATGAAATATTGGAACAAAAGCAGAAAGAGAGGTCCATCTGGCTACCTTGAGTTATGAGATTTAGTACATTATAGCTTCAGAATATGAGATTTACCAGGGGTCGAAACACTTGCATGAAATGGTCCTCCTTTAGATACAAATCAATCCAAAGCTTATCCTTGTATTGAAAAAGGCAAGTCTGTCGTCAATGGCCTGATATGATTCCTTTGCTTCTACATCCAAAAGATTCTGATGGGCTATAGTCTACAATCTTGTTCCACGAGGAAACATCAAGAAGAATGCTGCCTCACCCACTTATCATTTCCTCTTTGGGTCAAGGGAATAAGCCAAATAGTTTTATTTACTCATTCTTCCTGTAAACCTCTTAACTGTCCTTTGCATGGTTCCCCTAAGTCTTATAAACTTGGTATCATGTGTTCATGATTGTGGTTACTTTTGCTACTTTTATTGTCTATCTTCTGATGCTCTTGAAATGCTCCAAGAGTAAAATCCTTTTCCTGTACGTACGTGCACGAACCAACTTTCGTCAACCAATATGGCAATATCTCTTTCTTGAAGTTAGATTCAGTCAGCACCAGAACACTTGTCATTCCAGTCTTACTACATATGAAAAATGATCTAGTAAGATGCTCGTGCAACATAGAGATTGCAGGTTTCTCTTTTTGGAATAAAGCACTTTGTATGGCTACTTGCGCTGAATCTTTCACAAAACAATTATTGGCTTTAACCTTAGCGTGTTTATAAGTTCAATCCTTGATCCAGTACCTTGTATATCCATAATATGCTGTTTACTCCTCCCTTGCTGTTTTCTGGTTTCTTGTTGATATTGCCAGAAAAGATTTTGAACGTATATTCATAGATAACTTTGTAAGACTCATTCCATTTCCCTACATGCTTACATCATATGCATGCTATGTGGATAACTTTTGTAAGACTCTCATTCCATTTCCCTACATGCTTACATCATGCCTATGTTGCCACCTTCCAATTGGACAATGGTATTGTTTCATTAAATGATCATATGTACGTGGATAATCCAGTTGCACTGTCGAAAGATGTGTCCACCTCATCCTTGATCCACAGTAACAGATCTTTGGTAGTCCTTTACTATTTGCCACACACTTCGACAGGTCTCTGTTGTGGCCTTAATTATCAGGAAGACCATGCTGGTGAACAGTGGTGATCTAGCTGTATTTTGGACATATTGAAATGAGTCTTTTGGATGACTTCGGGAAAACAAAAAATCCAAGATAAGCATCCATGCCTTCTGTTTTGCGCAACGGTTAATTTCTTGGTTGTACATTTTAAAATTCTACAGTACGATGTCATGTGGAGGTTATCATGTGTAACAGAAAAATGCTGTACCTGTGAAATGCTTATTTCAAATCTTAGCATACTTCATTAACTAAGATTTTTCTGTAAAGCCTATGTGAAAAACTCTGTTATTATTAGCCAGACAAATGAAAGGATATTCGGCTGATCAACAAAATGAATGGAGAAAATATGCCAGAAGCACTTGGAAATACTTGAGAGAGTACCTTCACTTCTGAGGTTGCGTCCAGCACCAGATTATGATCTTCCGTGGCCTTGTTGTACCTTTCGATCACTGACCTCATACTGCCATATCGAAATACAATGCCCGTAAGCAATTTCCTTTTACATATATCTGGTGCCTTTAAGTCTGTAAGACCAGCACAAGTATGAAGAGCAAAATGTGCAAACAGAAAGGCCGAAAACCATAGCAACAAGTTCACATAATGAAGTCATGACTTGTGGAGAGAGAAATGCTTGTTTGTTTTGCTGTGAAATGACGTGATTGTCCAGATTTGATCAGTCACCAGATTTTAAAACCGGTGTTTGTTTTTTGGTCTTCAAAGTGCTTTGTTGGATAATTATAGGACAAATTAATTAGGAGTTCCTATAAGATGTTTGACTTATTTTTTATTCCTTGATAGAGTTGTAACTTATTATAGTAAGTGTTATCTCCTATTACAATATACGTTAAATTCTATTACAGTAAGGACATCTCTGTTATAGTCAGAGACTCCTAATTAATTTGTTCATAACTATATAATAAAATTAAAATGATTGCTGTTCTTTATAGGCATTTCTTTTATCTTTGTTTCTCGTGTATGTTTCTTATTTAGTTTATGAGAACTGCGCCTTATCCCATGGAAGATAATAAAATTGATGTGGATTAATGTTTGACAAACAATTCTATTACTTGAGCATCCGACAAGCCAATAGGATTGCTTGCCAAGTAATTTACATCAACTTTGTTGCTCTTCATGTAGGGCAATAAGTATTTCTCTTAGTTTATTTTTATTGCTATCATCGTCATCTTTATTGTTAATTATTTGTTCGATATCATGACTAAGTGATGGACTTGAAGGATCTCTTTTGAGACTGACTTGTGAAGTTCACTATCTACTTTTGCAGGTGATGGGTCACATGCACAACACCCACTCCGAAGTGGATAGTAGATTGAGGAGGATGACCTCCTTGCACCAATAATAGTTTCAATTTACTTCCCCAGGATATATGCCTCACATAGGAGATGTACTTTATTTTTTTTACTTGTATGACCATTGAGATGTTTGTATCATGTAAATATTATAATTTAATTTCAGTTATAGCTATTTCAATTTCTTGTTCATCTCACTAGGTTGGATAGTTGTCCTTCCAAGTCTTCAAGCTAGTGGGTGACGGAATGAGATTACGTATCTTTAATGGGTTGGATCTTTGGTCATTACATTCTATATATGCACTTAAGAGTCCTACAATTGTGGATGCTATGTTCTTGGCGTGACGCCCTATTTGTTGAGTACCTTAATGCTTTAGGCATGTTACGACAGAGGGGGAAGTTGGGGGACCTTAGGCATGACCAGTTTGAAATTGTCCTTTTGGGACCTCTTCTATGTTTCGAGCATACATACATAGTGGGGAAAAATGGCTAGCGGCAATGACTTGTGTAGATCACTTGTGTGCACATGCAGTTTGTGGAGAGGACATCATAGTAGATTGTGGGGCCATGATACCTAATTAGTTTCATTTTTCTCACTTGCCTCACTCTGTAAGGTTTAAGAACTTAATAGAGGTGATTAGGAGTGGGGTCGTGACTTAGCTAGACTACGGTGTAGTTAGTTGCATTGAGTCGTCATATGTCTCACTTTGTGTGTGAAAGTGGTTAGGTGTGGGGCAACATTGGTGTATCTGAGTAGTTGTGTGTATCTGACTAGTTGTATTTTTTGTCATTGAGGTTAGTGTGTGTTGGTCGGAATTAGATAGACTAGTGTAGGTTGATTAGTCTTGGTCCCAGAGTAGTATAATGTTGTCAACTCTCTCTCTCTCTCTCTCTCTCTCTCTCTCTCTCTCTCTCTCTCTCTCTCTCTCTCTCTCTCTCTCTCTCTCTCTCTCTCTCTCTCTCTCTCTCTCTCTCTGTATTTTTCCTTTTCACCATCCCATGGACTAGTTCAACACTTCATTGTTCATGGTGTAGTTTTTTTTTAGTTTAATTTAATTTTTTTATGATATTTTGTTGTGCATGATTTTGGGTAAGTGGTGGGAATTAAAGGGTCGCTATTGAGCCTATGACTCATGAGGCTCGCTCTACTTTTGTTGATGAGGACTCGTGTGCACAACATCTACATGAATGAGGGAGTAGTTCATGGAGGGCAGTTTCCTTCCACTAGCAGTGTTAGAGTATGATCTTTAGTGTATGCCCCAAACTTTTATTTTATTTTACTTTTACTTTTATCATCATTTAAGACATCTTGTATACTGTAAATATCATAATTTAACTTTATTTAGAGTTATTTTAGTTTTTTATTCATCTCACTAGACCATTTCTTTACCATGCTAGGTCTTTAGATTCGTGGTCACGAAACAAGGTTTGTGTTGCACCAACTCCTTGACAGATCACAAATCTCTGGAGACTATACATTGTGATCTCGAGAGACTATATATACACTCTTTCATAATCCTCTCCTTGCCAACACCCCCCCCCCCCCCCCCCCCCCCCCAGCCACCACCATCTCTCTCTCACTCTCTCCCCCCCACCCCAAATCCTCCCTTTCTCTCTTGTTGATGTGGGATGGGATAGTTGCCTTGTGTGTCTCCGTCCTCCTTCTCTCTCTATCTACAACACTCTCTTTCTATCTACAACACACACTCTCTCTTTCTCTCTCTCTCTCTCCACAATGCACTCTCTTTTCAGGTAAGGGTATTTTAATATTTTCATATCCTATTTAATGGTTCACATGGTAGCGGAATATATCTTGAATTTTTGACAGCATACTGACCATAGGGACTGCTTAATTTTCCAAGAATCAGGGGTATATGTGATATTATAGTGATTTTAGGGATGCATATTCAAATATAGAGATTTCAGGGTATACATGTAATTCTCACTAAAAATAGTTATACCATTGAATATATAATTAATATAGATAATAAAAGACACCTTATTTAGTATATATACTATTTCAAGATTACAAGGGCATGTCAGCTCTTGAATTATATTATAGGATTTATAGCTCACCTTTTCTTATAACTTTAGACCATGTCTTGTTCTACTATTTTCTCTGTAGATGCGATATGCATAATTCTTCTTCTATGAAATTTCTTTTCACTAGTTTACAGGATCAGTTTTTAATTCTAAATGGCCAAACTTTTTCAACTCAAAGTTATTAGAAATTCAAATCTGCGAGGATCTTTCTACTAATAATTTTGCTGAAAGTTATATCTATGGAATGGTCAAATAATATAAAGAACAAAGGCAAAGCATCACTCATATTCCACCTATCCATTATAAAAATGCATATCCTAGGTTGTAGGTTTAGCTAATGTTTGTTTGTACGTATCTGACATATACACGTTTGTCTCTCCAAAAATCAATGTCAATTTACTAAAAATAAAGTTTGCAGTGAAAATTTTGTCAAGTTTGATGTTATACATTGTTAGCACCATTCTCTAACTTCTGTTTCTTTCCAGATAATTGCATTTGGACAAGATTGAATGTCTATTTTACCCCTATTCTTGAGGCAAAATTAAAGGTCGCAAGTGAAAAATTGAAACGAAATTGCACTAATAGCTCTAATAGTCACAAAAATGAGTACAACTGCCTGTTTACCCCGGAGGGGGGGGGGGTTGTACTTGATACCAGTAGCTCTTCGGCTGTTCGGCTCGGTTAGGTCTCGTCCATCGAGCAGATTCAAAGCAGGCGATCAAGTCGAACTTAGCCTAGCACAACTCGGGGAAGGCCAGGGCGGCGTCATGCATTAACCCTAGCTACTCCTCCTCAAATACAAATATAGGGATCTCCATGCCAACCTCCCCTGTACCGATAGCATATTCGTGAAGAACTTTCTAAAAGCGGGTGACCCATACTACAGTTGGGGGAATCGTTCACAAGGGGAAAGATCCGAAGATCACGCTCCCCGTAAGGGCACGACCAACGTAAGCTGGCATGCCATTTATGGCCGAGGTCAATCCTGCTGGCCTGCCGTCTTTTACCCCAACTTGTGACAATCAAGGTCACGTCTTTAGCAAGATGCCCAGGATCACTCCGGGGAAACCTCTTCCAAGTGACCTCTATAAGAATGGATGAACCTCCTTAGTCTGAAGGTATGCAATCTCTGACATACAAACTCTTTCATTGGCTCCTGAGCTGACTTGATCGTTGGAGTGTCTGCCCACCGAGGAGCCTCAGTGGTTCTGCAGGTCGGGAGCTCGGCAAACGCCAACACCACTTGCGCCATCCTCTCTTGCGTCTACTCGGCTTGGGCCGACCTCGCTGCTCCAGCAGCAATATTTTGGCGCCATTTATGGGAAATTCTTACCAAAAGCTTCTATGGCACCCAAGGGAAAGATGGTGGCTCGTTCGTTAGGTGACGAGATCATCCCCGCCAACACCGTTGAGGAGGTCGTCGGAGGCGGTTCAGGCACAGGTGAGCAGGATTCAATGACCTCCTCCCGCCTCGACCGAGTCGAGCAGTTGATAGCAGGTTTGCACGAGATGCTGGCTCGAATGGAGCGAAACCAACAGGCAGCGGTGGCTTAGGGGGAAGCTTCGGGTCGTCCTGCCGCCCCTGCAACGATCATCCCCGATGCTGTCGGACCTGCTGAGGTCCATATACATCATCTGACGCTGTCGACAAGCCATGCCGACATCCAAACGACAGCACCCATGTCGTCGGCGCCGGCTCCACCGCAGGTCCTAACACCGCTCGTGGCTCCCGTGACGACAACGGAGCATGGTGCACCCCGGGCAATAGAGGCCCACCGTTTCTCAACCGAGTCGACACCTGCCCTGACGGGCCTGCTGCCAATGGAGCCTCGATGGAAGAGTGACCTCCAAAAGATGAACATGAAGATTGAGGCCCTACAACGCGGGTCTCATGTCCCTTCGGTGGCAACACTGCTGTCCACCTCGCCATTCGTCGAGGAAATCACTTCGGCCCTTATCCCCATGAAGCTGCAGCTCCCTAAGTTTTGACGGTACAACGGGACGACCAATCCTGTGCACCACCTCGACAACTTCCAAGAGCAGGTCGAGATGGTGAATATCTCCGACGCCTTAAAGTGCCGAGCATTCATGTCTACTCTCGACGACACGATGTTGCAATGGTTCAAGGCACTGCCGGCGCACTCGATGATGAGCTTCCCTGACCTGGCGCAGCGATTCCTGAACCACTTCTACAACACGGTGCAACATTCGTTGTGCACCGATGATCTATGGTTGGTCACACAGAAGGAGGCCAAGCTCTTTCGCGATTACGCCAAAAGATTCCAACTGGAGGTCATGAAGGTGGTAGACCTTGACCTGAGGACAGTGGTCAACATCCTGACGAGGGTATGCTCCAATGCACCGTTCGTGGCCTCCATCACAAAAAAACCCGACCTCCTCTTTCATATGCAGAAGTACGTGAGGTTGGAGTCCACCCTCGGCACGACGGGAAAGCTCAGACGACCATCCGAGCAAGGTTCGACCAGTGGAGCGTCGGCCCCGAAGAAGGCAAGGAGGGAGGAGCCCGCGGCGTGCAGAGAGTCGAGGCGACCAGACGAAGCTCGTCGGATCAGGGATCTACCCCAGTTCGGCAGACTTCCTTCAGAAATCCTGGCCATCATCAAGAAGCTGCCAGAGTTTCGGAGTCTCGAGCCAATGGCGAGGCCCCCTTCGGGACGTGGGGCCAACCTATACTGCGAGTACCACAAGGAGTTTGGCACACCACCGACCAGTGCCGGAGTCTCAAGGTGGAGATCTCGGAGATGCTGCGATGTGGCATCATCGGGAAGGACGTTGTGGACAGACGGTCCAAGGCCCGCACCCCTGAAGAAGAGTGTGGGGCGCCCAGGGGTAAGGGGGCTGTCCTGGTACTGGCTGGCAGCTCGGCGGGCGGAGGCGACAATGGAAGGAAGCGGAAGGCGTACGCGTCGGCTGCAGGTTCTGGTTCGGGCAGACAGGCACCAGGTGCCCGAGGGGTCATTACTTTTTCTTAGGAGGATGTAGTCAGCCTAAACCTCCCCCATAACGACGTGCTAGTCATACATGCTGACATCGATGGGTACGATGTACACTGAATACTAGTTGATAATGGAGCCGCACCGGATGTCCTTTTCTATGACTGTTTTGAAAAAATGACTAACCTGAGCTCCGAGCTGAAACCGGTCGCCACCCCCATCTTTGGGTTTAGTTGGACCCTATTGAGCGCCGAGGGTTCGGTCAGGTTGAAGGTCACCCTCAGCACCCGACTGCATCATGTAACGGTTGAGGTCTACTTCCTTGTGGTGAAGGTAAAGTCGTCCTACAACGCGATCTTTGGTCGGGTCTTTTGGGGAAATTGGGAGGGGTCGCCTCGACCTACCACCAGAAGCTGAAATTCCCAAAACTAAACGGGATAGGTGAGGTCGTGGGGAACCAGACCGAGGCCCATCGGTGTTATGTAAATTCCATAAAGGCAAAGGAACTAGTAGTTTCTGAGTATGAATCTATCCATGATGAGAGCTCAGAGAGGCATGAGCCCGCGGAACAGACAAAGCAGGTTGCAATCTCGATAGAGTAGTCGCTAGTCGTCGGCGCCAAGCTTCAAGAGCTGGAAAAGTAGGTGGTGGATTTTATTAAAGAGAATGGTGACGTCATTGCGTGGTTAGAAGACAACCTTTCGGGGATCAACCCGGAGGTCATCCAACATCACCTGAATGTCGACCCCAAGGTCCAACCTGTGCGCCAGAAAAAGCGACTGTTGTCGACCGATCGGCAGGAGGCGGTGGACGACAACCTCGCGAAGTACCAGCGCACGGGGGCGGTTCGCGACGCCTTCTACCCCGAGTGGGTTGCGAACATCGTCCTCATGAAGAAGGTGAACGGGAAATGACGCATGTGTGTGGACTTCACCGACCTGAACAAAGCATGCCCGAAGGATTGTTTCCCACTTCCGCGCATTGACCAGCTCGTCGATTCTACGGTGGGGCACGAACTTTTGAGTTTACTTGACGCCTACTCGAGGTATCATCAGATCAGGATGGCCCCCGAAGACGAGGAAAAAATGGCCTTCACTACAGAAAAGGTCTGTATTGTTTTACTAGAATGCCTTTCGGACTGAAGAATGCTGGGGCGACGTACCAGAGGCTCGTCAACATGATGTTCGAGCGTCATATCGGGAAGACGATAGAGATATACATCGATGACATGCTAGTGAAGAGTCGGTGAGCCGAGGACCATGCTCGAGACTTGGCGGAAACTTTTGAAGTGCTGCGACGGTACGGGATGAAGCTGAACCCCGAGAAGTGCATATTCGGCGTACGGGCAGGAAAGTTCCTCGGTTACCTCATCTCCATCCAAGGTATCGACGTCAACCCCGACAAAGTGCAGGCAATCATTGACATGACAGCCCCGAGGACCGTCAAAGAAGTGCAAAGGCTCAACGGCCGGATCACCGCCCTAAGCAGATTTATGTCCAGATCGGTCGAGCGGTGCAAGCCGTTCTTTGACGTACTGAGGAAAGGACGGTTCGAATGGACCGACGAATGTCAGAAGGCTTTCGATGAGCTCAAGGCGTATCTGGACAATGTCCCCACACTGAGCAAGCCTCTAGTAGAAGAGGAGCTGCTGCTGTACATCTCTACGATAGCCCATTCAATTAGCTCGGTGCTCGTACGAGAAGAGGAGCGGAAGCACCTCTCGGTGTACTACACTAGTAAAGCCTTGCGAGGAGCTGAACGTCGCTACTCTGACCTGGAGAAGGCAAGTTATGTGCTGGTGATGGCGGCACGATGACTCTGACCATACTTCCAAGCCCACAAGATCGCCGTCCTCACCGACGTCCCCGTAAAGCAGGTGCTCTATCGCCCCGAGGCCTCAGGGAGGTTGGCAAAGTGGGCTATTGAGCTCATCAAGTTTGACATCACTTACAGGCCTCGGGTCACCATCAAAGCTCAGGCCCTCACCGACTTCATCTCTGAAGGAACAACGAGGTCACCCGAATCAAAAGACATCGTCGGAAGTTGGAAGGTCTACATGGATGGGGCATCCAACTCACAAGGCAGCGGGGCTGGCATCGTCCTGCATTCTCCCGATGGCCTCACCTTAAGGTACGCGATTCGGTTTGGATTCTCTACTTCCAATAACATAGCTGAGTACGAGGCTGTCATCTCAGGGCTCAGAATGACTATATCGTTGGGAGCGACACGAGTCCTCGTCTACAGCGACTCTCAATTAGTCGTCAGCCAGGTATCAAAGGATTTCGAAGTAAGAGAAGAGAAGCTCGCATCATACATGACCGAGGTTTTGAGGATGATGGGCGATTTTGAGTTAGCAGAGCTGCTTAAGATCCTGAGGGCCGAGAACTCCCAAGCCGACGCATTGTCTAAGTACGCGACCACATTGAAGAATCATCCGGAGTCCTCAGTACTAGTAGAAGAGCTTCGTGTGCCTTCTGTGGGACCCGCGGCAGAAGTCATGTGCACCGAGGCCAAGCCGACGTGGATGACTCCAATTTTAGAGTTCATCCGGGACGGGCGACTTCCAGAAGATCGAGATGAGGTGTTGAAGACGAAGAGACGGGCCCCGAGATTTTTCATGATCGACAACACCCTCTACAGGAAAGGCTTTAGCTACCCGCACCTACGATGTGTAAACCTAGATCAGGCCAAGGAAATCATTAAAGAGGTGCATGTTGGCACATGCGGAAGTCATACAGGACCTCAGTCGTTGGTCAGGAGAGTGACCCGACAAGGTTACTGGTGGATGACCATGCTGAAGGATGCCGAAGGCTACGCCAGGAGATGTCAGCAATGTCAGCTCTTCAGAAGAATAGATCGGCAGCCACCCTCAGGCCTCACTCCGTTAACAGTCCCATGGCCTTTTGCCCAGTGGCGAATGGACATCCTCGGCCCTTTCCCGCCGGCGTTAGGGCAACGGAAGTTCGTCATCGTAGGGGTCAACTACTTCACCAAATGGGTCGAGGCCAAGCCATTGGCAAAAATAACTGACGCCAACGCATGGGGGTTCATCTGGAAGAATATCATCTGCCGTTTTGGCTTGCCGAAGACGATCGTCACCGACAACGGCAAGCAGTTCGACAATGCCAGATTCCGTCGGAATTGCGAGGACCTCGGCATCGACCATCGGTTTACCTCGATCGTTCATCCTCAGTCAAATGGACAAGTCGAGGTAACCAACCGAACACTTTTGGATAGGATAAAGAGAAGGCTGGGTGACCATAAGGGTTGATGGGCCGAGGAGCTCTCCCATGCACTATGGGCTTACCGAGCCACACCTCGGGAAGCGACTCCGTAATCCCCCTTTGCGCTCGCCTTTGGAGTGGTAGCGGTAACCCCCGTGGAGCTGCTCGTGCCTTCAAGGAGAGTCCTAGGCTTCGAACAAGAAGACATCAACCGATCGCTATGCTCCGAGTTGGATCTGGTCGAAGAATGGTGGAATGAAGTGGCACCAAGGATGGAAGCCTACCAATAGAAGATGAAGCGGAAATTCGACGAGAGCGTCAGACCTCGGCACTTCGGCACCGATAGCCTCGTCCTTCAAAAACTCGCTGTCTCAGATCCTAGGTCGGCAGGAGGTAAGCTCTCCCCTAATTGAGAAGGACCGTACCATGTGATCGAGAACCTCGACCACGGAGCCTACCGATTAGAGGACTTGAGCGGATCAGCAATCCTGAGGACATGGAATGCCGAGCATTTACGATGTTACTATCCTTGAGATACGAATGAATAACGAGGTCGCTTCGGCACTCTAAATGTGTAAACGAGGTCGCTTCGACACTCTAAATTCATAAACGAGGTCGCTTTGGCACTCTAAATTCGTAAACGAGATCGCTTCGGCACTCTAAATTCATAAACGAGGTTGCTTTGGCAATCTAAATTCGTAAACAAGGTCGCTTCGGCACTCCAAATTCATAAACGAGGTCGCTTCGGCACTCTAAATTCGTAAACGAGGTCGCTTCGACACTCTAAATTCGTAAATGAGGTCGCTTCGACACTCTAAATTCGTAAACAAGGTCACTTTGGCACTCTAAATTCGTAAACGGGGTCACTTTGGCACTCTAAATTCGGCAAACGAGTTCACTTCGGCACTCGACTTACAACAAGGTCGCTTCGGCTCAACTTATAAACGAGGTCGTCGCTCGCAGGCCGAGGTCAAAGAGTTAACAGATACGAAAGTATAGAATCACTATCGAAAATGTTATAAACGGCTTGATAGCCTAAAAGATGTTACAAAGAAACACCGATCAGGGCTCGGTGGCAGCTCCAGTTACAGGGGCAGCAGGGGCCGAGTCAACTACTGGAGCGGGAAGGGAGGAAGCACCAGTGTCGGACTGCTCGGCCCCCTCCTCGAGCTTGTCGTCATCCGTGGACGGGGGTTGCAGCTTTGACAGATCCATCTCGAAAAAGACCTCGGCCGCTCTTTGCAAGCAAAACTGATAACCGTCCCGAAATAGGCCATTTATCTGCTCGATATGCGCCTCGGACCTCTTGTATTCGGCCACGGCCTTCTGCTGTTCGTCGGCCACAAGCTTGCTGATCTCGGTCTTCGTCCGAGCGTGGGCTTCCGCCTCGCCTTCGCGAGCTCCCTTCTCCACCTTCAGTGCCACATTGAGCTTGTCAAGGCCCTTTGCAAGCAAGGTAGCCCGATCCTCGGACTTGCTGGCTCGAGCAGCTTCTGCGGCGATCGACTTGTCGGGCTCGGCGTTCTTCACCTCCAGATCGGCGCATTTCTCCTCTATCGAATGTAGCCTAGCTTCGACTGTTGTCTGCGCTTGGTCCATTCGGTGGAGAAGGGACCCTACCATCCCCAGATGGCACTGCATCCCCCGGTAGAGCTCGTCGACGAGCTTCGAAGACTTCATTTCCGAAGCCTGGGCACTAGCATCGGTCATGGTGGAACGTCGGCCCCATTCCTTGGGGCTCAACTCTGTCAATGACAATGAAGAACTACCGGGATGATGAGAAGGCGAGGCGGCACTCAATGTAGCCCCCTCAATCGACTCTAACTTCGATGGCCGAGCTCGCTTGGCCGGCCTCTTCGCTGCCGGCTGGGTGGATGGCGCCGACAAAGTCCAGGAAGCCTCGCCGGTGGAGGGTGCCAGGGGGTCCACAATATGGACCTCGGCTTCCTCGGCCGGCCTCTTGTTCCCCCGGACCAATTTCTTCTTCTGTTTACTTCCCCTAGCGAGGAAGTTCCGGGTGGCGATGGCCGTGTAATCAAACCCCTCCTGCACAGGTGCATTTGGATCGGCCATTCCTGCCAAAAGAACACCAAGGTCAGATTACTCAGCAAAAGGCAACACACCAAGGTCAGATTACTCGGCAAAAGGCAACACACCAAAGTCAGATTACTCGGTAAAAGGCAACATAGGGTAAAGTAAGAAAGCCCCCGAAGGGCGTCAGTCCTTGGCCAGCACTCTGGATTAGCTTGAATAGCTCGGCGAAAGGTTCGTGTAGATCGAGAATTGACACCGTCTGCAATGACTCAAAGCTCGAGAGCTCGGCATCACTGATATCGGGCGGGAAGCGGAAGGCCTTGTCATGAGGGTTGACTGCCGACCAAGTGGTAGGAAAATCCCAGCCTCCGAGGTTGTGGATGAAACAAAATTTCCTTTTCCAATGATGAATGGAAGAAGGAAGATGATCGAGAAAGTGCCGACCTGACCGAGCGGATATGTACAGCCAATCCCCGGAGACCTTGATAGAGAAACAATAAAAGAAAAGTCGGATGCTCGGATCCACTTGCGCTAGGGCGCAAGCGACCAAAAAGCTGATGGCCGACCTCCAGGAGTTGGGGGCCAATTAAGAAGGGGCGACCTCTAAATACAGGAGGAGGTGGAGAAGTAAAGGATGGAGAGGATATCGGAAACCAGCTCGGACGGCCTCCGAGTAGAGACAAAATCCGTTCTCCATCGTGTAGTGAGCTCGGATGTCATCTGAGGTGTAGATGGTGAAGTCGGGAGGAAAGGCGAGGCCGGGGTGTTCAACGATCCCCTCGAGGGCCGTCTGGTCCATTTCTGTGACCGCATCGACCACAGAATCAGCTGCCTTATGCACTCCCGCCGAAGACACTCGGGGGACATAAGACCCCCGCGTGACCACGGGGATGAACTCATCGGCGGCCTCTGACGCCACGACATCGAAGGTACCCGCCTGGACGTGGACTGGAAGAGGGTCCACAGGTCAAGAAGTTGAGGTCGTCTCAACTGACAGTAAGGCGGGGGCATCCTCGGAAGGAGAATACCCCGAAGAAGAGGAAGACGATGAGGAGTGAGAGGAGCCAGAGGAACCATAGGTAGAGGTTGAGCCCATGGCTTACCTCTCAAGGAAGCAAGTGAAGAATAGACGCACGACAAGGAGCTCGGCAGAGAAGAAGACTCAAGAGCTCGGTCGAAGCTCTAATGCTCGGAAGGTCGGCCGCCTCAGACAACTGCAACTCACGCGCGAAGGTAAGGTCCTTTTTTTGGCACCGATCGCACTATTTATAGGACCAAGGAATCCGGTCGATCCGACAGTTGGGATTCATCACTTCGCTCAAGCGCTCGGATCAACCCACGTGTCGTCACCTTATAGTCCTGCAACCCTACACGAGGACCCGGAGCGGGATCGGCTGACGCGGGGCGGTTCGGGAGTCGAGGCATCGACAAGACTGCTAGTCGCTTCGTATGGCAACATCATAATTGCATGCTAGGAATCGAGGTGTTGCGTCACTTCTGTCAGAAGTAACAGAAGCCCCTGACAGTCCCGCCGCTGCATTCCCTGGCAACACTGACACACCGATCATGGGAGTACAACTGACAGGGGTTCGTGCAGGGCTGCATGGCTCTCTGTCTCATTTCTGTAAGATTTATATCACCTTCACCTCGGCTCGTCGCTATGTCCCGAAAAGAAGCTGGGGGGCCAATTGTACCAGTAGCTCTTCGGCTGTTCGGCTCAGTCAGGCCTCATTCACTGAGTAGATTCAAAGCAGGCGATCAGGTCGAACTCGGCCCAGCACAACTCAGGGAAGGTCAGGGCGGCGTCATGCATTAACCCTAGCTGCTCATCCTCAAATACAAATATAGGGATCTCCATGCCGACCTCCCCTATACCGATAGCATATTCGTAAAGAACTTTCTAAAAGCAAGTGACCCATACTACAGCTGGGGGAATCATTCACAAGGGGAAAGATCCGAAGATCACGCTCCCCGTAAGGGCACGATCAATGTAAGCTGGCATGCCATTTATGGCCGAGGTCAATCCTACTGGCCTGCCGTCTTTTACCCCAATCTACGACAATCAAGGTCACGTCCAGGATCACTCCGGGGAAACCTCTTCCAAGTGAACTCTATAAGAATGGATAAACCTCCTTAGTCCGAAGGTACGCAATCTCTGACACACAAACTCCTTCATTGGCTCCCGAGCTGACTTGCTCATCGGAGTGTCTGCCCACCGAGGAGCCTCGGTGGTTTTGCAGGTCGGGAGCTCGAAAAACGCCAACGCCACTTGCGCCATCCTCTCTTGGGTCTACTCGGCTTGAGCCGACCCCGCTGCACCAGTAGCAATAGTACTCATATATCAAAAAGCCACGATCATATATGCACAAAATAGTGAAAGAAAATGTAGAAGGGGCCATTGCTAAGAAAACCAGGTCAGAGAGGAAAAGGAAAGAAAGAGCATGAGAGGTACAATGAAAAGAGAGCATATCAAAGGGAGAGTGGTTTCTACGTGTCAGATGGCATCGAATACAAGTGAGATGGCATCGAAGACAAGTGAGCATGACACTCAAGTGGTTTCTATCAAGAAGAGTGTGCGCCTAGTTGTTGTGTATAACTATCTATAAACATGACACTCAAAGTGAGATCTAACAAGATAAGTGAGCATTCATTTCTCATAAAAAAATGTGGTGTAAAATTCAAGAAAGAAAACCATGTATCACTTAAATTATCTCCTTTGAGTGATTATATAATTACAAGATACAAGGATGGTGATATCTTGTACATGTGTAGAAAAATCGCACTCGAGTCAGCACTTGACATGACACCCTTCAAAATCCCCACGGTTCTCTCTAAGGAGGGACTAAAGTTAGAGAAATATTTATTACTCGTGCCACTGAGAAGAAATAGTTCATTGGAATTGCCGTGCAGAATAATATTAACTCACATGTGGGTCCCATCATTTTTTTCTTTTTTAAAATACAAATTCACTTTCTCAATATAAAAAATCATTTGTGTCCTTTAATTGACTATTTATCACCCTTAGTTGGTTTTTTATCATCCTTAATATTAAGAGTGATATTTATCTAATTTAGGAGAAAATAAAATAAATTTTTACATGTTGAAATTATTTGTCGCTTTTGACCCGCTGTTTGTCACCCTTAGCATTATGGAATGACAAATAGTGGGTTAAAAGGGACAAAAAACTTTATGAGAAATGATATAGAGTATTTAATATTCTTGTTAAGATATAATAACAGTATTTAAGGACCACTAAATGCTCCTACTAAGTGGAGTTTGTATGGATAGCTATTTCTCACCAAGTGATTTGTCATCTTTACTTATGTAACAATCTGAATTATTTAATAATAAATAAAAAAAATAAAAGAAGAACAAACAAATAAAGATTAATAAAGGGAGTAATTATAAAATTTTAAAGTGGTAATGGGTCAAGAAAAGACATAAATAAGAGTAAAGAGAGAAAAATAGTATGAAAATCAAAATGTTCAATTATCCATAACTAGATTGGGCTAAATAAACTTTAACGTGAAAATTAATCGGAAAAAATTGTGTCTAAAACATAACCCAATAAAGGAAATATGTTTCCCATCAAAACCCTAACTTAATTAGGTTTGGAAGACTCTAATTTGGGGAAAGAAATAGTTAAAAATCCACAACCCATGGTGTTTGAGTCATACTTGGACTCTTAAAGCCCTAACCCTTTATATAGACCCCTCAATTTCATCTTCGCCGACCCTCAACATTGCTAAGAAGGTTTTAGATGTGGGGAAAGACTGCTGGAAGGAAGTCGCAGGAAGCCCTAGGATCATTAGTGTTCTTCACCAATTTTACCCTAGACCTCTTAATCCGACTCAAAGGTAGATGTTCTCATGGACTTAATCTAATTAAATCCTTCTATGGGGTCATATCCATGCCTAGATCATGATTACAATGTTTTTCTCCATTTTTATTGACTGTATTTCATTTATTTCAAGGATCAAGTTTCGTTTTTTGTGTTCAAGCATGTTTATGTAGATTTCCCCAAATCATGTTAAACCCTTAAGTTGATGCCAATTAATCCTTATTGTAGGTTTAGAAGCATGTTTTAAATCGTTTCCACATATTTTCCCTCTTTTTAATTTGCTTTAGATCAAGTTTTAAAAGTTCCATATCGAGAATAGCCAGAAAACCCTCGTTGCTATGAAACACGGTGGGTTTCCAAACTGCGTTCTTGAACGCGCCTGTCCGATCCGTGTTCTTGAACCTGCATGTCCGATATATCACTTTCAAGATGTGCTTGTCTAGACAATCGTATTCTTTTAACGTTAACACACCACATGCCCCAACTGCATTCTTAATGCGCTTGTCAATCCAAACATGTTCAGATTGTTGGTTCTACAATTTCATATTTATAATTGAAAACCATGTAATTAGAAATCCATCCTATTTAATTAATTACTATTCAACCCTAAATATGCTATATAGTCACGATACATGTAAATTAAAGATGATTAAAGTCCTTTAATCATGTATCATTGATTCCATCATGTACCTATCCCTTGATCATTTCATGTGTACTTGATCCATGTTCATAATCTCATTATTCAGATAATTTCTCCTACTATTTTATCATGATGACCTCCATGTACCTTTGATTATGGCCTTCTTTTAGTACATGATAGCCTTGTTTTAAATACTCTCATCGAATGATACTTGATGATTGAGACCAATGTTACGATTGTTTCTCCTTTGCTCTGCTGACCATGGTTCCCACATGACCGTCGGGCAAAGTTTTACAATAAACCATCTCGGTGAAGTTGGAACCATCCGTCGAGTATTTTTCATATCGAACTAGAACGGCTTCATTGAGACCTCTATAAGTCTTCACTTTCCATAGATTCCCATATGGTCGTCGAGTCGGTTGTGCTCCAAACACTATAAAACCCAGCTTCTTGAAACCCTATCGTACCGTTATGACATGTTTCAACTAGCCTTTCTATGAAAAATGTACACTGCATGTGATCACAATCACCTTCATAATGCCCTTGTAATCCCAACTATGTCTTCATCCTAAACGCACCTTGTCACATGACCGCGTTCTTATTGTAGTTATGGTCTTGATTGCGTTCAACCTTTTACTACTAGTAGCCTGTGTTTACTGTGCAGATGTCATTTCTCATGCATTTTACATACTGTTTCATGAACAATCTTTCTGCAAAGTCTTTGGAATGGTAGAAACTTTCTTTCTTTGGAATCCATGATCATTTTCGTCTCTTCTATCTAATTAATTGCTTAGCTTAATTCTTGGAACTCGCTTGGCCATTAAATAAGATTGTCTAGATAAAACATAAGACCCAATACCTATGCATGTAGGGCCTGTCTAGTCCTCGGAGGAGCACCTGAAGGCACTTGAGCCCATGAGAGTTAAATGACATAGTGTGACATTGCACCAAAATACTTGCATTCTTGATTAATCTATAGTAATCAACTCTTTGAATAATTACTTGACAAGTTAATTACTTGGCTTATTGCTTATGTTATGGCCAATTCTATATTTTTACTCTTGTTACATGCATGTTATTGTTCTACTTACACCTGAACTTTTAATATTGCCTTTCTCTTACGTGATAGTTCATTGTTTATTCTATTCTCTTGACATCTTATTTCTACTTGTTAGTTTTGGTTTGTACCACTATCTTTTCATTAGTGCATTCTATCCTATTACAATGATAATCACTTAAAACATACCTAGACAAGAGATATAAATCCTACTGAGCATCTCGCTCATCTAGATATTACATATTTTTTTAGGTGATGATATACATGACGACGGGAACAGACAAGAGTGATGAGCATCCAAGATTGCCATAGAAGAGTTATCTCGAGTCATAATAAAGCATTAGTAGAGTTTATTATTTTCTTCAAGGTACTGTAACATGATGTGCGCTATATATTGACTTTGAATTAGTAGTTGCATTAGAATTTAGTGATTTGACATCAATAAAATCAAGAGTTTAGTATTATTCCCAATGTTGTTTCTTTAGTGTATGCTCTGATGATACGACTGGTATACATGTATCTGCTCACATTATGATATTCCACATTGGGGCACAACAACCTACCTATTTGTCACTCTCAACTTGTTATTTGTCACTTCTAGTGTAAAGGATAACAGTGAATTAGGAATATTTAAGAAATATTTAGTACTCTTTTTGGGTGGGACTCACGCACTGATAGATGAACCAATAACATATGGATAGGTAATTTTTCTACCCGTTCACATATACAACTAACATTTTTCTATAAGAAATGAAAGAAAAGATATATTTCTTTGAACTTCTAGTATGGCACAAAAGGGAACATAAAGAAACGTAACCAAATGTATAAAATCACTTTCATAAGGGACTTCATGGCATTTCATAAAGAAGAAATAACATTATGGAAGATTTCCATGAGAGAAGAAAAGACACATACTACATTTTGAAATGGATAAAACTTTAGAATTTATTGATAAAATCCAACAAGACTTGTTCTCTTTCACCAAGTAGTGTGTTTGATTCTAAATTTCTTTTCTTGAAACCATAATGCAATATAAGATGTCTTTTAGTTCTGCAATTGTTTTCTTTCTTGGAGAAATTTACAATTCTAACTTGAAGATGTAGGGTCTCGAATTTGCTGCAAACTGGTGGATGGATTTGATATTTGAGAAATTGGATTGAACTCTTCCTCATCAAGAAGGAGGTCCACGAGAAGGAACAAACCATTAGGAGGTTCTGTGATAGGATCCTAGGAAAAAACAAGAGCTAGAGCACGAGGGTGTGATGATTTGAGATCAATCCCCAAAGTAAAGAACAAAGTTGTGTGTTACCTCCAACTGAAAGAGATTCCTTTGAGATTTAAAGATGATCGAGCGTCCTAGACAATTTCATACGATGTGGCTACATGTATTTAAGACTTGATCATGGGTGTTACCACAAAATAGTGGCCATTATTGGCTATTATGCCCGCTACAAAGATCGTGGGTGGAGATCTTAGCGATCCTGGACAATCCATCATGATCCTCTTTAAGACTCCTCTCATCCCCAATAACTATTCTCTATGTGGGATTTGTTGATGGAGATATTAGGCAGGGGAGTTTGCCACTTCACTTCCACCGAGCTAGAGGCTCCGTCAAACTAAGGACCCACCGGGCTAGATCTACTTGCCGAGTTAAGATCTGTTGAGTTAACATATGGAGCGTAGTTCAAACTAATCTTCCTGCTACTTGCAGTGGTGTTACCTTGGGAACTACATAGTTTCCAAGGGTTGTCCTCCTGGCTTCAACGGCGGGATAAGGAGACCTCCTTAGGTCAGCAGCTCAAGAGCTTGTGGCATTTCGTGGGCCCTGCTTGATAACTGAGCTTTTTAAGGTGGACTCCTATTTAATAATTGAACTTTCATCGATTGGGCCAAGGCTCTATTGTTAGGTCTTATGGATTGGGCTAGAGGACCTATATTCTCCCTCTCCATGTCTAATTTGTGTATGGTATATGCTCCGGAATGAGAACATATTCCTGAACTATAAAATTCTCCTGTATCATCAATAACCAAAGAAGCAACATGCAACTTGATCTGCCGGTCCAAAAAAAGCTGAAGGCTTCTATCAGCTGGATGTTGCATATATCAGAAAGAGAAGGCTTTGCAAAGTAACTCATGACAAGAAGTAACTCTAGACAAGTCATGGGAAGATCTTTTGCCCAGTAACTCTAGATAACAAGCCAACACGTACACTGTATAGGCAAAGGGCCACCAACTTAATTTCCAATCTTTTGTGCTCACACAGCCTATACACCAGTAATCTTTGTCCGAAACGCCCAACTAGAATGCTAAGGACCTACCTGGTCATTTCCAAGCCATGTTAGCGGAAGCCAAGGCAATTCCAGCCAACCTGAAATGTTAAAACGTTAACTTTTTGACTTTTGAAAAATATAAAGTTACGCTAAAATTTATACGTTAAGAGCTTGAGGACATCTTTTAAGTGTTTTCTTACATATGTGATTTCATTTATATAATGTGAACAATTCATGTATTATCTGATAGGTAACCTCCATATTTCTACTGGCATAACATGCATTTCACATCATGACATAAAATCATCTGCTTGAACCTCAAGCTGGGAATCAATTATTGATGTTAGGTCAAGAAGAATAACTAATAATAAACGTTCATAAGAACAAAGAGGTTTCTTATTTACTGCTTCTATTGAAAACTGCGTAAAGTATGCCTTGCGCTATCTGTTCTTTTTGACTATCTAAACTAACATATGGAAACATGAATAAATTTCCTGCTCAATGAGTAAGGCAGTGCTAGATAGCACTCTAGGGTTTAGCTTTTACGTACGTTGTAATTCATTTTTCTTTTGTCATGGTCAAAGTATTTATCTTTTTTGGGACATTTTGATTAGCATTTTAGAGAATATCCCAACCAATTCTAGACATGTACTGACTAATGGTAACACGATTTCCCCACCAATGACCATTTAGCGCCTTCAACCAAGTCATAGATTTTCTGGCTAGGGCATCATATTGAGAGATACACATATAGCTATTGCCAACCAAATCATATAGGCCGAGGAACTATGAGGTCCGATCTTCCTGTCAGCTAATGAACATTTAAATTGGGCTTGAGCCACCAAGACCATCAAGAAGCAAGAGGGCGTTCAGCAAGGTTAGAGGATCTCTTCTCCTCTCATCACTGCTCATGTTGTATATATAGATCGTTCTTTCTTTGTCATTGTATATATATATAGTCTGGTTAATTTTATACTAGTTCTCCTTTTAGTCCAGAATAGTTCAATTTGTTCCCCTTCAGGAGATCAAAAGGTGGAAGGTCCTGTTTTTGCTTTAGAACAATAAAATCTCGTTGAAGGTCAAACCAGATCTATTATTTCATCCAAAAAGAAAACGTGGCTTTGTGGAATATCATGGTGTCATAATATTCACAAAAGATAGAAGATCTTGTATTATACTTATGATCAATAATAAGAAAAAAAAACCTAACAATTTAAATGTCCAACGCATGGTTATCTAATTTTCATCACTTTGAGGAAGCATTTACTATGTGCCAACTATGAATGTTATTCGTTGGAGAAACGACAATACTAGTGGACTGCAGAAATACTCAATTTCAAAGTCGTTGCGAGCAATTCTAATTGGAGGATACGAAATAGATTTTAGTAGGACCTTAGTGAGTGCTAAGCTACTAAGCCCTTTATCCCTGAATAACGAAGAATTATATGTTGTCATCAAGATCATGAATACAACTGGACCATAAATAGTGTACTCAAGACTGACGAAAAGTTGCCGATAGTGGTAGAATCAGGAGAAGGAATATATCCAAAAAAAATAACAAATATAAAGAAACAAAAAGAACAGTGGCTACTATATATGTTTGTGGACCCTTGGCGAATAGTGCGCTCCAAGTCCTTGGCTTTTGGCAAAATCTTCTTAAGAGTAGACAACAGAGGATTTTCGTGCTCGAGGGTCCGATGTAACTTTCCATTTGCTGGTCGGTCGACAATAGAGATGCACAACTTAAAACTCTAAAAATCTGTGTAGAAGAAGAGAACAGTAGAAGGTCAATCAACAGCGCTAGACATCAGTTGACAACTTTCGTGTCTCTTTTAACTTAAACGTCGCATCTGGAACATTAGAGACTCAGCATAGATGCACGTAGGGTTCGAGCTAGGTTATAAGTATCTGAGAGGTCCTCCCTTTCCTAGACGCAGTTCGGAGGTTTCCCTTTTGCTCAAACTAATTGCTTTGCTGTTCCCTAAAGCTCTTTTCTTCCTCAATCTTTCCACTTCCAACGTCTGCAAGAAGAGGGCCACTCTAGAGCTTAATTCCCCTAGCTAGTTCTTGTCAACATTCCTTGATCACCAACTGGTCTATATGCAACAAATGTTGATTCTGATCTCTTTGACAGTCTGTTTCATAATCTAATGACATTATCCATATTGCTCGTGTTTGGAACCATTGGACAGAATAATTGCCATAAAGATCCAATACACTACTACTTTTTCTACATTCCACCTCTTTATGCCAGCACTTTGAAGCCTCCAATTGAGCATGCCGTCCTCTTAGATGTCATGCCTTTAACCCGAGTGCACTTTGTGGTGGTGGTCCGGGGGGGGGGGGGGGGGAGAGAGAGAGAGAGAGAGAGAGGAATGTGCACAATATCGTGTCCAAAGTTCTATAGGATTTTGCAATATATAAGAAAGTTCTCGACAACGGTGCCTGCTTTCGACTAATGTGATCCGCAGGCTGATCCATACTCTTTTTCTCCAGATACTGTGGAGGGACAGAATAACTGCTTTGCTAAAGCACCCATCTCGAGTTTCGACAGTGCACGCAGTTGGGGAATGAAAAGGTTGAAGGATTGTCATGGCCATCAAATCAAGATTGCGTACGTCATGACAATTTTCCCCTTCTGAACACACGCTCGCGCTCCATGGCAGTGGCCTCATGCTGGTTGACACACAAATGTGAGGTGAGGGAGAGAAGGTCACATCCTGTTTGTTTTCGATCGTATAACTGACAAATAAGAGCTGGCATTGCTAATAATTCTTTTTAATGTTGGGTTGAGAAGGGGCTCGAGAAGGTTTGCACTTAATTTGCACTCATGGTATAAACTAAGCATTAGCAATACTCTCGTAAGATCACCCGGTACGTAATGAGAAGGGTGGACGCATTTTATAGATCAGATGTGTTAATCCGACATAAGAACATGAGTTGATTAAGCTTTTGTGCCTTGTAATCGCGTTCCGATGCATGTTACCCAAGTGACACTGGCATAAATCCACGAGTATAGTGCTAATTTTATTTTCCATGGAGTTGAAATTAACCATGGAGTTCGACCTATAATGGAGAGGAGGAAAATAATAGGCGGAAACCCAACACAATTAACGGCATGCACTGAACCCAATCCACTGACGTCGAGATTGCCGATGATGGAATCCCAACCGACGACACTAATTAGGAACAAGGAAAAGACAGAGACCCCGGAGGGACTATGAAAACGAATATTAAGTGGGAAGAAACCCTAGGGGAAGGAAATAAAACAGGCAAAGTGGAGAGTAGCTAGCCCTTGTTTCGACTAGAGACCAACGGTGACCCCGGTGCTTAGACCTAACAATAAATATTAGACAAGGATGGCAACATACCTAGGGGCGGAGCTAGCTAGACAAGCCCAAACTGGTGTGCCATGTGAGATTATAAACACGATCTTATACATGTGGGTCTCATTAATTTCTCGAGGGAGAGTAGATAGTAGGAGAAGGTAACAGAAGATGAAGGTAGTCGCCATCATGCATGATTGAATGAGATCACTAGCTAGAGAAGCAGCAGGCCTAAGCATCAAGAACCAGTACCACCACCAGCAACATCAGAAGAAAAAGGAGAAGAGGAAGAATAACAGCTGCAGCGAGGACATCGATGGATGGATCGAGAGAACCGGGTCAGAAGGGGTGGGGGATGAGTACCTGGTGCTGGCGAAGTCGTAGAGGCGGCCGGTGCTGGAGAAGATCATGACGCCGACCTCGGCATCGCAAAGGATGGCAAGCTCCCTGGCCTTCTTCAGCAGACCGTTGCGGCGCTTCGAGAAGGTTACCTGCCTGCTGGTGGAGTTGTCGATCCTGCGGATCACAATCTTTCCCCTCCCCATTCTTCCTCTCTACCACACCACAACACCGACAAAACAAGTATCACAAGTTAGATCCAATGGAGTTGCAGGCCACTGAGTCAAGACGGGGGGACGCCCCCAGCGCCACGACCGCATCCAAGGAAGGGTTCGACAAAATTCCTGCCTTTTCAGAGAAAGAAACAGGCAAATCCCTCGGAACAAGAAATTGATTACCTACCTCTCCTGTTCCCCAACGGAAACGGTAGGTTAATCGGCAAGAAATTTCAGCAGCAAGCTAATTCCAAGACGATGGAGAGGGAGAGACGCAGGCTGATCAGGGAAGAAGGACAGGAGGATGAGATGGAGGAGGAGAAGAGGTGCGGGCTGGTTTTTGTTGCTTAGCTTTATTTAGCTATACTCCCATCTCTCCTCGTCTCCAAAAGAAACTCCTGGGGTGGAGGGTGGTGGCTCTTTTCTCCCTTTTTTAATAATAAGTTCGGACTGCCCAGCTGGGAATGCATATAAATGGAAACCTTAATCACTGGGTGGTTTCCTGTTTTCCCTTTTTACACCGGAGGAGGCCATTTTTGGCTCCCCAGAAAACCACTTCTCCCCATCTCCCTCTCTCTATCGCTCCCTCTCGCCTGCGCGCAAGACGACAACATGCGGGAGGTTTCATGTCAGGATGGCGGTTTCTGATTTTCCTAGAAAAAATAGGCGGGGTGGTGCCCTGACAGAGCCACCTGCCGTATGGATCAGTGACACGTATTTCACTGACAACGTAACAGCGTGGGAGTTCTCCCGCTTCCTCTGACAAAAATGCCCTTTTAGGGCTCCAGTGTCCTGACCCTGACCAGGCGGCATCTATCGGCGTCAGCAGCTGCATCAAGTGCCACGTCCGCAATCACACGGACACGGGTTGGTGTTTCCATCCATCGCCTCAGTGGTCTCTGCGTCTGCCTAATGAAGGGGTCTGGCCATTTTTGGAAACTTACGAGGGCGTTTCCGACGATACAATTTTTGTACCTTTGTCGGAACCCAGCAATCTGCGCTAAGTTCCGAGATGGCGGGACGGGTGACTCGGCCCTGACTCGGCACGGCGAGTTCCGGATGGGAAGGTGTCCCCACGTTCTGTACGGACGTCCGTCAGAGCAACGTTCGCCAAGATTAGGAAAATATTTCCCGAATGAGAGAAAAACCCACCAATGGGTGGAATGAGTGGATTTTTATTCCAATCCAAAAATGGTCTGGCGAGCAAGTTGTGGTTGGTGGCTTCTTTTGGGGGGAGGTTACCAAACAAGGCAACATTCCGAGGAAGAGCTAGCCATCCTCCGCACGCAAAATCCTGGTTAAAAAGGTTCCCCACAAGTCCCCTTCTTGCCACCACCCAACACCCCCACACTTTACATCTATCTGCCCATCTATCAATCTGTCTATCTCAATCCCTATCCGTCTGATCTGGCCTTCTCTCTCTCTCTCTCTCTCTCTCTCTCTCTCTCTCTCTCTCTCTCTCTCTCTCTCGCGCGCGCGCGCGCGCACACACACACAGTTGTTTAGGGAATGTGTGAGAATGCCATGAACAGTGTTCCTTGATGTCGGACAATTCCAACTTCCAACCACTCTGTCTCTCTGTGTGTGTGAGAGAGAGTGAGAGAGAGAGAGAGAGAGTTCTGAAAATGTGGAATCCAACAACTTTACATCTATTAGTGGTTCTGCTCCTTGTAGATACCACACCATTTTAATGGAGATTGTTGAGAAGAGGCTTCATGTATGCTACTTGAATGACTTTAGTAAATGTCTGTTGCAGCTTCAAATGACAGGAAGAATGGGCTCATCTCATGTGTCCCTCCTTCCCAGTCGTTCTTTACCCTGCAGGTTTTACCCCTTTTAGATTATAAAATGTGAAGTCGGAGCTTTGGATTGTGAAAGCTTTTACTTATATATGCTTACATTATTGAGAAAAGGATTGGTAGGATACGCACAGTGGTTATTCATCTTTGTTGTTTCACATAAAGAAGTCAAATGATCTAAAATGGGGAACTGATCATCAATGGTTGCTAGCTATAGAGTTTCATAAATACGGTGAAGGCCTTGTCGAAAAAATATACTTAGATGCCATGAATAATAAAAAGCATGGTCCCTATTATTTTATAATGTATGAAAAATAAAAAGTTGATTCCATAACTAAATCAATATAAAAATACATATATATGTGAATATATGAGAAAAATAGATTATTTGAAATATTTGGTTATATTGACCTCTTTTGCAAGTAAATTGTGCCCGATTCTAGGATTCTGATTTCCAAAATTCGGAGTCGATTCCCAATCCGATCCACCGAGTCGACGGATTATAAAACTATCCAATCCACGGAGTCGGCGGGTCACGAGTTTTATAGGTTATTTCTCAAAGTACAAAACTAGTGCTCTCCGGAGCATGATCCTTATCACCAACATCTACATTGGATTCTTTATTTCAAAGGATTCTTTGTTCCAAAAGTCGTAAACCATGGTTTAACCTATGATTGACCATTTATTATAGTTTATTCTAGCACTTAACTATGGTTGGATCCATGATTATACTTACGTTATCTTCATCAATTTTTTATTGCGTGAAAAGAATATATTTTGATAGCAGGGCCATTCGATCTCCCGGGTATTGATTGCAATGCTACTGTCTTCTCCCCCACACCCTCAACTACTTTTTCCTCTTACTTTCTCCTAGTCCTTGCCCTTTAGGCATAAGTTTGGCCATGTATAGTTTACTTCAATTCCTTACCAAAAATCTATTAGGTATAACATCAAAGTGCAACAGGACAGGTTCAAAAAGCACAGGCGGGTCAGCATTAATGTCCTCGATGGAGAAACCAGCAACCATACCGTAAATGGGTAAGGTAATTTTCTCTTAATTCAGATGAAAACTGAGGAACATCATCCTTTACATATAGGACAGTCAACTTCATGGAATTCGAAGCCAGTTAGCCTGGAGTTATTAGTTTAGTATTTCTATGCCTTTATCGCCAAGTTGCCAAGCTTCCTTGGCGTTTACCACATGTGAAGAAGCTTGGAATTAAAATCTCACAAAGAGATAAGATTAGATTGTCAGGAAGATTTGAAAGAAGGAATAATCCACAATAACATGCTGTTCAAGCATCGATCGACCTGTCATAGTAAACGCTCCACAAATTAGAATAGTTCTCATGTCTTAACACTGTCGGTGTTTTTCTATCTACTCCCCCTTCAATATTTGTTGATAGGATTGGGAAACGTTGTCAAGTTTCTCCCATGTTCTAGGAAGTCAACATTTTTATGTAAGAGTTTGAATGAGACCGCGGCCACATGTCAGTAGCAGATCTGCTAAACAATAAGGAAAGCCAAAATGGGTCATTTGTATCCCTTTCATGTGGAGTAAAGAATCCTCTTTGCTGGCAGCTGGTTTCCACTCTCTACGTTATCAGCCATGTTCGCCGAGTCCTTCTCTTCTTTCTTTTAATTTTTTGGGTAAGCTCCGAGTCCTCTTCCCTTTCACACATGACACATACGCGACATTAATCTTATGTCATCCGGCTTACTTAACCAATGAAACGAGAGGGACGCACGCAATGCATCATACTATGCGACATGATTCCGGTGTATGCCTTGAAACCCAAATTATTTACCGGGTGAAAGGGTCCTTTTCTCCTATTCTTAGTCTCTGATGGGTCATGTCAATATAACTGCCTAACCTACAAGATTCAACAGTAATGTGAGTTTATGTCTCTCTCATGTGCAAGTGCATTTATATGCAAGTCTTGGTTTCTTCCCATCTCTTTCACGAGGAGAAGTAGTTAGTCATGATATCTATGCATATCTATGTTGTTTTGTCTATATATGAACTGAAAGCCTTAACTTGTGGTTAGATTGTTCCCATCTCAGTTCCCTTCAACGGCCCGATGTGCAGGAACCCACCATCTGGATTCACAGAAGACGACAGCTCTCTAGCTCTCAGCTTCAAAAATCTAAGCCAAGAGAGAAGAGCCTCTTCGAGGACCTGCCCCCAAACACAGGCTTTCCTTTTTTGCTTAGTCTGTGCTGTTAGCTCCCGAGGCACACGTGATGGCGCCGGAGCTCCGGCGAGCACGTGGAGATCGAGGACGTTCTTTCCGCCCCACTTTCGCCGTCGTCGCGATCGAGGAGACTGGCACCACCACGCACGCCTGCCGGCATGACCATCTAGGTAGTCTGCAGCCATAAGAGGCCTGGCTGCAAGGGCACCAACGCAGCCACGATTCATGTTCGGAATTTGAGCAAAGGAAAGGGAGAGCAGACCCACGGTCAGACCACCCCGTACCCCCACGGCAGCACCGAGGGGACACCCATTATTAATCTACTGCTCCACATCCCCCCCACCCCCCAAGTATAGTGCTGTGCTTGGAAGAGCGAGCAGTAAACCCTAGCACTCTCCATTATTAAACATAAACTACCACCCGTCCTCAATCCATGGGCTTTGGGTGAGATAACACCGCCCTTCCTCCGGATTGACGGAAACCCACGTGGGATGGGTTCCATTGACCAATGAGCGTGGTGGATGCTGCTTAGAGTTTTGTCTACTCATGAGGCGTACCCTGCCCTTTAGTTTAGTGGCTCCATTGGCGAGGGGCCGATATATATATATAATATGCAAGCAGAAATGGGAAGTTGGAGAGAGTAGAGTCGATGCCTCCAACGAAAAGCCATGGCCAAGTGTCAATCATCGCCAAATCATGCACTAACTTAGACCAAGGAGAGAGGACGATCCCACCTAAAGCAACCCATTTGTTTATGAATCCCAACAGTGGAACTGTCACTTTTATCGGACTCTCTTCTCTCGGCAAATCACATGACGTACGAGAAAGGGGTTTTCTTTTCTTTTTACCTCGTTCTTTCTCTGTTACTGGTGTGGTGGGAATTATTACGTGATATCGTATCACATCAGGTGACAGATGATATGTTAGTTAAAGACTATAGAAGGACGATGAATGCAAGAAGAAAAGAAGCTTTTCCTTTTAATCTATTTTTCTACTTCCTCTCGCGTCTTTCTTGCCACGCCCCATGTCCTGCAAGCAGGAGTTACAGGTGGCTTCAAGTACGTCTCATTGGGAGGCGAGGCATGTTTCCTTTGACGCTTCCACCGCCACATGTGCCCTATCACTCGACTCGAAAAGGGAGAAGAAAGAGGGAGGAAGGAGAAGATGGGGGAGGTGCCTGTGTGCTTGTGACTCATGACTGTCCAAAGCGAACTTTGGGGAGTATCTAATTTATGGACACCATGAACCGGTGCCGGCTACTTAAAAGTGGTGGTGAGTGGCTGAGGACGAAAGAGAAAAATTTAGTGTACTTTTTTATTGTACTTAAATACAATATGATTAGACACTAAATCTATGTGACACCACTCATATGGGGAGTGATAAAGTGGCAACTCAATTATTGAGTGCCACATAAATTTAGTGTTTAGTCATATTACACTTAAGTGTAATATAAAAGTGTACTAAACCTTTCTCAGGACGAAAAGATTCGAATCCTAGGTGCCCACTGTTTGGCGACTTTCATGGGCCAGAGCGTAGGTTAATTTGTATGGCTTGAGGGTGCCTTGTTCTCGCAAAGCAATCAGCGCTACAGCAGTTCAGTTTCTTTAAGTGATCATCCAACACTCACAAGGAAAGTCCTCCTGGAGTACATATTTTCTCTATTATGTTTACCACAGTAAAATTATCTCGTGTTATTCAGAAGCATGCTTTTCTTCAATAGTACAACATGGGTTACCGCCGACTATTTTCTATAAAGGCCAATTGTATATAGTTGTCAGAACATGTGACGATGATTAGATAGTCGTATTTTTACATTTAGCTATTTTAGGATTGGCAATTCTTTAGATGTTTGTAAATTGTCGTTGTATTCAAACGGTCAGTCTTTTCACATTTTTCTACAAAGATTCTCGATGGTTTAAAAATTGTCGGCTATTCTTTCAAATTATTTTTTATTATTAATATATTGACATTCAACTATATAATTCTCGGTAGTAGGAAAACCATTGACTATTCTTTCAGGTTTTTTTTTAATATTAATATATTGACATTTGTCACCTACTAAATATACATTCATATAATTTCACTAGTCTCTAAAATATGTATATCCACAATATTTTATTTCACAATTACATATATGTTTTCAGAAAAAAATCACAATCATATTTTAATATATTAATCTTTTCTACACAAAATACACTTTCAAGTGCATACTCTATAAAAGTACACTTTTGTCATCCACATATACAATGAAAAAGAAGAACATCAAATTTATTAAGACATCTCTTTTTCTAAATTCAACATTTCTTTTTGGCGTTTCCTTAATTTATTCATCTTGAACTTCTCGTGCAAACGATGCACCTCCTGCAGCCATTCAGAAGTAAACCACATGCTTGGCATCCAATTGCAGCTCCTGTAATGGCACTGCCTTCAGGAGCTTCAACCGAACATGGAGCATACCAGGTTGTGTTGCCGCGCAGAAGTCACCCTCTGGGAGCAACCCCGGGCTGAGGAGGCTCCGGTGGACATCGTAGGCCAGCACCTGCAGGAGGAACTGCGCGGCGTAGACCCTGAACAGCTCTGCCTTGATGGCCATGGGCAGGTTCTCCGACCTAACATCCACGGCGTAATGGTGGACGATCATGTTCGGGTCGACCTGGAGACAGAGGCTGCTGACGCTGAGCGCCAGAGTGGTGTTGGTCCTGTCGGGATGCTGGACAGGTGAAGGCGAAACCCCCATTCTTGCAAGGTCGGATGTCAGGGAGTCTGCAAGTTTTCTCTGTGATGTTAACAGGAGGGAGAATATACAACAAACAGACAGTGTCATCACATCAGGAGTTCAAAAATCAAAATCTTCCCAGTTGAGGAAGAAGATAAAGATGAATAACATGAGAGAGTTGGAATCTGAAAATTTGCAGAGATTATACAGTGTGTACTAGGATGAGATTGCTTATAAATTTGACGCGGCATCACAATTCATCAGAAGCTGTGGAATTATGAACTAGGAAATACTTGAGAGAGTACCTTCACTTCTGAGGTTGCGTCCAGCACCAGATTATGATCTTCCGTGGCCTTGTTGTACCTTTTGATCACTGACCTCATACTGCCATATCGAAATACAATGCCCGTAAGCAATTTCCTTTTACATATATCTGGTGCCTTTAAGTCTGTAAGACCAGCACAAGTATGAAGAGCAAAATGTGCAAACAGAAAGGCCGAAAACCATAGCAACAAGTTCACATAATGAAGTCATGACTTGTGGAGAGAGAAATGCTTGTTTGTTTTGCTGTGAAATGACGTGATTGTCCAGATTTGATCAGTCACCAGATTTTAAAACCGGTGTTTTTTTTTTGGTCTTCAAAGTGCTTTGTTGGATAATTATAGGACAAATTAATTAGGAGTTCCTATAAGATGTTTGACTTATTTTCTATTCCTTGATAGAGTTGTAACTTATTATAGTAAGTGTTATCTCCTATTACAGTATACGTTAAATTCTATTACAGTAAGGACATCTCTGTTATAGTCAGAGACTCCTAATTAATTTGTCCATAACTATATAATAAAATTAAAATGATTGCTGTTCTTTATAGGCATTTCTTTTATCTTTGTTTCTCGTGTATGTTTCTTATTTAGTTTATGAGAACTGCGCCTTATCCCATGGAAGATAATAAAATTGATGTGGATTAATGTTTGACAAACAATTCTATTACTTGAGCATCCGACAAGCCAATAGGATTAATTTACATCAACTTTGTTGCTCTTCATGTAGGGCAATAAGTATTTCTCTTAGTTTATTTTTATTGCTATCATCGTGATCTTTATTATTAATTATTTATTCGATATCATGACTAAGTGATGGACTTGAAGGATCTCTTTTGAGACTGACTTGTGAAGTTCACTATCTACTTTTGCAGGTGATGGGTCACATGCACAATGCCCACTCCGAAGTGGATAGTAGATTGAGGAGGATGACCTCCTTGCACCAATAATAGTTTCAATTTACTTCCCCAGGATATATGCCTCACATAGGAGATGTACTTTATTTTTTTTACTTGTATGACCATTGAGATGTTTGTATCATGTAAATATTATAATTTAATTTCAGTTATAGCTATTTCAATTTCTTGTTCATCTCACTAGGTTGGATAGTTGTCCTTTCAAGTCTTCAAGCTAGTGGGTGACGGAATGAGATTACGTATCTTTAATGGGTTGGATCTTTGGTTGTTACATTCTATATATGATGCTATGTTCTTGGTGTGACGCCCTATTTGTTGAGTACCTTAATGCTTTAGGCATGTTACGACAGAGGGGGAAGTTGGGGGACCTTAGGCATGACCAGTTTGAAATTGTCCTTTTGGGACCTCTTCTATGTGATGTTCAGTCTGTCCCCATGTAATTTTAATTAATTACATATTTATTTTGGTGATTAACAAAACCAAACAAAATCCTATCAAAAAGTTCTAACACATATTTCATAAGTCTTAAGTACAGAAAATATACTAAGGTCAAACAAGCCAATATTGGTAAGTATTACCTTTCTGAAGCTTTAATCATTTCAAGATCATATTTCTCTAAGTCCACACCGACTCCTGTTGAAAGTCACAACGATTTCCTTATGTGTGTATCGATTTCAATAGAGCTATAACGATTTGATATCATAACAATTTCTTTATAAGATTGAGATATCATGTGGTTTCAAACAAGTCGTTCCCGTAACGATTCTTTAAGTCATCGTAACGATTTCTTTAGAACTCGTAACGACTTGCCCGTCGTAACGATTCCTTAAGTCATCGTAACGATTTCTTCAGAACTCGTAACGACTTGCCCGTCGCAACGATTCTTTAAGTCATCGTAACGATTTCTTTAGAACTCGTAACGACTTGCCCGTCGTAACGATTCCTTAAGTCATCGTAACGATTTCTTCAGAACTCATAACGATTTGCCTTGCACAACGATTCCTTTAGAGCTCATAACGATTTGCTTCGCGCAACGATTTCTTTAGCGCTCATAACGATTTGCCTTGCGCAACGATTTCTTTAGAGCTCATAACGATTTGCTTCGCGCAATGATTTCTTTAACGCTCATAACGATTTGCCTTGCGCAACAATTTCTTTAGAGTTCATAACGATTTCTTCGTTGAACACATCAACTTGCTTTTCATAACGATTTGTTAAGTTCTCATAACGATTTCTTCATTGAACACATCGACTTGCTTTCCATAATGATTTTTTAAGTGTTCATAATGATTTCTTCGGTAAACACATCGACTTGCTTTCCATAACGATTTGTTAAGTGTTCATAATGATTTCTTCGGTGAACACATCGACTTGCTTTTCATAACGATTTGTTAAGTCTTCATAACGATTTTTTCGTTGAACACATCGACTTGCTTTCCATAACGATTTGTTAAGTGTTCATAACGATTTCTTCGTTGAACATATCGACTTGCTTTCCATAACGATTTCTTCAGTATTCATAACGATTCCTTTAATGAATACAACGATTTGCTCTCTATAACGATTTCTTCAGTATTTATAACGACTCCTTTAATGAATACAACGATTTGCTCTCCATAATGACTTGTTGGTATTCATAACGATTTCATAAGTCATATAGACAATGACTTTATGGTTTATATCGACTTGATATTTATCTTATCTCTTAAAGCATTGAATAGTCAAAGTCTTCTCTTATTTGTCTGACTGTTGTACATTTAATGAAGACAGAACGTATCTCTGCATGCATGAAGATGATATCTTTTCATTATCGTGCATATTCTGTCAACATCTTTTAGAACAAGCTATTTGGCATTGCTATTTTGGTGAATATTCACATCAACGTTTACTGACAACAAGAGACAGCCTAGCTGTCTACTGTTCTAGTATTTAATATGTGCAGGGTCTTAAAGACATTCTATCATACAACGTTGGACCATATATATAGACGCCAGAAGACCTTATCTCTTTGCGTGCTCAACTGGATAAAAGATTGTTGAAGCTTCCAAATGTCAAGCAGTCTAGCGTCTACCAATCTAAGAGACAACGATTACTTCAACGACCGTATTTCAAATGGAGATATAAATACAAGACAGAAGATCAGAAGAAAAGTATGCATGATCAACGTACAAATAATTCAAATCTTCTGATAGAATTCTAGAGCCAAGAACCTCATTCCTTCTCGTGTTGCTCTTTGCTCTCCACACTGTAGTGAAAATCTTGAGAGAGCTCGTGTAGTTCTGAGAGTTTACTGTGTTTCTAGATCTTCTACTCTCAGTCCTGCTTGCTTCAGATCTTAGCTTGTTGAAGCTTGATCTAGGGGCTTGTTTTTACTGCTTACTTTTGCTGTGGTTGTTCCCTTCTGTGTTGAAGGAAGACCTGGTAGAGCTTCCAGGGTGTTGTTGTTCCCTTCTGTTGTGAAGGAAGACTTGGTGGGGTATCCAGTGTCATGCCCTGCCAATTTAGCAACGGAATAAATCCGGGAGGCATGAACAACGAGTATGGTAACGAAAATTGCACATACATTCGCAAATATCAGAGCAACTAATGAACAATAATTGTAATAAACTCATCATTTTATTGATAATTCATCTAAACTATTACAACTACTAATTCAGAGCCAAAACATAGGGCTCAATGACTTTATTACATTGGAAAAGAAATCTAAAGCAAATATCTAACTAGACTCTAAGGTACTAAGGACATTCCATCGCTATGACTTCAGGATGCTCATCACTCCAGTCCAATCCCGTTGTTGTATGTAAGGTCGTCACTTGACTTACCTGAAAACACAATAACCAATAACGAAGGGTGAGCGATAACGCTCAGTAGGACTTAATATCTCATGTAAACAAGCATGCTTTAAGTGATTAATGTCTTGTAACGCAGGTTAACTAGAGAGAACGATCAAGTATAGTCAAGAGAGTAATAGTACAAGATAACAAGTGAACGATATTACATTTCGCAAGAGTATTGCAAAATTAGGATGACAACATAACGAGATAGCATGTAACAAGATAGTGTATAATAAGATAGCGTGTATCAAAATGACATGTAATAGGATAGCTTGTATCAAGGTGGCGTGTAAAGAGATAGCTTGTATATCAAGATAGCGTGTAACTAGATTGCATGTAAGGAGATAGCGTGTAAAGAGATAACATGTAATGAGATATTGTGTATGGTTGCACCACGGTGCACTAGTCGAGTACGGCAATAGTCACTTTGGGACAGTAGCCGTTTAACGATAGTACATTACGTCTGAACTCCTTAGACTAATGTTATAACAGTCAGTGCTAGCACACTAGTAGCACAGAACTGGTACAATATGTCTGAACTCCTCAGACTAATAATAAAACAATTAGATGTCTAGTCAATATCGAGATAGTCAGAACCAGTGCAATGCAGAACATCGTCAATAGCCCCTGCAGGTATTTTCGGATGGCTCTCTGCCCCTAGGACTAGATTGGAGCCCCTCGGACACTCTCCGTACCCTGCACACTATGCATTCAAGTCAGTAGGGTCACCGGACCCATATTATGGCGCTAGACAGTCATGTATAGTACAAGCAATGGGAGCCGCAACAGCTCAAGAGTCTCAAGAGAGTACTAGATGAATAGACGAGATAGTAGAGTGAACGTAAATAGATGAGAGTACAAGGATAGTAGATGAGATAGGGGTATAATCGTAAAACAACGACAAATCATGATAGTAACGGTTGCACAGCACCAGGTCGGGTATCGGCAGTCTGGTAGAAGAAGTCACCACCGCCCACTAGCCATGATAAGAACACTGGCCAGGTGGTCCGGCGTGATCACAAGATAAGAGAGATCTCACTAAGGCCGTTTGGATCGTATTGATCCCTAAGAGTGTAACGGGATTTAAAGGTACAACCAGCTCGTCGGCAATGGACTTGTGCCAAAGCCAAGAAGACTTACGGAGGCCTTGACAAGGAGTCCCTGGTCCAGTCGAGAGTATTCCCGATGGAGAGGTGGTCCAAGTCAAGAGAAAGTGTGTAGAAAACAGGTCCGTTGTGCCTCGAGTGCTCGAAGCCGAGAGAAAACGATAACGGTATTTAAAATGCGTGAGTAAAAACAGAAACAATTGTATTTAATAAAATAGGGTAATTTAGTCATTTATTTTGCTAAGTTACCAGATACATTATTGCATAAATTATTAGGGTCAAATGGCAATTAATAAAGTCACGTGTGTGTAAGTGTAAAGAAATCTTGAAGATATGACAAGTCGTGCAAACGCCATTTTAAATAATTAAAATTATATCATTAATGTCATTTATTAATCCACCAAGTCGAATTAATTATAACATGATTTAATCATGGCTAATTAAAGGGTATAAAGCTTAAACAACAGGGCATATGCACAATTTTCCATTCTGGTCGGATTCATGAAAACGCGGCAGACTCACCCGTCGCGGTTCAAGTCGCGACGGGGCGGTCGGGCGCGACACGGGCCTAGCCGGTCTGGCCCGGACCAGGGTGAATCGTGGCGTCAAAGGCCGCCGCTTTCTTAACGCGACGTTAATGGCCGGCGCGACCTCACTGATATCGCAGCGGATCGCGCCGTCGCGATAACAGGTGAGATTGCCTTTTTTCCCTTTTTCCCAGGGCGAGTCCTCTGTGATACAGGGACGTTCTAAATTCCATATAAAATATTATGGTGATCTAAAAAGTACGAAATCAGTTTTAAACGAAAGTAGACATGTATATCTATCAACATGCACGATTAATTTGAAAATAGACAAGGTTTAGACATGCATTGATCAGGTTACTTTTAGGTGACCTAAACAGGCACAGTCAGGGTTCAATGAATTAATTAGAGGTGTATACATGATGCAAAATTACAAAACCAAGGGCGTTCAAAAGCTAACAGGATGTAGTATTTATGATAATTTTATTATGATCTGAAGTCAAGCATAAATGGGGTTCACAAGCAATCATGAAGGGTCAGGTGTATGTATCTGATAGAGTTTCAAAGAATTAATTCTCCCTCGTGGGAGGTCGAAATAGAGCAAGACCAGAGGCGTTTGGAAGCTAGTATGATTTAGTATAACTGAGAATTTTATCACGGCATGGGAACAAGTACATGCAGGGAATTCAAGAAAACATGAGATTTCGGGTTCATAGTACAGCAGGAGTTCACGAATTAAATTCGCCCAAATGGATGAGTGGAATACAAGAAAACCATAGGGCTCTTGAAGAGGTACATGAAAACTACCTAGGATAATTATTTCACGATTTTAGCTTGAGAGATTGCCTACCTTTTTCATGGAGTAAGAAAACCCTAGTTTGGATGACGAAATTATGAAAACCCTTCTTGCTCCAAGCCTTCTCCTTCCTTGCTCCTTGGTCCAGATCTTCTCCTCTTCGTCTCCAAAAGTCTTAGCACGAAATTGTGGGGTGCTAGGGTCAAATGGGGGGTGTTTTGATGGCTTGTAGAGTTCTAAATCACCTAAAACTCTTTCCTCCTCCTCTAATTACGAATTTCCATAATTATCACATATTTTTCTTGCTATATCTATCTAATTGGGTAAGGGAGATGCCTAATTTCATGGGTAATGATTTATGACAGGATTAGGACTCTTATTAAGATATATATGAGTCATATTAGTGCTTTAATGACCCCTTTTTAATTAAGAGATAATATAGTTACAAATTTTCCTATTTAATTTGGGTCTCTTATATTTAACCTAATTGTCTCTCATCTAAATCCCAATTTTAGATTAGGATAGAGTCCTATTAGGTTAGACTAGGGTTAGGACTCTTTTTAAGATAAGTAAGAGTTAAAATAGTCATTATCTTAACCATTTTCTTTTTATTACTATTTTAGGTACGAATTTAGTCTAATTACTTCCCATCTCATGATGGGATCTTCATATTTGGGCCCAACAATTTATGCTAGGACCATTAGTAAAACCCATTACTAATTTAGTTTAATGCGTATTGATTTAATTCCAATTATTCACCCTTTATTCTCATTTAAATCTATTTATCCCACTTATTCAAGTAACTCCATATTTTTAATTTGATTAAATATTATTCATGCCAATATTTCTAATCTTCATCATTTGGGCTCTTACTCTTGGCCCAATAACTCAAATGAGTCTAGTTGTACAACCCATGTACTTACTTTACTTAATGGATTTTTAATTATCCTTTTATTAGAGAATATATTCATGGACCAAGATTATCTATTGGTCTAAATATCACAATGGGCTATCATCCCATACTATTTAAAGTCTACTCATATATTTATTTTAATTTATAATCCACTTTGGATCATAAAAATTGGATTCTTCGACTTATTCCTGAATTATGCTAATAAGTCGAATAAATTCTTAAACTAAGTCCAAATGATTTTTCTACGCCCAAATTTTATGATGGGTCATTAGAGAACATTATTTAAAGTATAACTACTATTTTTAAGAAATTTTTATAGGAGTTTATACGCATGCAATAATGATGCGTACCATTTTAATCAATTGAATTTATTAATAGATAAAATTTCTATTTATCTTTAATTTTTAATTAATGGATTTTTCGGGGTACTACATCCAGGGTGGTATAATTCCCTTCATGTAAAGGAAGACCAGCTGAGCTGGGTGTTGTAGTGTCCATAGGGGAACTGTACCCTAGTTAGTAGAATCCTGAGTTGTTGCTCAGGGACTGGACGTAGGACTCCTAAGGAGATGAGGTCCGAACCAGGATAATTTCTTATGTTGTGTGGCTATTTTTCTTGTGTGATTGCTCTTTGAACTAACTGTCACTAACCTTCATCGAAGAACGTCTTTGTGTGAATGTTTTAATTACAGGTACTAATCAAATATTTTTTAAAGACCCATTCACCCCCCTCTGGGCTTGTCAACTGGGCAACACTATGTTTTGAGCATACGTACATAGTGGGGGAAAATGGCTAGCGGCAATGACTTGTGTAGATCACTTGTGTGCACATGCGGTTTGTGGAGCCATGATACCTAATTAGTTTCATTTTTCTCACTTGTCTCACTCTGTAAGGTTTAAGAGCTTAATAGAGGTGATTAGGAGTGGGGTCGTGACTTAGCTAGACTACGGTGTAGTTAGTTGCATTGAGTCGTCATATGTCTCACTTTGTGTGTGAAAGTGGTTAGGTGTGGGGCAACATTGGTGTATCTGATTAGTTGTGTGTATCTGACTAGTTGTATTTTTTGTCATTGAGGTTAGTGTGTTGGTCGGAATCAGATAGACTAGTGTAGGATGATTAGTCTTGGTCCCATAGTAGTATAATGTTGTCAACTCTCTCTCTATGTGTATCTTTCCTTTTCACCATCTAGTGGACTAGTTCAACACTTCATTGTTCATGGTATAGTTTGATTTGTTTAGTTTAATTTAATTATTTTTTTATAACATTTTGTTGTGCATGATTTTGGGTAAGTGGTGGGAATTAAAGGGTCTCTATTGAGCCTATGACTCATGAGGCTCACTGTACTTTTGTTGATGAGGATTCGTGTGCGCAACATCTACATGGATCAGGGAGTAGTTCATGGAGGGCAACTTCCTTCCTTAGCTGTGTTAGAGTATGATCTTTAGAGTATGCCCCCAAACTTTTATTTTATTTTATTTTTACTTTTATCATCATTTAGGACATCTTGTATATTGTAAATATCATAATTTAACTTTATTTAGATTTATTTTAGTTTTTTATTCATCTCACTAGACCATTTCTTTACCATGCTAGGTCTTTAGATCTGTGGTCACGAAATAGGGATTGTGTTGCACCAACTCCTGAAATTTTTGGATGTGTATTTTGTGTAGAAGTAGGGTGTGAAAATACCCTTACCTTAAACAAAGTGCAGGAGCTAAGTTTTCTCAAGAGTATCAAGCCCTTGCGTCAAAAAATCTTTGCTAATAAGATAGTTTAGAATGCCATGGAGGTTTTAACGTGTGAGCCGGCTCACCTCGAACTAGTGATGCAAGAAGAAATGGGTTAGAGAACCCTCAGCCAATAATAGAAAGCATTGTTTCGTACTCAGAGTGACCCGCAACAAAGACATCTTCTATGCTTTACATAAATCCATCATAATAAGAATAGAAAAGAAAAGGGCGTGGTGGATGAGATCTATGGAGAGAGAGCCGAGGGAGTCCCCTTCGCTGCCATTGAGCCTGGAGATAAGCCACTTGGCTAAAGCGGCCGCGGGAGAGAAAGATCATCCCTAGCCCCGACCCCAATGCGTACCCTATGTGCGGCCCTAGCCCTGGCATTGCTGGATTTTCCTATGGTGATCTCCCAACCCCGATCACGTCACGGTCACAGCCGTCACCCTTGCTCACTCCCACCTTTGTCCACTCTCAACTTGTTCGCGTAGGAGCCGCTCACGTTCCCCGCTATCAGGAGCCGCCTTCTACCCTCGTAGCCACCAGGGAGGGAAGGGAGCCCCTCTAGGTTGGAGGCCTTGTAGGCACAGGCGTGTAGGAGGGACATGAGGGAGATGCCGTCATCAAGGCCAAAGAGATAAAGAGAAAGAATACTTGAAGGGTGTAACATCCTCCTTCCCTTGGTCAGCCACCTTCTGATGAAGGTCGCGACGTATCGGGACGTCGCCTTCTGAAGGCGACAGGATGGCTATCGCGTTCTGGTTAGGAACGCGACATGCATGTTGTCGCGTTCAACCTTTTGTCCCCAACATGCAATTTTGTCGTCTTGTTGTCGAGACAGATGGGACAAGTGTCAAGTGCTGATAGCATGAAGGCAACAGGTCAGGTGTCGCGTTCAAGCTGTCAGGCTTGCATGGGCAATGCGTGGCAGATCTGCTGGTCAAGTTTGACCAGGACCTTGAGATAGCGACAAGTTGACTGTCTCGTTCAGTAAGTGAACACGACAGGCAAGCTATCGCATTCTCAGATCAGTAGCCTATTTGTGCAAGGCCAGCAGATTTCCCCCTTTCTTTCCCTCTTCTTCCTCTTCCTCCCTCCCTCCGACCCCTTTGTGTGTGCTCTACCGTGGGCGAGCTGGAGGGGTGTTGGTGTGTGTGTAGGTGGTGGTTCTCTTTCCTGGCTTAGCGTTCTTCCTCGGCATGGCTTCCTCTTTGTGTTGGTGACCCTTCTCCAGCATGTAGGACGATCCTTGCTCATGGACGACATGTTCATGGAGCTAGGAGCGAGGAGGAGGTGGCCATGCACACGAGAAGACCCCAACGTTGGCTCTTCATTTTGAGGTAGGGACCCTTGCCTTCCCCCTAGTTCTATCATGCTAGAGACTCCATTCCCCTTCTCCAAGCCATTAGAATCCATGCTAGGTTGTGCATGTGTGGTTTGTGCTTCCATTGTGCTTGAATTGGGGTTTGGCGTGTTAAGGGTTTCATGCTTGCATGTGAGGTTTATGGAGTGTAGATGCATATCCTTGACATGCATGGGTGTGAATGAGGGTGGTTTGTGCCTATGGAATGTATTTACATCGTTCTCCATGCTCCCCTCCCCTTGTTCTTCCCGGATTTGGGAGTTTGGCCTTGTTTTGGGGCTCTCGGGTGTGTCTGTCTGTGGTCACGACACATTAGTGGTCGCGACCCAGATCGCGATAGCCCAACCCATCGCGTTCTGGTATGAACGCAATGTCATACCCTATCACGTTCTGGTGGCGACAGGGTGGCCGTCTCCTTCATACTATGTTTTTCCTGTGGGTTGTGGGAAGTCCAAGATGGTCACCTGGACCTCTATCTGTGGTCGCGACAATACCCTTGTCGTGATCAGGATCGCGACAGGTAGCCTGTCACATTCTAACCCAGGTCGCAACAGTCAGGGTGTCGCCTTCAGGTGGCGACAACCCTTGCGTCGCCTTCTGTGAGAACGCGACGGTGACTCAGATAGAGAGTGATTGTCGACCTGTTTAGAGTTTCCGTTCTGCTGCGACTCTGTTTCTTGGCACCTGTGTTGTTTTCCTAGCACGGTCCTACACTAGTCTTTCATCCGGTGCTAGGCACTTGTAGGCTTGTCCGTTGAGAGGTTGTTACCATTACTTGGACCCTCGGTCCCCGTATGTCTATTGAGGGAGTTCTCCGGACGGTGGGCGAGCTCGAATCTACGGACTCTTGTAGCAGAGGGGAAAATGGTGGGGACAACGGCGTAGAGTCGTTTGTAGAGCTCTCTTAGTTGAGTCTGGGATGCCGAGGTGGTTGAGGCATTCATCCAGCGCAGATCAGCTAGTCCTTCTCACTGCCTCATTCTACTTGGTTCTGGTACCACTTAGAGGGGCTAGGCGTGGGACCGTAGTTCAGCCAGACTACAGCAGTTGTGGTTGTTACTTGTAGTTCCGCATCTCCCTCCGACGGGAGGTGCTAGACATGGACTAGCGGTCGAAGGTAAGGCGCGTGGCGCACCTGACCGGTTGACTAGTGGTAGTTGCCCTCCATGGCTAGTGTCGTTGTCCAGACAGTTGTTCACTGTCTGTGTTTGCAGCCTTGGGATTTGTCCCAGTGCCGTAGTTTACACGTGTTTCTGGTCCCGACGTGGTTTAAACCGATAGCCGTGTAGTTGCTTTCCGCTTCCGCACTTACTCTGTCAGTAGATTAGATTTACTTGCTTAATTTCAATTATACATATAGATCTATTTTGCTTGTTAGTACCAGTGGGAGATTGGTAGTCCCTACTGGGCTTCTTCTTGAAGCTCATTCCCTTCTTTTCAGGTGAGACTTCACGACAGCAGTCTCTGCGGCGGGCTGAGGAGACGGGGCCATAGTAGACGACGTCTACCTTGAGTAGTGTTCCACTTCATAGTTGGTACTTCACCCTCGGGGTATGCCCCTAAGGGATTTGTTATTCCTTGTTTACTTTTGCACTCGTACTTTACTATTTTGGGATTGTACTAGACATGCACTTGTGGTGGACGCTTTCCTTTCACTTGTTAGTACATTTTAGTGCTTATTTGTCGCCACTTACTTCTCTTACATATCTTGTTAGACTGATCTGTTAGCCCTTCCAGGTCTCCGGACCTGTGGGCGGCGGCACCGGCGGTCGGATACTCGGTGGGAGCTAGGGGTCCGAGTGTCGGGGTTGTTACAGTGGTATCAGAGCAAGGGGTCTCTCAGGACTTGTAATAGATCTAAGTAACAACATAAAGTCCCATAGGAAGTACAAGTAACACTGCTAGGCCGGGATAATCTGTTAACTTGATTGTTAGTTGTGTCGCAGGACATGACTCCGCATAGATGCAGGAAAATCAGAGAGCTGATGGAGCATCAGGGCGATGAGCCAGCTGGGTCAATTATGAAAGAGCACGCACCGGCGGATGCTCAGCCTCAACATGATGATCAGTAGGGTGTCCCGTTGAAGCAGGAAGCACAGCAGCAGCAACAGTGGTATCAACCCCCGCCCTCGCCAGATGTCATGGAGCAGTGGTGGAGAGCGATGTTCCCCGTTGCAGTACCAGCAGATGCCAGCAGGAGGTCAGCAGTTTGCAGAGATGGCAGCAGAGGAGCAGCCACTAGTGACTCCGCAGGCAGCACCAGTACAACCAGAGGTACCACCAGCAGCTCGACAGCAGACTCTAGTAGTGGCAGCAACACTTGAGGACATGACCGCACTTCTAGAGAGGTTTCTCCATCTTCGGCCTCCGACTTTCTACGGTAACTATGATCCTGACCGAGCAGAGAGTTGGGCCCATGAGCTCGAGCGTACCTTTGAGGCCATGGACTGTGCTGAGCAAGATCAGGTCCAACTGGCAGTTTACCAACTGAAGGGGTCAGCCTACGAGTGGTGGAGAGCAGTGAGGCAGACCAATTTTTAGGGTAGGAGGTTGGACCAGATAGCTTGGGAGCAGTTCCTGGAGGTCTTCCACAGTGAGTACTTCCCCGACTACGCTTGTCGTGAGAGGAGGGACCAGTTCCACGAGTTGACGTAGAGAGAGCTGACTGTAGCACAGTACCACCAGAGGTTTGTGTGTCTACTACGGCACATTCCTCACGTAGCCACTAGTGAGCAAGCTCACACACTGAGCAGTTCATTAGTGGGCTACACTTAGAATTGAGGTGGGCCATGGCTAGCCACCTCTGCCACACATTGGCTGTTAGAGAGGGAGTATCGGTTCCAGCCACAGTAGGGTGGAGGTTCGGCAAGGTCTACCCCATACCAGCACCCCTCGAGCAGCCGAGGGAGTGTGTCTTCATCTTCTTCTTCGGGTACAGGCAGTGGTGGCCTGGCCTCTAAGATGAAGAAGTTGTTCACACGAGGGGGTAGACGGCATTACCAGTAGTCACCTCAGTCGCGACATTATCCAGAGCCGCCAGTGGAGCAGTCATTACAGCAGGGGGCAGAGCAGGGTCAACAGGGCTCGGGTTGTTTTCTCTGCAGGCAGCCAAGTCACTACAGGCGAGATTGTCTGATGAGGTTGGGGCAGTAGCAGTTGGCACCTTCTCAGTACACGCAGCAGGCTCCGCAGATGCAGTACCCTCCACCCCAGCAGGTGCAGCGTCAGCAACAACACCAGCGTCAGTTCCAGCCACTGCAGCAGCCACAGCGAGGACGTGGACGCGTGATGAACATCACCAGGGAGGAGGCGGAGGCCTCTAATATGGTCTTTGGTATGGTTCCTATACTTGGTAGAGCTGCATGTGTTTTGATTGATCTCGATGCTACGCATTGTTTTGCTTCAGAGGAGTTCTTTGGTTCGCTTACCAAGTTTGCTCTGGAGAGGGCCTGTGACCTAGCAGTTGAGCTTCCGATGGGTGACTACGTGCGTACTTTGGGTTACCTAGAGGGTGTCACCATCGAGGTGCAGGATCACCTTCTGCTAGCCAGACTGTTTGCCTTACAGATTCACGACTTTGATGCCATCCTTGGCATGGATTGGTTGGAGGCACACTCTGTGTTGGTGGACTGTTAGTGGAAGATCGTGCGGTTCAAGATACCTGGAGCACCGGTGCTTTGCTTCCGAGGTACACGGTTTACCCGCCGACCCTTCATTTCCTTCTGTAGAGCTCATCGCTTGATCCGAGATGGTTGTGCGGCATATCTTGCTTCTGTGAGTTTCTCAGATTCTGGCGAGTTGTCTATTTCTGACGTGCCTATTGTTTGTGAGTATGCTGATGTGTTTCTGGAGGATCTACTTGGTTTACCGCCGGAGTGGGAGGTAGATTTCTCCATTGAGTTGTTTCCAGGGACGATGCGTATGTCCAAGGCACCATACCGGATGGCGCCGGCAGAGCTGCGGGAGTTGAAGCGCCAACTTGAGGAGTTACTCAAGAAGGGCTTCATTCGTCTGAGCCATTCGCCTTGGGGTGCGCCCATGTTGTTTGTCAGGAAGAAGGATGGCAGTCTCAGGATGTGCATCGATTATCGACAGCTGAACCAGGTTACAGTGAAGAATAAGTATTCGTTGCTCAGGATCGACGACCTGTTTGACCAGTTGCAGTCAGCTTCAGTGTTCTCGAAGTTCCACTTGAGGTCCGATTACTACCAGCTGAGGATCAGAGAGTCCGACATTGCCAGATCAGCCTTCCGTCACTGCAAGAAAAAATGTTGATAGAGACCGATTTTGAGACCGAAATTTTCGGTCTCAATTCGGTCACAAATCTGAGACTAAATTGAGACCAAAATTTTCAGTCACAATTCGGTCTAAGATTTGTGACCGAATTGTCACTGAATATTTTGGTCTCAAATTTGAGACTGAAATGTCATTCGATCACTATTCGGTCACAATTCGGTCTCAGATTTGTGACTGAATTGTGACAGAATATTTCAGTCTCAAATTTGAGACCGAATACTTTCCAGTCTCAGATGCATTGTTTATTAGTTTATATTATTGATGTCGAATATAATTCGGTCACAATTCGGTCTCAGATTTGTAACCGAATATTTCGGTCACAAATCGGAGACCTAATTGTGACCGAATAATATTCAGTCTCAGATGCAATGTTTATTGGTTTATATTATTGAGACCAAATATAATTCGATCACAATTCGGTCTCAGATTTATGACTGATTTGTGACCAAATATTTCGGTCACAAATTTGAGACCGAATTGTCACCGAATACTTTCCAGTCTCAGATGCATTGTTTATTAGTTTATATTATTGAGACCGAATATAATTCGGTCACAATTCGGTCTCAGATTTGTGGCTGAATATTTCGGTCACAAATCTGAGACCGAATAATATTCGGTCTCAGATGCATTGTTTATTGGTTTATATTATTGAGACCGAATATAATTCGGTCACAATTCGGTCTCAGATTTGTGACTGATTTGTGACCGAATATTTCGGTCACAAATTTGAGACCGAATTGTGACCGAATAATATTCGATCTCAGATGCATTGTTTATTGGTTTATATTATTGAGACCAAATATAATTCGATCACAATTCGGTCTCAGATTTGTGACTGATTTGTGACCGAATATTTCGGTCTCAGATGCATTGTTTATTGGTTTATATTATTGAGACCGAATATAATTCGGTCACAATTCTGTCTCAGATTTGTGACTGATTTGTGACCGAATATTTCGGTCACAAATCGGAGACCGAATTGTGATTGAATAATATTCGGTGTTAAATGCATTGTTTATTAGTTTATATTATTGAGACCGAATATAATTCGGTCTCAGATTTGTGACTGATTTGTGACCGAATATTTCGGTCTCAGATGCAATGTTTATTGGTTTATATTATTGAGACCAAATATAATTCGGTCTCAGATTTGTGACTGATTTGTGATAGAATATTTCGGTCACAAATTTGAGACCGAATTGTGACCGAATTATATTCGGTCTCAGATGTATTGTTTATTGGTTTTAACTTATTGAAACCGAATAGAATTCAGTCACAATTCAGTCTCAAATTTGTGACCAATTTGTGGCCAAATATTTTGGTCACAAATCTGAGATTGAATTATGCACTATAAAAATAATACAGTTTAGCTGTGGAATTCTTTGTAGCTAATCCGTAGCTAATTTGCTGTTGATTAGCGACGGATAATATGTCGTCACAAAATTCATAATTTAGCTACAGATTTGCGATGGAAATAATCTGTCGCTAATCCATAGCTACTTAGCTACGACTCAACCACAAAATCATTCCATAACTCAATCTGTAGCTAATTAGCTACGGATCCGCTACGAGAGCATTCCATAACTAAATCCGTAGCTAATTAACTACAGATCAGCGAGCAAATCATTCCGTAGCTAACTCTATAGTTAATTAGCTATGAATTAAGAATAAAATAATTCCGTCGCTAATCTGTAGCTAATGCGCTGCGGAGTTAGCTATGGAAAGTTTTTGTATATATATATATATATATATATATATATATATATATATATATATAGAGAGAGAGAGAGAGAGAGAGAGAGAGAGAGAGAGAGAGAGAGATGCTGGGGTACGGCCCCGCCGTACCCAGCCGCTGCCGCTAGATCACCATCCAGCGGCAACGCTCCCGCCCAATTTTGTTTTGTTTTGTTTTGTTTTTGTTTTTTTTGTAGACACTGGATCACCATCCAGCGGCTGCGCTGGGGTGCGGCGGGGCCGCACCGCCGCACCCCAGCATTTTCCTATATATATATATAAACATATATTGTTGTATATACTTATACATACTTATATATATATTTGTATAAATATGTTTAATTGTGTACTTATAAGTATATATATATATATATACATATATAGTATTTTAACTGTATGTATAAATATATACTTATATACATATATGTGTAAGTATATAAGTACATAAGTATATACTTATAAGTATATAAAATGTATGAGTACAAATATATACAATGTATAAAGTATATACATACATATATATATATATAGTATATAAGTATATACATGTATATATTTATATAAATGTACATACAAGTATATACTAAATAAATATTCTTAGTATATAAGTATGTATAAGAATATATATTTATTTGTGTATACATAAACGTATATGTATAAGTATATATGTGCATTAGTATATACAATGTGTAAGTGTATACTTACAAGTATATATATAGTTTATAAGTATACACATGTATGTATATATATTATGTATATATATATATATAGTATATAAGTATATACATGTATATAATTATATAAATGTACATACATATATATATTTATTTATGTATATGTAAGTATATACGTTAAAGTACATATGTAGTAGTGTGAGTATATATGTGCATAAATATATACAATGTATAAATATATACTTACAAGTATAAATATAGTATATAAGTATATCCATGTATGTATATATTTTTATAAATGTACATACAAGTATATACTAATATACTTATAAGTGCATATATAGTAGTGTAAGTGCATATATAAATAATACTTATATACATGTATGCACTTATAAGTATATATATATAGATATATATATATAAACACATGTGTAGAAGTATATACTTAATTAAATATACATATAAGTACATAAGTATAAGCTTGTTAGTATTATGTATAATTATAATAGTATACAAGTATAAAGCATTATATATTTATATTAATATGTTGATATATAATATATAAAAATATAGTAGTATACAAGTGATATGGGTCGTCTCCTGCCAACCTACGGTTGAACGACCTGACTCTCGGGTCGACCCGGGAACGTTGGCCGATCTCTGAACGTTGCTCTGTCAATCCGACCTGCAACCCACCCAAGAATAACAGAAAGGAGTTTTCTGGGGCAGGGACATTGTCAACCCCTATTACAAGTCGGTCCTTGGCTGATCGGCCAGGAAGTATGGCACCCACCAAGCTGACCCCCGATCTGTCAACCTAGGAGAGACTTGTAGGACTAAGCATTCGACCAAGGCAAGTTCATTCGTTGCCCTCGGTGGGGATCTGGCAGCCTGGACTTTCTCGATTTGGACCCGCGCAATGATAAGGGGAAGGATCGGTAGCGGAAAGGCCCGAAGATCACGGGCCGCACGTGCTAACTGACCTCGCACGTCCGTGATGGGAAGTTCCAATAACGGCAGGGCCCGAGGATCGCGGCTACGGGCCGCGCCGTGATAGCTGGCCCGGAACATCCAGATCCTATCCAGCCACACCTGTCACCCATTACCTCGGTCTGCGAGAATCAAGGGTGAGTTCGTAGGCACGTCCATGAGTCACTCCCGGTAATCCAGCCCGCTGGACCCCTACAAAAGGGAGAGACATCCCTCATGAAAATGTACGTTATTCCTAGCACAAAAACTCTCTTGTTCCGACCTCCCGAACTGACTTGATCGTTGGAGTCTCTACTCACCGAGGTGTCTCGGTGGATTTGCAGGTCAAAGCTTGGTCTCGTTGCCTCGCCATCATCCCTTGGGTCCCCCCTACTCGGTTTAGGCCGACCTTACTTGCTCTAGCAGCAACAACAAGTATAAAGTACTTATACACATATTCATAATATGTATAAGTATAGCACTATACATATATACAATATTGTAAGTATATGTATAAGTATATACTTATATACATGTATGTGTAAGTACATAATTATATACTTATAAGTATACAAAATGCTTAATTAAGTATATACATGTATAGAAGTATATGCTTATTTGATCAATGTACATGCAGTAAGTATATGCTTATTAGTACTATGTATAAGTATAATAGTATACAAGTATGAAGTACTATATTTATATTAGTATTTTGATATATAACAATATATATATATATATATATATGTATATGTATAAATTTATAAGTAGATAAATATATATGTATATATATGTAAATACATACTTATGTATACTTATATAGTTACACATACTTATATATTTAGAATGTTATATATTTTTATGTATATTTAAATATGTATATATTTCTATATATATAAAATATTTATTTATTTATATTTATAAATTAATATTAGTTAAATAAATATTAGCCATTAAAATTTTCTTTCACTAATAAAACTTTTCAAATTTTAATATAATTAATATATAATATAAATAAAAATATATTTTAGTAACATATAATATATGTAAAAGCCAGCACCGCCCCCTTCCTCTTTCGTCTTTCCCCTTTTCTTTGGAGTTTCGTCTCCACAGGAGGCGCGGGAGGTTTCGCGCTGGGTCGTCTTTCCCCTTTTCTCTAGGGTTTCGCTGGTTTCAGGCGCGGGTGGGGTTTCGCCTGCGCGGAGGACGCCGCGAAGGACTTCGTCGGACAACGTCGCGGCGGAGGCGGGTTCTTCCCCGAACGGCATCACTGTGGCTTCTTCTTCGCCCCCCTCTCCCAGTGAGCACCATGTCCCCTTCACCGAAGGAGCTGACGATGCTGAGGAGCACTTCTCTTCTGCTCTGGGAAAGACGGGAGTCCATGCCGCCTGCCGCCGCCACAGCTGGGTTCCCTCCTCTTAAGAAGGCAAGCAGGGCCCCCCTTCTCTCTCTCTCTCTCTATGTAATCTGTGTGTGTGGATGTGCGGCGTGGGGGGGGGGGTTCCCGATTTTCTTTCAGGGATTCCTCATCGGACGGCCCCCAGCAAGGTTCGCCTGCATCGCCATCCCGTCCCCTGCTGCGATAGGAGACGCCGCAGACATTACTTGCGCCCTCCTCCGACCACGATTGCACTCGCTGCTCACACCCACGCCGGAGCCCGCCGCCTCACGTCATCGACGCCTACCCAGTTGCTTCAACGGTCGCTGCAGTCCGTGCCAGCCTCTCTCTGCTACCTTTAGTGAAGGCCAAAAGAAATGGACGGGCATAATCTTATCTATGGGATACTTAATGAAAACAAGTGATAATTTTTGACAGAGAAAATTTTAATGTATTTTTAGGATTGACTTAAAAATGTTTCCTTGTACCTTATTTTTATCTTTCAAGATTTTTATAAAAAATCATAAGGACTGTTTAAAATGTTCACTGATTCATAAAACCTCTGTCTCCTACCTCTAGATTCTGTTGTTTGATTCCTGGATCAGTAGCTTAATATAGTGTAAATGTTTGTGCCGTCTTGATAGTCATATCCATGTTATGAATTTCTTGGAGCAATATGGTCAAAGTAGTTTTTCTGATATCCAATGCAGCAATACTCCATAATGGTGTATATGTATACACACATTTATTTCAATTAGAATGGTCTGTTTACCCGTATGATGCCCTTCATGTGCATCTCAGAAGAAAGATGGTGCTGCTGGCTTTGTTTTTCTAGTTGGATTAACGTGCTGAAAGAGGAAGGAGGTAGATGCATGTGCTGTTTATTTTTCAAGATTGATGTTTTATATATACACCAATCATATATAGGTTCAACATTAAAATTTCTTTTGAACTTACATTTGAGTGGTGCTGCAATCTTTGATCCCCAGGTTTTAGATTCATGTATTTTTATCAATTTTTATAGGAACCTTGCTGATCTGCATCCAAGTGACATGAAGGACCTGTTGGTGCTATGCTAGTTTTCCTTGGGATCTGAAGGTTGGCATTCTTATTGGAAATATCTTCTATTATCATAGAAGTCATTGACAAGATCAGCATCCCAGTGACACAAATTTTATTTGGTAAAAGAGGAAATATCTTCTAGTATTCATTATGTTCATTGCTATAGTAGTCTTATTATTACTAATTGGGCAACCTGGGTCATGATTTGTTGACTTCATAAGTCGTATCTTCTATATTCAGATCTGGCTATTGAAATTGATAGAACTCTGTTGAAGTCTATTAGAACTTCATCTTTCGCCTCTCTATCTCTGATCATTGGAGTGATTCATTTGATTGTGGAGTATATATGTTTGCAAGTCTTCCAAGATTGTGTTGTTCTCTGCTCCTTCATTTTCCTTTCAAAATTTACATTTTTATTGGAGTTTATGAATAATGTTGTATGCCTCATTGTTTTTATTCATGTACATTCTTTGGATTACTTTTTGTTCTCATAAATTATTCTATAGAAACTATATTGCAGCTTCCATAGCTTGAGATAATTTGTTTACTAAAAAGTTTAGGCAAAGGATATAATCCACACGTGCATATAGAAATATAGCCCAATTCTCGAGTATGTTAACTTGGATGTACTCTACTACATTTTGGATCTGAATCTATCTTTTTCAGATGCATACTTCTGTATGAGGCCTATATTCTTTGTCTTGACAAGATATGTCATCCATTACCTTTTGGAAGAAGTAATGTCACATGTAAGATGCTCCAATGCTCCAAGCTACTGGGAAGAAGCTCCAGGCCACTTCTGGTTCTCCAGTTATTAATTTTTTCTGAAAACTTCTCTCCTCTCTAGGTTCCTGTGCGGATACTGCCACTTGCCTGGAGGGGGCCAGGAAATGGTCTTCAACTTTGATGGTGCCATGTGTCTGATTTGGTTTCTTAGGAACAAATGCATGTAATTTTTTTTTTCAATATTACATTTGATTTGATATCATCCACCTTACATGGATAGGCATGCGGTCCATGTGTTAGGTCTGCATCTGATCGTATTAGATGTAATGTGATGCTTGGGCTAGTGCACATTTTTAAAAAATGTTGAAAGAGTGCCTTGCATCCTGAAGTCAATGACATACCTTGGCTATTGAACGCTATTGAACTGATCTGACGTGGTTCTCCAAGGATCCAATATATCGACCACCTTTGACTAATTGACTCCCTAAAGTCTCGAACTCAATTGAGCCGTCCCCCTCATGTTGGTTTAGTTTCATAATGGTGTGCATTTCTTTTTGAGCTTTACTCCACAAAGGAACACTTGGTTAGTATCTGTTTTATGTGATGTCCAACAGTAGTGGTGGTTTGTTCTATAGCTAGCTGCAATGTTATCCAACACCCATCCTCTTTTGCTGAAAGCCTGAAAGCATGACATTCAGAGACTGTTAGTTGCAGTCTTGCAAATTTGAAGACAAGTGACCACAATACACTTGGGTCCGTTTGGTTACTTGTAAAACAGTTTTAGAGGGAAATAATTTTCTACGGAAAAACTTTTACGTGAAAATAGAAACGTAATTGTCTATTTGGTTGTTAGGAAAATATAAAGTTGTATGGAGGAGTATGAGATCTTATGATCTACTCAAATGAGAGAGAGTCATATACTCTTTGTGTATTAACACTATTCATCAAAAAATTTATTTTTTCTTTTTTATTTTTAATAATTTTAAAAAATAAAAATAAATAAATAACTAATAAAAAAATAAGTAACTTTGACAAATATAATTTAAAGTAGGAGAAATAAAATAAAAACATAATTTGAATGAATAGTATTATACAAATATTTTAATAAAAAATAAAAAATAAATTAACTAATAAAAAATAATTACATTTGACAAATACTATTTAAATGAGTGGAACAAAATAAAAAGTCAACATGAATGAACAGTGCACTGTCAAATGGCGCAGCAAATTAAAGCAAGGGAAAACGGCATCCGTGCTTTTTGCGCGGATGCCGAAATCCAGATATTTTTGAATATAGTTTTACATATTTTAGTTTTCAAGGATAACAAACAACCAATTTTATAAAATTTTTCGGAAAACTTTTTCGGGTGGGAATTTTTACGGGGATCCAAACGGACCCTTAATTGCATCCTAATTTCATGTAAACGAGGTATGTGTATTCCACTTTGCATCTAAGGACAACCTAGTCAAATAAACCCAGCTTTCGAAAGATACCAAATAAAAGATCACGTGGGATAGAATAAAGTGTTCTTAGAATAAACATCTGGTTCCAAGAAACTGATCACACGCATCAAACACCCCAGAAACAAAGGTCGAGTTTTTCCTTCAATTTTCCCTCAAATAGATCAGGACCATATCAGCACTGCAGCAACATCTCCCATAACTTTGAGTATTTATCAATTCATTTCAGATCTGATTTTATTTGTGTTCTATATATTTGGTGAGCAGCTTTAACTTCAAGTCTTCAACTAACATTTTTAATCTTCATCAATCATAATATTTAATGCTTCAACTATTACTGTCTGTCTCCGTAGCAATAGCTCACCAGATCCTCCACCGTCATCTTTCTGCGCTCATCGGAGCACAAGCACAACTGCACAACGCAACAATTGCAGGTTAGATTATTGCTGATTGTATATGCTTGTGTTGATATTTGATGGTTCTATTTGTTGACTTCATTCTATTAAATAGATTGTGCATGTCAACAGGAGGTTAAAGTCTTGTTTGTGAAAGACCCACTTATTTTCAGGTTAAACCGAACCAAACCGAACCAAACCGAATTGTATCGGTTCGGTTTGGTTTGATTTGAAAAAATTTCGGTTTGGTTTGGTTCGGGTTGGCTCTGGTGATGGTTTGGTTTTTAAACCATGAACACCCCTAACTGTTAGGTAGTTAGTAGATAACTGTTAGATTGTTACCAGGGTAACGGAGGTTGGTTAAAGTAGTTGGATTGGTTTGCAATTAGTTGAGCCTGGTTAACTGGAAATAGTTAGCACTGTAAGCATGGTAATCACCCAACATTTGTCTCTCACTCAGATTCACATACAGAACAAATAGAATACTTGGTTTTTCTTGGTGTTGTTTGGTGGAACTGGAATTTAATTGCCAATGATGCTTATCATTATGCATGTATTACCCGATATTGAGGTGACGACTCATAGTACACACTGAGGCAGATTCGAAAGAACGGAGATTCGAAAGATGCCCTCTGTTGAAGCCTGGCCAAAACTGGCAGGGCTCCATTGGGCGTCTATTGTGATCAGCTCCTCCTGTTCATGAAGGCTTGAATACATGCGAGGGCGGTGGCCTACAGTTGTTCTTTTCAATCATTTTAGTAGTCTTGTTCAAAGGTGGCTTGACCCGTTTAAGGTACATGTTGGAAGATTAGAAAACTTGCATACTAGATTCAGAGACTAAGGGGCTGTTGGATGCACACCATGAAAACAATCATAAAAATGTTTTAACTTTACTCTAAATTCACTTTTAGTTTCAACTTTTGTTCGGAGATGTAAAGATAAGTTTGTATGGGTGACTCACTAGTTAGTTGTGGTGTAGCTCCCAACAATCATGTTGTCCTCTATAAATAGTAGAGAATGGAAGGTCAGAGGGGAATGGCAAGTTTGGTTCTAAATCTCTGGTCTCTTAGCTCTGTTCTCTGTTCTTCCTCTCTGGCTCTTCTTCGCATACCCTCCAGCTCTTCTGTAGAATAGGTAGGCTCTTCTTCCATCAAAACTTCCTTAATTCTTGCGTAGTTTAGGTAGCTTGTCACGGATCAGCATGGTTTTTGCTCGGAGTATGCAGAACAGGGGAAACATGAACTTCCTCCATTTCCATAAATTTCTGTCCCTTGTCTGCTAGCTCCGCCCTTGGTTCCTTCCCCTGTATCTTCTCCGAATCTGCAAGGTTTCTAAGAGCTAACTGGGATAGATTTGGAGTTGTGGTAGTTCAAAGCCGTTAGATTGAAGTCTAAAAAGATATCTAGGGAAGTCAAAGCAATTAAGTAGTGCAATGTTCAACAAAATCACACTCCTCCCCACCACGCTAGCTACAGCAGAAAAGGAACACTGTAAAAACAATTTGTCTAGAAAAAAGGAGAGAGACACGATACTGTAGTAAAAATTGTCAGTTTCATGTCAAGGGGGGTGAACAACCCATGATTCATCAATGTTTGAGGCAGACACAAGAAATAATGAAAGCTAAATTCATCCTTAGGGTAACATCTGAGTACATTTGCATGTGAGATTATGAAAATCCCTAAGATAGAGATAAATATTGTGACGGTCCTCACTGAACAAACCCGTTAACCCAACAACGAGTCTATCATGAGTCCGCCTCCCGCGAACGGGCCGAAGCCTCGCAAGGGATATCAAACCATATGTCCGTGAAAACATAAAGGAACCAACTTAATTATTCATAAGATCTGACAATCTCACAAATATTTGATGATCAGTCTGTCCCCATGCAATTTTAATTAATTGTATATATATACATATTTTGATGATTAACAAAACCAAACAAGAATTTATCAATTATATCTGCTGAATATCTCATAAGTCTTAAGTACAGGAAAAATCATCGAAGTCAAACAAGCCAATAAAGGTATGCATTACTACTCTGAAGCTTTAATCTTTTCAAACATGAGATTTCTCTAAGTCCATATCGATTTCTGTTAAAGTTCATAACGATTCTCTTATGAGACTGAAAAGTCATGTCGTTTCAATCAAGTCGATGTCATAACGACTTCATAAGTGATCATAACAATTTCTTTAGAACTCGCAACGACTTACTTGTTGTAAGGACTTCATAAGTGATTATAACGATTTCTTTAGAACTCGCAACGACTTGCTTGTTGTAACGACTTCATAAGTTATCATAACGATTTCTTTAGAACTCGCAACGACTTGCTTGTTGTAACGACTTCATAAGTGATCATAACGATTTCTTTAGAACTCGCAACGACTTGTTTGTTGTAACGACTTCATAAGTTATCATAACGATTTCTTTAGAACTCGCAACGATTTGCTTGTTGTAACGACTTCATAAGTTATCACAACGATTTATTTGATACTCGTAACGACTTGCTAGCCGCAACGATTTCTTTAGTTCTCGTAACGACTTCTTTGATACTCGTAACGACTTGCTAGCCGCAACGACTTCTTTAGTTCTCGTAACGATTTCTTTAATACTCGTAACGACTTGCTAGCCGCAACGATTTCTTTAGTTCTCGTAACGATTTCTTTGATACTCGTAACGACTTGATAGCCGCAACGACTTCTTTAGTTCTCGTAACGATTTCTTTAATACTCATAACGACTTGCTTTGTGTAACGATTTGTTAAGTGTTTCACATCGACTTCTTTAGAATCAAAATGACTTGCCATAATTCATAACGATTTCTTATATCCTTTGTCATAGAACGATTTGCTATAACTCATAACGATTTCATAAGTCATATAGTCTTCAACGTCATATTTTGATATCTTATTCATCTTAAAGCATTGACCAGTCAAAATCCACGTAGACATCTATCTGACGCTTTTGCATTTATGAGATCTGAACGTATCTCTGCATGCATGCAGACTATATCTTCCTTTATCGTGCTTAGTCTGATAACGTCCTTTAGACTTAAGCCAGTTGGTATTACTATTTTCTTGACTATTGCTACTGACGTTGACTGATATCAGAGACAGCCTATCGGTCTGCTGTTTGAGCTTGACATCTATGTAGACCTTTGATGTAACTTCATTGTACAATGTTAGACAAATAAAAGCCAACGGATCTCTGTGAAGATTTCATCTCTATGCGTGCTCAAGTGATCAAAAGACTGAGACAGGAAGCTTCCAAGACTCCAGATGTCATTCAGTCTAACGGCTACTCAAGAGAGAGACAACGATCTCTTCAACGACTAGATTTCAAATTGAAGATATATATACAAGACAGAAGAATAGAAGGACATCGCATCGAAAGACTATTTTTCAAATTCTTCTGAAGAAATTCAAGAGCCAAGATCCTTCACTCCGCTTTTGCTCTTTTGCTCTTTTGCTCTCCGCTTGTTCTTGTGAAAATCTTGAGAGAGCCTGTTCAGTTCTGAGAGTGTGAATAGTTCTTAATCTCTTCGCTCTCAGTTCTAGTTGCTTCAGATCCTCTCTTGTCAAAAGCTGGATCTAGGGGCGTGAAAGTCTGTTTTCATTCTTCTCTGTGCTGTTCCCTTCGGGTGTGAAGGAAGACCTGGTGGTATCCAGGGTGTTGCTCCCTTTGGTTGTAAAGGAAGACCTGGTGGCATCCAGGGTGTTGTTCCCTTCGTGTGTGAAGGAAGACCAGCTGAGCTGGGTGTTGTAGCGTCCTTAGGGGGACTGTACCCTAGTTAGTGCAATCCTGAGTTGTTGCTCAGGGACTGGACGTAGGACTCCTAAGAAAAGGAAGTCCGAACTAGGATAATCCTTGTGTTGTGTGATTGTCTTCATTGCGTAATTGTTATTTAAACTAACAAGTAACTAACGTAGTTCGAAGATCGTTTGTGTGATTGTTTTTGGTTACAGGTATCTCCTAGATTGAATTTATAAAAACCCATTCACCCCCCTCTGGGCTTGTCAACAGGGCAACAATATTTACATGAAATATACATAGCCATAGCACAACTGTAACCAAACTACAACAGAACCTGGGGCATACCTCGAGGTAAACAGCAAGAAAGTATAATTACACTGCTGGTGGTGCCGACCCTCCACTGGACGACGGGTGCAAAATCTCCCGATCTCCCTCACCTGGTAGGAGGTAGGGGTGAGCCTCACGTGTCACTGGCTCAGTAGGGAAACTCCCTAGAAACTGAGCAAACCAACAAAGTAGTAAAGCAGGAAATACTATACTAGCAATTTACAGAATTATCTAGCAGGATATAAAACTATAAGTACTACTTACCATTTACTGTTTAAAAAGAATCAACGTAAATAAATAAACGGTAACACCAAACAAGTGTACGAGTTACTGTAAAGAAACGCCACACTCGAGTCACGTCAACTGGTTCACGACACCAGTTACTGACCCGGACAAATCACACAGGACCACCTCTCAGTCTCGCAGCCACGGACGAAAGGTCCAGCTGCCTCTCCACTAAACAAGTACAAGAACTGTGGAGTCCAACTAAACCACCACAACCTGCAGGTCACACACCTCGCAGGCCCATGCCTGACACCTTTAGGGACTCTGGCCCGAGCTCCCTAAGGTGAGACACTGGAAAATAGGACTAGCTGGGGTCCAGTACGTCTACTGGTGTCCGTCTCCCCCAACTATGAGCGCGCTACAAGCGACAACACAACAAACTCTCTCTAGTCGCTGTCCCACTGCCGTCTTTCCCTCAGCCAGACGTACTACTTAGCACAAGAGTGAGGGTGTCCAGGAAGATGACAAGACCTCATCGGTACCCAGTACCAGGACAATCCCCGAGCACTCACGTGCCTGGCTCACACAAAACCTAGGGCTCCCAACTGAAGAGGTATCCACGGAAGGCGTCAAACTACACACCACGTACACATAAACCACGTGCACAATGCACAAGCCACATGCAACCTCCACGTAAACCACATTATCACCAAGAAAACCACACACCACACATTCCACGAGCGTAGAGAGAGTGCCAATCACCTCCTACTATCATCACATAACATAAATCACGCTGAACAGATAATCACACACTTACATTTATGCTCGAATGACAACATTCGGCTGCTGTTGCGATGGCACGATAGACCGCCTTCAGAACGTGACAGCTCGAGGTGTCGCGACCTGGTCGCGGCTCTCAGAGCAACCGCGATAGTAGGTGCGAACCCTGCTCCGGAATCCATCATCCGGATCACCCAAACTCATTAAAACCTGTAGTTTCAGTCCATTTTCATGCTTTAATGTGTTCCTACACATGCCATCTATTGTTTAGAAAGCAATAAACGCATTATCCACACCACACGAACATTCCACGGATCAAACGATAGGAAATATCCCTACCTTTGCGAAGAACGTGAAGAACAAAGCCCACACGAGGTTCCCTCCGCTCCACGTATCGTCCTCGCGGTGGGAACTCGTCAAACTGAGCTCTAACAAGTCAAATCACCCACAATTCCCACAGCAAACCCCCTAGCCGAGCAGAGCTTCTCTGAGTTCTGTTCTGCCAGGGTTACTTAAAAACACAACGTAGTTAAGAACGCGACGCTCTTCACGACCGCGACCTGAACGCGACACTTTAAGCTGTCGCGATAAACCTGCTGACGTCACCCGAGCACTCAGCCGGTGACACGCGGCAGACATGCACACGCTCACTTAAACCGGCGGTGACATGAACGCGGTGCCAAGGTCTGTCGCGATCATAACGCGACGCCCCTCACTGCCGCGTTAAAAATCGAGAAACAGAGAATGCTTTTGGGCAAAATCTTACAACTTGAGAAGAACACCTGTCACGCACAAGTCATCGGCCACACACTGGCCTCGATTACCACACAACGACGATCCGAATGGTCGGAACGTTACATTACTATCACCTAAAAAGAAATTTCATCCTCGAAATTTAAAATAGAAACCAACTATCAAAATTTAATTCAATTTATATGGTACTATCACCTAAAAAGAAATAAAGACTTACTCAAACAAGTATGGATACGTTTTTCTCATTTCTTCTGCTAATTCCCAAGTATCTTCACCACCTTGCCTGTTCTCCCATCTAACCTTTACCAACTCAATTTCTTTGTTTCTGAGCTTTTGAGTTCTATAGCCTGAAATTTGTATTGGATATTCTGGCATTGACATGTCGGGCTTCAAATCATCTCTTTGGTAACTCACAACTTGGGTTGGATCTTTAATATACTTTCTTAACATTGAAACATGAAACACATCATGAGCATCGGTGAAATCTGTTGGCAAATCCAATTTATAAGCTGCTTCACCCATCCTTTCTTTTATTTGAAATGGTCCAACATATCTCGGGCTCAACTTGCCTTTCTTACTGAACCTTAATATACCTTTAGTAGGAAATACCTTTAAAAATACATATTCACCAATCTTAAACTGCAATGGTCTTCGTCTAACATCTGCATAACTTTTCTGACGACTTTGAGCTGTTTTCAACTTTTCTTGAATGAATTTCACTGTTTCTGCACATTAGTGAACTAATTCTGGGCCCAAAACCTGCCTCTCTCCTACTTCATGTCAATTTAATGGTGATCTACATGGTCTGCCATACAATGCTTCATAGGGTGCCATTTCAATACTTGAATGATAACTATTGTTATAAGCAAACTCAACCAGACCCAAATGACGCTCCCAAATGCCTCCCCACACAAGACAGCAAGCTCTCAACATATCTTCAATAGTTTGAATTGTTCTTTCTGTCTGCCCATCTGTTTGTGGATGATATGCTGAACTGTACCTGAGTTCCGTGCCAACAACTCTTTGCAAACTTCTCCAAAAACCTGAAGTAAATCGAGGGTCTCAATCTGAAACTATAGTAACTGGTATCCCATGCAAAGGTACAATCCTTTCTACATACAGCTTAGCTAGTCTATCAACTGACCACGACATGCTAACTGGTAATAATCTGCAAACCTTGGTCAATCTATCCACAAAAACCCATATGGACCTGATGAACTGGGCAAACCAACTATGAAATCCATTGCTATGTCATCCCACTTCCATTGCGGAATGGTTAACGGCTGCAACAATCCTCCTGGCTTCTGATGCTCTGCTTTTATCTGCTGACATACTGCACATCTAGTTATAAATTATGCAATTTCTCTCTTCATATTTGGCCACCAAAAATGCTTCTTCATATCTTGATACATTTTTGTGCTGCCTGGATGGATGGTGTACCTTGATCGGTGAGCTTCTTCTAGAACCTTCTGTCTGATTTCTATATCTTCTGGAACATACAATCGTCCTTTTAATCTGACCACATTATCATGCCCCAAATTTATTTCATCCATTCTAAGAATATCAGCTAAATTGGTATCTGCTTTCTGTGCCTCTACTATCTGCCAATAAAGAGAAGGCTCCACTGCACTAGTTGCTAATATTGCTCTGCGTTGACTGCTTGGCACGTGAAAGGAATTCTCCACCACATTCTCATAAAGTTTCCATTCTCTGATCATAAGTTGATTCATAACCGCTTTTCTGCTCAATGCATCTGCTACCACATTTGCTCTACCTGGATGATACGCCAAATTAAAGTCATAATCCTTTAAATATTCCATCCATCGGCGCTGCCTTAAATTCAAATCTTTCTGAGAGAAAATATATTTCAAACTCTTATGATCAGTAAAAATCTCAAATCTTTCACCATACAAATAATGCCGCCATATCTTTAATGCAAAAACTACAGCTGCCAATTCTAAATCATGAGTAGGGTAATTCTCCTCATGCTTCTTTAATTGCCTGGAAGCATATGCTACCACCTTACTATGCTGCATTAAAACTGCACCCAAACCTCTCTTGGATGCATCTGTAAATAGAACAAATCCACCACTGCCAGATGGAATTTCTAAAACTGGTGCTGATGTCAACCTCTTTTTCAGCTCTACAAAACTGCGTCTGCATTCCGAAGACCACACAAAAGGAACACCCTTTCTTGTCAACCTTGTCATTGGTGCTGCTATCTTGGAGAAATCTTGGATAAATCTCTTGTAATAACCTGCCAAGCCCAGAAAACTCCTAATCTCAAACACAGTTCTTGGCTCTTCCCATTTCATTACTGCCTCAACTTTGGCTGGATTCACTGCAATACCTTCACCTGATATCACATGACCTAGAAATTGAATTTCCTTCAACCAGAATTCACATTTACTAAATTTAGCAAAAAGTTGATGATCTCTCAATATTTGCAAAGTAATCCGCAAATGATTTACATGCTCTTCTTCTGATGCTGAATATACCAATATATCATCGATAAAGACCACAATAAACTGATCCAAATATTGATGAAATATTCTATTCATTAAATTCATAAATGCTGCAGGTGCATTTGTTAACCCAAAAGGCATCACAACAAACTCATAGTGTCCATATCTAGATCGGAAAGATGACTTCTCAATATCTTCTTCTCTGATCCGCAACTAATGATATCCTGATCTCAAATCTATCTTGGAAAATACTTTAGCTGACTGTAGTTGATCAAATAAATCATCAATCCGAGGAAGTGGATGCTTATTCTTAATTGTAACTTTATTCAACTGCCGGTAATCTATACACATCCTTAGACTACCATCTTTCTTTCTGACAAACAACACTGGCGCTCCCCAAGGTGATTGACTAGGCCTAATAAAACCTTTTTCCAATAATTCTTGCAATTGCTTTTTCAACTCTTTCAATTCTGCTGGGGCCATTCTATACGGTGCTTTGGAAATCGGCAAACTGCCTGGTTGCAATTCAATTGTGAAGTCTACCTCTCTGCTCGGAGCTAGGCCTGGCAACTCATCTGGGAACACATCTGCAAATTCTCTAACCACAAGTACTGAATCTACAGATTTACTAGTTTCAACTAAACTAACAGAGGCAAGATATACTACACATCCCGTATTAATTAATTTTCTAGCTCTAAGTACAGAAATAATAAACTTGGGAGTGTAAAAAGACATACCTTGAAATTCAAACATCTCACCACTAGGTCTGTAAAATCTGACTCTTTTCTTTCTACAATCAACCAATGCCCCATAGGCCTCTAACCAATCCATCCCCAGAATCACATCATATTCTTTTAATGTTAAAGCATATAATCTTGCTGGCATCTGATTCCTATGAATCACTATCGGACTTCTTCTAAAAAAACAAGAGGTCAATAAATATCCTCCAGAAGGAATTTCCACTACCAGCTCACAAGGATTTTCTTCTAAAGGAAATACCATGCTATCCAGAAAATCTTCGGAAATAAAGGAATGGGAAGCACCCGGATCAATTAATACTCTAGCAGTAAAATCAAAGAAAGGTAGTATACCTTCAATGAGATTGGATGCCTCCGCCTGAGCTCTGGTAATAGCCATCACTCGACCCCGTCCTCCTCTCTGGTATGGTGTACTTCTACCCTGCTTTACTGATCGCTGGAAGGGCTGCTGCTGTTGCTGAGTCCCTCTACCATAAGTCTGCTCCCGAGGATACGAACAATTCCTTGCTAAATGTCCAGGCTGCCCACAATTATAACATCTAAAACTTGGAGGTACCGTCGGCTGTCCTGCAGTACTTTGTTGAGATTCTTCTGGTACTGGTGACCTATAACCACGGCCCTGCTGAAAACCTCCCTACTAAAAACCCTGCTGCCTGCCTCTACCACGACCTCCTTGAAAGAATTTCTTAATCTGCTTGCCCCATTTTCCTATTCCAGATGATGATGAAGCTCCGAAAGGTGCTTTCCCCTTACCGATTCCTTCTGACGATTGTGGATGCCGGAAACTACCTGAACCCAATCCACCTATCTGAGACTGCCCTTGTCTGGCCCGAACAGTCCTCTCAAGTATTGCTGCTCGCTGAGCTGCCTCTTCCACTGTTCTGCACATCAATGGGATCACTGCATCTTGTAATTCTGGCCTCAGACCTCGAATAAAGTATTCCACCATCATAGTGTTATCCGTTACTACATATGGGGCATACCTACTCAAGGCTATAAATCTCATCTGATATTCAAGCACTGAGAGATTCCCTTGTTGAAGTGTCCTAAACTGTTCTCTCTTCATCTGCTGAATTTGTATTGGAAATAAGGAATCATTAAAAACTGACAAAAATTCTGACCATGGAATAGTGTCCTCCATCTTGCCTGTGGAAATTGTCTGCATCTTCAGTCGCCACCATTCTTGTGCAAACTCTCGTAACTGGTATGCTGCAAGAAGCACTCTATCTTCCTGAGGACACCTCATTATTGCAAATACCCTTTCAATTTCATGTATCCAGTGTTCTGCCGTATCTGGATTGGGACCTCCTGAATATGTAGGGGGCTGCAATCTCAAAAACCGCTCCACAAGTACCGTAGTCTCCTCTCCAGTAACTGGTCTCACTGGAACTACCGGTTGTACAGGTACTACAGGTGGTACCTCTACTCTGGGTGGGGGTGGAACTGGAATTACTGGTACTGCCTCCTCTGGAAATGGTGGTACTGCTGCCACTGGCTGTACCGGTGGTTGCTGGTCCAGTCTTACCCGAATCTCTGTCAATGTAACACCCCGAAAATTTAGCGATTTAAAAATTTCAGAAATAAAGGGGGATAAATTAATTAAACATATGGGAGAGACTTCCAACACCCTGTAATAATGATCCATTAACAAGATTGGGCCAATAGAACACATTTGGCCCAAGGATGTAAATGAGCTGGGACATGGAATTACCTAGAAATTCGTGTGGGTAAATAGGCCATAATTAGAAAGGGCAATTTAGGCTTAAAATAAGGGTGATTAGTCATGTATGGTAAGCCAAAACTGGACCCAACCCTAAGAGGAGGTTTCCTAAACCACTACTACCTCTTTTGGAGGAAAGAGTCCCAGATTCTAGGAAAAACAGGGAGTAGAATTCGCAGCCCCTTTCCTAGTCTCATTAGGACTCTTAACTACAACCTAAATCTATAAGAACTCATCCTCAAACTCTTGGGGAAGGTTTAACAATGAGTTGGGGTCATTTGGAGGCAGGCTAGAGCTTTTGAGGAGAAGGAGAAAGGCTGGGAACCCGGAGCTTCATCCCCTGCATCCTCTGTTGCATCCAGAATATCGACTGGTCTTAGATCTTCGTAAAGGTAGGTGTTCTCGGGCCAAGATTAAAGAAAACCAACACCATCATGTAGTTCTTTGAGTCTAGGATCATTTGCACTTAGTTTGACTAGTTTTCATGAAGTATACATTGAGTATTCGTGATTTTTCCCGAAGTCTTGCACAGTTAGGGCTTTTTTCCGTTCTTCTTATTGTGCACATGATTCAAGACCGAATTTGACTAAAATTTCTTCATGAAAGATCTTCTAATTGAAGTCACGATAATCTTATATGTTGGACGTTTTGTCCAAAAGTCCTTCGTTAGAGAGTTAGGAGCATGACAAGAGAGTCTCTGCATGATACTATGATTTCGGGCTACATTTGATTTTTGTTATTCACATGTTTTCTCAGGATTCGAGGCTGAATTTGATCCAACCCTCAACATAAAAATTCTTCTACTAGTTGTCCTCGTCATCTTTCATGTTGTATGTTTTGTCTATATGTCATTCGTTAGAGAGTTATAAGAGGCGAAAGTGATTAGCTGCATGAGATGTGTTTTCAGATTCCACATGACTTATAAGTTTTGTTCTAGAAGGGCACTAGTGTCGACACTACTTAAGCTAGTGTTGACACACTGTCCCAAAACCACCCAGATGATGTTCTGGGAAAGCCTCTAGTGTCGACACTACTTGAGCCAGTGTCGACACACTGTCCCAGTTGACCCAGAAGGTTTTCTGGAAAACTGATCTAGTGTCGACACCACCTGTGCTAGTGTCAACACACTGTCCCACATCTGCCAGAAGGTTTTCTGGAAACTGTCTCTAGTGTCGACACCACCTGAACTAGTGTCGACACTACCTGACCTTTTTTCCCTGTATTTGAAGCACTGTGTCGACACCACCTGAACTAGTGTCGACACTACCTGACCAGTTTTGCATGATTTTGTCTTGTGTTTGGAGCATGGTGTCGACATCACTTGATCTAGTGTCGACACTACCTTACAAGAAATTTGCATAATTTAGGTCTAATCATCTCATGATGTCTACTAGCTTGTGCATAATGTTATATAGTATGCATGGACCTAAAATAAGTCAACCCATTGAAAAATAGTAATGATATGAATACGATTCTAATGTGTAATTGTGATTGATCTTATGTCCATTGGATTATCTTGTGATCTTGCTTATTGTCAACTGATAAAATAAGAATATGATATGAATGTGGGGATGAATACATGTTAGTATGGACATGTTAGTGGTGTTAATGTTATGATTTGCATATGAGTTTCATGGTTACATGTTTTCCGGTGTTCAATTAATTACTTGTCATATGCACACATGTTAGGAAAGCACATGTTCTACATACGATCTGTCTTTAGAAACATCCTCATGTCAAGACATTAATGAATTATGAAACATAAGATGCGTCGTTATCTTGCCTTGTTCTTTTGAGCTGTTTGTCATTCCTTGATTCTATGAATGATCATGTTCTTTTACTACGAGCTTGTTATTGAAACTCTGTGGCCATAACATGAACCTGTTTGTTCGGCACAACGTGGGACTCCAGTCCAAAATTTGATCTAATGCCTGTGCAATAGGGGTCCTGTCCGGTCCTGGGGAGGAGCGCCCCAACGTACATGTTAACCGCGGGAGTATGGACTCTTGGTGCTTGGCATAGCACACTGACATGCAAGATTGTGAAAATGTGCCTCCTGTTTGACGTGATAAGTTTGACTTGACATGATATGATACGTTTGTTCTTGTGAACACATAAGATCTGCTTGAATATGGCCAATCTCTTCTGACATGAATTTATTCTTGAATTATCTGTCCATTGTATATAGAACTCGACATTTGATCTGATATGATATTCGTTATACCTTGCTATTCAATCTGTTAGTATTGCATACATTGTCGTCATATTCATGTGCATATCTGCCTATTTAAAATGTTAATCATGTATATTAGTGCCCGCACGTTATTGATATGTAAATCCTACTGAGCTAGTTCGCTCACCCCTATCATCCTGCCCTTTTTCATGTAGTGATGAAGAACCCGTGGAGTCAGATGGGACTGGGCAAGAGTGACGAGCACCCATCCTAGGAATAGTTAACAGTTTAGAAAATAGAAATTTAAGTAGTTGATGTATTAGAGAAACGTTGTTATTGATTAATAAACCCTTTTCAGTGAGTTCTTCTCATGTGAGGTTGTATCTAGTTGAATGGAATGAAATAAGGTATATGTTTGGTGACCATAGTATAGTCTCGAATGTGTTATTATATTCAATTGTGACTCTGTGTTATTCAACTGTGATATGCCTGCTTGTATCGTTTACGTCCCCCGGTATTTATTCCGCTGCTAAATATCGGGGCGTGACAGTCAAACTCTCCCAAATTCTTTCTATCATCCTCTGCGTGGGATCCTCTCCTGCCCCTTCTCCACCACCTCCTACATCTCTTCTTTCAGCCATTACTATTCACTGCACAAGCATCATTCCAACAATACCATACACACGAAATCAATACAAAACCAGGGTCACTACCAGCAGTGGACTACAGTAAAGACATGGCTATGCAAATTTCCAATTCCTTTATATTCTTACGAACTTTGCTCTGATACCAACTGTGACGGTCCTCACTGAACAGACCCGTTAACCCAACAACAAGTCTATCATGAGTCCGCCTCCCGCAAACGGGCCGAAGCCTCGCAAGGGATATCAAACCATATGTTCGTGAAAACATAAAGGAACCAACTTAATTATTCATAAGATCTGACAATCTCACAAATATTTACATGAAATATACATAGCCATAGCACAACTGTAACCAAACTACAACAGAACCTGGGGCATACCCTGAGGTAAACAGCAAGAAAGTATAATTACACTGCTGGTGGTGCCGACCCTCCACTGGACGACGGGTGCGAAATCTCCCGATCTCCCTCACCTGATAGGAGGTAGGGGTGAGCCTCACGTGTCACTGGCTCAGTAGGGAAACTCCCTAGAAACTGAGCAAACTAACAAAGTAGTAAAGCAGGAAATACTATACTAGCAACTTACAGAATTATCTAGCAAGATAAAAACCTATAAGTACTACTTACCATTTACTGTTTAACAAGAATCAACGTAAATAAATAAACGGTAACACCAAACAAGTGTACGAGCCACTGTAGAGAAACTCCACACTCGAGTCACGTCAACTAGTTCGCGACACTAGTTACTGACCCGGACAAACCACACAGGACCACCTCTCAGTCTCGCAGCCACGGACGAAAGGTTCAGCTGCCGCTCCACTAAACAAGTACAAGAACTGTGGAGTCCAACTAAACCTCCACAACCTGTAGGTCACACACCTCGTAGGCCCATGCCTGACACCTTTAGGGACTCTGGCCTGAGCTCCCTAAAGTGAGACACTGGAAAACAGGACTAGCTGGGGTCCAGTACGTCTACTGGTGTCCGTCTCCCCCAACTACAAGCGCGCTACAAGCGACAACACAACAAACTCTCTCTAGTCGCTGTCCCACTGCCGTCTTTCCCTCAGCCGGACGTACTACTCAGCACAAGAGTGAGGGTGTCCAGGAAGACGACAAGACCTCATCGGTACCCAGTACTGGGACAAGCCCCGAGCACTCACGTGCCTGGCTCACACAAAACCTGGGGCTCCCAACTGAAGAGGTATCCACGGAAGGCGTCAAACTACACACCACGTACACAGAAACCACGTGCACAACACACAAGCCACGTGAAACCTCCACGTAAACCACATTATCACCAAGAAAACCACACACCACACATTCCTCGAGCGTAGAGAGAGTGCCAATGCACCTCCTACTATCATCACATAACATAAATCACGCTGAACATATAATCACACACTTACATTTATGCTCGAATGACAACATTCGGCTGCTGTCGCGACGGCATGATAGACCGCCTTCAGAACGCGACAGCTCGAGGTGTCGCGACCTGGTCGCGGCTCTCAGAGCAACCGCGATAGCAGGTGCGAACCCTGCTCCGGAATCCATCATCCGGATCACCCAAACTCATTAAAACCTGTAGTTTCAGTCCATTTTCATGCTTTAATGTGTTCCTACACATGCCATCTATTGTTTAGAAAGCAATAAACGCATTATCCACACCACACGAACATTCCACGGATCAAACGATAGGAAATATCCCTACCTTTGCGAAGAATGCGAAGAACAAAGCCCGCACGAGGTTCCCTCCGCTCCACGTATCGTCCTCGCGGTGGGAACTCGTCAAACCGAGCTCTAACAAGTCAAATCACCCACAATTCCCACAACAAAACCACCTGGCCGAGTAGAGCTTCTCTGAGTTCTGTTCTGCCAGGGTTACTTAAAAACACAACGTAGTTAAGAACGCGACGCTCTTCACGACCGCGACCTGAACGTGACACTTTAAGCTGTCACGATAAACCTGCTGACGTCACCCAAGCACTCAGCTGGTGACACGCAGCAGACATGCACACGCTCACTTAAACTGGCGGTGACATGAACGCGGTGCCAATGTCTGTCGCGATCATAACGCGACGCCCCTCACTGCCGCGTTAAAAACCGAGAAACAGAGAATGCTTTTGGGCAAAATCTTACAACTTGAGAAGAACACCTGTCACGCACAAGTCATCGGCCACACACTGGCCTCCATTACCACACAACGACGATCCGAACGGTCGGAACGTTACAAATATACATAAACAAAAAGACAAAGAAACAACCTACTGGGGCATACATTCAAAACCTCTTTAACATTGATTAAAGAAAGGATAGGAAATGTCAATCAGTATACAAGATAATCACCTTCTGCTATCCTACAATCTCCAGCCAAGAGAATGAAACAAAATACTGATGAAAATAACCAGAAAATCACAATCAACATCGTGAAAGTAAACAGCAGCATCACAAGGAAAATGGAGAAAAAAAAACATGAAGCATAAAAGATAAAGGGCTGAGTAGAGGCCTTCTAAAAAGCTTCACCAATTGGATGGTCACACTTCTAGTTTTGCGTAATCCTTGGTAACAACAGTTTTTCAACTGCACACTATCTGCCGCCCATGAGATGCCTCAATAATATTACATTGTCAATAGCGATAGAGCCCGAGAGGTTGCGGTAAGTATTTACAGTCTATTTACTATTTATTTTTTATCGTTACAAATTAATATTACATTGTCAATTGTATTTTTTGCAGGAGTCATATAACCAACAGATGACGGAGAAGTACGCCGGGGAGGAGGAGCAGCCGCAGTTAGATCCTGAGGTATGGGTTGCGGCATCTGGTACCCCAAAGAAAGACCATGTATATGGTTTTGGGCATAGTATGGACAGGAGTAGGGTCTTCTCTGGCACCTCAAGTTCAACCTCACATACGAGTGCATTCACCACAGCTGGTACTCCAAGTGCTTCTCCCAGTGAGATGAGGGGCTTTATTCGAGATGAGATCTCTGGTTTGGAGTCTCGTCTGGCCCAGACGATGGAGTCTTGTCTAGGCGCTGTCCAGGCCCAGCTCTCCCAGGCCCTCTCCCAAGCTATCTCCCAGGCCCTCTCCCAGGTCAATCTTCCTATTCAGGCAGCGCCATCGACATCAGCACGAGCCCCTAATGTGAGTAATTTGATTTTATTTTAGCTTTTCTATTTTAACTGTCAATTTTAGTTTTATTTTCTTTAAAAAGGAAGAACTTAGTTAAGATTGGGGATCCAAAGCTCAAGGCTCAAATTTACAATAAGCAACTTAGTTTAGATTAAAAAAGAAGAACTTAGGTTTGGGGGTCCAAAATTTTTAAAAACTCATCCGATTGGCCTCCAATTTTTTCCAGCACGACCAGGGTGATGGTTGTGACTTGTGGAAACTGACGGTGTTCAATTCCGACTCTCGGTTTGAGCTCGACGCTCAAATTCACAATAAGCAAGTTAGTTTAGTTTTAAAAAGAAGAACTTAGGTTTGGGGGTCCACAATTCAAAATACTCATCCGATTGGACTCCAGTTTTTTCCAGCACGGCCAGGGTGATGGTTGTGACTTGTGAAAACTGACGGAGTTCAATTCTAACTCCCGATTTGAGCTCGACGCTCAAATTTACAATAAGCAAGTTAATTTAGTTTAAAACAGAAGAACTTAGGTTTGGGGGTCCAAAATTCGAAAAACTCATCCGATTGGCCTCCAATTTTTTCCAGCATGGCCAGGGTGATGGTTGTGACTTGTGGAAACCGACGGAGTTCAATTCCGACCCTCGGTTTGAGCTCGATGCTCAAATTCACAATAAGCAAGTTAGTTTAGTTTTAAAAAGAAGAACTTAGGTTTGGGGGTCCACAATTCGAAATACTCATCCGATTGGACTCTGGTTTTTTCCAGCACGGCCAGGGTGATGGTTGTGACTTGTGAAAACTGACGGAGTTCAATTCCGACTCCCGGTTTGAGATCAACGCTCAAATTTATAATAAGCAAGTTACTTTAGTTTAAAAATGAAGAACTTAGGTTTGGGGATTCAAAATTTGAAATACTCATCCGATTGGACTCCAATTTTTTGCAGCACGGTCAGGGTGATGGTTGTGACTTATAGAAACTGACGGAGTTCAATTCCGACTCCCGGTTTGAGCTCGACGCTCAAATTCACAATAAGCAAGTTAGTTTAGTTTAAAAGTGAAGAACTTAGGTTTGGGGGTCCAAAATTCGAAATACTCATCCGATTGGACTCCGGTTTTTTTCAACATGGCCAGGGTGATGGTTGTGACTTGTGGAAACTGACGGAGTTTAATTCCGACTCCCGGTTTGAGCTCGACGCTCAAATTCACAATAAGCAAGTTAGTTTAGTTTAAAAGTGAAGAACTTAGGTTTGGGGGTCCAAAATTCAAAATACTCATCCGATTGGACTCCGGTTTTTTCCAGCACGGCCAGGGTGATGGTTGTGACTTGTGAAAACTGACAGAGTTCAATTCTGACTCCCAGTTTGAGCTCGACGCTCAAATTCACAATAAGTAAGTTAGTTTAGTTTAAAAATGAAGAACTTAAGTTTGGGGGTCCAAAATTCGAAATACTCATCCGATTGGACTCCGGTATTTTCCAACACGGCCAGGGTGATGGTTGTGACTTGTGGAAACTGACGGAGTTCAATTCCGACTCCCGGTTTGAGGTCGATGCTCAAATTTACAATAAGCAAGTTAGTTTAGTTTAAAAATGAATAACTTAGGTTTGGGGGGCCAAAATTCGAAATACTCATCCAATTGGACTCCAATTTTTTCCAGTACAGCCAGGGTGATGGTTGCAACTTGTGGAAACTGACGGAGTTCAATTCCGACTCCCGGTTTGAGGTCGACGCTCAAGCTTAAATTAAACAAGTTAGTTTAGTTAAAAAATGAAGAACTTAGGTTTGAGGGTCCAAAATTCGAAATACTCATCCGATTGGACTCCGATTTTTTCCAGCACGGCCAGGGTGATGGTTGTGACTTCTGGAAACTGATGGAGTTCAATTCTGACTCTCGGTTTGAGCTCGACGGTCAAATTTACAATGAGTAAGTTAGTTTAGTTTAAAAGGGAAGAACCTAGGTTTGGGGGTCCAAAATTCGAAATACTCATTCGATTGGCCTTCGGTTTTTTCCAGCACGGCCAGGGTGATGGTTGTGACTTGTGGAAACTGACGGAGTTCAATTTCGACTCTCGGTTTGAGCTCGACACTCAAATTCACAATAAGCAAGTTACTTTAGTTTAAAAATGAAGAACTTAAGTTTGGGGGTCCAAAATTCGAAATATTCATCCGATTGGACTTCGATTTTTTCCAGCACGGCTAGGATGATGGTTGTGACTTGTGGAAACTGACGGAGTTCAATTTCGACTCCCGGTTGGACCTCGATGATGAAATTCATCTTAAGTGTAACCAAAATAGTGTGACCAAAATATTGACCAAAAGTGAGTGAATAAAAATCTATAAATGTAATTTATTTATTGCTTATAATAGTATTTAAATTTAACTTATTATTGTTATATATGTATTGTAGGTTCCTTCATCGGGTGACATGGGAGGAGACGAGCACGAGGATGAGCACGAGGATGAGGATTCATGATATTTTTATTTCATTATTAGTATTGTTGTTGACATTTTATTATTATGGTGTTGTAGACATTTTTATTATTGTTGTTGATATTTTATTATTATGGTGTTGTAGACATTTTTATTATTATTGTGGACATTTTATTATTGTTGTTTTGTGGACATTTTTATTATTGTTGTGTTGTGGATATTTTTTTTATTATCGTGGATATTTTATTATTGTTGTATTGTGGACATTTTATTATTGTTGTATTGTAGACAATTTTATTATTATTGTCATGTGGACATTTTTATTATTGTTGTCTTGTGGACATTTAGTATTGTTGTGGACATTATTGTATTTGAATAGGTTATTTTGCTAAAATGTATATAAATTAAAAAATAAATAAAAAATAGAGACCAATTAGTGACCGAAACATTCGGTCACTATTCGGTGCCTAAAACAGAGACCGGTTTGTGGTTAGAATCAAGTCTGTCACTATTAGCGACGGAATTAATTCCGTCGCAAATCCGTCGCTGTTTTAGGGACCGAACAATAACCGGATTATTTCGGTCACTAATAGAGATTGAAATGATTTAGTCACAAATCAGTCTCCATTTTAGGGACTAAACAGGGACCGATTTGTGGCTGAGTCAAGTCTGTCACTATTAGCGACGAAATTAATTCCGTTGCAAATCCATCACTGTTTTAGGGACCGAACAATGACCGAATTGTTTCGGTTACTAATAGAGACTGAAATGATTCAGTCGCAATTCGATCTCTGTTTTAGGGATTGAATAGTGACCGAATTATTTCGGTCCCTATTAGCGACTGATTTAATTCAGTTGCAAGTCGGTCGCTATTTTAGGGACCGAACAGTGACCAAATTCTTTCAGTCACTAATAGTGACCAAATTAATTCAGTCACTGTTCGGTCCCTAAAACAGTGACCAAATTTCAGTCACTAATCGGTCACTATTTAGTGTCCGAATTAGTGATCGATTATTTAAGTCCCTGATTACTACCTTTAGCGATTGAAATATTTCGGTCACTAATCGGTCACAATTAGTGATCGATTAGTGACTGAACTGTTTCGGTCACAAATTTGTGACCAGAAATTCTTCACCGACATTTTCGGTCTCTATTCGGTCACTATTCGGTCTCTGACACTTTTAGGGACAGAATAGTGACCGAATAGAGACCGAATATGTCGGTCTCTATTCTCGCTTTTTCTTGTACCTGCTACGGCCACTTCGAGTTTATCGTGATCCTTTTGGGCTCACGAATGCACTGGTAGCCTTCATGGAGATGATGCATGGGGTGTTCCGAGAGTACCTGGACCGGTTCATGGTGGTGTTCGTGGATGACTTCCTAGTGTACTCAGCGACTGCGGAGGAGCACGAGATGCACTTGAGACTCGTGTTGGAAACTCTGAGGGGTCATCGCCTTTATGCCAAATTCAGCAAATGTGAATTTTGGCTGAAGGAGGTGCACTTCCTTGGTCACATGATCTCAGGTGTAGGTGTGGCAATGGTTCCTGCCAAGGTTGAGGCAGTGGTTTCTTCGGGCCAGGCCACTACAGTTGCAGAGGTGCACAATTTTCTGGGTTGGTAGGCTACTACAGGGAGTTTATGCAGGACTTCGCCAGAGTTGCAGAGCCACTGACGAGGTTGACCAGGCGAGAGACCAGGTTCATGTGGACGGCAGATTGTGAGCAGAGTTTTCAGGAGCTAAAGGACAGGCTAACTTCAGCTCCGATCCTTGTTTTGCCATCTGACAGTGGTGATTTTGTCGTCTACACCGACGCTTCTGGGATTGGTCTTGGTGCCGTGCTAATTAGTCGCTTATGCTTCTAGGCAGCTGAAGACGCATGAGCAGAACTATCCGACACACGACTTGGAGCTTGCAGTGGTCGTGTTTGCCTTGAGGTTGTGGAGACACTACTTGTACAGGGAGGTGTTCGAGGTGTTCACAGACCATAGGAGTTTGTAGTATGTCTTCACTCAGAGAGATCTAAACCTGAGGCAGCGCAGGTGGGTCATGTACCTGAAGGACTATGACTTTACCCTTTCTATCACCCGGGGAAGGCTAATGTCGTAGCAGACGCTTTGAGCAGGAGAGCCCACTTGAGTTCTTTATTGGTTAGACACTGGAGGTTGTTGGAGGACGTCGTGCCAGGAGTATTCCTTCTGTCGAGAGTCAAAGACAGAGCAGTGTTGGCCAGTTTGACAATTCATCCAGCCATATATGAGCAGGTGTTAGAGGCTCAGAGTGCAGATTCAGAGTTGGCAGAGATCTTACATATGCCAGAGGTAGAGTTGGACGAGGACAGCGAGGTCAGGTTCAGAGGCAGGTTGTACGTGCCGGTGGACGTCAGGCAGGAGCTGTTGGCTGAGGCGCATCGTTCGAGGTACTCTATTCATCCCAATTCCAACAAGATGTACCACGACTTGAGGGGACTCTTTTGGTGGCCTGGGATGAAGAGAGATCTTGCTGAGTTTGTTACTCGTTGCCTCACCTGTCAGTAGGTGATGGCGGAGGACCAGCGTCCTGGTGGTGAGCTGCAGTCATTACACATTCTCGTGTGGAAGTGGGAACACATCACCATAGACTTTGCTACTGGCTTACCTCGTACTTCGCTGGGGCAGGACAGTGTGTGGGTGATCATCAACTGTCTGACGAAGATAGCACATTTTCTACCGGTCAGATCAGCATGGTCAGTGGACAGACTTGCCAAACTGTTCGTGGATAGAGTCATGCTGTTGCACGGGGCCGTGGTCTCTATTGTCTTAGATAGAGATCCGAGGTTCACTTCACATTTTTGGTGTAGTTTTTAGAGGGCACTGGGCACCGAGTTGAGACTGAGTTCAACCTATCACCTGCAGACAGATGGTCAGTTGGAGAGGACCATACAGACCCTCGAGGATATGTTGAGAGCGTGTTGCCTAGACTGGGGCAGCACGTGAGAGTCGCACCTTTCCATGGTGGAGTTCACTTATAATAATAGCTTTCACTCCAGCATTGGGAAGGTGCCCTACGAGGCTCTGTATAGCAGACTGTGTCGGACACCATTGCACTGGCAAGAGGTTGGTGAGAGGTAGATACTGGGACCAGAGTTGGTACAACAGTGTGCAGACACGGTGAGACTGATCAGGCAGAGACTGCAGACAGTGCAGAGCAGGCAGAAGAGCTACGCAGACGTTCGCCGGAGGCCACTTCAGTTCGAGGCAGGTGACAGTGTGTTTCTACGGATCTCGCCTACCAAGGGCATTCTCAGGTTTTGGAAGAGGGGCATGTTGCCCAGCTAGCAAGCCCAGAGGGGGGGGGGTGAATGGGGCTTTAAAACTTCGTCTACTAACCCTGTACACAAAAACATTCACACAAAATACACTTCGATGGATGTTAGTGATAGTGAAGATAAACAGCAATCACACAAAGACAATCACACAACACAAGTAATTATCCTGGTTCAGATCTCCTCTCCTTAGGAGTCCTACGTCCAGTCCCTGAGAAAAATCTCAGGATTTCACTACCAAGAGTAGAGTCCCCCTTAAGGACCCTTACACCCAGACGCAACTGGTCTTCCTTCAACCTGAAGGGAATTACAACCCCCTGGATCCCACCAGGTCTTCCTTCACAATAGAAGGGAACAACTCAAGAAATAGTGATCAAGAGATGATGCCCCTAGATCAAGCTTATAGAACACTGCTTGATCTGAAGCAAGGACTGAGAAGAAGAAGAGATCTACAATCAAGGACTCTTCTCAGACCGAAAGGCTCTCACACAGATGTGAACTTAGCACCAAGAGCAAGAGCTAAAACTAATGAGAGTTTGTGCTTGGCTCTAAGAATGGCTTGCAGAAGGTTGAAGGCATTGTAGCTTATTATTCTCTGACCAACTTGAATTGTCGAACTTCATTCTTCTATATATATCAACGTTTGAAATTGACCATTGGAAGCTTCCAATCAACAGTCTTTTATCTTTTCATGCACGTAAAGAGAGAAGATCTTCTGTAATATCCGTTGGCTTCTATTTTGTCCAACGTTGTATGACGAGTGCTGTCAGTGATCTGCACGCATTCTGAGCTCAAACAATAGACAACTAAGTTGTCTCTTGTCAGTCAATGTTAGATTGATTTTATGCATAAATAGAAGTTTCATTCTGTTCTTCTAAAAAGATATCTACCGAATAAGCAGGAGAATAGAAGATATCGTCTACATGCATGCAGTGATACATACTATCGTAATAAATGCATTGTTGTCAAAAAGATATACGAGAAGACTTTGACTTTTCAACAAATTCAAAAATCAGCTCGAAAGGCAAATCGTTATTTTCCATGAAATCGTTATATGCACGACTTATGAAATCGTTATGCAAATGAGTTGATATTCATGTAAATCATTGTGCGCTCATAAGCAAATCGTTATGCACGAGTCGTTATAGTCAAGTTGTTAAAGACAATGTGAACGAATCGTTATTTGCTGTATTGAATCGTTACAACGATCAAGTCGTTATGTAACTTAATGAATCGTTACAGTGACAGAGTCGATATGTAACTTATCGAATCGTTACAGAGATCAAATTGTTATTCTTACTTAGAAAATCGATGTGAGACCAAATCGTTATGATCACTAAAGAAATCGTTATGAGAGCAAATCGTTATGATTACTAAAGAAATCGTTACGAGAGCAGATCGTTACGATTACTAAAGAAATCGTTACGAGAGTAAATCTTATGAGAGCAAATCGTTATGATCACTTATCGAATCGTTATGAGATCAAATCGTTATGATTACTAAAGAAATCGTTACGAGAGCAAATCGTTATGATCACTAAAGAAATCGTTACGATTACTAAAGAAATCGTTACGAGAGCAAATCGTTGCGATCACTTATCGAATCGTTGTGAGGGAAAATCGTTGCGATCACTTATCGAATCGTTGTGAGGGCAAATCGTTGCGATCACTTATCGAATCATTGTGAGGGCAAATCGTTGCGATCACTTATCGAATCGTTGTGAGGGCAAATCGTTGCGATCACTTATCGAATCGTTGTGAGGGCAAATCGTTGCGATCACTTATCGAATCATTGTGAGGGCAAATCGTTGCGATCACTTATCGAATCGTTGTGAGGGCAAATCGTTGCGATCACTTATCGAATCGTTGTGAGGGTAAATCGTTGCGATCACTTATCGAATCGTTGTGAGGGCAAATCGTTGCGATCACTTATCGAATATGAAATCTTTATGAATGTAAGGAAATTGTTATATCTTCATGGAAATCGTTATGAACTTAGACAGATATAATGCTTCAAACTTACATTGTTGTAGAGTGATGAATACTTACATCATGGTTGATTTGCTTGTTTATCCTTGGTTTATTTCCTGTGCTTAAAATCTCATAATAAATTGTTAGATTAAACATTTATCATTGTTATGTTAATCACCAAAATAGATATGTAATTAATTTAAATTACATGGGGATAAATTGATCATAAATCTCCCCCTTTTTGGTGATGACAAAACTTAACAATTGGCAAAGATGATTTGAAATAAGTTTAAGCATTCTTACGAAAAGAATATAAGGGACATATTTCAGAAATGCTATATTTCTCCCCTTTTTTGTCATGTAAGTAAAAAGATTCAAGAACTTGAGACAAAGAAAGAGAGAAAAGAGAAAAGAAAGAGAGAAACAGAGAGATTTATGGAGCATAGGAGGGTTCAGAGAGATAGAAGGCAGGAGACAAGAGATGCAAAGTGCCTAATGATAGGTAGCGCTTAGCGTTCCTGCTCTTCAAAATAGGCTTGAAATGCTCCAAGCTCAATACAATAGGAGGGTCCCATGGTGGGAGTCATCCTCTTGATGTGAAGCTGTCTCTGATCTGATATGAAATCCTAGTATTTGTCGTTGCCAAGAGCTACCTTGTAGGAGATGAAGCAACCAAGACTGGCAAACTGAAGAAACTGAGTGATTTTAAAGGGATAGAAGATCTGATGCTGCCGAAATTCCTTCTTTAATTCTAGAAAGACCTTGTACCATTCTTCCCATTTCAGAAAGGAGTCTCGGACAAGGTGAAGAGAATTTGCATCCAGAAATTCAGTGGGAGTCAGAAGAGGTTGATGGGAGCGAGCCTGAGAAGTATTCAACTCTTTAAGCTATTGAGCGGACAAAGTGTAGAGCTTTTCCAATCAGCATGTGACAGACGCTCACATTCAGATAGAATAGGGTCAAGCACATCTGCCTTGAGGTACCCCTGAAGATACTGCTTGAAGACAAATCTATGAAAAGCGAGGTTACGACCTTCTTACACAGAGAGCCTAGCCATAACCTGAGCAGCTCGCTCAAACATGAGAGTTCCCACAGATGAATCCAGGATCAGGGAGTGAAGTGGAGGAAGGAACACCACATCAGGAATGACCAAAGTGGCAAAGTCAACTCAGAGAGGTTCAGTGTGAGCAACCCTGGAACTTAGATCATGGATGGCTTGCCTGAACTGGCCCAGCTGCACCTCAGGAATGTTATGAAGATAGCAGTAATCGCAGTACATTTTGTATTTCCGGATGAACTTGATTTCCTTCTGAATGAAGGGTCCAAAAAGATTTTTATGATGAATCTGAAACCATTCAGAGAGAGGGAGAGGAGCTTCTCTGGGTGGATATCTGGCGGCTTGAGTACGACGAAAGTGATTGTACAGATCTCTGTTGCTCCAAGCCCATTGTTCTTCAGTTTTGGCTTCAGTCATGGAAAAAATTTTTGACTGTTGAGCCTTGGAAAGAAAAGCATAAGGGAAAATGGTATTGATATGGGCCGAAAGATTTTGGAAAGGAAGGCCAAAAAGGTGAGCAAACACTACCTTTTGAAGAAATTCCTCATAGATAGGTTGTTGCTTATTAGAAATGGAAAGAGAGAACCAAAGGGGAGGATAACAAGGTTCAGAAGAGACAGGATTGGTGGAAGTGAGTCTCCTCTTCTTAGGAATAGGACTGGAAGAGCCTGTCCTATGAGAGTGGGTCCCAACAGCCAGGACTGAACGAAGTATTGCTACTTCAAATTTATCCTTGATGTCCTGTATTTCTGTGTGAGCTAATTGGGCACCCTCAGGAATAATAGTAATGAAAGAAGGGGGTGTTTGTGGATGGAAGAGGGAAGCAGGGGTGATGGAAGGGAGATCAGAAGGCCCTAAAGAAGAAGGACCACTAGAAGAGGCCCCTGCTGAAGAAGATGCAGGAGGAACCTCAACAGAAGATAAGGGTGGAGGAATGATAGTGGAGGAAGTAGGAGATGAAGGAGTTTGGGAAGAGAAAGGTGTAGGTGAGGAAATGGTTCTGGAGCGGGGTCGTTTGAAGGTGAGAGGAGCTGGAGGAGCAGTGGATGAGGTGGTTGGAGAAGGAGGTGCTGGAGTGGGAAGGGTAGGAAGGACAGATGGCGCTGAAGCTATAGCCTGATCTTCTTCTCTTGCAGCCACAGATTCCACTGGAGGTGAAGCAACCTCTACTGGCCCTGCTGGCCTAGATTCTCAGCAGCAACTACTTGTTCAGCGTGCTCATCCTCAACAGGAATTGGCCCTGGTGGCCCTGCAGGCTTTTTAGACAAAGGCCCTGATGGCCGCTCTTCCTCTTGCTGCTGCTCTGCAATGACAGGCCCTGATGGCCTATTAGACTCTTCACTTGGCCCTGATGGCCCTGCACTACCAACAGGAGGGGCATGAGATGGTAAGTGCTCCCTCAAAAATGCTGACAAATCTACAAACATATTCCTCAGACTGTCATGATCTTTTCGAAGACTTTCAAGTTCAGATGACAGTGCCCCTAATGAACGGGCATATGAGCTTTGACTAATAAAAATGGAGGCCATATCTGACCTCACGGAACACAAAATTTTGCCATGCTCATCCAGGAGCTCAACAACATGTTTCAAATTGATTTTCAACTTCTTTTTCCCAGATCTTCTGTGTGGCTTACTGGTGAGGAGAGGAACTTCTTTAGCCACATTTTTTCTTTTGTCTTTTCTTGCCCTAACCACGGGCTCTTCATGATCAACATTTTCAATTTATTCTTCTGAGGCACTTTCCACAATGCCTTCTCTAAACAGATCATCAATGGGGGCATTGGCATTTTGTTCCCCCTGAACTGCTGCTGCCTCTTTCTCAATTGATTGCTCCCCCTGAACTGGAACATCTTCCATAGGCACATATTCAGTCTCTATTCTTTGCTCCCCCTGAATGGGAGCTTCTTCCATAACAATCGAATCAATGTGGCCTGATGCCACGACTTCTGCAATTTGAACTTCACTAACTACTAGATCCCTTAAAGAGCTTTGGATGGATTCCAATACATCTCTGAGTACTGAGCCTACTCGAGAAGAGGGAAGAGGATCCTCTGAACTATGCCCAACGGGCTCAATATCCTCTGGAGGGATATCCTCAATCCTGCTGCTAGATTCAGCTGCTGGTGGTGCTACTGCTGCTTCCATAGATGGTGCTGTTGCTCTTTCTGCTGGAGCTACTGGATCTGCTGCTGGTGATGGTTCTGCTGCTGCTACTTCTGCGTCTTGGACCTCTTGGGCTTCACCAATGATGGCTTCACCCTCAGCCACAGAAGTCTTCGTCCAAACTCCATTGACAACTGAAAAACCACTTTTTCTCAAATTTCTGGACCGGATAGCTTGGCCCATCTTCTCAGACACATCTCCCACCACACTGATGCCATAGTGTTGAAATATCTTGGTGAGCAGATGAGCATAAGGTAGAGAAACATTTAGCTTACTCTTTGTATCCCATACTTGCGCACTTGCAAACTTCATCCTTTCAATCATGATCTCTACAGTGTTGATTTCTTAGTTCTAGACAGCCCAGAACATCAGGTCGGAATCCGCCTTTGTGCAAGTGGAGAAGGTGGCACTCCTTGGGACTACTATTTGACACACAATGAAATGCAATAAGCGATTGAACGCATTCAACTGGTTGATGTCTAGCTTTCCATCCTTCAATCTGTATTCGGGACCAACAATCCCTAGACCTTTCGCCTGGATATCTACAGTATGAACTCCACTGTGTCCGGAGGTAGTCACATCGAAGAGAGAGAATAATAGGGCTTGTATGACCCTAATCTGAGTTCCCTTGACCATGGAAGTCAGGGTTCCGTCTTCCTCTGTCTTCAGACAAACATAGAAGGCTTTCACAAGGTCTGGATAACTTACTTCTGATAGGGTGGCTATCTTTGTTCACTTCAATCTACCCATAGCTACGACGATACTGTCCATTCCATTCTTTTACAGGTCTGCCACATCTACTGCTTTATGGCCGCATAGCTTGGTCTTTACTGAAGCAAATCTTTCCTGCTGCTCGGCGGTAAGAAATGCAGCTCCATAGCCCCCGACGCTGTCGGAGACACCAGAAGAGGCCATGGTTTTGGATGGGAAGAGTTTCTGGATGATCGAAATGGAGAAAGGAGTAGAACCCCTCAAGAAATTTCTCGCAGGAAAGAGGCGGAAGCTTGAAATTTCAGAGACTCGATGCCGGAGTCGATAGGGTATCGCCTCAGGCAGAAGGAAGAAGACGATGAAGAGATGTGAATCGTTGCCGCACAGATTTCGGGATGTAAAGAAAAATTAAAAGAATGACTTTTAGAATTTAGAGACGCCATAATGGTAGAAAATGACAAAACTGACTAGTTCGATAAGAATAAACTCTTATAAAATATCGAACCATCATGACAAAATTAAAAGAATTAGCAATAATTGGAATTATGCTTAAATTTTTGGGAGGAAAAATAATTTAAATTCTAAAAAATAATATTTCAGTTTTAAACAGATAAATCTTTCACAATTTACTCATGCCTAATTCCCTTCTAAGAGATGTAAACCTCTCTTCAGGTAAGGCCTTTGTGAAGATATCTGCTAACTGATTGTTTGTATCAATAAATGAAATATCTATGTTACCATTATTTACATGATCACGAATGAAATGATATCTAACCTCAATGTGTTTAGTCCTTGAGTGCTGTACTGGATTTTTGGTGAGATTTATGGCACTGGTGTTGTCACATAACAATGGAATTGTCTTGATATGAAGCCTATAATCTTCAAGTTGTTGCTTGATCCATAGGAGTTGTGTACAGCAACTTCCAGCAGCTACGTACTCAGCTTTAGCTGTTGACAGTGCTACTGAGTTTTGTTTCTTGGAGGACCATGATATCCGACATCCTGCAAGAAATTGACAACAACCACTGGTGCTTTTTCTATCTATCTTGCATCCAGCATATTCATCATCAGAATATCCTACTAAGTTAATTTCACATGACTTTGGATACCAAAGACCTAAAATCATGAGATTTAGCTAAATATCTAAAAATTCTTTTTACTGAAATTAGATGAGATTCTCTAGGATCTACCTGATACCTGGCACACATGTATACACTAAATAAAATATCAGGTCTACTTGCTGTTAGGTAAAGTAAGGAGCCTATCATACCTCTGTAGATCTTTTGATCTACTTTCTTACCATTCTTGTCACTGTCCATCCTCATTGATGTGCTCATAGGTGTTGATAGTGGATTGGCAGTATCGAATCCAAATTTCTTTAAGAGTTCCTTGGTGTATTTAGCTTGACAGATGTGGGTCCCATCTTTTCCTTGTTTGATTTGCAATCCAAGGAAGTAGTTTAGCTCCCCCATCATGCTCATCTCGAATTCTCCCTGCATAAGCTTTTCAAAGTACTTGCAAAGAGATTCATCAGTTGAACAAAAAATTATGTCATCTACATAAATTTGTACAAGTAATATATGTTTGATCTTGGACTTGATAAATAGTGTACTATCTACTTGACCTCTACTGAAACCATGGTCTAATAGAAATGAGCTAAGCCTTTCATACCAGGCTCTAGGTGCTTGTTTTAAACCATATAGTGCTTTGTGTAGTTTAAAAACATGATTCGGAAATTCAGTGTCATCAAAACCTGGAGGTTGTTCTACATAAACTTCCTCCTTAATGAAACCATTTAGAAATGCAAACTTGACATCCATTTGAAATAATTTCAAGTCTAGTGCAGATACATATGCAAGTAAAATTCTAATAGCCTCAAGTCTAGCTACAGGTGCATAAGTTTCATCGAAATCTATGCCTTCCTCTTGGGAATAGCCTTGAGCTACTAATCTGGCCTTGTTTCTTAAGATTACACCAGCTTCATCCAATTTGTTTCTGAACACCCATTTGGTGCAAATAACTGGATGATCTGATGGTCTAGGAACAAGTGACCACACATGGTTTCTCTTAAACTGATTCAGTTCATCCTACATGGCTAAAATCCAAGATTCATCAGTGAGAGCCTCATTGACTATCCTAGGCTCTATTTGTGAAACTGTAACGACCCGACCTCCCGGACCCCCGCCAGGGACCCCAAAGCTCGCGTCGCCACCCACGGATCTGAAGATCCAGAAGGGTTAGAAGAAATAGTCTAGTGAGATATGTACTGAATTTAAATAACTATAACAATATGTACAATATACAAAAGGTTTGTACAACGGGTCCCAAGTAAAAGCACAGGTACAAGAAGAAAGATGCAGTCCTTAAGGGGCATACCCCGAGGACTTGCAAAACACAGCTCTCAGCTCACTCGGCTACAAGAGCTCACAACACTCACTCTCACTGCTGCTGAAAACAACACGGCGCCACAGCCGCCTCCACAACTCGTCCGACACTGAGCTCCCGCGACGACGAGCCCCTAGCTAAAGAAAGTAGGGGGGGTGAGCCTCACGAACAAGGCCTAGTAGGGATTACCAGTTCCTCACCGGCCAGAGCAGCAGGAACTCCGAAAATAGGAAACTACACTAGAAAGCTGTAAAGCGAGGAACACCTACAGCATGGTACTACTAAGCAGCGGAAGAGAACAGTACAATGTCTCGACCACCAACCAAGGTCGTGGCACACACACGACTCCCGCAGAAACCAACGGAGTCGGGCACAAAGCAGAAGCAGTGCTCAGCATACCTATCGAGACCACGGAATAACCAAGTGAGAACGACGTCTCACCGCAAGCACGACCACCTCAGACCTCTATAAGGTCGAGGGCCCACAAGCAGAACCACCCCAGACCCCGGATACACCGCAAGGTCGGGAAGCCATACACGCCGATGCCACCACGGACTGGCACCCACAAACGGAACCACGGAACCACGGAGCCGAGAGAACACCGAGCGAGAACCACCAGAAATGCGGGTCTGCCCAAGGCCAGACCAACGATGCCCACAGAGACTAGACACAGCCAGGATGTAACCGCCGTGCAGCTCGGGCAACGAGGAACACTCGGAACGTCGCGAGGAAACGTCATCACAACAACAGCAACCAAGCCACCGCCGCTAGCAGGCAAGAGGGGGACCCGTAGTCCACACGCTCTGCTCGCTAGCCTAGCTCCTGCCTCTTCCCCCGCGCAAGGGCGAGACAGAGCCGCCACAGAACACACAACTCACGCAACACCGCAGCCTAGCCAAGTTGTGGCCTCCCGCCTGACACCACTACGTGGCTCTAGGACCAACGCAGAGAGAGGCAGTGAGACAAGGGACTGTCTGGTCTGCACCAGGAAAGCACTCCGAACCCCTCGGCGTCCCAGACCTAGACAAGAGAGCTCTACAAACGACTCAGCACCGCTGTCCAAACCTCGTTTTCCCCTCAACTCCAGAGTCCGCTCACGTGGGCTGCCAACTCGAGCACGCTCATAGCCCGGGTACCTCCCTCAACGGGCTCCCAAGGATGGGGGTCCCAGGAAACGGAGACAACCTTTGAACGGAACAAGCCCTCAAGTGCCAAGCACCGGGTGAACAGGCGGGGCAGCACAACAAGAACCACACCGAACCGCTGGCTTGTAGCATACGACAAGCCCAACAAGCGAGAGGCTCGCACGGACCCTCAAAAGGGTCATCGGCCAAGCAAACACGCACGAGCGAGCCAAAACCTCAGAGCACTACCAGAAGTATAGAAAGCCCGTCGCTCTGCTAAAAATCGATTGACCGCCAGTCAATCGATTATTAGACAGACGTGACCCTCCTGGCACCGTTGCCAGGACACGGCCACGAAGGTGTCACCTTCGGTCACTGAACGCATGGAGGCAACCTGCCACGTTCCCTACCTGATGGTCCTAAGGGCAAAGCTTGCCCTGGGGCACACGCCGACACACAAACCGGCCACGAAAACCACCTGAGGCAGCACAGGCACTGTCGTGCCCCCACAGGCAGTCGCGATGCCATCGCGACGGGGAAGGGCGCCACGACAATAGCCTTGATGCGATGGGGTAGTGCGTCGCGACAACCTCCCTGTCGCGACGGGAAACTAGGTTGCGACAGCGACCCTTATCGCGACTGCCAACCGCGCCGTGATAAGGTCGCGCCCGACCGGGGCGACGCCTCTAGTGATGTCGCGACGCGCACCGCGGCCGCGACATCAGTCGGGAGGCAGACCAGGGGATGCTCCATCCTGGGCCGCCCAGAACCATACAAACATACACACACGGGGAGGGGAGCATGGGGAAAGCTGTAAAGCTAACTACAAAACCCCGAGGACTCCCGATCCACCCGGATTGGGAAGGGCACAAGAAATCCCTACCTCAAACGAAGAACCAAACCCCATAGGGCCCTTCTCGTCGGAATGAACACCTCCTCCTCGCTCCACGCACGCTCCACGACGCCGGGACACCACATACGGCCCTCCTCCTCGCCTGAAACACACAAAGGAGAGAAGAGGGGAGGAAGAGGTCACCTGAGGGAGAGGGAGAAGGGAAGAAGAAGAGAGAGGGGGAAGGGGTAGCCGGCCTGCGCCTTAAGCCCCCGGCACCCAAAATGCGATAGACCGCCCTGTCGCGTTAGCAACCTTAACGCGATGGGTCAACGGACCGCGACAAGAATGCGCCCCCCACGGGCGCCGCGATAACACGACAAGCCGTACTGACACTCCTGCCACCCTGACAGGTGTCAGACGATCGGACAGCGCAACACGACAAAACACTGTCGCGGCCCGTTGACCGGGCGCGACATCAAGACGCGATGGAGAACCAGGGTGCGACCAACACGCGACCTACAAACTTGCCGCAACACGGATCACTGCCCGACGCGACACCAACGCATCACCCAGCCTGGATGCGTCAGTGGCTAGTCGTCCCACGACATCGGACGGAAGTCGGGAAAACGGGTCTTACATTCTACCCCCCTTAAAACAATTTCATCCTCGAAATTGAGGCAAGCCCAAAGGATCTCGAGGCACGAAACGAAGCACAGGGAGAAAACGTAAGACCAATGCGAAAAATCCACTAAGTCTCAACGCGACTTCCTCGTGGCAACACTCGCACAACCAAACACGCGCTGAGCATACAAGGCTGGAAAAACCAACGGCTCACACAACGAGCCCCAAACACAGGGGAGGCACAGAACCGAAAACTCTACGGTTCGCAACATGCTCCAACGCACCTAGATCACCAAGCCGAGAAACCAACGACTCACTCTAGTCACACGTGGGGCATCTAAATGGGACGACAACCCCATCGGTGCCGAGCGACGCCAAATCCGGCCCGAACAACGGAAAATGCCAGACAAAAACCACACGGCTGCAGCCACCAACAGACCTCTCTGTTGGGACCAACCAATCAGCAACCCTCTCTGTCGCCCGTAAAACCCGACAGAGGACGCAGTTGCCGATAGCAACACAAAAATTGCCGATCAGCAACTCACTCGATCGCCAGCGAAACCTGACAGAGTATACAGTATCTGACAACCACATAAGAAACACTTAAGGCCCAAGCACAACACTTAGGGAAACAACCTCATGCTACTAGCAGCAGCTAGCACCGGTCACCAGCCTAACCGAGAAGCCACGTGAGAAACACAAACCAGAGCTAGGAGACACTCGCAGGGAATTCTCAACACATGAAACAGCGTCCACCGTCACCGCTAAGTCTCACCCAGACCTTCCTTGCGGTCCAACAGGGATAGCAAACGCACGCGAAGAACCCTCAACACGCAAAAAAGGCATCCATTGTCACCACTAGGTCTCACCCGGACCTTCCTCGTGGTCCGACAAGGATACCAAACGCACGCGGAGCCACAGAAACTGGGAGTCACACACTCCACAACGTGGCACACCGTGACGGAAACACGGAAGACGTCTGAGGTTAGGCCAAAAGCCGAGCACCTCACAACGCCATCAAACCACATGGTCGAGTACCAGCAAGCCAATAGGCCTCACTGTCACCAGACGAACCGATAGGAGACTCTGCCATCGGCTTCCAGACTCACCAACGCCACGCACAATGGAGAACCAACGAAGAGTTGGCAGCACACTCGCCACACGCACACAGGGCTTAGCGTGGGTACCAACATGCCAACCGCCAGAAAGGCACACAACCACACGGGAACCGAACAACCGCAGAGGTCGAGAACAACACACCAACCTCAGAGACCCAAACAGAAGTAGGGTACCACAGCTAAACACGATCGCTCCGAAAGCGAGAAGGAAAAACTTGGACACAAGCCACGACCAAAGCCCGACGTACCACCGATAGGGCTTTCTAGAGAAGGCAAAGCAGCCACCCCACAGCAGTAACGGTACGACCACAAGACTCAGGCTAGCACACGTGTCCGAGAGGTGGAAAACTCGAAGCCTCCAACACCGAGCAAACTCGTGAAACAACGCACGAAGCACACGAACAGACACACAGCACAACACAGGGTGCTATCACAAGCACCGAGAGCTAACCAGGGTACAACACAATGCACCAGGGCTCCTGATGGCACAAAACCGAAACACTCACGCATGAGCACACGGTGCTACCACAAGCACCAAAAGTAAACAAAGTGCAACCCAGGTGTACCAGCGGCTGAAACGATACTACGGGCTAACCGGAAGGACTCTTCTCGAGAGACCCGCCAAATGCCACACGCAAGGAACTGCAAGCCTGAAAGGGCACAACAGGCCACACCGGCCCCAGCCCTTGAGGCACAAAACATGAAGCATCGGAGAAAATGCTCAAGGTGCAGCACTCTCAGCAGCACCAACAGCCCGAGACGACACATGGCCCACCAAAGGGGACTCTCTACCAGAGACCCACAACAGAAGCACACGGAAAGCCGACAACTTCTTCAAGAGCGCAACACCCACGTCCACTCCAAGAAGTATACAAACCACGGAGCACTGACTCCGCCGCACGGGGAGCGAAAACCACGATGACTCCCTGGTGCGCAAGAGCAAGAAGCACCACCTCCATCGCAACTGATAGAGTGGCCGAACACCAAAGCGATGACGTGGAAAGCCTCCAAGGCACAAGCCGAGGCACCACCGGGCATACAATGGAATAATGCTTGCACGGGCAAGCCAATCATGAAAAACCATTGCACAGCAGAATAACGCTCACACGAGCAGCCCAACAAGAAAACAATGCTACCTCGCACCAAACCAACATGGACCCAATGCCCCGAATTGAGCCTGGCAGGTAGCGAGAAACAATCACAGTGACGAACGGCACAAATAGGTCCACCGACCCACGGTGCCACAAGGAAATGACAGCACGAGGGGAGCAACTAGCTCAACCCAAAAACAACTCAAGGGAAGATGACTCCACCAGAAGGTCGCAACGATGTGCACCTTGGCAATACAACACCACGGTGGAGCATCTCCACCCCAAGCAACCAACGGAAAGCAGGGGAAGGAGACACGCAACGAGTCTCTTCCACACGCGAGGGGCAAACCACAACACAAGACTGGCACTTCCACAAGAAGCACAATCAGCCAAACACCTATGGCACTCGCCAGACCACTATCTGCGAGAGCACGCAGGGCGCGAAAAATGAAGCAAACCATCCGAGCCACGGGGACACGCAGTCCCACCAGCGCAACCGAGAAACTTGGAAACGACTAACAAGACAAGCTGGCCAACGCGGCAGCCAGACGCATGGCCAAGGGCACAACACCTTGACCGACAATGCCCAAGCAGACTATAACAAAGACAGTCCAACCGGCAACAACGATAGCTCATCTCCACAGAGAGAGAGAGAGCAACGACAACCAAAACAACACGAAGCAGCCTTGGGGAGAATCTCCACCAAAAAGTGCCAAGAGCCGTCCTGGGAGAACCTCACTAGAATGCGGCCCAACCAAACGACACACTTCGAATCACAGGGGCAACTCAACAGTGGCCCGAAACGAACGCAAAGCACTTCTGAGAAGAACCTCCGCTAGAAGCGACAAAGGGCGATCTTGGGAAGAACCTTCATCAGAATGCACAACCCCCATGACCAAAGAACACAGACCATCAGAGAGAACACTGCAGCAAGCAGAACTGCAGAAGCAAAACAAGCCGGTCCTGGGAGAACCTCCACCAGAACCACCAAGGCACCATTCCAGAAAAAACTACCAGAACGCACCAGCCAAACCAACAGCGCACCTCAGACTTTGAGGTGGCACGACAATAACAGAAACGAGTGAGGAACAGTCCTGAGAGAAACCCTCACCAGGACAACAACAAATGATTTTGGGAAACTTCGCCAGAACACAAGACAACCAAGCGATGCACCTCAACCTAGAGGGCAATGCGACAGCAACCAAAAACGCGCACAGCACAGTCCTGGGGAAACCTCACTCCCGCCAGAACCAACAGAGAAGAACTCCAGGAGCACCTCACTAGAGTTCACAACCAGTCAGCACCAGGTTGACAACAAACGCAGACAAGTGTCGCAGCGCTCAACTAGCGGTGCAACACGGCACACAAAGCACCTGCTCAGCTCGACGTCCCAAGCACAGCGCACATGCACACAAGGCCAAACATGCAATAATGACAACACACACCCCAACAACAAAGGGGTAGCCAACAAGGTAGTGACACCTTCCATCAGTTCCACAGACAACAACCCTGCACCGGTGAAGGCCACACCACACGCAGGCTCTCTCAGCCTTCGCGACACACACACGCTCAAATGTTCCGAAGACGACCAGGAGCACCGCACCTGGACTGGCTCGCAAGCGTCCTCCACACAAGGAAGACCACTGCCAGTGAGTCCAGCGCCAACCGCGCCGCTATGGCACGAACACGCCGAGCGACCACACTCGCCACGTACACGGCACAACAACAACTGCAACCTGCAACACGCGCACAAATCATGCAGGGAAGTCACACACCTGCAAAACATTTGAAAGCACAAGCCTAACACTAGTCTGACTGTGTCAGCAGTGCACTAGTACCTTCCTTTGGGACAACTATAGCTATTAACTCCTTAAAAATCTCAGTAGACCCTCGCTCTGATTCCACTGTAACGACCACACTCGCCCAGTAGGGATTACCAGTCCCTCACCAGCCAGAGCAGCAAGAACTCCGAAAATAGGAAACTACACTAGAAAGCTGTAAAGCGAGGAACACCTACAGCATGGTACTACTAAGCAGCGGAAGAGAACAGTACAATGCCTCGACCACCAACCAAGGTCGTGGCACACACACGACTCCCGCAGAAACCAACGGAGTCGGGCACAAAGCGGAAGCAGTGCTCAACATACCTACCGAGACCACGGAACAACCAAGTGAGAACGACGTCTCACCGCAAGCACGGCCACCTCAGACCTCTACAAGGTCGAGGGCCCACAAGCAGAACCACCCCGGACCCCGGATACACCGTAAGGTCGGGAAGCAATACACGCCGATGCCACCACGGACTGGCACCCACAAACGGAACCATGGAGCCGAGAGAACACCGAGCGGGAACCACCAGAAACGTGGGTCTACCCAAGGCCAGACCAACGATGCCCACAGAGACTAGACACAGCCAGGCTGTAACCGCCGTGCAGCTCGGGCAACGAGGAACACTCGGAACGTCGCGAGGAAACGTCATCACAACAACAACAACCAAGCCACCGCCGCTAGCATCCAAGAGGGGGACCCGTAGTCCACACGCTCTGCTCGCTAGCCTAGCTCCTGCCTCCACCCCCGCGCAAGGGAGAGACAGAGCCACCATAGAACACACAACACACACAACACCGCAGCCTGGCCAAGCTGCGGCCTCACGCTTGACACCACTACGTGGCTCTGGAACCAACGCAGAGAGAGGCAGTGAGACAAGGGACTGTCTGGTTTGGGCCAGGAAAGCACTATGAACCCCTCGGCGTCCCAGACCTAGACAAGAGAGCTCTACAAACGACTCATCGCCGCTGTCCAAACCTCGTTTTCCCCTCAGCTCCAGAGTCCGCTCACGTGGGCTGCCAATTCGAGCACGCTCGTAGCCCGAATACCTCCCTTAACGGGCTCCCAAGGATGGGGGTCCCAGGAAACGGAGACAACCTCTGAATGGGACAAGCCCTCAAGTGCCAAGCACCGGGCGAATAGGCGGGGCAGCACAACAAGAACCATGCCAAACCGCTGGCTTGTAGCATACGACAAGCCCAGCAAGCGAGAGGCATGCACGGACCCTCAAAAGGGTCATCGGCCAAGCAAACATGCACGAGCGAGCCAAAACCTCGGAGCACTACCATAAGTACAGAAAGCCCATCGCTCTGCTAACAATCGATTGACCGTGTGTCAATCGATTATTAGACAGACGTGACCCTCTTGGCACCGCTGCCAGGACACAGCCACGAAGGTGTCACCTTCGGTCACTGAACGTAGGGAGGCAACCTGCCGCGTTCCCTACTAGAAGGTCCTAAAGGCAAAGCTTGCCCTGGGGCACACGCCGACACACAAACCGGCCACAGAAACCACCCGAGGCAGCACAGGCACTGTCACACCCCCACAGGCCATCGCGACGGGGAAGGGCACTGCGAAAATAGCCTTGATGCGACGGGGCAGCGCGTCGCGACAGCCTCCCTGTCGCGACGGGAAACTAGGTCGCGATAGGGACCCTTATCGCGACTGCCAACTGCGCCGCGATAAGGTCGCGCCCGACCGGGGCGACGCCTCTACTGATGTTGCGACGCGCACCATGGCCGCGACATCAGTCGGGAGGTAGACCAAGGGATGCTCCATCCTGGGCCGCCCAGAACCATACAAACATGCACACATGGGGAGGGGAGCATGGGGAAAGCTGTAAAGCTAACTACAAAACCCCGAGGACTCCCGATCCACCCAGATTGGGAAGGGCACAAGAAATCCCTACCTCAAACGAAGAACCGAACCCTGTAGGGCCCTTCTCGTCAGAATGAACACCTCCTCCTCGCTCCACGCGCGATCCACGACGCTGGGACACCACGCACGACCCTCCTCCTCGCCTGAAACACACAAAGGGGAGAAGAGGGGAGGAAGAGGTCGCCGGAGGGAGAGGGAGAAGGGAAGAAGAAGAGAGAGGGGGAAGGGGTAGCCGGCCTGCGCCTTAAGCCCCCAACACCCAGAACACGACGGACCACCCTATCGCGTTAGCAACCTTAACGCGACGGGTCAACGTACTGCGACAAGAACGCGCCCCCCACGGGTGCCGCGACAATGCAACAAGCCGTACTGACACACCTGCCACCCTGACAGGCGTCAGACGATCGGACAGCGCAACACGACAAAACACTGTCGCGGCCCATTGACCGGGCGCGACAGCAAGATGCGACGGAGAACCAGGGTGCGACCAACACGCGACCCACAATCTCACCACGACACAGATGACTGTCGCGTCGGGCACCCCCGAGGTGATGCCAACGCATCACCCAGCCTGGACGCGTTAGTGGCCAGTCATCCCACGACACCGGATGGAAGCCGGGAAACCGGGTCTTACAGAAACAAATGCTAGGTAATCGCAAGGGATTACATTACCTCTTGTTCTTACCCCTACAGTTGGATCACCAATTATATTTTCAAGTGGGTGATCACTTTTGTATCTCCACTCCTTTGGAAGGTTTTGATGTGGAATTTCTTTTTCTTGCAGATCTTCCAGAGGTGGATCTTCTTTGTCCTCAAATGATGTATTCTTTAGCTTTTCGGACAATTCATCTTTATTGTCATTATCACTATTTTCTTCCTTTCTCAAGGAAGGATTAGTCTCATCAAAGATAATGTGCACAGATTGTTCAATTAATAAGGTGTATTTATTAAATACTCTATAGCCTTTGGGTTTAGAAGTGTACCCCATGAAGATGCATTCATCTGATTTGGCATCTAACTTACTAATATCTCGTTTGCCGTTGTTGTGGATGAAGCAAGGACATCCAAATATCCTGAAGTGACTGATCTTTGGCTTCTTTCCTTTGTACAGCTCATAAGCTATCTTCTTCAGTATGGGCCTGATCATTACTCTATTTATGAGGTAACTTGCTGTGTTCACTGCTTCAGCCTAGAAGTATCTTGGCAGATCATATTCTGACAGCATTGTTCTCGCCATGTCCAATAGAGTTCTATTTTTCCTCTCAGTAACCCCATTTTGTTGTGGTGTCCTCGGTGCTGAGAAGTTGTGCTCAATTCCTTGATCTTCACAGAACTTGAAAAAATTTTCATTTTGGAATTCTCCTCCATGATCTGATCGGATTCCATCAATGCTATATCTCTTATCCTTTTGTACTTTCTTGCTGAAACTTACAAAGTTGTCAAATGTATCATCTTTATGTTCCAAGAATGAGACCCATGTGAATCTGGAATAGTCATCAACTATAATGAATCAAAAATTATTTCCTCCAAGACTCGTAGTCCTCATTGGCCCAAATAAGTCCATATGAAGGAGCTCTAAGGGTTTAGAGGTGGTTACCATAGTTTTTGATTTGAAGGAGCTCTTAGCATGCAAATACCATCCATTTTTGTGCTGACCTTTGGTAGACCTTCCACCAGGCTTCTCTTTATCAGCTTCTTCATACCATCCAAACTGCAATGGCCCAATCTTCTGTGCCACAGCTCAGTTGACTGCTCTTTGCTTGCTGCTAAACAGATATCTTGCTCCTTTAATTCTTCAAGGTATAGCACGTACAGGTTCTTTTCCCTGTAGGCTTCAAAAATGACTACTCCATCCTTCATGATGCTGCACTTGGATTCTTGAAACTTTATCTGATGACCCTTGTCACAAAGCTGGCTTATACTGATGAGATTATGCTTCAGACCTTTCACGCACAGAACTTCTTCAATTACTATTTTTCCTTTGCTGCTTACTGAACCACTGCCAATAACAGTCCCTTTTCCGTTGTCTCCATAGGTGACTGTTCCTTCTTCAGCTTCGAGGTGAGAAAACAGGTTTTTATTTCCTGACATGTGCCTTGAACATCCACTATCCAAATACCATTTGGATGCTCAAAGGTTTCCCTGAAATAAAAACATTAAGCTTTAGGTACCCAAGTTCTTTTGGGTCCTGGTTGGTTAGTATCATCATTTTTCTTTTTGATTATCCACCTTTTATATTTAGTTGGACATGTAGTCTTGTTGTGACCTAGTTTGTTGCAGTGACTGCATCATGTTGTTCTAGTTACTTTTTCAACATATTTAAGGTTAGCTTTGTATGCTATGTCTTGTTCAGGTACAAATTTTGGAGTTGGATATGTCTTAGGGTATACTGTTGTGTCTTCATTATCTGGGGGCGTATAGCCTAGTCCATGTTTCCTTTTTCTTGATCATCTAGCACCTCTCAGTATTAGAGAATTCTTACCATTGGTGAATTTTTCTAAGATATTTGATAGTTTATCATTTTCTTATGTTAAAATTTTGATTTCATTTTTTAGTTCGTCTGAACTTTCTTGTTTTTCTAATTATGTTATTTGTTCATTTTTATCTTTTAGATTTTCGCATAGCAATTCATTTCTTCTTTTGAGTTCATTGACTTGCTTGTCTAGTTGTTCATTTTCTGATTTGAAGTCTGAATTGGTATTCTCTAGACACGTAACATTTTTCTTACTAACTTTTAGTAATTGAGATATTTCTCTATATTTACCATATAATTCATTAAAAGCATCTTCTAACTTATCTGAATTAGAATTATTGCAAGAATCAAAGGATGAGTCAGAGGTTACCTTTTCTGTGATGTCTGCCATGAAGGCTAGGTTAGCCTTTTCTTCTTCCTCACTGGTTGAGCTTGACTCGCTGTCCGAGTCACTATTGTTGTCCCAAGCTGCTGTCATGGCTTTCTTCTTATGTCTTCTGAACTTTCTTGAACTGTCCTTCTTTCTGAATTCAATTTTCTTGAGTTTTGGACACTTTGCCCTGATGTGTCCTGGCCGTTTGCACTCATAACAAGTTGGTTCATTCTTTTTGATGTCCTTTGCTTCAGGTTTCTTGAAATCCTTTCCCTTTTTGAAATATTGTCTGCCAGATGGATACTTCTTTTTCTTGGCCAAAATCCGCTGTAGTTTCCTAGACAACATTGCTTCTTCGTCTTCACTATTTTCACTGCTGTCTTCGTCTTCTGATGGTTCCTCAGAGCTGCCTTATGCTGCTTTGAGAGAATTGGTGTGTTTCTTCTTGCTTGATGACTCTCCTAATCTTTCCATGTTTATCTCATGGGCCATGAGGGACCCAATGAGTTTCTCCAATGTCATCTTCTTTAGGTCATTGGCCTCTTCTATAGCTATTACCTTAGGAGTCCATACTACTGGTAAAGATCTTAGAATCTTTCTTACCATTTCTCCAATTTCATATGTCTTGCCAAGACCAGCTAACCCATTTGTTATATCTGTAAACCTGCTAAACATCTGGGTTATAGATTCTCCAGGCTGCATCTGAAACTTTTCATATTGAGCCACTAGTATATCTATTCTTATTTCTTTGACTTTATCAGTCCCTTCATAGGTGATTCTCAGCTTCTCCCACATCTCCATTGCAGATTTGCAAGCTGAGACTCTGTTAAACTCTTTCTTGCTAAGAGCACAACACATGATACTCTTAGCTTTGCAGTTGAGGGAGATCTTCTTTCTATCATTGTCTGTCCAATTCTGCCTTGAGTTTAGGACAACGAGATCTCCTTCTTCTATGATTGACCAGATTTGAAAATCAAATCCTTGCAAGAAGTACTCCATTCTGGTCTTCCAGGAAGTGTAGTCTTCACCGTCGAAGAGAGGAGGTCGGTTGACAGACTGACCTTCAATGTTTCCTTGAGCTGCCATTTGATCTTTTCTCTTCAGATCGTTGGATCTTTTTCTTTGTTGAAGAGACTAGCTCTAATACCACTTGTTGACCAGCTAGCAAGCCCAGGGAGGGGGGGGGGGTGAATGGGGCTTTAAAACTTCGTCTACTAACCCTGTACACAAAACGTTCACACAAAATACACTTCGATGGATGTTAGTGATAGTGAAGATAAACAGCAATCATACAAAGACAATCACACAACACAAGGAATTATCCTGGTTCGAATCTCCTCTCCTTAGGAATCCTACATCCAGTCCCTGAGCAAAATCACAGGATTTTACTACCAAGGGTACAGTCCCCCTTAAGGACCCTTACACCCAGGCGCAGCTGGTCTTCCTTCAACCCGAAGGGAATTACAACCCCCTGGATACCACACCAGGTCCTCCTTCAACACGAAGGGAAAGACACACCCTGGATCCCACCAGGTCTTCCTTCACAACAGAAGGGAACAACTCAAGAAATAGTGATCAGGAGATGATGCCTCTAGATCAAGCTTATAGAACACTGCTTGATCTAAAGCAAGGACTGAGAAGAAGAAGAGATCTACAATCAAGGACTCTTCTCAGACTGAAAGGCTCTCACACAGATGTGAACTTAACATCGAGAGCAAGAGCTAAAACTAATGAGAGTTTGTGCTTGGCTCTAAGAATGGCTTGCAGAAGGTTGAAGGCGTTGTAGCTTATTATTCTCTGACTATCTTGAATTGTCGAACTTCATTCTTCTATATATATATCAACATTTGAAATTCGCCGTTGGAGTGTCCGTTGTCTCTATGCATAAGTGTACGTTAGACTGCTTGACCCTTGGAAGCTTCCAATCAACAGTCTTTTATCTTTTCATGCATGTAAAGAGAGAAGATCTTCTGTAATATCCTTTGGCTTCTATTTTGTCCAACGTTGTATGACGAGTGCTGTCAGTGACTTGCACGCATTACGAGATCAAACAATAGACAGCTAAGCTGTCTCTGGTCAGTCAACGTTAGATTGATTTTATACACAAATAGAAGTTTCATTCTGTTCTTCTAAAAAGATATCTACCGAATAAGCAGGAGAATAGAAGATATCATCTGCATGCATGCAGTGATACGTACTATCGTAATAAATGCATTGCTGTCAAAAAGATATATGAGAAGACTTTGACTTTTCAACAAATTCAAAAATCAGCTCGAAAGGCAAATCGTTATTTTCCACGAAATCGTTATATGCATGACTTATGAAATCGTTATGCAAATGAGTTGATATTCATGTAAATCATTGTGCGCTCATAAGCAAATCATGATGCACGAGTCGTTATAGTCAAGTTGTTAAAGACAATGTGAACGAACCGTTATTTACTGTATCGAATCGTTACAGCGATCAAGTCGTTATGTAACTTAATGAATCGTTACAGTGACAGAGTCGATATGTAACTTATCGAATCATTACAGAGATCAAATCGTTATTCTTACTTAGAAAATCGATGTGAGACTAAATCGTTATGATCACTAAAGAAATCGTTATGAGAGCAAATTGTTATGATTACTAAAGAAATCGTTACGAGAGCAAATCGTTACGATTACTAAAGAAATCGTTACGCGAGCAAATCATTATGAGAGCAAATCGTTATGATCACTTATCGAATCGTTATGAGAGCAAATCGTTATGATTACTAAAGAAATCGTTACGAGAGCAAATCGTTATGATCACTAAAGAAATAGTTACGATTACTAAAGAAATCGTTACGAGAGCAAATCGTTGCGATCACTTATTGAATCGTTGTGAGGGCAAATTGTTGCGATCACTTATCGAATCGTTGTGAGGGAAAATCATTGCGATCACTTATCGAATCGTTGTAAGGGCAAATCGTTGCGATCACTTATCGAATCGTTGTGAGGGCAAATCGTTACGATCACTTATCGAATCGTTGTGAGGGCAAATCATTGCGATCACTTATCGAATCGTTGTGAGGGCAAATCGTTGCGCTCACTTATCAAATCGTTGTGAGGGTAAATCATTGCGATCACTTATCGAATATGAAATCTTTATGAATGTAAGAAAATTGTTATATCTTCATAGAAATCGTTATGAACTTAGACAGATATAATGCTTCAAACTTACATTGTTGTAGAGTGATGAATACTTACATCATGGTTGATTTTCTTGTTTACCCTTGGTTTATTTCTTGTGCTTAAAATCTCATACTAAATTGTTAGATTAAACATTTATCATTGTTTTGTTAATCACCAAAATAGATATGTAATTAATTTAAATTACATGGGGATAAACTGATCATCAGGGCAAGCTTAGCTCGAGATTCGTTGGTCCCTTTCCCATTCTGGAGCAGGTTGGCGAGGTTGCGTACAGGTGGCTCTTCCGCCCGAGTTAGTAGGAGTTTACAACGTCTTCCACGTTTCGCAGCTGAGGAGGTACATGCCAGATCCGTCCCACGTGTTGGACTACTTACAGTTAGAGGTTGCTCCAGATCTGTTAGTGCCAGAGTACTCGGTCAGTGTTGTGGACCACAGAGTGCAGTAGTTGCACAAGAGGCAGATCCCGCTCATCAAGGTTGTCTGGAAAAATTGCGTTGGTGGCAAGGCCACGTGGGAGCACGAGGACAAGATGTGGGAGCATTTTCCTTACTTGTTTGAGTGACTGGTATGTTTGCTTGCTTTCGTCCCCCAGGTTCTACCCTTAATTTCGAGGACAATTTTTTTTGTTGGTTAGATTGTAACATCCTCCTTCCCTTGGTCGGCCACCTTCTGATGAAGGTCGCGATGTATCGAGATGTCGCCTTCTGAAGGCGACAGGATGGCTGTCGCGTTTTGGTTAGGAACGTGACAGACATGTTGTAGCGTTCACCCTTCTATCCCTAGCATGCAGTTTTGTCATCTTGCTGTCGGCACAGATGGGACAAGTGTCAAGTGCTGACAGTATGAAGGTGATAGGTCAGGTGTCGCGTTCAAGCTGTCAGGATTGCATGGGCGACGCATGGCAGATCTACTGGTTTGGTTTGACTAGGACCATGAGATAGCGATAGTTTGACAGTCGCATTCAGTAAGTGAACGCGACAGGCAAGCTATCACATTCTCAGATCCGTAGCCTATTTGTGCAAGGCCAGCAGATCTTCCCCTTTCTTTCCCTCTTCTTCCTCTTCCTCCCTCCCTCCGACTCCACTGTGTGTGTGGGTGGTGGTTCTCCTTCCTGGCTTGGCGTTCTTCCTCGGCATGGCTTCCTCTTTATGTTGATGACCCTTCTCCGACGTGTAAGACGATCCTTGCTCATGGATGACGTGTTTATGGAGCTTGGAGCGAGGAGGAGGTGGCCATGCACACAAGAAGACCCCAACGGGTTGGCTCTTCATTTTGAGGTAGTTCTATCATGCTAGGGCCTCCATTCCCCTTCTCCAAGCCATTAGAATCCATGCTAGGTTGTGCATGCGTGGTTTGTGCTTCCAATGTGCTTGAATTGGGGTTTGGCATGTTGAGGGTTTCATGCTTGCATGTGAGGTTTATGGAGTGTAGATGCATATCCTTGACATGCATGGGTGTGAATGAGGGTGGATTGTGCCTATGGAATGTGTTTACATCGTTCTCCATGCTCCCCTCCCCTTGTTCTTCCCAGATTTGGGAGTTTGGCCTTGTTTTGGGGCTCTCGGGTGTGCCTGTCTGTGGTCGTGACACGTTAGTGGTCGCGACCCAGATCGTGACAACCCGACCCGTTGTGTTTTGGTATGAACGCGACTCCACACCCTGTCGCGTTCTAGTGGCGACAGGGTGGTCGTTGCCTTCATACCATGCTTTTCCCATGGGTTGTGGGTAGTCCATGATGGTCATCTGAACCTCTGTCTGTGGTCGCGACAATACCCTTGTCACGACCAGGATTGCGACAGGTAGCCATAGCCTTCTGACCCAGGTCGCGACAGTCAGGGTGTCGCCTTCAGGTGGCGATAGCCCTTGCGTCGCCTTCTGTGAGAACGCGACGGTGACCCTGTCACCTTTTCAGACAGAGAGTGGCTGTCGACTTGTTGATGATCAGGTTATCCCCATGTAATTTAAATAAACTACACATCTATTTTGGTGATTAACAAAACTATGATAAAAGTTACTAACATATTTTCTATGAAGTCTAAGCACAGGGAATAAACCAAGGGAAAACAAGCCAATCAAGTAAGTATTCATCACACTACAACAATGTGAGTTCAAAGCATCAATATTTGTCTAAGTATACATCGATTTCTACTAGAGTCATAACGATTTCCTTAGTTCCATAATGATTTCATACTTACAAGGATTCACTATGTGTTATATTCGTTAAGTGATTGCAACGATTTGCTCTCACAACGATTCGTTAAGTGATTGCAACGATTTGCTCTCACAATGATTTTTTAAGTGAGCGAAACGATTCGTTAAGTGGTCATAACGATTTGTTTTCATATCGATTTCTTAAGTGAGAACAACGATTTGATCTCACATCGATTTGTTAAGTGAGAACAACGATTTGGTCTCACATCGATTTCTTAAGTGAGAACAACGATTTGATCTCACATCGATTTCTTAAGTGAGAACAACGATTTGATCTCACATCGATTTGTTAAGTGAGAACAACGATTTGGTCTCACATCGATTTGTTAAGTGAGAACAACGATTTGGTCTCACATCGATTTCTTAAGTGAGAACAATGATTTGATCTCACATTGATTTCTTAAGTAAAGAACAACGATTTGCTCGTAATGAGTTGGTTCTTAACGATTTGCCTATACCATCATAACGATTTGATCCTTGTATCGATTCGATAAGTTACATAACGACTCTGTTATTGTAACTATTCATCAAGTTACATAACGACTTGGTCGCTGTAACGATTCGATACGGCAAATAACGATTCATTCACATTGTCTTTTACAATTTGATTATAACGACGTGTTCATAATGATTTGCTTATGGAGTCACAACAATTTGTCTCTACAACGATTTGGTTATTAATGCATAACGATTTATATGTGCATCGGTTTGCTTATGAGTGCACAACAATTTACATGAATATCAACTCATTTGCATAACGATTTCATAAGTCATGCATATAATGATTTCATGAACTATAACGATTTGATTTTTGAGTTAATTTTTTTTTTATATAACGTTGAAAAGTCAAAGTCTTCACGCATATCTCTCTGACAACCATGCATTTATGGAGACTGAACGTATCACTGCATGCATGCAGACAATATCTTCTATTCTCATGCTTATTCTGTAAACATCTTTTTAGAAGAACAGAATGGGACTTCTATTTTTGTATAAAATCAATCTAACGTTGACTGACAACAAGAGATAGCTTAGCTGTCTATTGTTTAAGCTTATAATTCGTGCAGGTCTCGGACAGTACTCGTCATACAATGTCGGACAAAATAGAAGCCAAAGGATATTACAAAAGATCTTCTCTCTGTACGTGCATGAAGACCGTTGAAAGGAGAGCTCTGTTGCCCAGTTAGGTAGCTCAGAGGGGGGGGGGTGAATGGGTCTTTAAAACTTATCAGCTAATACCTGTTCACTAAAAATGTTCACAGAGAAATACACTTTGAAGATTGTTAGTGTTAGTAAAGAGAAACAACAATCACACGAAGACAATCACACAACACAAGATGTATCCTGGTTTGGATCTCCTCTCCACAGGAGTCCTACGTCCAGTCCCTGAGCAGCAACTCAGATTTCACTAACTAGGGTATAGTCCCCCTATGGACACTACAACACCCAGCCCAGCTGGTCTTCTCTTCACAGTCCGAAGAGGAACAACACCCTGGATACCCCACCAGGTCTTCCTTCTCAACAGAAGGGAACACACACAGAAACAAGTAAGCAGGAGATTAAGCCCCTAGATCAAGCTTTGATAAGCCAAGATCTGAAGCAAGGGACTGAGAGCAATGAGATCTATAAACAAAAGCTCACTCTCAGAACCAAACAAGCTCTCTCAAAAATCTACAAACAATGCAGAGAGCAAAGAGCTAATCTAATGGAATGAGGCTTGGCTCTTTCTTGCGAACTCGTAGAAGACATAATGATCAGAGAGTTTTCTATGACTGTCGTTCTCTGTCTATGTGTATATCTTCTTCTGGAGCTCCTTTCTTCAATATATAGCTTCAATTTGAAATCTAAACATTGAAGTATCCGTTGCCTCTAGCTTTTGGTGAACATTAGACTGAGTGGCACTTGGAAGCTTCCAGTCAACAGTCCTTTATCCATTTGTGCATGCAAAGAGATAGGATCTTCTGAAGTATCCTTTGGCTTCTACAAGGTCCAATTGTTGTGAGATGAATAGCTGACTAGGACCTGCACACAAAGCAAGCTAGAATGATAGACAGCTGAACTGTCTCTTGTTGTCAGTCAACGTTAGTGTGAATATTCATCAAAATAGTAATTCTATTCTGCTGTTCTAAAAGGTGCATAAAGAATAGACACGATAATGGACGATATCATCTGCATGCATGCAGATATACGTTCAGTCTTCATTAAATGCACAGCTGACAGAAGAATATGTGCGAAGACTTTGACTATTCAACCCGTTGAAAGGATAAGTCATATGTCAAGTTGATTGATATGAAATTGATGCATTTATGACTTATGAAATTGTTATGCAACCAAACAGCAAATCGTTGTGAGATGTGAAAGAATCGTTGTGATCATTAAGGAAATCATTATGATTACTTAAGAAGTCAATGCGCAAAGCAAATCATTATGAGAACCAAAGAAATCTTTACGATTACTTAAGAAGTCGATGCTCAAAGCAAATCGTTATAATATCTGAAGCAATCGTTGCGATAAGCAAATCGTTACGACGTCTGAATAAATCGTTGCGATAAGCAAATCGTTACGATAACTAAAGGAATCGTTATGATAGCAAATCGTTGCGATAACTAAAGGAATCGTTACGATAGTAAATCGTTGCGACGTCTGAAGAAATCGTTGCGATAAGCAAATCGTTATGATAACTAAAGGAATCGTTACGATAGCAAATCGTTGCGATGACTAAAGGAATCGTTACGAAGGCAAGTCATTATGATGACTAAAGGAATCGTTACGAGAGCAAGTCGTTACGGTGACTAAAGGAATCGTTACGATAGCAAGTCGTTATGATGACTAAAGGAATCGTTACGAGAGTAAGTCGTTACGATGACTAAAGGAATCGTTACGAAAGCAAGTCGTTACGATAACTAAAGGAATCGTTACCAGAGCAAGTCGTCATGATGACTAAAGGAATCGTTATGAAAGCAAGTCGTTACGAGAACAATTTCTTTTGAATTCAAACGATGTTTCATTCTATGAAGAAATTGATAAGGCACTTATGAAACCGTTATGAGGAAATTGTTACAGTTCTACTGTAGTCGTCATATTTATAAAAGAAACCGATGTGTACTTAGAGAAATATCATACTTGATCTTAATGTTGCTTCAGTAAGAATAATACTTACCAATTTGGCTTGATTTTCCTTGTTATATTTCCTGTGCTCAAGACTTATAGAAAATAGGTTAGTGACCTTAATCAAGGGTTTGATAATTATCAACATAACATGGTTTTGTTAATCACCAAAATAGAAATGAGATTAAATTAAATTACATGGGGATAGACTGTTCATCAATCTCCCCCTTTTGGTGATGACAAAACTTCAATAAACTTCAGTAAATAGCACAGATAAGTTTACATTTAAATTCTGAAATTGTTTGCAATAGCTCACCATATGTATTTCAGAGCTTGCAATAGTTCCCCCTTTTTGTCATTAAGCAAAAAGAAAATAGGACTGAGACAAAGAAGAGAAAAGAAAAAGTAAAGAGCACAAAGAGAGTATGTATTAATTTTGAGAAGGTACGGAGAGATAATGAGCAGGGGACAAGAGAGAGGCATAATGAGAAATTATCTCCAGGCCTGCTCTTCCTGCTTCTCAAAAAATGGCTTGAAAACCCCAAGAGATACGGAATAGGTTGGTCCCATAGAGGGAGCCATCCTACGGAGATGAAGGGCCAACTGCTTCTCAAGGAAATCTGCATAGGAATCACGATCCAAATCCATTTTAAAGAAGCTGACTTTTGCAAAACTGGCACAAGCAAGAAACTGATCTAGAGTGACAGGGTAGAATATCTGCTTGTGCTTCATATCCTGGCGCATGGCTACATAAACCTTGTACCTTTCAACCCAAGTGAGATAGGGATCATTGACAAGGTATATGGAGTTCATATCCAGGAAAGTAGCTTCTGAGATGAGAGGTTCACCAACCCTGGCACGAGATTCATTCAGATCAGAAAGTTGTTGTGCGGAGAGAGGATAGAATCTGATCCAATCTTTAGGGTTCAATCTTTCACATTCTGACAGGGCAGGAGCAAGAACTTCAGCACTGACATGGCCCTGGTGATACTCTCGAAACAGGAATCTGTGGAAAGCCACCAGATACCCCTTCTGGACCTTAATTCTGCCCATGACTCTGGCAAAACGCTCAAAAATGATTGAGCCTACAGAGGAATCCATTATTAGAGAGTGGGAGGGGGAAGGAAGGTAGCCTCAGGCAATTGAAGAGTGGCAAAGTCTACTTGGATAGCTTCAGTGCTACGAGAGGAGCCAAGACTTTGGATGGCCTGCCGGAACTGACCCAACTGGACTTCAGGCAACGATGAAGATATCGATAATCATTAAACATCTTGAAGTGCCTGATCAGCTTTATCTCCTTCTGAATGAACGGGGCCCAGGAGTCCTTGTGGTGGATCAGGAACCATTCAGACAAGGTTAGGGTATGGTCCCTAGGAGGGAATCTGGCAGATTTGGCAAGTAAAAACTTATTGTAGAGAGCTTTATTTGAGCGACCCCATTTTTCTTAGTTTGGGATTCAGCTGAAGAAAAGATTTTAGTTTTGAGGAATTTGGAAAGAGAAGTGTAAGGTAAGATGGTGTTTAGATAGTCTGTGAGATTCTGATGAGGAAGATTGAAGATAGAAGCAAAAACCACCTTAGAGAGGAATTCCCTGTAAAGAGGTCTATTCTTGGTGACCTCTGTCAGTGAAAACCATAGAGGAGGATACAAAACTGAAGAGGAGTTAGAAAAAGAGGAGGTTTTTCTTTTCTTATGGACAGGACTAGAAGAGTCTGTCCCATGAATATGTTCTCCAACCTTGAGGACAGATCGGAGAATGGCTTCCTCAAACTCATCCTTGATGGCCCTAAGGTAGGGACCATCAATCTGAGCTCCCTCTGGAATGATTGTAATGAAGGAGGGAGGAGGATTAGGATGAAGGAGAGAATGTGGGTTGGAAGAGGTAGGTTCAGAGGGTCTAAAGAATGAGGGACCAGAGGAGGAGGAGGCTCCAGCTGAAGATGCTGGAGGAACCTCACTAAGAGGAGGAGGTGGAGAAATGTGAGAGACAGGAGGTGAAGAGGAATGTGTGGGAAATGGGGTAGGAGAGGAGATGGTTCTGGGTTGAGGTTGCTTGAAGGGTTGAGGAGCAAGTGGAGCAGTGGAGGCCAAAGGTGGAGAGGAAGGAGCAGGTGTCTGAGTAGGTGAAGGAGTTGGGGGCTCTAGAGCGACTGTTGCTTCTTCTGCCAAAATTTGCTCAGACCCAACTGGCCCTGATGGCCCTGATCCTTGATCTGATGGCCCTGAAGGCCCAGACTCCACGGCTGCTGCCGGAGAAACAATTTCTGGCCCTGATGGCCCAGACTCTACAGCTGTTGCCTGAGAAACAATTTCTGGCCCTGAAGGCCTAGACTCTTGATCTAATGGCCCTGATGGCCTGGCAACCTCTTCTTCATTTCCTTTAGAAGGCTGAGCTGGAGGGGGAGGAGGAGCTTGAGCTCCAACTACCTTCAAAATCTCAGAGAGCATGGACTTCATGCTTCCCATTTCCTTGTTGAACCATTTCATAGCATTTCTTACTTGGGATAGCTCTTTGGTGGCTGATGCCTGGCTCATGAATATGGAGTTTACATCAGATTGCAATGAGCATAAGATTTCTCCTTGAGCATCCAACCTCTCTATCACAGGCTTCAAATGTATTACAATTTTCTGACTCCGGGACCTCTGATATGGAGTATCCGCAATGAGAGGAACTTCCTTTCCTTTCTCCCTTGCTTGGTCCACAGGTGCCTGAAGATCACCATCATCATCTTCAGAGTCTGAGGAGCTTGCAGTTTCTCCTTCTCTGAACTGATTTTCTGGGGGGTTTTGATTTCCCTCCCCCTGAGTCTCACTGCCCTTTTCAACACTAACTTCTTCTTCTTCAGCCACAAACTCCATAGGAACATTGGATTGAGCTGCTGCTGCGGATTGGACTGGGAGGTCTTCTGAAGGAACTTTAGTGTGGCCTGATGCCATAACACTTTCTCCCTGAATATCCTCTGCTACTGAATGCTCCCCCTCAATGGGAGCATCTTCCATTACTGCATCTACTTGAACTGATACGTGCTCCTGCTGGCTTGGAGCTTCTTCTATGACCATTTTTTCAGTGTGGCCTTCGGCCACAGATTCTTCTACAAGAGATTCACTTGCAACTTGCTCCTCCTGAGAAATGGAGTCCAGTGCATTCCTAAGTAGAGTGGCTACTTGGGAAGATGGAAGAGGATCCCCTGGAGATTGCCCAAAGGGCTCAATGAAGTCAGAAGGAATGTCCTCAATCCTTCTGCTGGCTTCTTCCTCTGTTGCTGCTGCTGGAACTGCTTGATCAATGGCTGCTTCTTCTGGCTCAACCACTGCTGCTGCTTCTGCTACTGGTTCTTGGTCCTCTTGGGCTTCACCAATGATGGCTTCACCCTCAACTGCACCAGTCTTTGACCATACATTATTCACAACTGAAAACCACTTTTTCTCAAATTTCTGGACCTTATGGCTTGGCCCATTTTCTCAGAAACATCACCAAATACGCTAATGCCAAAACGCTGGAAAATTCTTGTCAAGAGATGGGCATAAGTTAGTGAGATATTCAACTTACTCTTGGTGTCCCACACCTGAGAACTGGAAAACTTCATCCTCCCAATTATTAATTCTGCAGTGTTAATTTCCTGGTTCTGGATGGCCCAGAACATCAGGTCAGAATCTGCCCTGGCGCAGGTAGAGAAAGATGCACTCCTAGGAACAATAATCTGACAAATAATGAAGTGCAATAACCGATTAAACACACTAAGCTGGTTGATATCCAGCTTCCCATCCTTCAGCCTGAAATCTGGACCAATAATCCCTAGCCCCTTGACTTGAGTGTCCACAGAGTGGACTCCACTGTGACCAGTGGTGGAGACTTCAAACAGAGTGGCTAACAAGTCCCTGGTGATCCTGATCTGGGTACCCTTGACCATGGATGTCAAGGTCCCATTTGCCTCAGTCTTCAAACAAACATAAAAGGCTTTCACAAGATACAGATAAATTACTTCAGACAGGGTTGCAATCTTCGTCCATTTTAACTTTTGCAGAGCTTCAACTAAACTGCCCATGCCATTCTTCTCCAGGTCTGCCAAATCTACTGCCTTGTGACCACAAAGCTTAGCCTTGACTGACGCGAACCTAGCTTGCTGATCTGCGGTGAGGAACGCAGCTTCGTAGCTCCCAACGGTGCCAGAAATGGTTGTAGAGGCCATGGAATCTAGCAGGGAAAGGTTCTGAAGGACTGGAAGGGTGATTGAGGAAGAACCCCTCAAGAAATTTCTGGCGGGAGAGGTTGAAGGCTTCAAATCTGAGGAAAGTCGATGCCGGGGTCGATAGGGTATCGCCTTAGGCAAGAGGACGAAAGAGATAAAGAGGGAAGAGGAATCGTTTCCACACAGATTCTGGGATTTGTGAAATAAAGAATAAAAGCTTTTTGAAATGGGATGTACCCTTATGGCGGAAAACGACAAAGCTCCAATTTGAAAGAAATAAAGAGTTACAAATAACAAACCGATAGGAGTATTTACGCCAGATAGAATAAATGAGAGATAATTGAGATATTTTGCTCACTTTAAAGGACAATAATTAATTTAAGCTCTGAAAATTAATATATCAGGTTTAGCAAATAAATCTTTCACAATTTGCACATGCCCAATTCCCTTCTGAGAGAAGTAAACCTATCTTCGGGTAAGGCTTTTGTGAAGATGTCTGCTAACTGATTATTTGTATCAATGAAAGAAATTTCTATATTACCATTAGCTACATGATCACGAATAAAATGATATCTAACCTCAATGTGTTTGGTCCTTGAGTGCTGTACTGGATTCTTGGTTAAGTTTATAGCAGTGGGATTGACTTGAGCTGTCGATAGTGCTACTGAATTCTGCTTCTTGGAGGACCAGGATATCAGACATCCTGCAAGGAATTGACAACAACCACTGGTGCTTTTTCTATCTATTTTGCATCCAGCATAGTCAGCATCAGAGTATCCTACTAAATTGACTTCACATGATTTTGGATACCATATACCTAGATCATGAGTTCTGGATAAGTATCTAAAGATTCTTTTAACTGAAATTAGATGAGATTTTTAGGATCTGCTTGGTATCTAGCACACATACATACACTAAATAAAATATCAGGTCTGTTAGCTGTTAAGTAAAGTAAAGAACCTATCATACCTCTGTAGATCTTTTGATCTACATTCTTACCATCCTTGTCACTGTCCATCCTTGTTGATGTACTCACAGGTGTTGACAGTGGCTTGGCATTTTCGAATCCAAACTTTTTAAAGAGCTCCTTGGTGTATTTAGCTTGACAGATGTGGGTGCCATCTTTTCCTTGCTTAATTTGTAGTCCAAGGAAATAGTTGAGCTCCCCCATCATGCTTATTTCGAATTCTCCCTGCATTAACTTTTCAAAATACTTGCAAAGAGATTCATCAGTAGATCCAAAAATTATATCATCTACATAAATTTGCACAAGTAATATGTGTTTAACTTTGGATTTGATGAACAATGTACTATCTACTTGACCTCTAGTGAAACCATGGTTCAGTAAAAATGAGCTAAGCCTTTCATACCAGCCCTAGGTGCTTGTTTCAAACCATATAAAGCTTTATGTAATCTAAAGACATGATTAGGAAATTCTGTGTCATCAAAACCCGGAGGTTGTTCACATAAACTTCCTCTTTAATAAAGCCATTTAAAAATGTGGATTTGACATCATTTGAAATAATTTTAAATCTAGAGCAGATGCATATGCAAGTAAGATTCTAATAGCCTCAAGTCTAGCTACAGGTGCATAGGTTTCATCGAAATCTATGCCTTCCTTTTGGGAATAGCCTTGAGCTACCAACCTGGCCTTATTTCTTAAGATCACACCAGTTTCATCCAATTTATTTCTGAACACCCATTTGGTGCCAATAACTGGATGATCTGATGGTCTAAGAACAAGTGACCATACATGGTTTCTCTTGAACTGATTCAGTTCATCTTGCATGGCTAAAATCCAAGATTCATCAGTAAGAGCTTCATTGACTGTCCTAGGCTCTATTTGAGAAACAAAAGCTAGGTAATCACAAGGAATTACATTACCTCTTGTTCTTACCCCTACAGTTGGATCACCAATGATGTTTTCAGGTGGGTGATCTTTCTTGTATCTCCATTCCTTTGGAAGATTTTCATGTTCAATGTCTGTTTGTTGCAGGTCTTCCAGAGGTGGATCTTCCTTGTCCTCAATTGATGTGTTCTTTAACTTCTTGGACAGATCATCTGCATCATCAATGTCACTATCTTCTTCCTTTCTCAAGGAAGGGTTAGTTTCATCAAAGATAATGTGCACAGATTGCTCTATCAATAGTGTACGCTTATTAAATACTCTATAACATTTAGGTTTAGAAACATACCCCATGAAGATGCCTTCATCTGATTTGGCATCCAACTTACCAATGTGTCTTTTGCCGTTGTTGTGAATGAAGGATGGACATCCAAAAGTTCTAAAGTGATTGATCTTTGGCTTCTTTCTCTTGTACAACTCATAGGCAGTCTTCTTTAGGATTGGCCTGATCATCACCCTATTGATGATATAGCTTGCCGTATTCACTGCTTTGGCCCAAAAATATCTTGGCAAATCATATTCTGACAGCATTGTTCTTGCCATGTCCAATAAAGTTCTGTTCTTTCTTTCAGCAACTCCATTCTGCTGTGGTGTCCTTAGTGCTGAGAAGTTGTGCTCAATCCCTTGGTCATTACAGAATTTTGCAAATTTGTCATTATGGAATTCTTCTCCATGATCTGACCGGATTCCAACAATGCAGTACTTCTTGTCTCTTTGCACCTTTCTACTGAAACTTACAAAACAGTCAAATGTGTCATCTTTGTGTTCCAAGAATGACACCCATATGAATCTGGAGTAATCATCCACTATTACGAAATCGAAACTCTTTCCTCCAAGACTTGTGGTCCTCATTGGCCCAAACAAATCTATGTGAAGGAGTTCTAATGGTTTAGAGGTGGTTACCATAGTCTTTGACTTGAAGGAACTCTTAGTGTGCTTCCCTTTTACACACGGTCTGCAGATACCATCCATTTTAGTGCTGACCTTTGGCAGACCTTCCACAAGACTTCTCTTTCTGAGCTTGTTCATGCCATCCAAACTGCAGTGGCCCAATCTTCTGTGCCATAGCTCAGTTGACTGCTCTTTGCTGGCTGCTAAACAAACGTCTTGATCTTTGAGTTCTTCAAGGTACAATACATATAGATTCTTTTCTCTGTTAGCTTCAAAGATAACTGCTCCATCCTTTATAATGCTGCACTTGGATTCTTGAAATTTGATTTGGTGTCCCTTGTCACATAGTTGGCTGATACTTATAAGGTTATGCTTCGGACCTTTGACACATAGAACATCTTCAATAATAGTTTTGTTGTTGTTGCCAACAGATCCACTCTCAATAACAGTCCCTTTCCCATTGTCTCCATAGGTGACTGTTCCTTCTTCAGCTTCTAGATGAGAGAATAATCTTTTATTTCCTGACATGTGCCTTGAGCACCCACTATCCAAATACCATTTGGATGCTCGAAGGTTACCCTGAAATGAAAACATTAAGTTTTAGGTACCCAAATTCTTTTGGGTCCTTGTTGGTTAGTGTCATCAATTTTTCCTTTTATTACCCATTTCTCGTTCTTAGTTGGACATGTTATTTTTGTGTGTCCTAATTTGTTGCAGTAGCTGCAACATGTTACTCTAGTTACTTTTTCATATGGAGCGTATTTAAAGTTAGATTTATATGATGTCTCTTGTTCAGTTACAAATTTAGGGGTTGGATATATTTTCAGATAAATAATGGTTTCTTCATTGTCTGGAGGGGTGTATCTTATTCCTTGTTTATTCTTCCCTGATCGTCTAGCACCTTTTAATACTAAGGAATTTTTACCATTAGTAAATTTCTCCAGTGTCTTTGACAGTTTGTCATTTTCTTCACTTAAGGCTTTGATTTCTATTCTTAGTTCATCTGATTTCTCCTGTTTTTCTAATCTGATTATTTGTTTATTCTTATCTTTTAGATCTTCACACAGTAGATCATTTCTTCTTTTCAGTTCAGATACTTATTTTTCTAATTGTTCATTTTCTGATTTTAAATCTGAGTTTGTGTTTTCTAGACAGCAATACTCTTCTTACTAGCTTTTAGTAACTTAGATACATTTCTATATTTATCATACAGTTCATTAAATGCTTCTTCTAAATTGTATGAATCAGAATCATTGCAAGAGTCAAAAGAGGAGTCAGAGGTTACCTTTTCATCTGTATTGGCCATGAAAGCCAAGTTGGCTTCTTCTTCTTTCTCACTGCTCTGGGTTGACTCACAGTCAGAGTCACTGCTGTTCTCCCACGTAGCTGTCATTGCTTTCTTTTTGTACTTTCTGAATTTTTTGAAGTTGTCCTTCTTCTTGTATTCACCTTTCTTGAGCTTTGGACATTCTGCCTTGATATGTCCAGGCTTCTTACACTCATAACATATCGGCTCGGTCTTCTTCTGATCTTTTCCTTCTGATTTCTTGAACTCCTTGTGTTTCTTGAAGTGTCTTCTACCAGATTAGAACTTCTTCTTCTTTGCTAGGATGCGTTGTAATCTCCTAGACAACATTGCTTCTTCATCTTCATTGTCCTTGTGGCCTTCATTGTTATTTGAGAGTTCATCTGATGAGTCTTCTTCAGCTTTAAGGGCATTTGAGTGCTTCTTTCTACTCGAGGACTCTCCCAACCTTTCCATGTTGATCTCGTGGGCCATAAGGGACCCAATGAGCTTCTCCAACAACATCTTTTTCAAGTCGTTGGCTTCCTCAACGGCTGTTACCTTTGGGGTCTATGAGGGTGGTAGGGATCTGAGAATCTTCCTAACCATATCTCCAATTTCATATGTCTTCCCAAGTCCAGCTAAGCCGTTTGTAATGTCTGTAAATCTACTGAACATTTGAGTTATGGATTCACCTGGTTGCATCTGAAATCTTTCATACTATGTTACAAGAATGTCAATCCTTGTCTCTTTCACTTTGCCTGTCCCTTCATACGTGATTTTGAGTTTTTCCCATATCTCCATTGCGGATTTGCAGGCTGAAACTCTGTTCAATTTCTTCTTACTGAGAGCACAACATAGAATGCTCTTAGCTTTACAGTTGAGGGAGATCTTCTTCCTATCATCGTCTGTCCAGTTCTGCCTTGAGTTCAGGATAATGAGATCTCCTTCTTCTATAATTGACCAGATCTGATAGTCGAATCCTTGCAGAAAATACTCCATTCTGGTCTTCCGATAAGTATAGTCTTCACCATCGAAGAGAGGGGGTCGGTTGACAGACTGACCTTCAATGTTTCCTTGGGCTACCATGGATCTTTACTCTTCAGATCGTTGGATCTTCTTCTTTGTCGAAGAGACTCGCTCTGATACCACTTGTTGCCCAGTTAGGTAGCCCAGAGGGGGGGGGGGGGGTGAATGGGTCTTTAAAATTTATCAGCTAATACTTGTTCACTAAAAATGTTCACAGAGAAATACACTTGTTAGTGTTAGTAAAGAGAAACAACAATCACACGAAACAATCACACAACACAAGATGTATCCTGGTTCGGATCTCCTCTCCACAGGAGTCTTACGTCCAGTCCCTGAGCAACAACTCAGGATTTCACTAACTAGGGTACAGTCCCCCTATGGACACTACAACACCCAGCCCAGCTGGTCTTCTCTTCACAGCCCGAAGAGGAACAACACCCTGGATACCCCACCAGGTCTTCCTTCTCAACAGAAGGGAACACACACAGAAACAAGTAAGCAGGAGATTAAGCCCCTAGATCAAGCTTTGATAAGTCAAGATCTGAAGCAAGGGACTGAGAGCAATGAGATCTATAAACAAAAACTCACTCTCAGAACCAAACAAGTTCTCTCGAAAATCTACAAACAATGCAGAGAGCAAAGAGCTAATCTAATGGAATGAGGCTTGGCTCTTTCTTGAGAACTCATAGAAGACTTGATGATCAGAGAGTTTTCTATGACTGTCGTTCTCTGTCTATGTGTATATCTTCTTCTGGAGCTCCTTTCTTCAATATATAGCTTCAATTTGAAATCTAAACGTTGAAGTATCCGTTGGCTCTAGCTTTTGGTGGACGTTAGACTGAGTGGCACTTGGAAGCTTCCAGTCAACATTCCTTTATCCATTTGTGCACGCAAAAAGATAGGATCTTCTGAAGTATCCTTTGGCTTCTACAAGGTCCAATTGTTGTGAGATGAATAGCTGACCAGGACTTGCACACAAAGCAAGCTAGAATGATAGACAACTGAACTGTCTCTTGTTGTCAGTCAACGTTAGTGTGAATATTCATCAAAATAGTAATGCTATTCTACTGTTCTAAAAGATGCATAAAGAATAGACACGATAATGGACGATATCATCTGCATTCTTGCAGAGATACATTCAGTCTTCATTAAATGCACAGCTGACAGAAGAATATGTGCGAAGACTTTGACTATTCAACCCGTTGAAAGGATAAGTCATATGTCAAGTTGATTGATATGAAATCGATGCATTTATGACTTATGAAATCGTTATGCAACCAAACAGCAAATCGTTGTGAGATATGAAAGAATCGTTGTGATCATTAAGGAAATCATTATGATTACTTAAGAAGTCGATGTGCAAAGCAAATCGTTATGAGAACCAAAGAAATCGTTACGATTACTTAAGAAGTCGATGCTCAAAGCAAATCGTTATAATATCTGAAGCAATCGTTGTGATAAGCAAATCATTACGACGTCTGAAGAAATCGTTGCGATAAGCAAATCGTTACGATAACTAAAGGAATCATTATGGTAGCAAATCGTTGTGATAACTAAAGGAATTGTTACGATAGCAAATCATTGCGACGTCTGAAGAAATTGTTGCGATAAGCAAATCGTTACGATAACTAAAGGAATCATTACGATAGCAAATCATTACGATGACTAAAGGAATCGTTACGAAGGCAAGTCGTTATGATGACTAAAGGAATCGTTACGAGAGCAAGTCGTTACGATAACTAAAGGAATCGTTATGAAAGCAAGTCATTATGATGACTAAAGGAATCGTTACGAGAGCAAGTCGTTACGATGACTAAAGGAATCATTACGAAAGCAAGTCGTTATGATGACTAAAGGAATCATTACGAGAGCAAGTCGTTACGATGACTAAAGGAATCGTTATGAAAGCAAGTCGTTACGATGACTAAAGGAATCATTACGAGAGCAAGTCATCACGATGACTAAAGGAATCGTTACGAAAGCAAGTCGTTACGAGAACAATTTCTTTTGAATTCAAACGATGTTTCATTCTATGAAGAAATCGATAAGGCACTATGAAACCATTATGAGGAAATCGTTACAGTTCTACTGTAGTCGTCATACTTTATAAAAGAAATCGATGTGTACTTAGAGAAATATCATACTTGATCTTAATGTTGCTTCAGTAAGAATAATATTTACCAATTTGGCTTGATTTTCCTTGTTATATTTCCTGTGCTCAAGACTTATAGAAAATAGGTTAGTGACCTTAACCAAGGGTTTGATAATTATCAACATAACATGGTTTTGTTAATCACCAAAATAGAAATGAGATTAAATTAAATTACATGGGGATAAACTGTTCATCAAGCTCTACAGGACCATGCAGTCTAACGTACACCAGAGCTTAGAGACAATGGACACTTCAACGTTCAATTTTCAAAATGAAGATATAAATAGAAGACTGAAGCTGCAGATTGATGATGAGGTATAATAACATCTGTGATACAACGTTTACAACCTTCTATGAGCTTTCCGAACAGCGAAGAAAAGAATCCCATCTGTTTTAGCACTTGCTCTCTGTGCTAAGTGTAGATCTGTGAGAGAGCCTCTAGTTCTGAGAAGTGTTCTTTGTTATAGATCCTTTCTTTATCAGTTCTTAGCTTCAGATCAAGCAGTGTTCTATATGCTTCATCTAGGGGCTTCATCCCTGAACACTTTCTTGTGTTGTTCCCTTCGGTGTGAAGGAAGACCTGGTGGTATCTAGGGTGTTGTTCCCTTCAGTATGAAGGAAGACCTGGTGGTTTCCAGGGGGGTTGTTCCCTTCGTGTGAAGGAAGACCAGCTGGGTGCTGGGTGCTGTAGTGTCCTTAAGGGGGACTGTAATACCCCAGAAATTTTATTAATTAAAAAAAATATTATAGATAAATGAAAATTTTGCCCATTAATAAAAATCAAACTAGTTAAAAGATACACATCATTATTGCATGAGTAGAAACTCATATAAAAATTCTATGAAAATAATAGTTATAACTTAAAAATTATTATCTAATGACCCATTAAGAAATTTGGGCATAGAAAAATAATTCGGACCATGATTTAGAATTTATGTGACTTATTATTGTAAATAAGGAATAAATTGGAAAATCCATTATTTCATGAGCTAAGTGGATTAACAATTGAAATAAAAATTATGGGTAGACTCCAAACAATATGTGGGGTAGTCCATAAAAGGAATTGAATCAATGGACAACTTATGAACCATGAACAAATTCAAGTATGAAAATAGTAAATAAATAATTTACGTATTATCGAAATGATAGAACTTACGTACCACTATCGTACGTGAGAAAACAAATTAGAAAATTCTGTAAAAATTATAAATCAACCTCAAACATTATTCTTAAGAGTTTCATGAAGAGATTCGAGCAACGAAAAATCCGATTGGCCAAGTGTACGTTACACGTGACCAAGTTAACCGAATTAGGGAACTAAGTCAGAAAATTGTTAACACGGAAAAATAACCCAACCATAAATTAAATAAATAGGTTGGAGAGACTTATAACATTATGTATTAGTGACCCATTAATGAAAATGGGCCAATGTATCACTTTTAGCCAAATAATAAAATTGGAACATAAAAATACTCAGAAATTCGTACCTGTAAATATGCAATAATTGTGAAGGGCACATTAGGGTTTAAATTAGGGTAATTAGTCATGCAAGGTAAGTCAAAACCTTACCCAACTCTAAGAGGTGGTTTCCTAAACCTTTGCTACCTCCTTTGGGTGAGAGAATCTCATATTTTGGAAACTAGAATGCAGAAATTCGCAGCCCTCTTTCCTAGTCCCATTAGGACATGAAGTAGCACCCTAAAACTATAAGAACTCTTCACAAAACGTTTGGGGAAGGTTGGACATCAAGTTGGGGTCGTGTGCAGCAGGTTTGGGGCGCTGGAGGAGAGGAGAAGGCTGGGGAAAAACGTGGCCTTCTTCCACCTCGCCCTGTAGCGAACCAGGAACCTGCAGGGAGTTCTTTGCGTTCAAAGGTAGGCATTCTTGGGTCAAGATTAAAGAAAAATAATACCATCTTGTAGAGCTTCGAGTCTAGATTCATTTGCTTCTGATTTTACTAATTTTCATGGAGTATACTTTGTGTATTAGTCGTTCTCCCTAAGTCGCGCACAGTTAGGGCTTTTCCCGTTCTTCTTATTATGCACACGATTTGAGACCGAATTAGACTAAATCATAAACATAAAAGTTCTTCTACTTATAGTCAAGATCAAATTTCATGTTGAAAGTTTTGTCTAAAAGTTTCTAGTTAGAGAGTTATGAATCACGTAAGAGAGTCATGCATAATACTGTGTTTTCGGGTTTGCAGATAGCCTTAAGTTCTTCCTGTTTTGCACAAGCTTAAAGGCCGAAGTAGGTCAAGACTCCAACATAAAAGTTATTTATCTAGTTGTCATGGTCATCTTTATGTTAAGTGTTTCATTTAAATATCATCATTTAGAGAGTTATAAACTTCGTAATAGAGTCATGCAGGATACTGCGTTTTCAGGTTGCATTTAACTTTAAGTTCTTCATGTTTTTCACAAGGTTCAAGACCGAATTAGGTTAAAACCCCAACATCAAAGTTCTTCCAATAGTTGTCCTGGTCATTGTTTATGTTAAACTTTTTGTCCAAATATCAGTAGATCTCATGTTACAAGCCTAACATGTAAGTCGCAACGAAGTCATGCATGTTTAGGGCTTTTTACGTTCTTCCTGTATTGCATGGCAATTAGAGATGGATTCAGACCCAGCCCACAACACAAAAGTTATTCCAATAGATGTCCTTGACATTTTCTATGTTGAGAGTTTTGTCTAAAGGTCAGCATATAGAGAGATATAGGCGTTTCATGAATATCGCCCCTAAGTCAAAACATGGTAAGTCTGAACCAAGAGCATGTCAGATCCCGGTCGGACTCAGGCGCAGACCCTGTGAACGCGACGGCCCGATATGTCGCGTTCTGAGGTCGGGTCGCGACAGTGCCTCTGTCGCGTTCTGGTCGCGACAGTACCCCTGTCGCGTTCTGCCTGCCTGATCTGACGACCCCGTCGCGATCCTTGCAAGACCACGTCGCGATCTCAGTTTTGGGCCTGAAAATCAGTCTTTTGCAAGTCTTGTTGTACCACCATAATTCCCATATCATGTTGACGATCTTAACTACATAAAAACAAAGTTGTAAGTATTGATTGTATTTTAATCGAATAAAAGTCAATCACTTGATCTTTCATATCCTTGATTTTATGACACATACACACATGTTGAACCATCCTAACATGGCTTAAATTGTATGAAAATGACACATAACATACCTGGTAATTATTGTAATTAATTACTTTACTTTAACAAGTACTCGTTTACGATTTGTGCGATGTTTTAGAACACCGATCTTGACGCTCCACTGTTCTAGAATTCCTCTAGAACGTGAGCACTTGTTTCTTTATTTACACACTTTCTTGACTTGGACGAACTCTCCATCGGATACTCCTTCCGCCGGATTAGTGAATCCTTGTTCAAGGCCTCCGTAAGTCTCCTCTGATCATGGATTCCCACATGGTCGACGAGCCGGTTGTACCCTAACACCTATGATACACTCTAGGGATCAGTAAGATCCAAACGGCCTTAGATTGTTCTCTCGCTCTTATCTTGAATCACGCCGGACCTCTGGACCTGAGCATAACGAGGCCAGCGGAAAGATCGTGAGTTCCACCTGACTGCCAATACCTTACGCGCGTGTTGTGCAACTGTTACCATCACTCGTTACTCGACGTTTCATGTGCAATGACCATAGGATCTCATCTATACTGTACTCGCTCGTCTATTCACGTTCACTCTACTATCTCGTCTCTCTCGTCTATTTCATCTAGTACTCTCTTGAGACTCATTGAGCTGTTGTGGCTCCTAATCGTTTGTACTATTTCATGACTGTCTAGCGCTATAATGCATACTGTGCAGGGCACGAAGAGTGTCCAAGGGGCTCCAATCTAGTCCTGAGGGCAGAGAGCCACCCGAAAATACCTGCAGGGGCTATTGACGGTGTTCTGCATTGCACCGGTTCTTACTATACTATCTTGGCTAGACATTTGACTGTTATACATTAGTCTGAGGAGTTCAGACGTACTGTGATATTACTGTGCTATCACAAACTGTTATAACATTAGTCTGAGGAGTTCAGACATAATGTACCATCATGAAACGGCTACTGTCCTAGAAGTGACTACTGCCGTGTTCCACCAGTGCACCGTTGTGCAACCATACACGCTATCTTGTTACACGCTATCTCGTTACACGCTATCATGTCATACACTCTACTTGCTCTACTTGATACTCGCTATCTTGAGTCACTATGTGCTATCGCGACTTGATCACATTCAAAGTGCAATTTACTCTTTACATGACCATCTACTATCATCTCTTCTTGCTATACATGTCACTTGCTATTCTGGACAATATCGTTACTTGCTATTATTATTATCGTTTTCTATCGTGACTTGACTTTAGTCATCGTGCTATACTTGATTCATCTGCTATTTGAACCATGTTACTTGTGCTGTTACTTTCTCGACTTTACATGACTCTCTCTATCATTAGTTACTCTGCCGTGTAATGCATTAATTACTTTAAGCATGCTTGAGCTTGAGATATAAGTCCTACTGGGCGTTATCGCTCACCCTTCGTTATTTGTTATTGTGTCTCAGGTAAGTCGGACAATGACGTTATACGTACCAATGGGACAAGACCAGAGTGATGAGTGACCCGGAGTCAAATAACGAAGTTACCCTAGCATAATGGGAGTCTAGTAGTTGTTGCTTTAGATTTCTTTTCAATGTAATGATGTCATTGAGCCCTATGTATTGGCTTCGAATTAGTGGTTGTAATAGTCTTAGTGATTTTATAATGAAACGAAGAGTTATTTCAACTATTGTTCACTAGATGCTCTGATGTTTGCGAAAGTATGCACAATTGTCGTTACCATACTCTTGTTCGCGTCTCCCTCCGATTTATTCCGCTGCTAAATTGGAGGGGTGTGACAGTTGGTATCAGAGCCTGGATGTCCTTATTAGGATATTTTAGGTCCTAGGATGTTCTAGGTGAACTGCCATAGCCGTGTCTAAGACAACCACCATACCTATGTGAGAGATTGGGTAAAGCTTGGGGTTATGCTAGGAGCTTAACTATATGTACAAACACCCTAAGTTTAAAAAGAAATTAACAAAATTATTATTGCTCGCAGGAGACGAGAGGAGATGGCTGGCGAGCATGCACCAATGCACGAATTACAACAGACCCTACAGGGGTTTACTCAAGCCCTTAACAACGTAATTCAAGCAGGAGCAAGAAATGGGGCAGGAGACTTATATGGGAACTTTCAACGAATAAATCCCCCTAGGTTTAATGGAACTCCAGATCCCGATGAAGTTGAAAATTGGGTGAAGGCAATGGAACGGATCTTTAGGGTTATGCAATGTTCAGAGCAGGAGAAAGTCCTTCTGGCAACCTTCCAGTTGGACCGCGATGCTAGAGCCTGGTGGGAAGCTGCCAGTCGGCAATTACCCAACATCAACATAGAGTGGGATAAATTTTTAGAACTCTTCAACACCAAATATTTTTCCGAGAGGATTCGTGAGAAGAAGGCAAATGAATTCGCCAATTTGAAACAATGTATGATGTCGGTAGCAGATTATGAAGTGCAATTTGAAAGACTAGCGCAATATGCACCACATTTGGTGAGTACGGAGAAGATGAAGGCCAAGAGATTCTTAGAAGGGTTGAGACCTATATTTGGAAAAAGTTGGCTCCACTAGACATTGAAGTATATTCAGTCATGGTATTGAGAGCTCAATTAGTAGAGGACGCCATGGAACTCCTTGAAAAGATCCATAACAAGAAGATGTTAAAAAGGGGACGTGCTACTCATTCCAATGATAATAAAGGAAGAAATACAATAGTTAGCCAGAGAATGAAAGGGAAAGTGGAGAGTAAGGAATTCTGTAAATTTTGTAAGAAACCAGGGCATCAGATAGATAACTGTTGGAAGAAATTCGGCAGATGCTTGCGATGTGGAAGTCACCAACATTGAGTCATCGATTGTCCAACAAAGTGGAACCAAACTCCACGCCAAGGACGATTACAAGCTCTCGTGGATATGAATCATGCCAATGAAGGTGGATAAGGTACCATCATTACACCCTTAGTTAATTTTATAGCAAAACCCTAAGTGGGGGAGATGATGGAATGAAATATCCATAATAACTTGGTAGTCGTATCATATCATATGAATTTGGGGACCAAATTCTCTTTAAGTGGGGGAGGATGTAATACCCAGAAATTTTATTAATTAAAAAATATATTATAGATAAATGAAAATTTTGCCCATTAATAAAAATCAAACTAGTTAAAAGATACACATCATTATTGCATGAGTAGAAACTCATATAAAAATTCTATGAAAATAATAGTTATACCTTAAAAATTATTATCTAATGACCCATTAAGAAATTTGGGCATAGAAAAATAATTCGGACCAAGATTTAGAATTTATGTGACTTATTATTATAAATAAGGAATAAATTGGAAAATCCATTATTTCATGAGCTAAGTGGATTAACAATTGAAATAAAAATTATGGGTAGACTCCAAACAATATGTGGGGATAGTCCATAAAAGGAATTGAATCAATGGACAACTTATGAACCATGAACAAATTCAAGTATGAAAATAGTAAATAAATAATTTACGTATTATCGAAATGATAGAACTTACGTACCACTATCGTACGTGAGAAAACAAATTAGAAAATTCTGTAAAAATTATAAATCAACCTCAAACATTATTCTTAAGAGTTTCATGAAGAGATTCGAGCAACGAAAAATCCGATTGGCCAAGTGTACGTTACACGTGACCAAGTTAACCGAATTAGGGAACTAAGTCAGAAAATTGTTAACACGGAAAAATAACCCAACTATAAATTAAATAAATAGGTTGGAGAGACTTATAACATTATGTATTAGTGACCCATTAATGAAAATGGGCCAATGTATCACTTTTAGCCAAATAATAAAATTGGAACATAAAAATACTCAGAAATTCGTATCTGTAAATATGCAATAATTGTGAAGGGCACATTAGGGTTTAAATTAGGGTAATTAGTCATGCAAGGTAAGTCAAAACCTTACCCAACTCTAAGAGGTGGTTTCCTAAACCTTTGCTACCTCCTTTGGGTGAGAGAATCTCATATTTTGGAAACTAGAATGCAGAAATTCGCGGCCCTCTTTCCTAGTCCCATTAGGACATGAAGTAGCACCCTAAAACTATACGAACTCTTCACAAAACGTTTGGGGAAGGTTGGACATCAAGTTGTGGTCGTGTGCAGCAGGTTTGGGGCGCTGGAGGAGAGGAGAAGGCTGGAGAAAAACGTGTTCTTCTTCCACCTCGCCCTGTAGCGAACCAGGAACCTGCAGGGAGTTCTTTGCGTTCAAAGGTAGGCATTCTTGGGTCAAGATTAAAGAAAAATAATACCATCTTGTAGAGCTTCGAGTCTAGCTTCATTTGCTTCTGATTTTACTAATTTTCATGGAGTATACTTTGTGTATTAGTCGTTCTCCCTAAGTCGCGCACAGTTAGGGCTTTTCCCGTTCTTCTTATTATGCACACGATTTGAGACCGAATTAGACTAAATCATAAACATAAAAGTTCTTCTACTTGTAGTCAGATCAACTTTCATGTTGAAAGTTTTGTCTAAAAGTTTCTAGTTAGAGAGTTATGAACCCCGTAAGAGAGTCATGCATAATACTGTGTTTTCGGGTTTGCAGATAGCCTTAAGTTCTTCCTGTTTTGCACAAGCTTAAAGGCCGAAGTAGGTCAAGCCTCCAACATAAAAGTTATTTATATAGTTGTCATGGTCATCTTTTATGTTAAGTGTTTCGTTTAAATATCATCAGTTATAGAGTTATAAACTTCGTAATAGAGTCATGCAGGATACTGCGTTTTCAGGTTGCATTTAACTTTAAGTTCGTCATGTTTTTCACAAGGTTCAAGACCGAATTAGGTTAAAACCCCAACATCAAACTTCTTCCAATAGTTGTCCTGGTCATTGTTTATGTTAAACGTTTTGTCCAAATATCAGTAGATCTCATGTTACAAGCCTAACATGTAAGTCACAACGAAGTCATGCATGTTTAGGGCTTTTTTATGTTTTTCCTGTATTGCATGCAATTAGAGATGGATTCAGACCTAGCCCACAACACAAAAGTTATTCCAATAATGTCCTTGACATTTTCTATGTTGAGAGTTTTGTCTAAAGGTCAGCATATAGAGAGATATAGGCGTTTCATGAATATCGCCCCTAAGTCAAAACATGGTAAGTCTGAACCAAGAGCATGTCAGATCCCGGTCGGACTCAGGCGCAGACCCTGTGAACGCGACGGCCCGATATGTCGCGTTCTGAGGTCGGGTTGCGACAGTGCCTCTGTCGCGTTCTGGTCGCGACAGTATCCCTGTCGCGTTCTGCCTGCCTGATCTGACGACCCGTCGCGTCCTTGCAAGACCACGTCGCGATCTCAGTTTTGGGCCTGAAAATCAGTCTTTTGCAAGTCTTGTTGTACCACCATAATTCCCATATCATGTTGACGATCTTAACTACATAAAAACAAAGTTGTAAGTATTGATTGTATTTTAATCTAATAAAAGTCAATCACTTGATCTTTCATATCCTTGATTTATGACACATACACACACGTTGAACCATCCTAACATGGCTTAAATTGTATGAAATGACACATAACATATCTGGTAATTATTGTAATTAATTACCTTACTTTAACAAGTACTCGTTTACGATTTGTGCGATGTTTTAGAACACCGATCTTGACGCTCCACTGTTCTAGAATTCCTCTAGAACGTTGAGCACTTGTTTCTTTATTTACACACTTTCTTGACTTGGACGAACTCTCCATCGGATACTCCTTCCGCCGGACTAGTGAATCCTTGTTCAAGGCCTCCGTAAGTCTCCTCTGATCATGGATTCCCACATGGTCGACGAGCCGGTTGTACCCTAACACCTATGATACACTCTAGGGATCAGTAAGATCCAAACGGCCTTAGATTGTTCTCTCGCTCTTATCTTGAATCACGCCGGACCTCTGGACCTGAGCATAACGAGGCCAGCGGAAAGATCGTGAGTTCCACCTGACTGCCAATACCTTACGCGCGTGTTGTGCAACTGTTACCATCACTCGTTACTTGACGTTTCATGTGCAATGACCATAGGATCTCATCTATACTGTACTCGCTCGTCTATTCACGTTCACTCTACTATCTCGTCTCTCTCGTCTATTTCATCTAGTACTCTCTTGAGACTCATTGAGCTGTTGTGGCTCCTAATCGTTTGTACTATTTCATGACTGTCTAGCGCTATAATGCATACTGTGCAGGGCACGAAGAGTGTCCGAGGGGCTCCAATCTAGTCCTGAGGGCAGAGAGCCACCCGAAAATACCTGCAGGGGCTATTGACGGTGTTCTGCATTGCACCAGTTCTGACTATACTATCTTGGCTAGACATTTGACTGTTATACATTAGTCTGAGGAGTTCAGACGTACTGTGATATTACTGTGCTATCACAAACTGTTATAACATTAGTCTAAGGAGTTCAGACATAATGTACCATCATGAAACAGCTACTGTCCTAGAAGTGACTACTGCCGTGTTCCACCAGTGCACCGTTGTGCAACCATACACGCTATCTTGTTACACGCTATCTCGTTACACGCTATCATGTCATATACTCTACTTGCTCTACTTGATACTCGCTATCTTGAGTCACTATGTGCTATCGCGACTTGATCACATTCAAAGTGCAATTTACTCTTTACATGACCAGCTACTATCATCTCTTCTTTCTATACATGTCTCTTGCTATTCTGGACAATATCGTTACTTGCTATTATTATTATCGTTTTCTATCGTGACTTGACTTTAGTCATCGTGCTATACTTAATTCATCTGCTATTTGAACCATGTTACTTGTGCTGTTACTTTCTCGACTTTACATGACTCTCTCTATCATTAGTTACTCTGCTGTGTAATGCATTAATTACTTTAAGCATGCTTGAACTTGAGATATAAGTCCTACTGGGCGTTATCGCTCACCCTTCGTTATTTGTTATTGTGTCTCAGGTAAGTCGGACAATGACGTTATACGTACCAATGGGACAAGACCAGAGTGATGAGTGACCCGGAGTCAAATAACGAAGTTACCCTAGCATAATGGGAGTCTAGTAGTTGTTGCTTTAGATTTCTTTTCAATGTAATGATGTCATTGAGCCCTATGTATTGGCTTCGAATTAGTGGTTGTAATAGTCTTAGTGATTTTATAATGAAATGAAGAGTTATTTCAACGATTGTTCACTAGATGCTCTGATGTTTGCGAAAGTATGCACAATTGTCGTTACCATACTCCTTGTTCGCGTCTCCCTCCGATTTATTCCGCTGCTAAATTGGAGGGGCGTGACAGGGACTGTACCCTTGTTAGTGAAATCCTGAGATATTGCTCAGGGACTGGACGTAGGACTCCTAAGATGAGGAGATCTGAACTAGGATAATTCTCTGTGTCATGTGATTGCTTTTGTGTGTTTGATTTTTTCTTCACTAACACTAACAATCTGCGAAGTGTGTTTTTGTGACTATTCTGTGAACAGGTTTTAAGCATTAAATATTTTTTAATATCCCATTCCCCCCCCCTCTGGGCTAGCTACACTTGTTTGGAGTTTTCGTTCCGCTGTGACTCTGTTTCTTGGCACCTATGTTGTTTTCCTAGCACGGTCCTACACTAGTCTTTCGCCCAGTGCTAGGCACTTGTGGGCTTGTCCGTTGAGAGGTTGTTACCGTTACCTGGACCTTCGGTCCCCTTACGTCTGTTGATGGAGTTCTCTGGATGGCGGGCGAGCTCGAGTCTACGAACTCTGGTAGCATACGGAAAAACGGTGGGGACAGTGGCGTAGAGTCATTTGTAGAGCTCTCTTAGTTGAGTCTGGGATGCCGAGGACGTGGTTGAGGCGTTCATCCGACACAGATCAGCTAGTCCTTCTCACTACCTCACTCTACTTGGTTTCGGTACCACTTAGAGGGGCCAGACGTGGGACCGTAGTTCGGCCAGACTACGGCAGTTGTGGTTGTTACTTGTAGTTCCGTGTCTCACTCCGATGAGAGGTGCTAGACATGGACTGGCGGTCGAGGGTAAGGTGCGTGGAGCACCTGACCGGTTGACTAGTGGTAGTTGCCCCCTGTGGCTAGTGTCGTTGTCCAGACAGTTGTTCACTGTCTGTGTTTGCAGCCTTAGGATTCGTCCCAGTGTCGTGGTTTACACGGGTTTTTGGCCCCGACGTGGTTTAGACCGATAGTCGTGTAGTTACTTTCCGCTTCCGCACTTACTCTGTCAGTAGATTAGATTTACTTGCTTAATTTTAATTATATATATAGATCTATTATGCTTGTTAGAACCAGTGGGAGATTGGTAGTCCCTACTGGGCTTCTTCGTGAAGCTCAATCCCTCCTTTTTAGGTGAGACTTCACGACAGCACTCTCCGTGGCGGGCTGAGGAGACGGGGCTGTAGTAGACGGCGTCTACCTTGAGCAGTGTTCCCCTTCATAGTTGGTACTTCACCTTCGGGGTATGCCCCTAAGGGATTTGTTATTCCCTATTTACTTTTGCACTTGTACTTTACTATTTTGGGACTATACTAGACATGTACTTGTGGTGGACGCTTTCCTTTCACTTGTTAGTACATTTTAGTGCTTGTTTGTCACCACTTACTTCTCTTACATATCTTGTTAGATTGATCCGTTAGCCCTTCCGGGTCTCCAGACCCGTGGGCAGTGGCACCGGCAGCTGGATACTCAGTGGGAGCCGGGGGTCCGGGTGTCGGGGTCGTTACAGTGGTATCAGAGCAAGGGGTCTATCAGGACTTGTAATAGATCTAAATGATAACGCAAAGTCCCATAGGAAGTACGAGTAAAACTGCTAGCCTCCGGGATAATCTGTTAACTTGATTGTTAGTTGTGTCGTAGGACATGGCTCTACGTAGACACAGGCAGATTAGAGAGCTGATGAAGCATCTGGGCGATGAGCCAGCTGGGTCAATTTCCGGAGAGCACGCATCGGTGGATGCTCAGCCTCAGCATGATGATCAGCAAGGTGTCCCGTTACAGCAGGGAGCACAGCAGCGGCAGCAGTGGTATTCACCTCTGCCCCTGCTAGACGTCATGGAGTAGTGGTGGAGAGCGATGTTCTAGGCCCCGTGGCAGTACCAACAGATGCCAGCAAAAGGTCAGTAGTTTGCAGGGATGGCACCAGAGGAGCAGCCACCAGTGACTCCGCAGGCAGCACCAGCACAGCCAGAGGTACCACCAGCAGACTCCAGCAGTGGCATCAACACTCGAGGACAGGACCGCACTTCTGGAGAGGTTTCTTCGTCTTCGGCCTCCGACTTTCTACGGCAACTACGATCCTGACCAAGTGGAGAGTTGGGCCCATGAGCTCGTGCGTACCTTCGAGACCATGGACTGTGCTGAGTAGGATCAGGTCCGACTGGCAGTTTACCAGCGAAGGGGTCAGCCCACGAGTGGTGGAGAGCAATGAGGCAGACCAATTTTTAGAGTATAGGAGGCTGGACCAGATAGCTTGGGAGCAGTTCTTGGAGGTCTTCCATGGCGAGTACTTCCCTGACTACGCTTGTCGTAAGAGGAGGGACCAGTTCCATGAGTTGACACAGGGAGAGCTGACTGTAGCACAGTACTACCAGAGGGAGACACATACACAAGTAAAGGAAGACATATTGAAGTTAACCACTAGGGCATTTTTAGCAGGAAATCCCATTGCTTCACTAAAATCTATGACTCATGTGCTGGCTAGTTTGGACAACCTGAAGGCCGGTCAAGACATACTTTTACACTAGTTTGAAGAATATTGGAGGTGATGTCTAATGCAGCAAGGGAGCTGTATTATAATCTTGATGGAAAATTGGAAATCAACAGCCCATCGGTGGAATCTGCTGCACTTACATGAATCAAGCTACGAACTTTAGGAAACTTACTTTTGCTAACCTCTCCTTTTGGTAAATAGTGATTTTGTATGTATGGCTCCCCATGTATCTATGATGAGAGGATAAAGATGATAATGTAAATGTTCTCGATTTATTAATGAAAAGTATGTATGTTATGTGGTAAAAGAAAATATGTATGTGATGAAAATATATATTGGTTTGGGCGATCATATTAGTGTATGAATTGTTGGATGTCTCATATAACTCTCTAAAATAGTCATGGAAAGAGATAATGCAAATTGGAAGAAGATGGAAAACACCTTGCATGATTTAACACGAGTAATAAGGACGGTGGCAAAAAACAATGCTCACAATGGGACTAATATCTTTAAAGACTTTCAAAGTTTAGATCCTCCAAGATTTGAAGGTAGCATGGATCCTGACGAGGTAGAAAACTAGATGTATGATATAGAAAGGATTTTTAAAGCAATCTGATGCTCAGAGGAGAATAGGATTCGTTTGGCAACGTTTCAATTGGATCGAGAAGCTCGAGCCTGTGGGAGGCTATAAAGTCTACTTTAGAGGATCCAAATCAGATAATCTGGGAAGAGTTAATTTGTTGAGTTGTTTAATGAATAGTATTTTTCTGAAGTGGTCTAAGAGAAAGAGACTACCGAGTTTGCTAATCTAAAGCAACGTGGAATGAAAGTGTCTGGATATGAGGCACAATTTACTCGACTATCTAAATATGCTTCTCATTTGTTAGCTACAAAAAATTAAAGGCAAAGAGGTTGATGAAGTACTTATGCCCAAACTTTATCACTCAGCTGACGCCCCACTTAATTACAACCTACTCTGAAATGTTCAAAAGGGCCTTGGCTCTAGAAGCTGCCAATGAGACAATATAGAGGATTAAGGAGAAATTTGGTGAAGGCTCTTCAGTAGGTGACTGCAAGAGGAAGTTTGAGACAGGAAATACTTCTAAAGTACAACAATTCATCAAGAAGCCAGGGAGAGTTCCAACTGAGAATAAGGATGTTTGCGAACATTGTCATGTCAGTAGATACAAAACTGAGAATTGTTAGAGAAGGCTGGATGCTTGTCTTTGATGTGGAAGCAACCAACATCAGATTCTTGAATGTCCTATGATGAAGAATGCACCAACATCCCAAAATTCTCGGGCCAAATAAGGACATCTACAAGCCATTCAGGAGGTGGAGTCATAATCTCCATAGGAAGGCAGACTTGTTGAAGGTACACTTTCAGTAAACTCCAAACCTGCCTATGTTCTATTTGATTCAGGAGCTACTCATTCCTTTATTATTCATGAGTTTGCTAGATCTGTAGAAATACACTCAGTCTCATTATCTAGGAAGCTTAAAGTTGCTACTCCTCTTAGTGTGGGAAGGAACTTGAACAGTATTATCCTGTTAGTACAATTTTAATTGGAGGACATGTTGGGTTATGATTTGTATAATGATTGATTTGATGTTTGATGCTTAAATGTTTTTGATAATGACATAATTGATGTTGAGAAGACATGATCAAATGAGATAACTCTATGACCATATATGCCTTCATGATATCTTACTTGAAGTGTCTTCTATGTAGGTGAGAATGAAAGTACAAGTCAAGAACCAAAACTCAAGCACAAAAGAACTGAAGAAACACAAGAAGTACTCAACTGTCGATAGGCCTGAGCCATAAGTCGACAGCCAGTGAAGACAGTGAGCAAACAAGCTATTGTAAGACAAGAAAAATCAGTCGCTGTCGACAGACAAGAATCACCTGTCGACAGATCAGTTCAGCATGTCGACAGCCAGAGGTCGCCTGTCGACAGCCCAACATTCCAGCCAGAAACATGGTTCTGGAAGCCAGGTTTGCAACAGTACCTGTCAACAGCCACAAGGCATCTGTCGACAATCATAGGTTAAGTCACAACATGTGACAGGCATGTGTTCTATGTTAGGGTGTTCTCTTCTCTCACAATTCTCAAGACTTGAACGCTACTATATATAGATCATATGGACATATTTGGAGTAAGAAGCCTCCACACCAAACCCTAAGCAAAGAACAAGAAGAAGGCTTTCTCTACTGATCTGCTTCAAGACTCTAGGCCATTCAAAGAGAAATCTATCTCGTACGAGGGGTTGAAGCAGATTCGTCCTCAAGTCAAGCTTCGTCATCATCATCTGATCTTCATTGACGTGAAGCTTGAAGTTCATCTGGTTGAGCAACCAGAAGAGTTCAACCATCGGATTTGTTCTTCAACTCTGAACTCTTCATCCACTTTATCTTCCATTACTTGCGTGTGTGTTGTTGGTTTGAGCAGTCCTTGCGCTCAACCCAAGTGTGTGTGATTGATCTGAGAGCGTGTTTGTCTCAGACATTGTGTGTGTGTTGTTGGTTTGGTCGAACTTACTTTATAAGCAGTTTACCGTGTGTGTGTGTGGACGGTGGACGTAGGATACACGAGTCGTGTAATTCGAACCACCTTAAATCCTCGTGTTCTGTGGTTTGCATGATTTGACGCTAGATGTATGCTAGGCAGGATCATTTGTTCACACATTCATCATATTGCTAATCTCCTAAGCGCACCCTACACACACATCAAAGTTCATATTTGACTCATATCAGTTTAAGTCTTCCTAAAGTTAGTATTTATCTGAAAAGAAGGTCAATTTGTTTTATTTAGTAGTAATCTATTCAACCCCCCTTCTAGATTACTGCTTTAGGTAATTCCGCACACCCTTCAGGACAAAATTTCTCTGGTGATTTGATATGCCCTGAAATGTGGGAATATGATGTAATTCTTGGAGCATATTGGTTGTCTAAACATCACATGAATTTGGATTGCCATTTAAGGCACGCAACTTTTTTGGACAAGGACATTTCACCAATGATTTTTGATAAACCTCGTAAAAGAAGTATACCCATAATATCTACAATTAAAGCATGTAAATTAGTGCAGAAAGGATGTCAAGGATATTTAGCATCTGTGATGGTAATGAGCTAGAATACTAAAGGTTTGGAAGATATTCCCGTAGTAAGAGATTTTCCTAATGTATTTCCTGAAGAATTACCTAGATTACCATCTAATAGGGAAGTGAATTTCTCAATTGAATTGATTCTCAGAGCCATACCAATTTCAAGACCACCTTATTGAATGTCAATAGAAGAAATGAAAGAATTAAAAAGGCAATTGATGGAACTAATGGAAAAAAGATTCATTAGACTAGCACATCTCCCTAGGGTGCTCCAATATTGTTTGTCAAGAAGAAGGATGAGACTTTGCAGTTGTGCATAGATTATAGACAATTGAATCAGTTAACAATTAAGAATAAGTATCCTCTCCCTAAAATTGATGATCTATTCGATCAATTGTCTAGAGCCCAATATTTCTCGAAGATTGATCTTAAGTCCGGGTATCATCAATTAAGAATTCAAAAAGAAGATATTTATAAGACAGCTTTTCGAAGCAGATATGGGCATTACGAATTTATGGTAATGGCGTTTGGACTAACTAATACACCTGCTGCCTTTATGCGGCTAATGAATAATGTATTCATGTCATATTTGGATCAATTTGTGGTTGTATTTATAGATGATATATTGATTTATTCTAAAAGTGCGGAAGAACATGAAGCACACCTTCGGGTCACTCTGCAATTATTAAGAGACCACAAGTTATATGCAAAATTTAGTAAATGCAAGTTTTGGTAAGAACAAATAACATTCTTGGGACATGTTATATCTAGAGAAGGATTGTCAGTAGATTCCTCCAAAATTGAAGCTATTCAAAAGTGGGAACAACCTACGACTGTTACAGAAGTCAGAAGTTTTCTAGGCATGGCTAGTTATTACCGGTAGTTGTTAAAGATTTCTCCAGAATCGCCTCACCTCTTACTCAGTTAACTCGAAAGGGTATGACATTTGGGTGGAATGGAAGTTGTGATCAAGCATTTCAACAATTGAAAGAATGCTTATCATCTACACCAATTCTTGCCTTACCAGTAGAGGGAAGAACTTTCGAAGTCTACACTAATGCGTCGAAGATTGGGTTAGGATGTGTTTTAATGCAAGCAAGAAAAGTTATTGCATATGCATCTAGACAATTAAAGAATCATGAGAAAAATTATAGTGTACATTGGAGCAGTAATTTTTGCCTTGAAACTTTGGAGACACTACTTGTATGATAATCAATTTATAGTGTACTTAGATCATAGGAGTTTGAAATATTTATTTTCACAGAAGGAACTTAACATGAGACAGAGATGATACTTGGAATATACCAAGGATTATGATTTTAAGATTGAGTACCATCCTAGAAAGGGCAATATAGTAGCTATTGCTCATAGTAGAAACCCCATTGTGGATATGTCTCACTAGAGAGTGAAAGAGTGGAAACTCCTAGAAGAATTTTCCACATTGAATTTGATAGTTGAACCACTAGAAGAGAAGGTTATGATAGTTAACCTAAAAGTACAATCTGATCTCTTAAGATAAATTGGAGAACAACAAGACAACTATCCCACATTGGTAGAAATTAAAGAGAAACTGAATTCTAGACCTGACTTCAATATGGACTCTCATGGGAATCTTTGGTTTCAAAACAGACTATGTATATCAGATGATTTAGAAATTAAGGAACAAGTATTAGAAGAGGCTCATTGAGCACATTATACTATCCATCCAGGAGCTGTTAAGATGTACCAAGATCTAAAGAATTTTTTTTTGTGGTGCAACATGAAGAGAGACATTATGGATTTTGTTGCAAAATGCTTAACCTGTTAGAAAATTAAAGTTGAGCATCAGAAATCAATAGAAAAATTGAAACAATGGAAATGGGATAGTGTGAACATGGACTTTATCATGGGATTACCTAGAGCATGTAATGGTTGTGATGCTATGTGGATAATAGTTGACCGACTCACAAAGTCAGCTCATTTTCTGGCTATAAAGAGCAAATGGTTTGTCAATGTTTTAGCAGCCTTGTATTTAAAATAAATTGTTCGGCTACATGGAATTCCAAAAGATATTGTTTCTAATCGAGATACAAGATTTACGTCACACTTTTGGAGAGAACTACCGGATGCACTGGGTACTAAGTTGAAATTCAATACAATATTCCATCCCCAAACTAATGGACAGACATAACGAGTAAATCAAATTATTGAAGATATGTGTCGTGCCTATGTTTTAGAATTTGGAAATGATTGGAATAATCATTTGCCAATAATGGAATTTGCCAATAATAATAGCTATCAATCTACAATCCGAATGGCACCATTTGAAGCTTTGTTTGGCCGACAATGTACATCCCCAATATATTGGATTGAATTAGAGGAACCACACATTCTTGGACCTGAAATGATTCAAGAAACAACAGATATTATATAGATGGTACGAGAGTGAATGAAACTTGCTCAAGATCGACAAAAAATTATGTCGATCAATCGAGAAGAGAATTAGAATTCCAACAAGGAGATCATGTTTTTCTAAAAGTGTCACCCGGAAGAGGACTCCGAAGATTTAAAATTAAAGAAAAATTTAGTCTAAGATAATTAGACCATTTGAAATATTGAGAAGAGTTGGGGAAATGACTTATCAACTAGCACTACCACCCCAGATGTCCAATGTACGTAACATCTTCCATGTATGAATGCTACGAAAGTACATTTATGATCCAACACATGTTATCAAATATCAAAATCTTGAATTGCAAAATAATTTGGCATACGAGGAAAAATTAGTGCAAATCTTTGATTGAAAGATTAAGCAACTCTGGAATAGGGAAGTTCCATTACTAAAAATTCAGTGGAGCTAGCGAGGACAAGAAGAAACAACATGGGAACTAGAAGACACTATTAAAACTAAGTACCTAGAATTGTTTACAGGTTAGTAATACTGAATGTTAGTTCCTTATCAGTTGAATTTGGAGGACCAAATTCTTTTTCTTAGTAGAGGAGGAAATGTAATATCTCAATTTTATAGTATAATTCTTTGAAAAAATTTGTATATCACACATGTAAAAAAACCTAGATATGGAATCCTAGGATATATATATATATATTATATGACTACTTTGGTCACATAAAAGATAATACTTCCGAACATGTGTACCCGGCAGGGCGACACCGGACAACGAAAATGGAATTGAAAACTAAAACCTCTACAATTACCAGAAAAATGTGTTGATTCTGAAAATGTAAATGTTAGAGACTATTGGTAACTAGATATTGAGATTAATTTGATTTATGGATAATTTTTATCCAATAAAATTTTAATTTAAAAATTAAACTAAAATCACCATAATTTGTAAAACCTTTCGATTAGCTTATGTTTGAAATTTTGTCTTGATTGGACATCATTTAGATACAAAATATAAGGCCAAAGGATCTGGATGAATTAACTCCTAATTACGAAACCTATTTTTGAAATATTTCTGCTTACTTAAGACACTTATCTCTTATATAAATTGGTTACACATACCACATACGTGTTGAGGGCTTTAGTAAACGTGGCTAAGTAGTAAAAATGGTGGTTTTTGCAGCGACATGTGTATGGTTACGTGCTGTGCATGCACATAACTTGGAAATCTATTTATACTCTTGTTCACTGTTATGAGAGTTGGTTACTGGATCATCTCTTCGTGTTGTTGTTGCTGCTATTGCTACCCTTGCAGTTGAAGTATTTTATTTAGAGTGTAGGAAGGATTGTGTTTCTTCTTGGTTAGGTAGGATTTACCTTCTCTTTCATCCGTATTACCATGTTCCATTTATATTGTTAAGATCCCATCTGATCATCTTATGTAGTTTCTAAGTAAAATTTACCTTCACCATTTTGAGTCAGGAAATCTTGTGTATAGGAACGTGCTCAAGACCCAAAATCAGTGGTTGTCATTCAATAGAAAGTAGAAGCACTTTGAAAGTGTCTTTTCGACTGATGTTTTAGGCCACTGAGAAAGAAAAACAACTGTTTGTCGACAAACATATCTTATTTGTCGACAAACACCCATGATCAATCACAGAACCTAGAAATCCAGTAGTTGTCGACAACCAACTAGTAGCTATCGACAATTAACTAGTACATGTCGACAACCACCAGTCGTCTGTCGACAACAAAAGACCAAATTCATGAATGTAGTTCTGGATGAAACAATAGTTGTCGACAACCACCAGTATCTATTGACAAATAGGCTCATTTCTTCATCAGTCGAAATTGATACACTTCCGAATTGTCCAATCAAGTTGCCTTTCCTATTTTCTTAAATTCTAAACTACTATACCACTAGGATGAGTTATTTAACCATTCACCAAACCCACCATTGGATTATTCTTGGACATCCTAAATTATTTTGATTTCTATACCTTCTGGATATCTTTAAACATTAACTCATAGAACCCTACTTCCTGTGATATTGTTTTACTCCTGATGAGTGCCCAAGTACCATATATGCATGTTTATCAGAAATGGAAATGGGATGACAACTTTGAGGTCTCTGGGGTCTTTTAAACCAATGCTTGTGCAAGGGGTAAGGTCCAGTCCATGAGCACCCGTGTAAGGTCCTCAATTTCTGTGCATATTATATCTGTTTGATGCTTTAATTGTTCTGCCGAAATCCCTATTTAATGTCAACATCCCTCGACATTAAGAGCATGTTGACGGCAACTTTTGTGTCATTGACTATATGGCCAGAAGAAATAGACGTCCACATTGATTGACGCCTATTTATGGTTGACGACAGCTATGTGGCCGTTTACTTCTCCAACTGCATTTGAGATTTTAGATCTGAAACTACCCCATTTTCTTCAGAGTTCGATTAGGAAACGTATCCCCAATGGTCAGGACTCTTAAGACCTAGGTTTACCCCGACTCTATTGTCTATATAACCTAGACATCTCGGTTAGAAGATGGCTTTTTTCATCTAGGGCTATTTGGGTTTCAGGGTGAGAAAAAGAGAGAGTTTAAGAGGCTTGATCCGGCGATCTGAAGGCTTCTCTGACGATCTTCTACGTTTGGGAGGCTCTACTGGAAGTGGAGGAGCTCTCCTAACTTCGGGGGATCGATTGCATGAGCGTGGAGGTCAGATTAAGGCGAAGGACATCACCTCTTTGGCTTGGCCGAGGAGGGCTTCATCGCCAAAATCCGATCTTCATAGATTTTTAAGGAGGCAAGTAACTTAGGGGTTTCGTCCCTAGACCTATCACTTAGAGTTGTATTTTTTGAGATTTTTAGATCGTATCCTGGACCCCCAAATTCTGTGTTTTCCTGTGTTCGGTCTGCACTGTCTACAGATAGGAGGTTGACAGCAACCTTGTTGCTGCCAAGTTCTTGAGTTAACGGTAATCAATTGTGTCGTTAACCCACCCTGACGGCAAGCCCCTTGCCATCAAGTTCAGCTGGTTTTTTTCAGCACTGTGGATTTAATTATGTGAGGTGATTTTCGAAGATTTCTGGATGTTTGCACATACTATAAAATTTATAGATGTTCAGGTATGATATCAGGTTAAAACCACGAATTTTTGTTAATTTTATGAAAATAATTGTGAATTATAGAATTTCTGTTAAGGGTAAAATATGCATGTTTGATGGTTCTAAATTCAAAATAAATAGTCATGATGTATGATATTGCTATAGAAAATTTACTCAAAACTAGGGTTACTGTTTTCAGTTTTGAGACTATTAGACCCGACTGATTACTGTTTATCATGTGAGATTGAATTATCTTATTAAGTTATATGAGATCCATGTTAAATGTTAAAAATAGAGATACTGTCATGAAAATTCTGAAAAATTAGCCATATGATATGTTCCATGGATAGGGTTTATGATTAAAATTTGGAACTATTTTGATATCTGTAGGTACTGTTTGCAATTATAAAGGTATTAAAAGCCATATTATGCATGATTATTCAAGAAATAGTAATTTCCAATGATTAGTATCATGTTTAGGTACTGTTATGCATGATTTAATACTGATAGACAATCATGATAGATTCTGTAAACTGAAGTATATGTGTTTGAATGGTATGCATGTGAATGGACCAAATAGTGCATGTAAAATGATGTAAATCATGTGATTAATTGAAATAATGTGATTAAGTGAAATGTGTGCCAAAATTGACACTGCTACCATAGAAGTCTGTGGAGCCATACTATAGAAACGTCCCTATGGAAATGCTCAATGTGTATGTGATATCCTGTAGGCATCAGGATGAAATCCTGGAGGTGGACAAGTACCACTGGTTAGGGTGGAGAGGGCTTCTCCTGGTTCTGCGCAGTTATCAAGATTCGTCACTATAATGCCTAGGTGACGGGTATGTGTTATGTGATATGTGTGTCCTTCTTTATGGTGGTTCAGACTATGTGTCACGGCAAAAGAAAGATAATGTGTAAAGATGTGAATTGTGTGTGAATGTGTAAGGTGTTCATGTGAAAGAGATGTGCAAATGTGTTACAATGTGAATCAATGTGAACCCATGTGATCATGTTTTAATTATGTTAAAACAGAAAGAAAAATGTGTGATTATGTGATATAAAAGCATGAGAAAAGTGATAGATATCATGCTAGGTTTGTTAATAACCTTGTGTTTAATTCCATGATTAAGTTAATTAGAAAAATGTTGTGAATGAGTTGTATTTGATATCATGATTTAAGTTAAGACCATGTGTAGATAGCATGTTATAAGTCATTCAATTGTACTTGCTTGATGTGACATAAACTATGTGGTAAGATTACTCTTGTTGTTAAAAGAATAGCATGAATGTGATGTGTAAGGATGTGCCAATGGGTTACTTGCTGAGTCTTTGTAAAAACTCACACTTGCTTTAACATACAGGTGAGACAGGTGTCCCCGTGCTTGAGGAGGACATTGTGAGGAGCGACTCCGAGCGAGAGGAGTAGCGAGATTGTGGAGGACTATTGCATAGATTGTACTTTCTTTTACTAGTATATGGACAATGATGTTATGTTATGGACTTGTATAATTATAGACTTTGTTTATTTTCATTGCTACTATATAGACTGTGGAATGTGTGAATGGTGATGGAATAAGAATCTCTTTCAATTCCACTGTACTTCTTTTGTTATTTATGACATCTCTACCTACTGTGTTGTATTGGGTACATGTCCCACTGTGATGGCACACTTTATATCGATGTGGATTGGTATAATCGTACCGGTATAAAGAGGGGTTACAACCCAAATTCGTTTATTGGCCGCACGAAATGATAATGGATCAAATGGATGTTTGATATGACATCATTATATGCTTAATTGGTCACCATTTTCCTAAAACACATGATTGGTGGAATGCATACCACATACTTGTGCCAATGAATTGCTATTGTAATTTTTCTTCCAGTACAACCCTTAATTCATAACTCTCTTGTCATATTTCTTCATCTGCTTGCACAACGTAGACCGTTCTTGATATCTAAACTGATACATGCTAAGTACGTTGTATAAGTTTATTTTCACCAGTTGCCTTCTTGCAAGAATGGTAAGTCCTACTGAGCACAATTGCTCATTAGTTCACTCTTTTTCAGGTGAACAGGAAGAGCCTAATCCTTAGTGGGCATGTGCTGAGCGTATCAACTGACCTTGGACCTCTTAGTTTACTTCTGAAAAAGAACAGTAGATGTAGTTGTAACTATTTTACTTTCTTATCCCCACTCTCCTGTGGACTTATGTAAGGAGTGTTGTTAATTCCGTTGTAATGAACATAGATGGTTATATAATCTAAGTTCTATTTCTTAAATTTCTGTCACTTTTCAACTAGTGGTAATTTATTGGGACGTGACATGTGTCGTCTTTCTGGACACCCTCACTTGTTTTCTTTGAGTAGCCCATCCGACTGAGGGAAAGATGACAGTGGGGCAACGACTTGTCGTGTGCGAATGTTTTTTATTTAGTCCCTTGTAACACGCTCGCGGCTGGGGGACGAACACTAGTAGACATACTAGTCCCCAGCTAGTCCCGTGTTACCACAATCTCACTCTACAGGTCCCAGAACCCTTAGAGGTGTGTCAGGCATGGGTCTACAGTGTGTGTCACTGCAGAGTGGTGTTGGTTGGTCTCCACAGTTCTTTGGCTTGCGCAGTGTTGTGGTGGAGCCGTAGTTGGACCTTTCTGTAGTTGCAAGACTGAGAGGTGTTTTCCATGTTGGTTTGTCTAGGTTGATTATTGGCATCATGAACCATTAGTCGTGACCCATGTGGTAGCATCGCTCCTTTTGACTTAGCTTGTGGTTCTGATGATTTACTCTGTGGCTTAGTACCACTCGGTTCTACAGTTGGTCTTGCCGTTTCTGTAATGTTCTTTAATAGTTTTCCTTTAAATTTCTAATTGAGTTAGCAACTCCTAGTTAGTAGTGTGCTTTTAGTTAATCGTGAGGTTATGGTGATGTCTGTTAATTGTTTATGTTCATTATTAGTTAATTGTTTACATGTGGGAAGCATGTTGTTCATTTATGTTCTTTAGAAAGTATGTTTAGGTTCCAGCTTTCATTATGTTTCCTTTTAATTGTTGAATGTGAGCTGACCGGTGGATTGGTATTAGTTAGTGCTTTCTTTTGTTGCACGTGGATTATAAATGTTGTTGTTTTGAGGAGTTTCTCTGCTGAGCCTGTGAATTTGTGAGGCTCATACCCCTACACCCCCCTTTTCAGGTGTTTAACGAGTGTGGTTTTGTGGAGGCGGACATGTACCAGCAATAGTAGTGTGAGTTGTGGCTCTTGTTGTACACCTAGGGATATGTCCCAAGCTTTTATACTTTTCTTTTGGACATGTAATAATATAGTGAAAAAATGTAATTTCATGAATATATATAAGATCATGTACTTTATCATGCATCTTAATATAATGTAGTTGTCTTTTATATTTTTACTGAACATATGTGGGAGATATCCTTTGCAAGACTTTGGTTTGTTCACGGGAGCCGGTCTAGATATGGAGCCTTTTCAAACATAACTATCCAGCATCACTATAATTAGAGTGTTGCCTTTCCTTGCTCGTGAGGTGTGGGGGAAGTATTGCTATTGCTGTTGATCTCTAGGGGAGAGAGGGAGTGCAGGGTAGGTGGCAGTCCATTTCCTAGTGTGGTAGAGATATGTTGGACAATTAACCTGGCCCAGCAAAGTTGTGCCTAATTGTGGGCATGGTCGTCCCACCAACATTGCAGGGGCGAGCCTTACCAAAGCTTAGGAGGCTAAGGACTCGACCTCAGTGAGTAAAAGATCATTCGGGAATAACAAGTTTAGGGGATACTTTCACCTTTTTTGGACTAAGTGTCGGTGGCTTGTGGGGTCGAGGAGACTATTAGATCGAATTCATGCCCTTTCTTCAATGGGCCACCGCTAAAAAATAGGGTGATGGTTGAGCGCAGGCTGCTTTATCAAGCAAGAAGTTGATATGTCTAGTAAAAACCTTTCAGAAAAAAAAAAGATATGTCTAATAAATGAGTCTTAATGGATCCAGCCGGCTTTATCCCTCCATAAGAATGATGTGAAGAAGTTGGGATACTCGATGGATATTTGTTTACTGCAAGGGCATTTGTGGAAATTAATTAAATTTTTTTCATAAGAATGATCCTTATAAGAAAAATTGTAAATATGTCATCATTATTAAAATATTACCAAAAGTGTCCCTCATAAGTATCAAATGTTACTGATGCCATCGCGGTTAACATCCATACAGGAAAACTGAAGATTCCAGCAAAGTTCATTTATTCTTGTTAATATTTTTCTACTGAGAATGTGTTTACATAGGTTAGTCTAATCGGGGGAAGAGTTTAGTCTTACCCATGTGCTAGGATGTCTAACCTAAGGGCAAAGAAGACTTTTTCTTTCATGACTTAGGTGGTATTTTAAACACTTAATAGTTAAATTTAAAATCTTATATCTTTATTTATTCTCTCAATCTGAAATTTTAAAAAAAACTTGATAGATATAAAATATTCATTAAAAGATGTTTGATAACCAATTTTAACAACATTTGAATTGTAGCAAAGTTGGTTAAACTGCTTTATTTTTATTGAGTACATCTTGGGTTTAAAATTCAGAACCAATCAAAATTATTTTTTTTAGAAACGAGTCATTGGAACCGAAATCCGGCCATCGCCGATGGCCGGCGAGTCACCGAATTCCAACGACGACCGCAAGCATCGACCGTCGGATTCCAATAGTCGTTCGGTGGCTGAATTTCCGCAGTGGAGCAGCCAATTGATGGTCTTAAAAAGTGATTCCTCTTGACTTAAAAATTAAGTGAATTTTTCTATTTAAATGATAAATTTAGATATTATTTCATAACCTTTAGCAAACAGTCTAAAATCTTAAAAATTAAATATTTTAGACTTTAGATGTTCATTAAATGTTGTCAAACAGATCCTTAGTCTAACCACGGTTAAATGGATGGAGAGTCGGTGGCATATCCATAACATTAACATTTTTAACAATATTTTAGTAACGATGGTATATTTGCTATTTTATTTTTAATAATTAATAATGGTTTCTTGGAAAAATTCTTAATAAATTAGCATAAAAAATGTACGTGAAAACACAAATATAAGATGAATTTTTATTTTAAGATAGGGATATATGCAAGAATTACTAAAAAGACACTAAAAACATGTAGTGACACGATCTTTTCGTATCCGTGTTTAATGGTTTCGGAGTGGTGCTCTTGACTAAGAGGTGGTCATAGGGCCTTGTTGTGGTTTTCGTTTGTTGTGTGGATGTTATGGGCCGAAGGTTTCAGCCCAAACAGTCCACAAGTTTACTGTCTGTGAAACGCGACAGAGGCAGTCGTCACGATTTGTAATGCGATGGTCTCTCCCATCACGATTCACAGAACCGCCTTTGTGTTTAGCAGCGCGTAGCGTTTAGATTGACGATGGTTAGGGTCGTCACGTTTAACTCTTAAACGTGACGTCTGGCTACGTTGAAATTTTGAAATGAGTTTTAATTGTTCCGTTTTGCCCAGACAGAGCAGAGGAGCTCTGTTTAGGCGAAGGGGAGGTTGCTGCGGTGCCTCCTATGCTGTTTTCTGGCATTCGGTGGTTCGTGCGGTGCGGGGTCCACGCGAGGAGCGTGTCAGGAGCATGGATGCACCGGCGATATGGTGGTTTCCACGTTCTTTGGGCTTGTTCAGTGGTAGGGAGACTTCCCCTTCTTATTTAATTCCCTGTAAATGGTTTAAGGGGTGGAATCTATGTTTGGGTGGTGTGCCATAGTGTAGAGATCATGTTTATTGCTTTAATTTGGCATTTGTATCATATGTGTATGAGTTTTCTGGTGGTGGAGGTGGGCTCAGCCGTTGGGCTGAGTTCACTGTCACGTTTGAAACGCGACGTGGTTAAGCGTCGGGTTTTTGTTTCCGATTGGGTCCTGTACCGATTGGCTTTGTCGTGATGCCTCATGTCGTCGTGATTCAAACTTCAACTGTCGGTTTTGCATGAAGGCGACGTGTCGGGCCATTGCGATTATGTCGCGGCACTGGGCCCTGTCGCGTTAGGTTTTGAATCGTGTCTGGATAGGTCATCGCAATTTGAAAGGCGATGCCTGTGTCCGTCGTGTTTTAGCTTCTGTGGCCAGCTTGTGGGGGTTGGGCAGTGAGGTTCCAATATGAACCTAGCCCTGGTTATGGGTGCTATTTTAAAGTGGTTTAAGTTGCTTAATGATTAGTAAAGCATGTGTAGGATGTAAGAGTGCTATGTAATTAGTTAGTGAATCGTATGATTTATGTTAAGTATGCTATTCTATTTAGTTAAGTGGTTAATGTGTTATTATGGTTTGGTATTGCTATGGAAGTCAAGAGATGACCAATGACATGCAGAGTTATTATATGATAATGTGATTATGTATATGTCGGTGTATGTTGGCTTGGAGGTCACATGGTGACCGGTGACAAGCTAACTATGAAATTGATGAATCATGGTTTATAATAAAGATTGTATAAGTACATATCGTGGTTTGAGCGTTTTCCGAGTTTGGTGGTCTGACGCCTATTCTGGAATACCTCTTCAGTCGGGTACCCCAGGTTCCTTGGTGAGCCAGGCATGTGTGTTGTGCTCAGAGCGTGTCTCGGTACGGTAAGTACCATAGAGGTCTGTGTCGTCTTCCTGGACACCCTCACTCCTGTGTTTGAGTTGTACGTTTGGCTGAGGGAAAGACAACAGTGGGCAGCGACTTGTGTTTGTGGGTGTGCAGTCGCTTGTAGCGTGCTCGTGGTTGGGGGACGGACACCAGTAGACGTACTGGTCCCCAGCTAGTCTTGTGTTCCAGTGCCTCACTTTAGGGTGCTTGGGCTGGAGTCCCTAAAGGTGCCAGGCTTGGGCCTGTGGTTGTGTGGTCTGCAAGTGTGGTGTTGGTTAGGCTCCACTGTTCTTTGGCTCTTGGTTGTGGAGCGGCAGTTGGACCTTCCGTTTGTGACTGCGATACTGAGAGGTGGTTCTTATGCTGTGTTGTCCGGGTTGGATACTGGCGTCATGAACCAGTAGTTCGTTCCCGTGTCGTGTTTTACCACTAGTTGCGGCTTGTGTGTAGTGACTCGCTGGTTGAGGTTTTACTCGTTGTGGTGTGCCTTGGTGGTGGCACTATTGTGGTTGTGGTTTTATGGTGGTACCTCATGGTAGTAGGTACTTGTACCCTTCAAGGGTAGCTTTGAGTTGCGGTACGTTGTGTACCAGCCACTTTAGGTGTTCAGGTAAGCTTGTGTTTTGGTGAAGGTTGTGTGGTGTGACCTTCCGCATGTTGTGTTTTATACTTCTCTGGGTAAGCTTCCGATTATGGTTTTATATGTGTGGTGGGTTGGCTTGCTGATGCCAGTCCTATTGCCCTATATGGGTAGGTTGCCTGTGAAGCTTGTAGCCTAGGTAGTGGTTTGCCCGTAAGGCTCATAGCTTATGGGACCAGTTGTTGTAGTGGTTTGCCTGTGAGACATGTGGCCTAGGCATTGCAGTTGTTGGGCGGACTAGTGGTGCTGTGCTAGTCCTGCTATCTCCTCTTACTTTCCGAGGATTGTGTTAGCTAGTGTGTGTTTATCATTAATTGTAATTTAATTATGCTTTATGTGAGCATGTTGTGGTCTGGCTACTAGTGTTGCCTGTGAGACCCTTTGGGGTCGAGGTCTTTCCCTTTTCAGGTGATGTTTTTGGGAGGTCTCTGTTGAGCCAGTGAGTTGTTGAGGCTCACTCCCTTTGTAACAACCCGACCTCCAGTACCCCCGCCAGGGACCCCCGAAGGTCGCGCCGCCACCCACGGATCCGAAGACTCGGAAGGGTTATAATTTAGTCCAGTGAGATAAGCAATGAATTCAAATAACTATAACAATAAAGGTTCTACATTAATAAAGGAATCGCGTCAGGAAAGCGCACCGCGACAACACTCTTGTTGCGACAGGAAACAGACCGCGACAACCTTGTCACGACAAGGCAGCGTGTCGCGACAAGAACCTTGTCGCGACGGGCAACTTCGCGACACGAGCCTTATCCCAGTGGCCACCCGGGCCATGATAAGGTTGCGTCCGACCAAGCGACGCCTTCTCTGATGTCGCGACGTGCACGCAGTTGCGACATCAGCTGGAAGGCAAACCGCCGGGATACCACATCCCGGGTCGCCCCCAACTACTAAGCACACACACATGGGGAGGGAGCATGGTGAAAGCTGTAAATCATGCAATCACACCGAAAGGACCTCCAATCCACACTAACAAGAAAGGGCACAGAATCCCTATAGAGAATGAAGAACCACCCCACAAGGGGCCTTCACGATGAGCTTGCCACCTCCTCCTCGCTCCCACGGCGATGCTCCCGCTCCGCACGAGCCGCTGCCGCTCCGCCACGAGCTCCAACTGCTGGAGAAGAGAGAGGAGAGGCCTCTCTACCTCGGAGAGGAGAGGAAAGGAGGAAAAGAGCCAAAGGAGGGGAAAGGGGGCGCCGGCCAAGGCTTTGGCCCCGAAGACGCGACGGGGCAGGGCGTCGCGATACAAACCCTATCACGACGGCCGCCCAGACCGCGACCAGAACGCGCCCATCCAGGGCGCTGCAACAATCCTACAGGTCAATCTTCTATGCCTGCCACTCTGACAGGCGTCAGACGACCAAAAAGCTGAAAGCAGTCGTGACCCGTTGACCGGGCGCGACAAGAACGCGACGCCAAAGGCGGTTGCAATAGGGATGACTTTCATGACGGGCACCTCCGTCGCGACAAGGCCAGTCATCCCACACACAACGGAAAGCCGGAAAGCCCGAGATGTTAAAATACATCAAACAAAAAAATAATTTCGTCCTCAAAATCAAGGGCGAAACCCGGTTGGAGAAAACAACAGGTGCCAAGGGACCACTAAGTCGTACTATGACTTCTCGGTGGTCAACACCACCACCTCGCCATAAAGGGAGTACCAAACCAGACATCCGACAGCTCACAGGGCGCACAACAACGGTGCAGAGCACACAAGCAGATGTTGACAACTCCACAAGCGCGGCGTGCACCAAGCCGACCAGAAACAGTAAAAACGCCAGTCAGAAACCACACGACTGAACCCTCAACAGACCACGTTGTTGAGAACAATCGTTCAGTAACTCCCTCCATCACCAGTGACTAGATAGAGGTCCCAGCTACTGACAAAAAATTGAGGAAAATGCCAAGAGGTCATCCACAAGACTCCGTTGAATGGCTCCGCACATCTAGCAACAACTAGCACCTACGGCAAGTCCAAACGAGAGTTTCTTAATGGTGACCCAAAACCAAGCGGAAAACACGCACGTGGAGAACCCACGGCGAGCAAGACAGTGTCCGCCGGCACCACTAGATCTCACCCAAATCGTCCTCGTGGTCCGATCAGGACACACAACGACTGTGGAGCCACAGAAAGCTAAAACACCCGCTCCATAGGCACAGGCACAGAGGCAAAACCAAAGAAGACGTCTGAGGTTGGCAAGACCAAGCAACTCAAGATGTCGGCAAATGCACAGAAAGTGAAACAACTACAAAGGTAGAAAGCAACACGTCGCCTCGAAGGGACCCAAACCGAAGTAGTGTACCCCAACCGAACCACTCGCTTCCCAAAGCGAGAGAAAAACCCCTGACACGGGCCACGACCAAAGCTGGGCGTACCACCGATAGGGCTACCTAGACACGGTAAAGCAGCCACCTCACAGCGGTAACGGTACGACCACAAGGCATTGGCCAACACAAAGTGTCCCAGAGGTAAAAATCTCAACGCCTCGAACACCGAGCAACTCGCAAAACAACGCACAAAGCTCACGATCAAGAAAAACAACACAACACACGGTGCTCACATAAGCACCAGGAGCCACCCAAAGTGCAACACAATGCACCAGGGTTCCAGACGGCATGAAAAAAAAACACTCGGGCACGAGCACATGGTGCCACCACAGCACCAAACTCGGCAAGATCACACCGTTGCACCAACGGCCGAAACCACATTGCTAACAGAAGGACTCTCCATAAGAGACCTGCTAAAAGCCGCCCACAAAAACCGCAAGCCACAAAGGGTAGAACAGGCCACACCGGCCATGAACCCTCAAGGCACAAGGACACAAAACATCGAGAAAGAAACCCGCTCAAGGTGCAGTACCCAACTACACCAACGGCCTGAAACAACTCAAGGCCAACAGAATGGGACTCTCCACAAGAGACTCACAAGAGAAAACACACAGAAATCCAGCAGCTTCAAGAGCGCAACAACTACATTGGCTCTGAGAAGCCCACAACACAAGGCATCGCTCCCACCATGTAGGCGGAGAGGGCCACACACCAAACGGTGACAAGTACCTTCAAGGCACAGGCCAAGGTACAAGCCAAAACACACCCCGGAACGATGCCTGCACAAGTAAGCCCAAACCAACAAAAATCGGTGCTGCCTCACACGGAACACAAGGCACGCTGCCCCACATCGTTCCATCAGGCAACAAGAAACCAACACAGCAAGAGACGGGACAATAGGTCACCACAACCTATCGCACCACAAGGAAAACTACGTGTACGAGGGGAGCAACCAACTCAACCTCAAGACAGCAGAAGGAGAGGGACCTTCACCATAAATGTCACCATGGTGTGCAACACGGCACCAACCGCCCTGCCAGCACCACCACCCCGAGCAACCAACGGAAAGTAGGGGAAGGAGACCCTCACAACGAGTCTCTTCCACACGCAAGGGAAAACCACTAAACGAGACTGGCACTTCCACAGAAGCATAACCATCCAGATACTCATGGCACTCACCAGATCACCATCTGGTAGAGCACACAGGGTGCGAGAAATGAAACAACCTCCCGACCCTGGGGAGATACGAAGTCCCACTATCACAGACGAGAAAACTCGAAAACGAACAAGAAGACAACCTGGCCAGCACAACGGCTAGACACATGGTCAGAGGCACCACACCTTGACCGAAAGCACCTAGGTAGACTGTAACACGGACAACCCAACCGGAAACAGCGACAGCTCATCTCCACAGAGAGAGAGAGAGAGAGAGCAGCGACAAGCAAAACAAACACAAGGTAGCTTGGGGAGGACCTCCACCCAAAGCGCCAAGAGCCGTTCTGGAAACCATGACCAGAACGCAGCCCACCCAAACGGCCATTAGAGTGAACGTAGAAGACATCAGAAGCAACACAACTGGTTTTGGGAGAACCTCCACCAGAACCACCAAGGCGCCGTTCTGGGAAAACCCACCAAAACGCAATAGCTAACACAACAGCAGCATACCTTAACCCTGAGGTAGCACAACAACCAGCAAAACAAGCCCGGAACAGTCCTGAGAGTGAACCTCACTAGGACAACAACCAACAGTTCTATAAAACCGCACCAGAACACAGGGTAGCCAAGCGATGCACCTCAATCTCGAGGGCAACGCAACGGCAACCAACCAGACAACAGAGACCTCAACCAAAGAGGCAACACAGCGGAAGACTTTAACGAGCACAGAAGCAGTCCCAGAGGGAGAGGAACTCTCACTAGGATAACAAACAGTTCTGGGAAACACCACCAGAACACAGCAGCCAAGCGATGCACCTCAACCAGAGGGCAATGCCGCAACAACCAGAAACGAGCACAATACAGTTATGGGGAAACCTCACTTCCACCAGAACCAGCAGAGAAGAACTTTGGAACACCTCGCCAGAGTTCACAACTAGCTAGCACAAAATCGAAACAACCACAGATAGGTGTCGCAACGCTCAACCAGCGGTGCAACATGGCACACAAACATCTGCTTAGCTCGAGCAAAGACGCCGACTGAGCAGAACACAACACCCAATGGCGCATCGATACACAAGGCCAAACACAACACACACCCCAACAACAAGGGGACTCCAACAAGGACACACCCCAACAAGAAGGGGACATCCAACAAGGACACCCCCAACAACAAGGGGACATCCAACAAGGACACACCCCAATAAGAAGGGGACAGCCAACGAGGCAAGGAGACCTTCTATCGATTTCACATACCACAACCCTGCACCGGTGAAGGCCACACCACACGTAGGCTCTCCCAGCCTTCGCGACACACCCACACAGACGCGCAGACTGACGATGAACCCAAACGCAGCACGAGCGAACTAGAACCACGCTCGAAGCAAGCGCATCCAGCAACAGCAGCAAACTCTCCTGCAGCTCACACTTGGACCCTGCTGGAAAGCTAGCCACCTGCAACAAAGAACCAATTGCTTACACCTAACAGCAACTCTACATAGACGGGCCAGCAGTGCACGAGTACCTTTCTTTGGGACAGCCATAGTTATTAACTCATTACGAATCTCGTTGGACCCCTGAGCTCTGATACCACTGTAACGACCCGACCTCTCGGACCCCCACCAGGGACCCCCGAAGGTCGCGCTGCCACCCACGGATCCGAAGACCCGGAAGGGTTAGAATTTAGTCCAGTGAGATAAGCAATGAATTCAAATAACTATAACAAGAAAGTTCGTACATTTAATAAAGGAATTATGTACAACATGTCCCAAATAAAAGTACAGGTACAGAAAGAAAGGTGCAGTCCTTAAGGGGCATACCTCGAGGACTTGCAAAAAGGTCACTCTCAACTCATGGTACAAAGAGCACTCACACTCACCACTCACACTGCTGGCAACGCTCGGCGAACAAGATGCCATTACAACCGTTTGGCAACGAACTCCTGCGACAGCGAGTCCCTACTTGAAGAGAGTAGGGGGTGAGCCTCGCGAACAAGGCTCAGTAGGGATAACCAATCTCTTACCAGCCAGAGCAACAAGAACTCCAACAAGCGGAAGAAAAACTACTCTACAAAGCAGTAAAGCGAGAAACACATACTATAGAGTACTACAAAGTAGCGGAAATAGAGAAACGCCTCGACCACAACCCGGGTCAGGCCAAAGACAACTCCCGCAAAACCAGCGGAGTCAAACACATGCGGAAGCAACTAGAGTAACACCACGACCCGCAACTGGGGTCGGGCCAGAGCAACACAATGCGGAAGCAAACCCTCGGCACACACCCGTCGGGACAATGGAGCTCATGGAACACCGGAGCAACCACGTGAGACCAGAGTCTCACGACACAAGCACCAACATCCCGGACCTCCACAAGGTCGAGAAGGAACAACCAGGTGTCACCCCGAGAGACACCAAGCAACCAAGTGAGAACGACGTCTCATCACCAGGCATGGCCACCTTAGACCTCCACAAGGTCGAGGGACCACAAGCAGAATCCCCCATGCACCTCGGACACGCCACGAGGTCAGGGAACTACACACTCCGGTGCCACCACAGACGGCACCAAGGAGTGGGTTACTGAAACAGCAGTTGGGTGCCTGCACAAGGCATCCCGAGAGAACCTGCAGAGCGGAAACCACTAACCACAGCCCACGAGGCCAAACCAACCAAACCCATAGAACTAGACACGGCTAGGCTACAACCACCGTGTAAACTAGGGCGATGAGAAACTCAATCTCGGAAACAGCGTGAGAAACATTGTCACAACAAGAGCAACAAAGCCACCGCCACAGACAGCTATGAGAGGGACACACAGTCCACCCCTCTTGCACGTCGGCCGCTGACACCCGCCTACAACCTCCCCGGTAGAGTGAGGCTAGCGAGCGACAACCAAGAACACAACCATAAACACCGCAGTCCGGCTAAACTGCGGCCCCACGCCTGACCTCCCTACGCGGCTCCGGAACCAATGCCTGTTGACCCGAGCACGCTCGTAGCCTGGATAACTCCCTCAACAGGCTCCCGAGGATGGGGGTCCCAGGTAACGGTAACAACCTGTCTCGCGGACAACCCCTCAAGTGCCAAGCACCGGGCGAAAGAGAACTGGCGTGGCAACCACCAACAGAAACAACATAGCTGGCTTGTAACCAAGACAAGCCCTGCAGGCACAAGCACGCACGACACCCGTTCCGAAAACCCCCAGAAGGGCCGTCGGCCAACGCCGGCACACACGGCATGGCTCGAGAAATCGGAACACCACCAGACAGAACAGAACCAACGCTCTGCTAATAATCGATTGGCAGTCAGCCAATCGATTATTAGATAGATGTGCGCCTCCTAGCACTGTCGCTAGGACACGGCCACGAAGGTGTCACCTTCGGTCACTGAACGCAGGGAGGCAACCTGCCGCATTTCCACCAGAAGGTCCTAAGGGGACACCCTGCCTTGGGGCACACACCGACACGCAATTGTGGCCCACGGAAAACACCCGAGATAGACCAGGTCTTGTCGCGCCCTCCTAAGCCGTTGCGATACCATCGCGACGGTTAGTGTAACATTGCGTGTTTTTCAGATCCCCGTGGATCTAGGTTTAGCGGGTTTGGTGGACAATGTGTGGCCCATTATCTCATGTTTTAGGTGGTTGCACGCATTGTGAGGCTTGGTGGGCCGCTAGATTGGGCCCAAAGCGCTCACAGGTTTTCTGCCTGTGAACGCGACAGGGGTATGTGTTGCATTCTGAACGCGACGGCCCTTGGGGTCGCGTTCCTGTTGCCGCTGTTTGGCAGTCGTCCTCTGCATGGCTGCCGCATGTCGCTCGCCGGGCAGTCAGCTGACGTCGGCCTTGGGAAGGCAACGGTGACCTAGGTCGTGATCAGGTCGCGACGGAGGTGCACGTCGTGATGCCAACCGATGTGTGTTTTTAAAGGAGTTTTGGCCGGACAGAGCTGGAAAAAGCTCTGCTCAGCCAGGAGGGGAGTCTGCCACAGGCTCTCTAGCGATTTGTCTTGTTGGGGTCGTGTTTGGCGTGTTCTCGCCGCGAGGACATCGTGCGAAGCGGAGGAAACGTCGGGAGTTCGTGTTCTTCACGGAGGTATGGAGAACCCTCCTCGTTCTGATCTCTGGATCCTGAGTGTGGTGTGTATGATGTGTTTTTCAGTTTAAAAACCTTAGACATCATGCTAGGACAATCATTAAAGAATGAAAAATGGAAATTAAAGGTGTTTTACATGGTTTGTGGGGGTGATCCGAGAAGAGAATCCCAGGTTAGGGTTTTCGCCTGTGAAGGCGACAAACCCGGCTGTCGCGACAAGGTCACGATAGGTCGACCCATCGCGATAAGGTTTGTCATTGCGACATGTTAGAGTGTCGCGATCAGAAGGTGACAGACCCTTCTGATGCGACAAGGTCGCGATAGCTTGTCGCGACAGACGACCCTGTTGCAACAGGGTTTGTGGTAGCGACCTATCAGGGGGTCGCGACCTGATTGCGACGAAATTCTATGTCGCGACCACAGCCGAGTGTGCTTGTGGTGTTTGTTTAAATGGTATGATTATCCGGTTATCTGTTAAGTATTGTGCATGGCTCCGGTTTGTGGTGCGTTGGCACCTGTAGAGTATGTTGCTCACAAGGTAAGCGTGTTTTTAAATGGTTTGCATACTGCCTATGTAGTATGCATGTTGTTTACGTGGTTTGGGTGTGTGCATGGCACATACTCTATTGCAGTTTAATATGTTGATTGTGATGGTTTAGCAGCGAGGTTCCAGTGTGAACCTAGCCTTAGTCATGTGACATCTTTTACAGGTGGTTAAAGATGGTTTAGTTGGTATTGTTTGATTTAAATTAAAGATAGTATATGATTAATATACATTGTTTTTACGTGGCTATGGAGGTCATGTGATGACCAATGATGGGCCGAGTTATTATTGGTTAATGTGGTTCATATATGTGTTTGTGTAGGTTAGCTTGTGGGTCACGAGTGACCAGGACAAGCTATTCATCACATGTGTACTGTGGTTTGTAATAAAGAGGAAACGTGTAAGTATTGTGGTTTGTGTATTACCGAGTGTGGTGGTTCGGCGCCTATTCCGGAATGCCTCTCTAGTCGGGTACCCTAGGTTCTGTGTGAGCCAGGCACGTGTGTTTGTTGTGCTCGGGGTTTGTCCCAGTACTTGTGTTGTACCGTCGAGGTCTGTGTCGTCTGTCCTAGACACCCTCACTCCTATGTTTGAGTTGTACGTCCGGCTGAGGGAAAGACGATAGAGGGCAGCGACTTGGTCGCTTGTAGCGCACTTGTGGTTGGGGGTACGGACACCAGTAGACATACTGGGCCCCAGCTAGTCCTGTTCCAGTGCCTCACTTTAGGGAGCTCGGGCCTGAGTCCCTAAAGGTGCCAGGCATGGGCCTACAGTGTGTGTGAGGCTGTAGGTAGTGGTGGTGTTTATTAGTCTCCACAGTTAGTTGCTTGACTTGTGAGTTTGTGGAGCCGTAGCTGGACTGAGGGTCCGTGGCTACAAGACTGAGAGGTAGTTCTTGTGTTGTGTTGTCCGGGTTGGATACTAGTTTGATCAGCCAGTAGTCCGTTCCCGTGTGGTGGCGTCGTTCCTTTCTGACTCGTGCTTTACTACCGGTTGTGGCTTTTGTGTTGTTACTCGTCGTTTGAGGTCTTTCTCAGTGAGGTGTGCCCTGATGTTAGCACGGTTTTGGTTGTGGTTGGTGAGCGGAGACTCACTGGCTTTTGGTGTGCCCCGTCATTGGCACCATTGTTTGACACTTCGTGGTGGTACCTCGTGGTAGTAGGTACCTGTACCTAGTGTGGGTAATGGTTTATGGCTGGTACACAGTCTTTTCAGGTGTTGAAGAGGAGCTGTGCTCCATGGAGCCTCCCACTTGCTGTAATGTACCCTAGTAAGGGATCTTATCGTTGTATTAAGATTTTGGGGTATGGCAGACTAGCTTCTGATTAGCAGTCCTATTACCCTTATGCTTGAGATTTCAGTGTTGGTACCTAGTGATAGTAGGTATCTGTACCCCTCGTGGGGGTGTTTGTGTTGTGGTACCTTGAGATAGCAAGCACCTGTACCTTTCGTGAGATGCTTTACGGATTAGTGGTGGTACATCGTGTACCAGTCGTTTCCACGTGTCGAAGTGGACTTGTGTTTCTGTGGAGGTCGTGTGGTGTGTCCTGCCACCCGCTATGTTTTACCCATTTTGAGTATGCTTCTGTGTATAGTTTATTGTCTGATGGATTGGCTTGTGGTTCCTAATCTTGTTACCCTACGTTGGTGAGTTACCTATGAAGCATGTGGCTTAGGCGACCGGTTGTTGTGGTGTTTTGCCTGTGAGGCTTTAGTCTAGGCATTTCTATTGTTGAGCGGACTAGTAGTGTTGTGCTAGTCCTATTTTTTCTCTTACTTTCCAAGAAATATGTATTTGTTTATGAATTACTGTTTAAGTTGTTATTTATTGTAAATGTTATGAGCATGCCATGGTTTAACTATTAGTGTTTCCAGTGAGACCCTCTGGGGTTGAGGTTCTTCAGTGTTGCGTGTGATTTTTGGGTGGCCCCTACTGAGCCTGTGACTTGTTGAGTGTCACTTCCCTACAGCTCTTTTCAGGACTTGCCGTGTGTTTGGCTTGCAGCGGCGTTGTGGCAGACTTGTACCACCAGCAGTTGAGTTGCAGTTAGTGTTGTGTGAGCTTGTGTTCCCTCGGGGTATGCCCTAGGTAGTTGTACTTTTTAATTAGACATGTAATTATGTAAAGAGACAGTTGTACAAATATGTGAATAGATATGAGCACATGTACTTTCTTGTGTCTTCTACTGTAGTTATTGTCTTTTATATTCTTACTGGACAAGTGTGTGAGATATCCCTTGCGAGACTTCGGTCCATTCGCGGGAGGCAAATCTGGATATGGAGCCTTATTGGGCATAAATATCCAGGGTCGTCACAGTCATGGCCACCGCGACAAGACCCAGGTCATGTCGGAAAGCGCGCCGCGACAACACTCTTGTTGCGACAGGAAAACAGGCCGCGACAGCCTCATCACGACAAGGTAGCACGTCGCGACAAGAACCTTGTCGCGGCAGGCAACTGGGTCGCGACACGAGCCTTATCGCGGCGGCCACCCGGGCCGCGATAAGGTCGCATCCGACCGGGGCGACGCCTTCTCTGATGTCACGACGTGCACGGAGGTCATGACATCAGCTGGAAGGCAGACCGCTGGGATACCACATCCTGGGGTCGCCCACAACTACACTAAGCACACCACAACGGGGAGGGGAGCATGGTGAAAGCTGTAAAGCATGCAATCACACCAAAAGGACCTCCAATCCACACTAACAAGAAAGGGCACAAGAATCCCTACAGAGAATGAAGAACCAACCCACAAAGGGGCCTTCACGAGGAGCTTGCCACCTCCTCCTCGCTCCCACGGCACCGCTCCCGCTCCACACGAGCTGCCGCCGCTCTGCCACGAGCTCCAACCGCCGAAGAAGAGAGAGGAGAGGCCTTTCCACCTCGGAGAGGAGAGGAAAGGAGGAAAAGAGCCAAAGGAGGGGAAAGGGGCGCTAGCCAAGGCTTTTAGCCTTTGGCCCCCAAGATGCGACGGAGCGGGGCATCGCGATACAAACCTTATCGCGACAGCCGCCCAGACCGCGACCAGAACGCACCCATCCAGGGTGCCGTGACAACTCGACAGGTCAGTCTGCCACGCCTGCCACTCTGACAGGCGTCAGACGACCAAAAAGCAGAAAGTAATCATGACCCGTTGACCGAGCGCGACAAGAATGCGACGCCAGAGGCGGTTGCAACAGGGATGACTGTCGCGATGGTCACCTCCGTCGCGACAAGGCCAGTCATCCCACACACAACGAAAAGCCGGAAAGCCCGAGATGTTACACCCTTACAGCTCTTTTCAGGTGTTAGCCGTTTGTGTGACTTGTGGAGACGTTGTAGTAGACTTGTATCACCAACAGTAGAGTTAGTTGTGTTGTGTGAGCTTGTGCTCCCTCAGAGTATGCCCCAAGTAGTTGTACTCTTTTATTGGACATGTAAGAATGTATTAGGACAGTTATACATTGTTATTTATAGGTATGAGCATATGTACTTTCTTGTGTCTTATACTGTTGTTGTTGTCTTTTGTATCCTTACTAGACACTTGTGCACATTATCCCTTGCAAGACTTCGGTCTGATCGCGGGAGGTAGACTTGGATATGGAGCCTTATTGGGCATAAATATCCAGGGCCGTTACAGTAAAGGCTATGTTAATCTTCTCTTTATTATTCTCATTTTATCAGATATCTCAGAAGGGATTGTCTAACATAAATTATGAAAAGCAACTTGTTTAAAAAAACTCTTATTTAACATTCAAATAATGTAAAGTTTATATAATTGCATCATCTTTAAACAGATGGGAAAAAAATCATCACGTTTAAACACATCAAAAATTGGTGCAATCTATCTATTTATTAATAACCCCTATGATCTCTTAACTCTCAGTAAAAAATCCATCTAGTTAACATTCATCCAAAAAATGAAGATTCAAGGGTATATTCCTTCACCAATGTTACTATAACCAAACTACCCTTTCCTCGCTTTATGTCTCCCTCTCCCCAATCCAATGACCCCCCCACCCCCACCCTGCCACACTAATGCCCCCGCCAGCTCCACCACCTATGCCAAATCCATCGCCCCTAGCTTCGCCTCTTATTCCTCCTCTGGCACCACCTATTCTCTCTCTCTCTCTCTCTCTCTCTCTCTCTCTCTCTCTCTCTCTCTCTCTCTCTCTCTCCCTCCCTCCCTCCCTCCCTCCCCTCCATTGAGGCAAAAGGGTGTCCTTGCTCGACCTTCTCTTTCCATCGGGCCAAAAGGGTGTCCCTGCTCGACCTTCGAAGACCCTCTTCCAGGTCATGGTCAGAATGGAACCGCTTGGCTGTGAAGGATACATATACGGGCCAAAGACCTTGCTTCCAAAAGAGACGACTACACTCCCTTTCACCATTGCCCCTCTGATAGTTATGTCGAGTCAACCCTCTAAACTTGCATTGCAAAGGGGAGATTAATAAAGAAGTCAAATGCGATGCCTTGGGCTATTTTGGACCCTTATTGGGCCTTTTTTGGATCTTTGGGTTGACGACATGGTTGAATGTTGTTAACCTCATGTTGACAGCAAGATTGCTTGTCGTTGAAAGTCTATTGACAACATGAGATGATGTCATCTAGTGTTGACAATGGTCTATGTTTCCATCTACTTGAGTTGGTTTTCAAGGGTTTCCTAGTGCATGGTTGATGACAGTCTATGTTGACGTCAAGTTGAGTCGGTAAAACTTAATGGCGGATGATGTTGACGTCAACTTGGACACACTTGTCTTTATATAGGGCACTTGGCACTTGAGACCCCTTTCTCTTCCCACCTTTACTCTCTCCACCTCCTCTCTCATCTTTTGTTTATCCTACTACCTTCAGTGGCTGACGGAGGCTCTGTAGGCGAGGTGTTGGTGTATGTGGTGGCGGCGATTGGTGAAGAATGGGACCGAGCAAGAAGGTGTAGCATGTGTGGTGCAATTGTGGTTTAGGCCTTTTCTTCTCATTTTCTCATCGTTTGAGGTAGGGAGACTAATCCTCGTACCCCTATTGTTATTTCTACATTGTTGCATGTGGATATCATGTTGTGGGATCATGTTTTGGGGGATTATTCATGTTAGGGCAAAGTTTCATCACCAGACAATCCATGTGTTATTCTGTTGTTTTATGATCATCTGTGTGCATAGAGATCCTGGGATGGGTTTCCTGTTGTTGGCTTTGTGTAAAAATCGTGGTTTTTCCTTAGGGAGAGGGCTAAACCCATTATTGTTTCTAGGTGCCGATGAACTTGATGGCAACATAGGTTGTCATTTAGTTCATGTTGACAGAAAGCTCTGCCGCCGTCAACCCCAGTCAGTGGTTGTCGATGTTGTCATCTACCTGGGGTGACCAGCAATGCACCCAGTGTTTTTTTTTTTTTTTTTTGAATATAGCCAAACCAAAGGAGATGGTAGGGGCGTCCTCACAGAGTGAGAGGGCCACTACCTTCACCAGGCGGCTAGGGAGTGATTATATAAATATGATGAAAGGGGAGAGGGGGGAGTTACAAAGTGGACTAGGGCCTGATAGAAGGGAACCCTACCTTATCAAGGCAGTAGGGGCCCTTTACAATAGTAGGAAGATCAGCCCAAGAGTTCCATGTGGCAAGATGAGCACAAGAGGATGCATAGCTAGCAAGACAGTCTGCCACCTTGTTTGCTTCCTGGGGTACATGAATAATTTCGGTCTTGAGGTTCTGGGTCTTGACAGCCACATCTTGCATGATGCAAACAAGTTCCCATGGGCAAGGGAGCTGTCTAGTAACAATCTGAAGGAGGTTGAGTGAATCTATCTCCACTAGCACATCGGAGACACCCCTGCTGCAGCAAATGGAGAGACCATCCCTGAGTGCAAGAGCTTCTGCAGCAAGACTAGAGTTGAGGCCATGGTACGTCTTAGCAAAGGCGCAGCACGTGTTACCTTTGTGGTCGCGGAGGATGCCCCTCCTCCAGCTTCACCCGGCGTCATCTTGAAGGCTCCGTCAACGTTCAGTTTCAATCTCCCTTTCAGTGGAGTGAGCCATTTAACAACAGTGGGGATGTTAATCTTCAAATTCTAATTCCCATTTCTGATCTGGAAAAGTGCAGTTAACCAGGGCTGTGGAATATTCTGAAGTTTGAAGGTTGTACTAATGGTGCAGATGGATAACATGGCTCTGTTGATGACATGCTTGGCAGACATGTCTTGCCCTTTGAATCTGGCCCTGTTTTTGCTACACCAAATTTCTCACAGAACAGCCATGAAAGTGCAACAAGTAAGGCATCCAGCAGTGGTGGTAAGTTCCGAGTGTGTTAGGAAGGAAGTCACACCATCGGCCACAGTGATAACTTCCACATTGTTGAACTGCAGAAGGGGGGACAGATCTGTCCACACCTGGTTGGCAATGTTGCTTCTGAAAAATAAATGTAGTACACTTTCTTCTTGAGGGTTAGGACAGCATGAACATTTAGAGCAGAGGGGCACACCTTTGGCTTTTACTGTGCTATCCACTGGGATAGAGTTCAGTGTCATCCGCCATATTAAGATGGACCACTTGAGGGGAATGTATGGAGACCACAGAGATTTCCAATTCTGAGATGTTGCTGGTTGGAGGAGTAATCAGACAGATTTCGTGGAGAACTGACCATCTGGAGTTGGGCACCATATCCAAGTGACCTTGGAGTCATTGGTGGTCAAGAATTGAGACAATAAGTGTCTGGGGTAGTACCTAAGAGCAGTCTGCAAATGGATGCTTCTCGGGTTGCTGAAGGCCTGCTGGATGGTGCATTCTTTGTTGGGCATGTCATGCCATATATCTTCAGGGATGTAAACTTTAAGTGGTGATTTCCCGATCCAAACATCAAACCATAAATAGGCTTCTAAGTTGTTATCCATGGATATGATCCTGTGATTTCCTTAGATTAGTTGGGCCGCTTGCTGCCATAGTCTTCCGTCCGCAGCAAGCATGAAGGGAAAATGGGCTTCAGAATGATGACAGTTGAACAAGTTTTTCCCTCTGAAGAATCTGGCCCACAGGGAATTGGTGGATAAGGCCCTCCACAGCATTTTGGTTCTGAAAGCGATCTACATGTGTTGCAGATTCAGGATGCCAAGCCCCCCACTGTCCTTCGGTTGTGCGATGGTTTTCCAACTTTTCCAATGCCTCTTCGGGGAGCCCTCATAGGAACCCCAGAAAAAATTTGCAAGGATTTTGTGGAAGGTCCGCACAACAGTGTCGGGATAGACATAACATTCATGGTGTAGATAGGAAGGGCAGACAGAATGTGTCGAATCAGAATAAGTCTTCCCCTAATGGATAAAAACTCAGCTTTCCATCCTTGCAACTTGCCAACAGTTTTGGAAATTATGTTGGCAAAATGAGCGGGCTTCTGCCTCCTTGTGTCTATGGAAACTCCCAGGTACTTAATTGGCAATTTGGATCTAACAAAGCCAATGGTGTTGCTGATCTTTTGGAGAAGGCCGTCCGGGGCATGTTTAGATACATAATATGAACTTTTCTGCATGTTGATGAGCTGACCAGATGCCTCCTCGTAGCTCTTAAGGAAGGCCATGAGTCTTCTGAGATGTCTCACTGAAGCATTGGAGAATATGAGAGTGTCATCCGCAAATAGGAGATGTGAAATTTCTGGGCACCGAGCATTGCTTTGGTACCAACCACCACTACTGCATTGAAATAGATTGGTGAGCCCCCTGCTAAGTGCTTCTTCAGCAAGAATGAAGAGGGCAGGAGCCACCGGATCCCCTTGCCTTAATCCTCTAGATGATTTGAAAAAACCATGGGTCTTGCCATTAAGAAGGATGGAGAACCAGCAGTTGGAAAGAAGAGGTTCGATAATGGAGATAGCCTGGATAGAGAACCCAAACCTTCTGAGAATAGCATAGAGAAAGTCCCACTCCATTCTATCGTAAGCCTTGGCCATGTCCAATTTTATGATCAGATTTCCCCCTCTGCATTTCCTTCCAATATGCTGAAGAAGTTCTTTGGTAAGCAAGATGTTTTCAGCAATATTTCTCCCCTTAGTGAAGGCTCCTTGCTCCTCGGAAATCAAGGATGGTAGAAGAGTACCGAGTCTGTCAGATATGACCCTGGAGATGATCTTGTATAGAAACATTTCTAGGCTAATAGGTCTGAAATCTGAACATTTATTCGGGTTCTCAAGTTTGGGAATAAGGGTAATGAGGGATGAGGTGAGGGCAGTAGGGAGAATGTGACCACAGAAATAGGCTTGGACAGCATTAGTGACATCCAGATGAATGAAATCCCATCCGGTTTGAAAGAAATGTCCAGAAAATCCATCGGGACCCGGGGCACTATCGGGGTCCATAGTAAAGACCACATGTTTAATTTCTTCCAGTGTTGGCACAGTGCAAAGCATGGTGTTATCTTTGTCTTGCAGCAAAGGTGGTATGTGTTCCAGAATTTCAGGTTTGATCTGGTGTGGGGCTGACGTGAAAGCTTCTGAAAAGTGCTCAACAAACATGGCAGCAACACCATCATCTCCCTCCACAGAAGAGCCATCCTCTGTGTACTTTAGAGACCAAAGAATGTCTCCTCTGGGTTTGAGCGTATGCATGAAAGAATTTAGTGTTGTTGTCCTCGTCCTTCAACCATTTGATCCTCGATTTCTGGCACCACAATCTTTCTTCCTGTAAGAGAACCTGATCCAGTTTGTCTTTGGCCAGCAAGAAGTTAGTGTGGTTGGCCTGGGATGGGTCTTCATCATATGCCTATTGTGCAGTGGCAAATGAAGCTTCAGCAGTTTGCAAGTTAAGGAAAACATTGCCAAAAGTTTCCTTGTTCCATCTTCTGCAGTTTTCAATGCATCCAGTGTAGTTTCCAGTGTTTATCTAGACTTTGTGGAGTCCACCTTGTTGCAAGACATTACCGGATGTTGAGAGCGTCTCCATCTGTGTTACTTGTGTTCTGTTCTTGTGGCTATTCTATGTCGTGTGTTCTTACCTAGGTGTTGAGTGTGACTTCACCTGGATGATTGGTGTGAGTTAGTCTATCGATGAGCCTTTACATTGAGAGCATCTCCATCTAGTGCATACCCCTTGTGGCAGTTTCGAGCCGGTTTCCATGGGTACCCTTCTCCATCCGTTAGAATCCAGTGTAGGGGAAAACTAGTCGAGGACTAGACGTGAGAGAGAGCATCTAAGTGTGCATACGCGGCTATAGTTAGAGGACTCTATGGTGTCGAGGCTCCAAGCCATATGCCCCAATAGGTTCGACCTTATGTGAGTGTGACTTGTGCTTGTGCTGTGTGATTAGTACTAGTTTTCGTATGCTTCTGCTTATGAGGTACTAGCGTGGCCACTCCTCCTTGAGAGGAGGGATTACTGTATTGTTGTTTCCAATACGTAATTAAGTTGTAGTACCTACTTTTACTTACTGCAGAATTTACTTCTAGTTGTATTTTTCTTACTTGCACTTAGTAGTATTATTGTTTTTGCCTATGGGGTTAATGTCCCCACTGAGCCTTGAGTAGAGACTCACTCCCTTCCTTTTTAGGTGAGGCACTACAGCTCAAGGTGCGGATATTCAAAGTCACTCCAATGCTCTGACCTAGCTACTAGATTTTGTGAGTAGAGTATGTGCCTCATTGTACTTTTCTCTAAGTTGTACACATATGAATTCTTCAGACTTTTTCTTAAACCCTTCTAAGATTCAACTCATGGGTGGCGGTTCAAGATTCAGAGATACCATGGGTATCTGCATCTGCATCTGCATCAAGAGTACAGTTACCAACTAGCATTGACTAGAGCAGTATATTTTGTTTAATTGAATTGATTGTCCTATTAAGGTCTGATATGGCGCTTAAACGTCGTTGGTTGGTTGAGGTTATGTAATACCCCAAGGTTTATATATATATATATATATATATATATATATATATATATATATATATATAGTGTGTGTGTGTGTGTGTGTGTGTGTATGTGAATAATCGTGTGTATATACATATAAGCATATGAGTATATTAGTATAAGTGAAAATGTGGAAAAGTTTGTACGCAATTTCCAAAGTTTAAATGGGGCATATCTACAATTATTAAAAAATTAGGGTTTAAAATATAAATGACAATTTTCTCAGAGATCTCAGTGAAAATTTTAAGCACCCTAGAGACAATCAGAATTTTGATCGGAGGTCATTTGGAGCTAGAATTATAAAATCAAGGGAGAGGAGTGGGTATATTCCCAATTTTTTGAACTTAGGGGTTAAAAGTTAAAAGATAAAAAATGTGGGGGCTTGATTGAAATTTTCCTAGAACCCCTCTAGAATCCCCTAACCATGGTTAGTTAAATTAACCCTAGTTAACCTAACTATGGTTAGTTTAACCCTAACTAAACCCTAGTTAATTTAAGCATGGTTAACCCCTCTCTCTCTCTCTCCACCACCTCCCCCCCTTCCCATGGCCGACACTCCCTTGGCCTATAAATAGGCCCCCTCTTCCCCCATTCCCCACCATGCATGTAAGGGGGTTAAGGTGAAGAAGAAGAAGAAGAAGAGAAAGGAGGAGGAGAGGAAGGCTTGGTGTTTGAGGCTTCTATATCTTTCAAGGGTTCATGTAGGTTCTCCTGATCATCTTTAAGTCATTAGTTGATAAGTTTTCTTTCTTGTCTAGCTATTTTCTGTACTGAGATTTTGTCGGTTTGTTTAGTTTTTGATCTTTTTCTATAGTTGAACTTTGCCAGTTTGTTTACTCAAGATCCTTCTCTATATCGAGACTCTACCAGATTGTTTAGTCAAATCCTATATCATACCGAGATTTTGTGGAATTGTATTCACATTATTGTAACCTCTTCTATGACAGAATGCTACTGAATTGATTACCTGAGTCCCTGTCTTATGCCGAAATATTGCCTGTTACCCGAGTACCTCTCTTATGCCGAAATGTTGCCAGATTAATTAGCTAAACCTCTATTTATGCTGAAATCATGTCACTTTATTTACTTGAATCCTATCATAAAGTGAAACTCTGATTATTCAGTCGATATCTATCTCAAGTTGGAATCTTGTTGGTATGTCTAGTTGAAACCTATTTTGAGCATATGTTAGTTGTCTTATGAATTTCTTGATTTATTTCTTGTTAATAAGTTAGAGAACCTCATTTAGTGTCATGTTCAATGTTAATTCAAGTTCCTCTAAATCCCTTCTTAAGCCGAGGTATTGTGGGTTTGTTTACCTTAAATCCAATTTTAAATGAAACTCTAAGTTATCCCAAATTTAGGACTCCTACTACTAATCTATTGAATTTTGTTGAATATTCTTTTGTTAATATGTTAGAAAGCACCAACCAGTGTTTAGTTAAGAGTAAATCTAAAGTTTTCTACCATTTCTGGCCGATTATCTACTACGGGATTGTTAGTGAGTACATTTAAGGGGTTACGGACTTGAAAGGATGATCTTTATGCTAGGTTAGAGGACTCGATCTAGTCCTGGGAAGATCTCGAATACTCTTAGTGCCTAGTGGTACCATATGGAGAGTGATGATCAGGTGCGACATACACCACACGTGTGTGTGTGCTCTCGATTAGACGTTCCTGACAGTTCCATTTCATGTTATTACGTGCATGTTTTTCGTGATAAATCATTCTCATGTTATTTCGTGCTTTTTATTCATGAAAGAGTGATTAGAAGCCAACTTCCTGAGTTAGTTATCTAGTTTCACTCTGACTATCCATGATATCATGATATTCTCGTGTAATTCTATTACGTGAACTCTTGTGCGTGCCACCTTAGTCATCTATACACCTCAGTTATTAAACACATATATCTATCATATCATTGTTTATCATTCCTATAGATTAATTATTTCTCCTTAACTACTAGGTTTTGCTTTAGAGTGATTAGGGTAACCTACTGGGCATTTTTATGCTCATTATTGTTAGTAACATTTTTCAAGAAATTTTCAAAGCTTGTGTAAAGTGGGCAAAACGTGTGCCGAGTGCTGAACTCCTCGTGATCCAAGTGAGTTCTCTTTCACTATTATCTACCATGCCTTGGCTTCTTTCGCTACTATAACGTCGGGGCGTGACAGATAAAGTGGTATCAAAGCCTCATTTAGGGACTCAATCATCCGAGAGTTATTGATCTTCAAGATCGTATAGTTGACCTGTGAGGATTGGGTAGTAGACCTTGGGATAAACTAGAATTGTCCAGGCTTTCAACATTTCCTTAAGCAACCGATAATGACTAAACATGGAAAGACATGGAGTGATAGTAAGAAATCAGAGTTCGCAGTGAAAGCGTGGCTAGTTTTATGTTAACTAACAATGTCGTAACTACAAGATATAATCATAGAACCCTCCAAGAATTGAGGTTATTCCTAAGTGGGGGAGATCTCAAGTATAGTAATGATATCATTAGAGATTCATAAAAAAAACTTGATCTCTCTATTAACCAAAAGTGAAGGATCTAGTGGAAGTTAAATTGAACCCAAGATCGCAACCTGGCTCCTTACGATTCAAAGAGAAACATAATATTTAATTTTCAATCAACCAATGATGTCAAGGCTACAAGGTATATAGTGGGCACGCACTCTATATGACTTGATAATCATGACAAAGTTGGCATGATTAGTTATTGAATGTGGAGGACCACATTCTTCTTAAGTGAGGGAGGGTATAATACCCCAAGGTTAAATACTAATATATATATGTGTGTGAATACTTGTGTGTATAAACATATAAGCATATGAGTACAAGTGAAAATGTTGAAAACATATGTATGTAATTACCAAGGTTTAAAAGGGTATATCTACAATCATTAAAAGTTCAGGGTCTAAAATGTAAATGACAATTTAGGGTCTAAAATGTAAATGACAATTTTCTTAGGATTTCAATAAAATTTCTAAGTACAGAGAGACATAATCAGAATTCCGATCAGAGGTCATTTGGAGCTAGAATGATTGAATCAAGGGAGAGGAGCAGGTATATCTCCAATTTTTGGAACTTAGGAGTTAAAAGAAAAAAAAGTGTGGGGGATTGAATGAAATTTTCTTGGAACCCCCTAGAATCCTCCTAACCATGGTTAGCTAGCTTAACCCTAGTTAACCTAACTATGGTTAGTTTGACCCTAATCAAACCCTAGTTAACTAACCCTAGTTAATTTAAGCATGGTTAACTATGATTAACCCCTCTCTCACTCTCCACCGCCTAAAATTGAGAAGTTTTCTCTCTCTAGATTCTAGAGAGAGAGGCTCTGGGTTTTTTCGCCGGCTAGGCGGTTGTTGGGGGTCGCCCGCCGGCCTTGTGCCGGCGGTGTCTCTTCCTTGTGAGGGGCATCATGGCGTCTCCATCAGATGGTGGGGAGGCTTCGCAGGGCTTGGCGATGGGTGCTCCTTCTGCGGGGCAGCTTTCATATGCACAGATCATTTCACAAACCAAACTACCTCCTCTGGTTAATATAGGTGTTAAACCTCCAGGTTTTACTAATGCTGGAGAACCGACGGTTTTTTTTCTCACGGGAAGAGGTTGGTAGATCTATCGTTCCTCTTAACCTGGCAGTTATAGTGAGATGTTCTTATGGAAGGAACTCTATTCTGATTTTTAAGAGTTGCTTATCTCAAAGATTGGGTCTTAAGGATGATTTTATTGTAAGTTCTCCAAATCAACGACACCTTCTCCTTCGGTTTGAGGAAGAGGAGGACTATCTGAAGGTTATTTTGAGGAGAAGCTTCTATATTGAAGGCTTGCTATTCAGATTTTGTAAGAGGAATGCAAATTTTTATTTCAATGCTGATCCTACTGTAATGCCAATCTGGGTGGGCTTTCCAATGCTTCCAGTGAATTACTACTTCCAGGATTTCTTAAAATCTATTGCAGGAAACCTTGGACAAGTCCTAAGAATCCATGAACCTACTCAGGCTCTAACGCAAACCCAGGAGGCCTTTGTTTGTGTTGAACTTGATATTGCAAAAGCTAGACCTGAGAGAATTTGGATTGGATGTGGGCAAGATGGATTCTGGCAAAAAATAAACTACTACAGGGTGTCGGCTATCTGTAGCTTCTGTCATAAGCTGGGGCATGCAGAATCGGAGTGCAATAGAAAATTGAAGGATTCTGACATGGTGAATGGTTCTCAAGCTCATCAACAGGAGACTCAAAAGAAGAAAAATGATTTAGTTGCTGTTAAAAAAACATGGCGTCAGAAAGATATCTCATCTACCCATACTGTCTCTTCTCTGGAGAATAATGTGGAGGTGCTGGTGGTTAACGATCCTTCTTTGGTGACGGAAGATCCTCCTCCGGTTTTATCAGTTCCTGGTATTCAAGAGGTAGATGTTTCTCCTTCAGGTGACCTGGGAAAACCTAATCACATCCAGAATCTATTGCATGGTTTGCATGGAGCTACCTTGGAGGTGAGGTCGGGCTCTAAAGGCCCATCAGATGAGGTCGTGGTAACTAGTTCGCAGGTAGCTCAGGATATAGCCAGGGTTTCAATCCACGTTGCATGGTTTGCATGATAAGTCCATAGAGGTTAGGCACCAAGGATCTCATTCTGGAGTCTGTTCTGATGGGGCGCTGCTTACCGGAGAGGTGTCTATAAGGGCCTCTCCGGTAAGGCCTCCCGCCAGAGAAGAAGCAGTCTTACTTAATTCAGCTATTTCCAATTCCAAGCCACCAGTTTATCTTCTTTAGAAGGCGGCCTCTCTGGCTTATACGGAGAATATTTTCATGCCTGTTATGGTTAAACAAAACAAGGAGAGTCAGGTTGACAAAGTGGGCGCCTGAACTCACTCCATGGCGAAGGCAACGGTGGGCGATTCTTCTGGCTACTCGTCCTCATGATCCCTTCTATCTTATACTGGAATATACGGGGTATAGTGAACCTGGCCTCTAGCGTTCGCTTAGGAGAATGGTTAATATGAACAATGTGAATTTTCTGGCTATAGCAGAACCAATGGTTTCCCTGGAGAGAGCAGATTCTATACGCTCATATCTTCGTATGGACTCAGTTATTGGCAATAGTGGTAATAATGGTAACTTTGGATTTTTTGGAGGAACTTTCCATTTCAGCTGGTGAATCACTCTGAGCAGCATATCACTATGGTTGCGGTCAAAGATAACAGGGTTACTTTCTTAATTACGACAGTCTATGCTAGCTGCCATGCAGATAGAAGGCGACTGTTGTTTGATGAGTTGCTGGATTTTTCAAATACAATGGATGTTCCTTGGTTAGTAGGTGGTGATTTTAATTATGTCTCCCTTCCTTCCGAGAAGCATGGTGGTAGTTCTATCAATTTGCATGGCATGTTGGATTTTAATGCTTTTATATCTGGTGCATCTCTTATGGATGTTGGTTATATTGGATCAAATTTTACTTGGTCGAACAACCGTGCTGGGCCTTCATCTGTCAGAGCCGGACTGGATAGATTCCTATGTAACTCATCCTGTGGTGATACCTATTCTAGCCTCCAGGTTAGACATCTTCCTAGGGGCCCATCTGATCATGCCCCTCTTATGCTCTCTCTCCTTCCAGCAATTCGTTCCCCTACCAGGTTTTTTTTCTATCTATGTGGTGTTCTCATGAATCTTTTAAGGAAATGGTTAAAGTAGTCTGGGAAGCTCCAATTGGTTGGCACTATAATCCCTTCATTCTCCTTCACATGAAGCTCAAGGTGGTTAGATCTGCTTTACGCACCTGGAACAAGGTTACGTTTGGCAACATAAATGATAATCTGATTTTTCATGAAGAGTAGGCCAAGGCGATGCAGGAGGCGTTTGATGATGATCCTTCTATGAAAAATCATTCTGTGTTGGGTGCAGCTAATGCAAATTTAAGGAAGGCTATCAACTGTGTGGAGATGTTCTGGGCTCAAAAAGCTCGCATGCAATGGTTGGATAATGGAGATAAGAACACCGCTTTCTATCATGTTGTTGTAAAGGGGAAAAGGAGGTGCAATTCTATCCATAGACTTCAGGTGGCAGGCACTTGGACTGAGGACCAGGAGGCTCTTAAACAGGAGTCGGTCAATTATTTTGGGTATCTTCTTCAATCCTCTGACCATGTTATTGATGATTCCCTTCTTCATGTTATTCCAACGTTGGTTACTGATGATCAGAATTGTTTTCTCACTTCTATTCCCACTAAGGACGACATTAAAGCGGAGATCTCGAGCTTGAATGCTAATAGTGCCCGAGGCCCTGATGGTTTTACGGGGCATTTTTTCACTTCTTTCTGGGATATATTCAACGAGAGGTTGTGGATGCGGTGGTCAGCTTCTTTCATGGTTTTCCTTTGCCTAGATGGGTGACCTCTACTTTGATTGCTTTGGTTCCTAAGATGAATAACCCGACTTATTTTGGTGATTATAGACCGATTATCTTGTGTAATTTCTGCTACAAGATTGTCTCCAGAATTATTTGTGATAGACTGATTAATATTCTCGCTCAGATTATTTCTGAGGAACAAGGGGCATTTGTCAAAGGCAGGTTCATCCTTGATAATATATCTCTTTCTAGACATCTGGTTAGAGACATTGGTAGAAAGGTAAGAGGCCACAATGTGTTGTTGAAGTTGGACATTAAAAAAGCTTATGACAGTGTGGAGTGGGACTTCCTCTTTGTGGTGCTGAAGAAGTTCGGTTTTTCCCACAGATTCATTTCTTACATTGGTATGTTGACCAGAAACTGTTGGTTTTCTGTTCTCTTCAATGGATCGCCAACTGGCTATTTTCACTCCACTCGGGGCCTTAGACAAGGTGATCCCATTGCTCCAACCTTCTTCATCATCATGGAAGAGGCTCTTAGTAGAGGTATCAGAGACCTGGTGCATACGGGTTGGCTCCACTCGTATTGTGGCCCAAGAGCTTGCCCTCTGATCTCCCACCTCTTGTATGCCGATGATACCCTCATTTTTCTTAATGGTGGGATTCACAATGTGAACAGATTGATCGGCTTCCTCAATAGATATTCTTCCTCCTCGGGTCAGCACATCAACTCAGCAAAGAGTTCCTTCATGATATTAGATAAAGCTTCCCCTCAAGTGGTCAATAGAATTAAGGTGGCGGCTGGGTTTAAAAGGCAAAGGGGTCCTTTAATTTATCTTGGTGTTCCGCTGCATCCTGGCAGAGTTCTGGCTTCTGATTTCTCTCCGCTTATTCAAAAGATTAATGGTAAGCTAGCATCCTGGAAGCCCAGACTTATCTCCCAAGATGGGAGAGTTACCCTTATTAATTCGGTGCTAGCATCCTTACCAGTTTACATGGCTGCTTCCTCATCCATTTTGGTAAGTATTCTGAATTATATCGACAAAACTTATGCTGCATTTTTCTGGAATAACTCTGATGGTAAGAGGCGTCGTCACTAGGTAGCTTGGTCTACCATTCAGCGTCCCATGGATGAGGGAGGCTTGGGGATTCGCAGTATTAATCAGGTCCAAATTTCTTTAGCAGTGAAGTCTATTTGGAACATCTACCATGGCTCCTTGATAATTACATAATTGTTATAAATAATTATGTAATTTCATTGACAAATAATTGATAATTTTATAAATGTCTATTATCATTCGATTACAAGTGTGATAATTGATTAAATCTCTTTTGTGTTGTGTTTGCAGGATTAATGGGCCAAGAAATGAAGTTTCAAATGGGCCAATGGATTTAATTGGATCAAGAGAGAATAATGAGATATTCTAATTTTTAAAATATTCCATATCTCTCTTTCTTTTCAATTTTTAAAACTCCCTCTCATTTTTAAAATCCCCTCTCCTATTTTCCAAAAATCCCTCTCCTTTAAACTCTCCTCTTTCCTCTATTCTATCTATCTATTTTACAAATATTCTCTTCCTCTCTCTCATATCTTTACCTCTTCTCTCTCTTCACCTCTCCAGCAAACTTCCCCCTTCCTTCTTCTCTTCTTTCTCTTCTTCTTCTTCTTCCTCTTCTTCTTTCTCCTTCTCTTTCTTCTTTCTCTCTCTTCTGATTTCTCTCTCTCTCTCTCTCTCTCTCTCAGCTTGCACCAACACCCGCAGCGTAGCCCTTGCAGCGCCCTGCTCCGCTTGCGCCAGCATCAGGCCTCTGCGCGCACCAGCACCAGGCCTACACCAGCACCAGTCCAGCCCACCAGTCACTCCGGTGAGCACCGCACCAGCACTAGGCGAACCAGTGGCTAACCCAAGAAACCACCCCCTGGGCTTTAATCCTCAAACATGGCTCTTACCTCAACCGGGTCAACAAGCCCAACCAAAAGGGCCTCAATTTGAAAACATTAAGTGTCACGACCCTCATTATACCGGTACGGTTATACCAACCCACGTCAGTATAGTGAACGTTATCACAGTAGGGCATTTACCCAAACGCTATCACATGATTGAGATACACACAAATATAGATACAGAGTAGCGGAAGTAAAAGAACAAGGTCTTTCATTTCATTTCATCATCCACATTTAACATACATGATCCCATAATAATTTAAAAGAAATAAAGTCCACATAATGAAGTACTAAATTCAAATACATAGTTGTTCACAAATTACACAGTGTTTCTATTACAATGCCTCAATTTATATACGATGGAAGTCAAAATGTCACAACTACAACTTCGCCAAGCTACTCCCCGTGCTCGGAGTCGCTCTCTACGGTCTCCTCCAAAGGTGTATCACCTACTAAACCTGTACGCCGAAGCAAGGAATGAGTCTAAAATACTCAGCAAATAACACCACACACATCATACATGCATATATCACAGTAGGTTTTTCATTCCAATTCACAAAGTAAAACATATAACATGCTTGAACATTTATAAGAGACAACCTATCATGACAATTCTACAAAATTGTAACACATTGTACATGGTTTAAGACATTCCAAAATAAATATCCTATCACATGCTTTCTACTCATGTAATCACATGAAAGCTACATTTCAAATGAGGCTATAACATGGAAGCAACCAAACATGGGATTCTTGCATGCATAAAAGGAAACATTTCTATCATGGTTTCTACACATTCTTACAGATGCACATTATCATTTATACACTTTAAGGTTGCTGTTTTGACATGGATTTAGCAATTCACATCCTATCACATGAGAGCTACATTCTCGATTAAACTACAACGTGATAGCACTTAAACATGGAAACGTTTGCACATAAGCAAGAATTGTTCATAGCATGGATTCTACGCATTTTTACACATATAAAACATTCTTATAAGCACAACTAGGTTGCTGTTATAACATAATTTCACATTAATGTATCATGGATCACAATTTCACAATCTAACTTATTGGTTTCACATGTTTGCACAATCACTCATTCACATAGTTCTCTTTTTACACATTGCACATTTACACATATTCACACTACACAATTTACACAGTCACATTCACATTTCACAATTTAGTGTCGTGACACATAGTCCAAACCACCATTAGAAGGACACATCACATAACACATACACATAGACGTCACCTAGGCAATATAGTGACGACTCTTGGACTGCGCAGACCGGGAGAACAAGTCTCCACCCTAACCAGTGGTACTTGTCCACCTCCAGGATTTCATCCTAATGCCCTTAGGATCTTAACATATTGAATCTTCCCATGGTACAGTTCCACGACCCTCTATGGAAGCAGTGTCACACATGGCACACACTATTACACATTACACATTCCGATTTTTAACACACGTGTTACACATGAATTACACATGGTTTACATTCTCTTATTTATACACATGGTTCTGTTCTTTCTAACAAGATACTACTGATGGCAGAATTAGACATCCAATAATTTACATTAACCAGGTTGAGAGGCACATATCAAACCATTTCATGATAGCATGTGTAATTTACTTGTTTTCATATGAAAAATTCATAATACACCCTACAGTCATCCAAATAACATGAGAATTTAACAACACACTGTTTGCAGGTTTAGGACCATGCATGCAAATTTCCTTCTTTTTTTGAGTTATCATGCATTTACAGAAAATAAAACGTTCAATCTCATGCTATTCATAATTCAATTCAACATGGAGCTTAACATGAATATCAGATTTGGCTGTTTAGAACCCTGAACCTAACTTACACATTATCACAGAAATTTTTCTCCAGATTTATAGCACCTCACATGATTTACTGTAATTTTTACAAATCCTACGCAGGTTTTCTATTTTCAAAACAGAAATTTCAGTAAATCACATGCTCTTAGAAAAATTCCGAAATTTGCAGGGCATCGACTGACACATACATACATGGTTTATAAAATTTAGGGCACTTGAATTCTTCACGGATCATGTGAACAGTAGATAGATATGTACAACCATTTCTTCCAACATGCATTTTAATAAAACTAATAACTCCTACCATCCACAAATGCACAAGAAATTCCCCACACATCACTGTATCTATTTCACATAACATACAATAATTACTTTATATCCTCATGCGAAAACACTTCGGAAAATAAATCGTATACAAGGGCGAACAGCTCACTGTTCTGCCCTGAAGAACTTAACGGCACATTATGTCCGTTAATGGAGCTTAACGGAAACATCGTTGGCCGTTAATTGAAGATCTTAACGGCAAGGGGTCTTGCCGTCAAGTTCAAGTCTGTGCAAAACACAGACCTGAGCTCCAAAAGAAGGAGAATTGTGAGGATCCAGGACACGAGGAAAATCTGTAAAAATGGTAAAACCCTACTAGACACCTACATGGACGAAGTGAATGGGTTACTTGCCTCTCAATAAATCTCCAGAGGGATCAAAGTTGTTGTTGAAGCTCTCCTTGGGCAATCCCAAGAAGCCTCCAAACTCTTCTTGCTCCGGGTTCTTGGTCGATGTAGACGCCAACCAACGTCGGGGAAGCCTTCCCTTATGTCCCAGCTATCCTCTAGTCGGTGTAGATCACCGGGAGAAGCCTTCAGTCACCGGATCAAAGCCTCTAAAGCTCAGGTTTCCTTCAGTCCAGAGCTAGGGTTTCTCTCCTCTTTTCAAAGAGTCAAGAGAGTTCTTCTGGTGCAGAAGGGGTTTGGTTTATAGGAGAAGGGGTTTGGGATATCCCGGAGGGGTGATGTGAAGGCCTGATAGCCGTTGGGGACATCTCCCCAATGGCTGGGCTTGCTTGCCCCCAGAATTTCAGGGTCTGCAACGCATGCAGGTCAGAGATATTAACATCCACATCCATGGCCGTTTATTTAAGTATTAGCATCCAATGATATAGACGTTTACCACCATGGACGTCCACCCTATTGACGCCAATTGGCCCTTCGGCCAGAACTTAAAACATGCAGAAAATCTATGCATACGATGTATATATATATATACATATACATGCAATATGTATACTATCATGTACACACTACCACCATGCAATTCAAGCAATATTTATAATCTAATTATACACATGCACACATAAGTATAACTAGTTAATACGTACATAGATATGCACATCTATGCATACACAAGCATGAATTATTTACACGTAATAAAGTAATACAATAAAATTCGAGGGCCTTACATTAAGGCCATCTCAAGTTTAAGAAGTGGGAAAGTGCTGGAAAGCCCACACCAAGAAAAGGAGGTTAGAGATGCCATTGCTCAGGAAGCCCAAGAAGAGGAGAGTGATGGTGAAGAAGAACCCATTCAAGATGAATTGGGGGGAGGTGATCAAAGGAAAGGGAAGACCCCAATGGATCCAAATTCTTATCAATCGAAAGTGCCTTTTCCAAAAGCCCTAGAAGATAAGCCCAATAGGAATAAGGGTTTGGCCCAAAATGAGGAGCTAATGGAACTGTTCAAACAAGTCCACATCAACATTCCACTCCTCGATGCCATTAAGCATGTCCCAACTTATGCCAAATTTCTTAAAGAACTTTGCACTCCTAGAAGGGAATCTAAGACAGCCCATAAGAAGATTCGGTTATCTGAGGATGTTAGTGCTGTCTTGATAAACCCCCTCCCTAGTAAACTCAAGGATCCTAGTGCTCCACACATTTCATGTGATATTGGTGGAATAACCTTTGACCGTGCCCTTCTTGACTTAGGGGCTAGTGTCAATCTCCTGCCCACATTTATCTATGAACAATTTGATATAGGGGAGCTCAAACCTACCTCTATTACACCACAAGAATTTGCGGGATTACCGACGGATATTTCCGATGGATTATTGTCTGTTGGTAATTCCGTCGGAATTACCGACTAAAACATATCGGTCGGAAAATCCGTCGGAATATTCCGACGGAAATTAATCCGTCGAAAATATCAGTCGGAACTAAGTTAATACCGACGGATATTCCGACGGAAATAATACCGTCGGAATATCCATCGGTAATACTGCTATTCCCAATCCCACGAAAACCCCTTCTTCCCCTCTCTCTCTCTCTCTCTCTCTCCTCTCTCTCTCTCTCTCTCTCTCTCTCTCTCTCTCGCCGCCTGCAGCCCCCGCCGCTGTGGAGACGCCGCCGCGCCCCAAGCTCCCCCCCACCGCCGCTCCCTCGCGCCGCTGTCGAGACGCCAGCCCGCCGTCGCCCCGAGGTCCCGCCGCCGGTGCAGGTACCCCGTCGCACCCCCCCCTCCCCCTCTTTTCCCCCCACTCCCCGTCCGAGCCCCCCTCCCTTTCCTGTCGCCCCCCCCTCCCCCCCATTCCCCTCCACCTCCCCGTCCCACCCCCCTCCATTCCCCTCCTCCACGTCCCAGCGCCCCCCCTCCCCTTTCCTGTCACGCCCCCCTCCCCGTCCCAGTCCCCCTCCTCATCTCCCCATCCCAGTCCCCTCCCCGTCCCCTCCACCTCCCTGTCGCGCCCCCCTCCCCTATCGCGCCCCCCTCATCCCCCCTCCATTTCCTCCCCCTCCCCATCTCAGTCCCCTCCCCGCCCCTCCACCTCCCTGTCGCGGCCCCCCTCCCCTCCAGTTCCTTCCCCCTCCCCGTGCCAGGCCCCCTCCCCTAAAATGCGGCCCCTTCCCCTCTTGCGGCCCACCACCCTCTCCCCTAACCCACCCCCCCCCCACCCCCCTCCACCTGTGAAGGCCCCCCCTCCCCTAACCCACCCGCCCCCACCCCCTCCCCTGTGAAGGGCCCCCCTCCCCTAACCCACCCGGCCCCCCACCCCTCTCCCCCTAACCCCCCGGCCCCACCCCCCTCCACCTGTGAAGGCCCCCCCCTAACCCACCCGCCCCCACCCCCCTCCCTACCCGGCCCCCCACCCTCTCCCCTAACCACCTCAAAAGACTTTATTGTAACAGGCAAGAGCACATCTATTAATTATTTATTGCAACCCAATTAATTAGTTTTAAATCAGATATTAAATAAATATTCTGAAAGTTGTTGGGGGTACTTTCAACTAAATATATAGTTCGGGAAAACAACACTAGTTTATATCATCATAGAGTACTCTTATCCATTAAACATCTAATTTATAATATAAGCCTGCACAAAAATTAACCTTTCTTACGGAACTTGAATTGCACATGTTAATCTAATTAGGAGGCTTCCTTATAATTTCAGCATATGTCTTGCCCTTACACTGCCCTGGTAGCAGATTTTAATTCTCTCAAGTTCTTATATTGTGTAAGGTTTGTGCTCCATTGAATACTAAACCTAATTGAGTTAATTTTTTGGTCTAGCCGATCTGCTAGTTAATTATTGAATTAAGTGGTGCTTCCTGTTTAATGAGAATTTGTGAACTATGGGCCATTTCTTGATCAGGGAGTCCGTCTGTTCAGATAATTAGCATTTGGATTTCTATCGTTGTTTAGTGTAAGGATCTGATCTGATGGCGCGCATCAGTAACCTTATCAGAATTATCTCAGAGATGCAATAATCCCACAAACACGTTCTACCATTGCTACTGAAAATTTGTCCTCCTCCCCCTACTATATGCACAGGACAAATTAAGATCGATCCATCGATCGGTGACAGGGAAAAGGGAAGTGCAAGTACCCAATGGTTTTTCTCCTCCTGATCTCTCCTTTCATAACCCTGTAACTTTCTCCTGCATGATTTAAGCCAAAGTATTGATCTTAGAATATTGAAAGTCACAATTGATAAAATACGCTCGATTGCTTGATACTTATACTACATCTCCAATTAAAATAAAGTTCTTGCCGACCGCCGGACTGGGAGATGGTCACGCTCATCCAATGCAGTCAACACGCGAAGATTCTACTGATCTTCCAAACACCCGGCCCCCACCCCCTCCACCTGTGAAGACCCCCTCCCCTGTAACGAACAAAGATTTCTCAAAGGTGTTATGGTACAAAGAAAAGCCTAAAAAAGGCAATTAATCTTTAAAATTCAAAATATCTAAATACCCTTAGTAAGAACATGGGGTCAAATCAACTTAAAAGTAAGTCATGCGTGCCATGATATGAGCGGGAGCACAATTTGCTGTCATACACCCCCTCAAATGGGATTTAAAGATGGCAATCCCGCCAGTAGAAGCAACCCAAATTGTAGACTCAATTGCCACAGTTGGAAAGTTATCGATTTTTCCCTTTCATCTTTAAATACACCATCTAATTCTCATCTTGGCCAACCCTAGCACATTCTAAAGGTTGCTGAGGTGGCTGGGTTGTAGAGGGAAACAAGGAGAACTGTGGACATCATCTTTTTCTCTAATTCATCATTGTTGATTAGCGTTCTTCATTGATTTTCCTTAATCAAACCAAAAGGTAGATATTCTTGGGTAATTAAACTCTACTGTAGGATCCTAATCATGTTAGAGTATATGCACATCGTTTCCCCAATTTCTATTGAGAATCTTGTTAGTGGTTGCGAACCTAAACCATACCTATCTTCCACAATGCAAGTTGATTTTAACACCATCCCTTCCACCATGTGAGGTCCTTCTCACCGTCTTACACGGTTTTTAGGCACTTCCTTCCAAAATGAGAAGTTGCTACACTAATCGATCGGGTAAAGGAGATCTAAATGGGGCTGTGTGAAATGGGCTACTTTTGATCTGCACCATCCACTTGGTCAATTTCGAACTTGTGAAGCCATCCCCAGACGTGTACAAATTTCAATTACCTGCATGTGAATCCTATCAAATGTTTCATGCGTAGTTGTCTTAAATTGTGTAAGCATTATTCAACTTTACATATTTTTCATGGTCATTCCTCACATATTCCTCTTTCACATTAGTTTAGTTTACGTTTAATTATTTATTTTCTGCTTAATGATTAGTATTACACATCTTATTATAATGTATTAGTTTAGTATTGCACTTGTTATATGTAATTCATGTACATGTATGTATGAATTTGGTTTATTATTGCACTTGTTCACATGCATGATTTTGATTTCATATCATTTCATATTCATGTGCATTTGAAATTTGATCTATGCATGTATAGTAATTTTTCACTGCACACACATCACGAGAGCGTGTTCAGCCCGTGTCAATGAACATTCCCGTTCAAGACTTTGGGATTGATGTGCACGAGTCTTATTTTCAATAATGAGAACGTGTATATCTCAAAGTCTTGAATGTCCCGTTTTGGACAGTCTGTGAATGTTTGATCGGAGTTAGGTGGTCATTTATTATGTGATTGTATTATTTGCTTAAAATTTCGGGTGCTTCTACTCACTCCTCTCTGATATACCTTTATTGATTTAGAATATTTCTTAACCACTTATTAGTAAGTGTTTAATAAAATATCTCAATCAATAAATATTTTTGGTATATCGGAGAGGTGTGGGGAGATGCTGCCGAAATTTTCAGCAAATAATACAAACACATAATAAATGGTCATCTGAGTGCGATCAAATATTCACAGATGGGTAAAAAGTGATAATCTTAATATATATTCTACCTATTCATTTTGACTTACTCGAACGATGTGAGGGTCTGTTGGATTTTAACTCGTGACATGATATTTAATCTGTGTAGGAAAAATGTCTTTTGAGAATCGGTCATGGATGTATCGTGGATTAGTGAATGGATTTGTGACCGAGGAGTTTAAAGATGGAGTTGACAGTTTTATTCAGTTTGCATTGAGTAATTCCTCAGTAGCAGTTGATCCGATGGGTAACATTCGATGTCCGTGTTCGGCTTGTAAGAACAGAAAGTGGATATCGACATGGGATGTGAAGCATCATCTGTATACGAGAGGATTTGTTGGCCATTATGAGTTATGGTCGTGTCATGGTGAGTTGAATATTCAGTCGTCTGCACCACCTATTACTTTGCCTCCACAAGTACGTACGTAGACATGGTTGTCGATGCTGCTGGTCCGGAGTTCAATATTCATGAAGATCAAACAAATGAAGAAGTGTCGAATGATACAACTCAGAGATTTTATCAGTTACTTCGAGATGCTGATGAGCCATTATGGGATGGTTGTGAGATGCATACACGGTTGTCTGCAGTGTCGCAGCTATTGAATTTGAAATCTGAATTTCATATGAGCGAGAGTTGTTTTGACCGGCTTCTGTTACTGGTCAAGAGCATGCTTCCTCAATCAGAGAGGTTACCTGCTGACTTTTACCGTGCGAAGAAGATGGTGAATGATTTGGGGCTTGGTTTTATGAAAATTGATGCATGTCCGAATCACTGTATGCTGTACTACAAAGAGGATGTAGATAAGACATCATTCTATATTTGTAAGCATGATAGGTTCAAGCCCAAGAGAGGGGACAAGTCAAAGCAGAAGGATGTTCCGTATAAGTCATTGCGGTACTTTCCTATCACACCCAGATTGCAGCGATTGTTCATGTCCTCGAGGACAGCTGGACATATGACTTGGCATGCGGAAAGAGTCCGTTGCGACGAAGGTGAAATGAGTCATCCTGCCGATGGTGAAGCTTGTGCTCATTTTAGCCGTACTCATCCTTACTTCTCAAGGGATCCACGCAACGTACGGCTTGGTTTATGCACAGATGGTTTCAATCCTTTCGGAGGCTCGGTGGCATCTTACTCATGTTGGCCAGTATTCCTAACACCGTATAACCTTTCGCCAGGCATGTGCATGAAGCGTGAGAATCTGTTCCTTTCATTGCTGATTCCGGGTCCAAAAAGTCCAGGAAAGAATATAGACATATATCTCAAACCATTGATTGATGAGATGAAATTGTTATGGTCAGATGGTGTGCAGTCTTATGATGCATCTAGAAAACAGAATTTCAATCTGAAGGCTGAACTAATGTGGACAATAAGTGACTTTCCAGCCTACGACATGTTATCTGGCTGGAGCACACATGGGAGGTTGGCATGTCCTTATTGCATGGAGGATTCTAAATCATTTGTGTTGAAATTTGGGGGAAAATCTTGTTGGTTCGATTGTCATCGGCGGTTTCTACCCAGTGACCATCCTTTCCGAAAGTAAAAGGATTCTTTTATGAAAAATACAACTGTGATGGAGGAGGTAGATATGGAACGGGTGTCTGCTGGAAACATGGCGAGGCGGGTCCAGAACTTACCGACTGTAACACAACTGGCTGGTAGTACCCGACAAATCCCTGGCTTTGGGAAGGATAACAATTGGGTGAAGCAAAGCATTTTTTGGGAATTGCCTTATTGGTCAACACTTTTGATACGTCATAACTAGACGTCATGCATATAGAGAAGAATGTTTTTGATAATGTGTTCAACACAGTTATGGACGTCAAAGGCAAAACGAAGGATAACGTCAAGGCATGTTTCGATTTGAAAGTACTTTGCAAACGTACAGAACTAGAGCTACAGCATGTTCAAGGAAAAGTGGTGCAACCTAAAGCTGCATATGTGCTTGGGGCCAGACAGATTAAGGAAGTGTTGCAATGGTTAAAGCAATTGAGATTCCGGATGGATATGTCTCGAATATTGCGCGTTGTGTAAATGTGAACGAGGGAAAAATATACGGAATGAAGAGTCATGACTGCCATGTTTTCATGCAAAGACTGATGCCTCTTGCTTTTCGTGAGTTGTTGCCGAAACAAATATGGGGAGCAATGACTGAGCTGAGTCAATTCTTCAGGATTTTATCTGCATCAGAACTCAAAATTCATGACTTGCAAAATATGGAGCAAAATATAATTAGACAGTCTGCAAATTAGAGAAGATATTTCCTCCAGCATTCTTTGATTCAATGGAGCACCTGATCATCCATTTACCATATGAGGCAAGGGTCGGAGGACCAGTGCAATTTCGATGGATGTATCCGTTTGAGAGGTATATTTCTACATCTCAATTTATTGCCATTACGACGATCTTTTATATTACTTATGTATGCATTTGAATTATTGTCGTAGGTGCATGCACGATCTTAAGATGAAAGTCCGCAACAAAGCATAAGTTGAGGGCTCCATTACTCAGGCGTACCTCATTGAGGAGATATTGAACTTCTGTTCGGTGTACTTTGACACGGAAATATGAACCCGACGCACTCAACCTCCACGTAATGATGATGGTGGAGATTCTGAGGTGTCAGACCGACTCTCTGTATTCAAGTGTCCCGGACGGGCGTTCGGATCTTCATCTACTCGCGCACTCCAAGATAGAGAGTTGGTAGCTGCGGAGATCTACGTGTTCATGAATTGCGAAGAACTAGAACCCTGCATTCAGTAAGCTCTCCACGCTTATTCATCATCATTTGCGTGCATTGCTGCAGAACCTAACGGTTGTGTGACATTTACATTGCAGAGAGTTTGAATCGGTCATATTGCGATGGAATCCACGTCTAACTGACGTGCAGGTTGAAAAGGAACGGGAGAAGTCTTTTCCTACTTGGTTAAGATCTCGAGTATGTGTCTAATTATTTTGAAACATAAGTGTTATGTTTTTATGCAGACTGAGTTGAAGTCATTTATTCAATGTTTGTCTATTTATCTCATAATAGGTTGAACAAGGCTTCATTCCCGATTCAAGAGTACAACAGATTAGTTTTGGCCCCTCGAAGATTGTACGTGTCTATCCAGGCTACATTGTGAATGGATACAGATTTCACACGAGAGATTATGGACGGAATAAGTCTACGATGAACAACGGCGTATGTGTGAAGGGAAGTGCCTACAATGAAAATGAAATTGACTATTATGGCATTCTCGAAGAAGTCATTGAACTGCAATTTTTGGGACAAGACAACAATGTATTTCTGTTCAAGTGTCATTGGTTTGACCCGACATCTATTCGTCATGACACAACATATGGATTAATCGATGTGAAGCATAAGTCCAAATTGAGTACATATAAGCCATTCATCCTGGCGGCACAAGCCCAACAAGTTTATTATTCAAATTATACATCCCTCAAATTAAGAGATTGGTTGGCTGCATGTAGAGTGAAATCAAGACTATTCCCTGAGTATGAGCTTCTCCCGACTGATGATGAGCTCGAAGGTGTTAATGACAACTTTTTCCAATCAGATCGGAGTGACGCACGAGAGTTGGCAGCTTCTACGCAGTACAATGTTCATGATATAAATGAAACAATTTGCTTACATAAGGAGGAACAAGAAGAAGTTGACCCAAATGTCGCTGAGCGGGAGGTGGAGTCTGATGTGGAGGAAGACTCCCAAGATGATGAGGATGAATTCCAGGATGATGATGAAGATGATGCTGAATTAAACATGTCTTCACCATCTGATGATGAATATAGATAATATACTGCATATTTTGTAAGAAATTGGTGTTGTTGTTAATTACATGTTCATAATAAATTGCTACTTCAAATTGAGTGCTGATGACTTGCTATATCTTTATTTGTATCAATAGAGATATGGTACGTGGAGGACGCAGTCGGACGGTTGCCACGTCCGTTGGCAGAGGGACTGCCTCCCCGTCCACGTCTGCCTCCAGGTCCGCGACAGGTATATGCATATGTACACAAAAAACCATATGGGTATTATTGTTTATATTGATTTCACGAGAACTAACATACATACAATTTTACAGAGACTGCCTCCCCGTCCACGCCCGTCTTCCCAGCGACAGGTAAATTTCTATATTGTTGTTTATTTGAAATTCATAATTTCTAATGTGTATGAAATTTTGCAGGGACTGCCTCCCCGTCCACGCCCGTCGTCCCAGCGACAGGTAATTTTCTACATTGTTGTTTATATGAAATTCATAATTTCTAATGTGTATGAAATTTTGCAGGGACTGTCTCTCCGTCCACGCCCGTCGTCCCAGCGACAGGTAAATTTCTATATTCTTGTTTATTTGAAATTCATAATTTCTAATGTGTATGAAATTTTGCAGGGACTGCCTCCCCGTCTACGCCCGTCGTCCCAGTGACAGGTAAATTTCTATATTGTTGTTTATTTGAAATTCATATTTTCTAATGTGTATGAAATTTTTCCTCCCTGTCGACCATCCGAGCAGTGCCACCTTCGTCTTCTTCCTCACCACAAGGTAAACATATGTTTCAATAGATTAGTATGTTTGGTCTCTTGCTATTTATACAATAAAAGTGTACTAAATTGTTTTCAACAGAGGTGGAGAGCCAGCATCCAGCAGCTGAGGAGGGGCCTCAGCTACCAGGACGACAACCATGCTGGATCTCAGGGTAAAGTTCATCATCTCAGTGTTACTGTATTTGTTATTTAGGATATACATTTCATGTAGAAAATTAATGTGGAATTGCAGGGGGAAGATAGATCCCAGTCCTGCTTCCCGCTATATTACGACGCTGGTCCACACACATATTCCAGGACCAGTGAATGCATGGAGAGACTTCCCGGTGCCAGTCCGGGATTTATTATTTGACATGTTTACGGTATTTTTATTTTTTAGAAGAGTTGAAGTCATTTATTCAATTATTATTAATTTGGGTTTATTACAGAATGTTGATTAATTTTATTTCTTTACAGGGGAGGTTCGCGTTCACGAGACCCGAGGATCTCCCTCGGGCTCGAGCCGTTTGGGAGATTACGGCCTAGACTAATTTAAGAAAGTCGATGTGGGAGGTACGGGACAAGGCAATGAAGACCACAGGCAACCGGGATCCTATGGCTTGGGTGGATTACGGCCCTGTTTGGCTGCGGAGGGACTATTGGGAGTCCCTTTGCGCGCGTTGGGCTGCTGGACCATGGCAGCAGCGGTCACAGGCGGCAATACGCAACAGAGCAACTCAACCAGAGAAGAATGTGCATACTAGTGGATCCGTATCTTATGCAACCCATAGTCAAAAATTGGTAAGTATTTTATTGTTCGATTCATATATACATATGGATTATTATTGTGAAACTAACTAATTTTGTTGAATTTTAAGCATCACGACCTAGAGCGTGCCCCTACTTTCCGCGAGTTATTTGACCGGACTCATAAGCGGAAGGGGGCGGATGACTATGTTACCGAGAGTGCCCACACGATTGCTGTAAGTCAAGCTTTAAATTATGAATTCAATTATGATATTAAAGTAATTTGTTTTCAATAATTTAATTTTAAATTATTTTACAGGAGACGTACGACAGGACGATGGCGGAGCGCTACACAGAGGGCACTCCCCAGCCAGATTTGGATGCAGACGCTTGGGTCGAGGCAGCGGGAGTGCCAAGGAAGGGTCGAGTGTACGACTTTGGGGACAGCCTGGATACTCATCGAGTGTTGTCCTCATATGCCAGTTCGATCGCTCCTCCGGCACACGCGAGTTCATCTTCTGCGCCGCCTGTCAGTGGTGTAGAGGACATTAGAGGCATCATTCGGGAGGAGCTACGTACAGAGCTACAGACGCAGCGAGAAGAGCTACAGACGCAGCGGGTAGAGCTACAGGCACAGTGGGTAGAGATAGAGACGCAGCGGGTACAGCTACAGACGCAGTTCAGCGATATGGTTCAGCAGTTCATCTCAATAATGCAGAGAGTACGCCCCACACAGCCAGCAGCTCAGGTCAGTATTAGTATTAATTTCATATACTTAGGATTGGGTTGGGCGTTCAATTGACGGATCTAAAAAACACCCAAGTATATATAAAGCGTCAAAACACACAACCCGGGGGTCCAAAATCCCAAATAGGGATCGGATCGGCGTGCCGTTTTCTCCGACACGATCGGGTGGGTTAAAGTGACGTGTGGAACTGACGGAATCCAATTTGGATCTCCGGATTGGGTTGGGCATTCAAAGGACGGATCTAAAAACACAGTCAAACAGCTATAAATGGTTAAAACACGCAACCCGGGGGTCTAAAATCCCAAATAGGGATCCAATCGACGTGTCGTTTTCTCCGACACGACCGGGTGGGTTAAAGTGACATGTAGAAACTGACGGAATCCAATTTGGATCCCCGGATTGGGTTGGGTATTCAAAGGACGGATCTAAAAACACGGTCAACCATATATAAATGGTTAAAACACACAACCCAGGGGTCCAAAATCCAAAATAGAGATCCGATCGACGTGCCGTTTTCTCCGACACGACCGGGTGGGTTAAAGTGACGTGTAGAAACTGACGGAATCCAATTTGGATCCCCGGATTAGGTTGGACATTCAAAGGACGGATCTAAAAACACGGTCAACCATATATAAATGGTTAAAACACGCAACCGGGGGGTCCAAAATCCCAAATAGGGATCCAATCGACGTGCCGTTTTCTCCGACACGACCGGGTGGGTTAAAGTGACGTGTAGAAACTGACGGAATCCAATTTGAATCCCCGGATTGGGTTGGGCATTCAAAGGACGGATCTAAAAACACGGTCAACCATATATAAATGGTTAAAACACGCAACCCGGGAGTCCAAAATCCTAAATAGGGATCGGATCGGCGTGCCGTTTTCTCCGACACGACCAGGTGGGTTAAAGTGACGTGTGGGAACTGACGGAATCCAATTTGGATCTCCGGATTGGGTCGGGCGTTCAATTGACGGATCTAAAAAACACCCAAGTATATATATAAAGGGTCAAAACACACAACCCGGGGGTCCAAAATCCCAAATAGGGATCGGATCGGCGTGCCGTTTTCTCCGACACGACCGGGTGGGTTAAAGTGACGTGTGGGAGCTGACGGAATCCAATTTGGATCTCCGGATTGGGTTGGGCATTCAAATGACGGATCTAAAAAACACCCAAGTATATATAAAGGGTCAAAACACACAACCCGGGGGTCTAAAATCCCAAATAGGGATCCGATCGACGTGCCGTTTTCTCCGACACGACCGGGTGGGTTAAAGTGACGTGTAGAAACTAACGGAATCTAATTTGGATCTCCAGATTGGGTTGGGCATTCAAAGGACGGATCTAAAAACACGGTCAAATAGATATAAATGGTTAAAACACGCAACCTGGGGGTCCAAAATCCCAAATAGGGATCCGATCGACGTGCCGTTTTCTCCGACACGACCGGGTGGGTTAAAGTGACGTGTAGAAATTGACGGAATCCAATTTGGATCCCCGGATTGGGTTGGGCATTCAATTGACGGATCTAAAAACATGCAAGTATATATAAAAGGTTAAAACACACAACCCGGGGGTCCAAAATCCCAGATAGAGATCCGATCGACGTGCCATTTTCTCCGACACGACTGGGTGGGTTAAAGTGACGTGTAGAAATTGATGGAATACAATTTGGATCCCCGGATTGCGTTGGACATTCAAAGGACGGATCTAAAAACACGGTCAACCATATATAAATGGTTAAAACACGTAACCCGGGGGTCCAAAATCCTAAATAGGGATCCAATCGACGTGTCGTTTTCTCCGACACGACCGGGTGGGTTAAAGTGACGTGTACAAACTGACAGAATCCAATTTGGATCTCCGGATTGGGTTGGACATTTAAAGGACGGATGTAAAAATGGGCAAGTATATATAAAAGGTTAAAACACACAACCCGGGGGTCCAAAATCCCAAATAGGGATCCGATCGACGTGCCGTTTTCTCTGACACAACCGGGTGGGTTAAAGTGACGTGTAGAAACTGACGGAATCCAATTTGGATCCCCGGATTGGGTTGGGCATTCAAAGGACGGATCTAAAAACACGGCCAAGCATATATAAATGGTTAAAAGACGCAACCCGGGGGTCTAAAATCCCAAATAGGGATCCGATCGACGTGCCGTTTTCTCCGACACGACCGGGTGAGTTAAAGTGACGTGTGGGAACTGACGGAATCCAATTTAGATCTCTGGATTGGGTTGGGCATTCAAAGGACGGATCTAAAAACACCCAAGAAAATGATGGATCTAAAAATAGTATTGTATTAAGCTTGAGAAATAATCACATGTTTTAAATTTCATTTTTGAAAATACTGTATGTCTTTTATTTATTATTAATGTTTCTCATTTTAATTTGTTTTAATATAGGATCCAGCTCCAGACGATGACGAGGCAGGGACAGCAGACGATCCAGCAGATCTATGTTGATTTTTGTATTCATTATTCTATATGATTTTATATTTATTGTATTTTATGATTTTATGTTGATTGTTAGTATTTTTAAATTTATGAATATTGTAGCAGGTTTGACATTGTAGCAATGTTGACAAGTCATTTTTATTTGCCTATTTAAAAAAAATATATATGTGTATTTTTCGACGGATAAGTATCTGTCGGAACTTATAAATTACCGACGAAAAAAGACCGTCGGTAATCCCGTCGGAAAATACTGACGGATTGGCCGACGGATAAGTATCCGTCAGAACTGATAAATTACCGACGGCTAAACACCGTCGGCAATTCCGTCGGAAAATACTGACGGCTTTACCGACGGATTATATCTGTCGGATGTTTCGACCGAATTCTGACGGAATTGTCATCCGTCGGAAATTTCTGACCAAGTATTTCTGACGGGAAGTTTCCGACGGGCTTTGGACGGAAAGCAGTCGGAAGGCGCCTTTTCCGACGGATTTCCGACGGATTCAGTCCGTCGGAAATAGCGCATTTTCTTGTAGTGTTATTCTGCAGCTGGCTGATCGTTCAGTTAAGACTCCATGGGGATTGATAGAAGATGTGATTGTTAAGGTCAATGATTGCTACTTCCCTGTGGATTTCCTCATTTTGGATATGGTCGCCTCCCAAGAATTAAGGCACACCCCAATCATTCTTAGTCGTCCCTTCCTCGCTACTGCTAAAGCTAATATCAATTGTGCTACAGGGATGATGGACATCACATTTGGAGGACAGAAGGTCTCTCTTAATGTGTTTAGAGCCTCTAAATACCCAAACCAAGATGAAGAATGTCATTCCATAGACATCTTCTCTGATCTCCTCGATGATGGCTTGGATATTAATCAACTAGAAGAGGCCCAAGCTCTACATGACTCACCACTCCATCTGGCACCTTGGTCCAAGTTCAAAACTCTGCCAGCCTTGCAATCTGAACCAGCTCTACCTTCACTTGAAAGCCCTCCTAATCTTGAGTTGAAACCTCTTCCTGACTCCCTGAAGTATGTCTTTCTAGGCCCCAATTAGACTCTTCCAGTTATCATTGCTTCCAACCTTACCCCTAGCCAAGAGGACCAATTGATAGGATTCTTGAAAGATCATAGGGGAGCCATAGGTTGGACAGTGGCCGATCTTAAAGGGATAAGTCCATCTATTTGCATGCACCACATTTATTTAGAGGACAATGTGAAACCAAGTCGGGAGACACAAAGGAGATTGAATCCGAACACGAAGGAGGTTGTGAAAAAGGAAGTGATTAAGTGGCTTGATGCAGGGATTGCTTACCCCATTTCAGATAGCCAATGGGTCAGCCCCACCCAAGTGGTCCCTAAGAAGTCTGGGCTGATAGTGGTAAAAAATGACCAAGGAGAGAAGATACCCACAAGGCTTACCACTGGGTGGAGAGTGTGCATAGATTATAGGAAGCTTAATGCCATGACAAAAAAAGATCACTTTCCACTCCCATTTTTGGATCAAATTCTAGAGAAGCTGGCAGGCAAAAGTTTTTTTTATATTTTAGATGGGTATTCTGGGTACAATCAAGTGGCAATCTACATAGAGGATTAAGAAAAGACAACTTTCACATGCCCATATGACACTTTTGCCTTTAGGAGAATGTCGTTTGGACTTTGCAATGCACCAGCCATTTTCAAAGTTGTATGATGGCAATCTTCTTTGATATGGTGGGAGAATTTCTTGAAGTTTTCATGGATGATTTTTCTATCTATGGGGATTTGTTTGAAAATTGTTTGGAAAATCTAAAGAAAGTGCTAGTTAGATGTGTGGAAACAAATCTGGTGCTCAGTTGGGAGAAGAGCCATTTTATGGTACAAGAGGGTATAGTCTTAGGCCATATTGTGTCTAAGCGAGGTACTGAGGTGGATAGAGCTAAAATTGACCTCATTTCTAATCTTCCTCCTCCTACCTCTGTGAAACAAATCCGCTCATTCCTTGGCCATGCCGGTTTCTATCGCCGGTTCATACATAATTTTTCTAAAATTGCCTGGCCTTTAACTCTTCTCTTGGCCAAAGATGTCCCATTCCAACTTGATGACTCTTGCTTAGAGGCCTTCACTACTTTAAAAGAGGCCCTGACCAAAGCTCCTATTCTTCAATCCCCTAATTGGTCACTGCCCTTTGAGATCATGTGTGATGCTTCCGATTATGCCATGGGCACTGTTCTGGAATAAAGGATTGACAAGTGCCCTGTGGTGATTTATTATGCAAGTCGCACCCTGGCTGATGCTCAATTGCACTACACCACCACAGAAAAGGAACTTCTTGCTGTTGTCTTCACCCTAGAAAAATTTCGATCATATCTTTTAGGGGTAAAGGTCATCATCTACTCAGATCACTTAGCTCTAAAACATCTCTTAACTGAGAAGGATGCCTAACCAAGGCTCATTAGATGGATCCTTCTCCTTCAAGAATTCGATCTGGAGATCCGAGATAAGAAAGGTTTTGAGAATGTTGTTACTGATCATCTCTCTCATATTGTCATCCCAGAAAGTGATCCTATGCATGATTCTTTTCCTGATGAACATCTCCTCGCTGTCTCTCACAACACACCCCTGTGGTATGCTCACATAGTCAACTACATCGCAGTGGGTCAACTTCCTATGGGTTGGTCCAAACATGAGAGGGAGCACTTCTTGTCCAAAGTGAAACATTACTTCTGGGATGACCGTGAACTATTTCACATGGGTCCAGACCAAGTCATTAGGAGATGTGTCCCTGAGGAAGAGCAACAAAGCATCTTAAATTTCTGTCACACTCTAGCTTGTGGGGGACACTTCTCGGAGAAGAAAACTGCTGCCAAGGTCTTACAAAGTGGGTTTTACTGGCCCACATTGTTCAAGGATGCTTATGAATTCAGTAAGACCTGCCTGAGATGCCAAGCAGTAGGCAATAATTCTAGGAGAGACATGATGCCACTCAACCCCATTTTGGTGGTGGAAATTTTTGATGTCTAGGGAATTGATTTCATGGGCCCATTCCCATCATCCTTTGGAAATGAGTACATCCTTGTGGCTGTTGATTATGTGTCTAAATGGATTGAGGCTATTGCCACCCGCACCAATGATCATAAGGTTATCATGATATTTATGCGCGTGAATATCTTTTCTAGGTTTGGGTGTCCTCGGGCTATCATAAGTGATGGGGGATCTCACTTCACTCATTCCCAATTTCGAGCTTTGCTTAAAATATATGGGATAACTCACAATATTGCTACCCCCTACCATCCCTAGACCAGTGGCCAAGTGGAAGTGTCTAATAGAGAGATCAAGAATATTCTCCAAAAGACTGTTAGGCCCAATAGGAGAGATTGGTCAGAAAGACTGGATGATGCTTTGTGGGCCTATCGGACTGCTTTTAAGACTCCCATTGGCATGTCTCCCTATAGGTTGATTTTTGGTAAAGCCTGTCACCTCCTTGTTGAGTTAGAGCATAGGGCTTATTGGGCCATTAAACAATTCAATCTTGACTTAGCCCAAGCTGAATCACATAGAGCCCTCCAACTGTATGAGCCTGAGGAATTGCGCAATGAAGCCTATGAGAATTCCAAGATATATAAATCCAAGACCAAAATCTTTCATGACAAACACATTTTGAGGAAATCCTTCCTTCCTGACCAAAAGGTCTGGCTCTTTAACTCTAGGCTGCGCTTATTTCCAAGTAAATTAAAATCTCGATAGGATGGACCGTTCATTGTTGTCAAAGCTTTTGACCATGGTACTGTTAAAAATTTTTATCCTAAAAATGGTCAAACTTCCACTGTTAATGGTCAACGTCTCAAACCTTACTTGGAAAACATGCACCTATCACCTAAAGAATCCATTCCTCTGAATGACCCTGAGTAGAAGCATATGGACTTTATTGTGTCTGACTGAAGACATTAAACTTAGCGCTTGTTGGGAGGCAACCCAATATTTTTAGGAGATTTAACTTATTTTATTTCTTCTTTTCTATTGTGTTCTAGGTTTTTGGAGGCCCATTATCCTTGATGAATGAATTGAGCAACCCGCCTTCATTAAAGATATCAGGTTGTATCTCTCCTTTCCTAATTTTTGATGGCTTTATTATCTGTTTGCCATTGAGGACAATGTCATTCAAGTTGGGGGGAGGGAAAATTGTGAAAATCTTTCGAATTTAAAAAAAATCCTGCTAAACATCTCGAACTTTATGCTTCATGTATCATTTTTCATGCAAGAAAAGAATGCCTCATTTTAGAATGATTTTTACTTTGAGTATATACTTGTGCTAGTGGTAAGTTAAAGGATGAGTTTTGTGGTTATGTTCTTAGCATTTTCCTCAAAATATATTTAAAATTTTATTGAACCTACACACATGAATTAATTGATGAATAAGTGTCATTCATGAGGGTGATGAGAGTTTTACCTAATACTCAGGTTGATGATTGATATTCTATACTCTTATTGAAGACTAATCGTGGGGAAAAAGCTACCTACTTGCAAGTTATTAAAAAATGATGAAAAAATGAAAATGAAGAAGGAAATCCCTAGCTTAGTAATCGGGCTTCAGCACCTCAAGAAGTGTAGAAGTTCGCGTCAAACGTTGAAAGGATATCCAAGTTTACAATATATATATACATATATATAAAGGAAAGAGAAAAGGTAGAGTGAAAGCTACATGTAATTCGAGGATTGGATTTAAGGAGTATAGAGTTGATATCATCTCTAAGTAATAGTTAAAAAGCCCATACACTATCTTAGTAATGTCTATTGGTCACAAGCACATTCACGAAGGAAATAATAATTTCAAGTGTATCTTGAGGAACTGTCTAATAACATGAACTGACATGTTTATCTTTAACACTTGTCACTACAACTGGAAATACTTATGGTTGATCAGTCTCATTTCTGATTTCTTGACATGAAATATGATGTTTTGAGTTATTGTTAGTCCTAATTATTCACTTGTGTGCATTGCTAAGGGACTAGCAATGAGTAAGTTGGGGGATGTGATAATTACATAATTGTTATAAATAATTATGTAATTTCATTGACAAATAATTGATAATTTTATAAATTTCTATTATCATTCAATTACAAGTGCGATAATTGATTAAATCTCTTTTGTGTTGTGTTTGCAGGATTAATGGGCCAAGAAATGAAGTTTCAAATGGGCCAATGGATTTAATTGGATCAAGAGAGAATATTGAGAGATTCTAATTTTTAAAATATTCCCACTCTCTCTTTCTTTTCAATTTTTAAAACTCCCTCTCATTTTTAAAATCACCTCTCCTATTTTCCAAAAATCTCTCTCCTTTAAACTCTCCTCTTTCCTCTATTCTATCTATCTATTTTACAAATATTCTCTTCCTCTCTCTCATATCTCTTACCGCAGCTCTCTCTCCTTCTCCCCCAGAGCTCTCTCCTCCTTCATTCTCTTCCTTCCCCTCTTCTCAGATCTCTATTTTTTTCCCCTGCCTCTTCTTCTTCTTTCTCTCGGTCTCCTGTCCGCACAAAGGCAGCAGCACCTCCGCCGCACCAGCAGCCCGCCCGGCCTGCCTGCCCGTGCGCCCACTCGTGCCAGGCCGCCCGTGCACAGGCCCGCCCGCGTCCGCACTCGCCTCCGCCCGCGCGCCCCGCTTGCGCGCAATAGGAGCCTGCCTCCGCCTCACGTACGCCCGTTGGCCGCACACGCCCCTGTGACCGCCAGCCACGCATGCCCCTGCGCAGCCCTGCCTGTCGCCCGCCCGCCAACAGCGCGCCCCTGCGCAACCCCGCCTGTCGTGCATGCCCCTGCGCCCGCCAGCCGTGCACGCCCCTGCGCATCCCTGCCTGCCGCCCGCCCGCCAGCCGCGCACCCCTGCACAGCCCCGACTGCCGCGCGCCCCGCCTGCCTCGGCCGTCTGCCACGCCGCCTCTCTCTCTCCTCTCTACGTGCATGCATCCACGTAGAGGAACAGCGCGCACGCGCGCCCTCTCTCTCATCTCTCTTGTCCTCCTCCCTCTCTCTCTCATCTCTCTTGTCCTCTCTCTCATCTCTCTTGTCCTCCTCCCTCTCTCTCTCTCTCTCTCGCTCTCTCTCTCCTATAGTCTCTCTCTTCTCTTTCATTTTCTGTTCTCTCTCTATCTCTTGTCATCTTTTTCTCTCTCTATCTCTTTCTCCATACATTGTTTTAGTTTATTTTTGTATTGTGTTAAACTCTTAATTTATTGTCATAATGTTAATTACTAGTTGTTAATTAGTCTTCTCCCTCTCTTTCTTCTAATCTCTCTCTATTTAGTTTACATTTAATTTTGGTCAAATTAGTTTTATGATTTACTTCTAAAATTCTCAACACAATTTTCTAATCAAAGAAACTCAAGGTTTTCAAAGTTAATAATCATTTTTTCCCCGTGATTCGACTCGGTCTCACCACTTAACTATTGTTAAAATATTTTGTGCAAGCCGATAATTTTAAGATTGTTAGCCACGTGTTTAACAACGCATTTGTGGGCTATCACTCCTCCTTCTGAGCTCAGTATGCTAGGAAACATTATATGTCTGGCAGGAAGTGTACCTTCAAGGGCATTGTGGATACCGTTTTTCCGCTTTCCCTCTTTTCCCACTTCCGCGAGGTTCCTTCGGAGCCCTCGGAGAAGAAAAGAAAAGAAAGAAAAAAAAAAAGAAAGATGATGGCCCACAAAGAGGGGGGGAAATAAAAGAAAATGGGGACACGGGTGGAAAAGCAGAAAAGGATAGAAAGGAAAAAGATCGTGATCGCCAGGCACTCGAGGGTGCCAAATGGAGATGCACAGCAAGGGGTGCGAGATGGAAGAGTGATCGCGGAGAATACCTGTTGGAGCGTGGGTGGTTGCGCTGGGGTGTGTGTCCTTTCTTCCTCTACGAGCACGGCCGGTCGTGGTAGAGGGCGTTTTCCATTTGATTACCCTGACAAAGAAAAAGACAGAGAAAAATAAACGGGATTAGCCACGTGAAGTATGTAATTCTCTAAAAATAAGGAATAGAATGAAATAAAGGGCATAAAAAAGGACTTACCGTTTGGTGGCTTTTAAACCCCTAGGAAGTAGGTGTGTATGTGTGTATGCATACATGTGTATGTGTGTAAAAAAAAGTAAAGAAGAGCCACGTGGGGCCCGGAGGAGGTAAATGAAAACACAAAAGGAAGAAAGGGGAGGGGTGCCTCCCTAAATGTCGGGCGGTGCGGCAGACGGTATGGAGGAGGAAGAGGAAGACGACGACGCCGACTCCGAACTCCGAGGAACGAGGCCGTGGGTCGGCGTGGAATGGTAGGCGGTCCTCCTTGGGCCGGGAGTCGAGGCAAGAATCCGATAGGGCTTCGCCTCTCTGAGTGGATCCCCCCTCTACAAATGACCCTCGGGGGTCTATTTATAGGCATCAGACGCTTGAATCGCATCCGGTATAGCGGACGCGACCTTCAGAGTGAACTGCGTCTGAGCGGTAGGCCGTGATTAGAATCGCGTCAGGACAACGTGTCGCGACTTGAATTGGATCGCGTCCGGGCGACAGGCCGCGATTCGCAAGGTCGGTTTGATGAGACAGGCGCACGATTGCCGCCATGCTTCTGAATTGCGTCCTGTCAGAACGCTGCGATAAGGAACATAATCCCGTCTGCCAGGGCTGCCGCGACTTGAAACGCGGTGGCCATCGCCGACGCGATTACCATAGGGGCAATTTTCGAGGCATGCGCCTACATGCGTTGTCTCCTGACGTGGAATTATGATTTGACCTCTCTGAATCGTGTTTGCTGACAAGGACGCGATTACAGGATTTTCTCATGATTATGGGCCTGGGCGCGACGACTTTCTGGGCCACAACCGACTTTGAATCGCGTCCTGGAGGCAGGACGCGACTATGCATAGCCGACTTTTAAATAGCGTCCGGAAGGAGGGACGCGACTATAAACTAAATCGCATCGGCACCACACGACACGATAAGGTTTTCGAATTTTATTTATGAAAATGCTGCCAAAAGTGGAATTGGGATCGTGTCGCCCATGGAGGATGCGTTCATGAAGAAGGTAATTTTAATAAATAAAATGGGAATTCATTGTTGCGTCGTGCAGGGCCGACGCGTTAAGCGCGTAGTCGCGGCCGACTTGCCCGTCACGTTAAGGTAGCGCCCATCAAAGCCTTCACGTTAAGCCAGGGTATCCTAAATCGCGTCTGGGTTACTAGACGCCTTTAGAGAGGCGACTGCCATACCCATCACAACTTGAAATTTATGCCTATAATTCCAGAGGGGCCCTAGAAATGAAGGGGAAGCACCGGGGAAGAAGGGGGTGATCCAGAATGATGGGGAAAACACTCTTGCAAGGCAAAAAGAGGGCCATTTGTGGCGTTATGGCGCAATATGAAATTTTCCCGCAGTGGAGTCGAATTCGCGTGTCTACAGCTGCCACGCCTTGGCGTCTACTTTGCAGGGGAGAGAACCGAAGGGACATGGAGTGGAACACAATGGAGTGAATGGAATGAAATGGAATGAAAGAAATGAAGCATAGCGAAGTGGAGTGCAGCGGGAGTGGACTGAAAAGTAGACGCCAAGGTGAAAAATAGACACGCATAATCATTGGGTGACTGCCACCTGATGAGAGTCTTTCACCAACACCCAAGGAAGTCACCACCAGGAAGAAAACCTAAAGAAACAAATGTTTGGACAAAGGAAAGGGATAAGGATGCATGAAGGAAAAAAGGAAAGGTGCCGCGTGGGGCACAAAAGGAAAGAAAAGATCAACTTCCAGCGTCGGAGAAGTACCTAAGGACACAATCTGTTAGGTTTCACCATTGGGGGCATCTGCCACTGCCACAGGTGGATCTTGGGGAGAGAAGGAGAGACCAACTTCCAGCAAAGGGGAAGTACTTAAGGACACAATCCATTAGGTTTCACCATTGGGGGCGTCTGCCACTGCCGTAGGTGGATCTTGGGGAGAGAAGGAGAGACCAACTTCCAGCGAAGGGGAAGTACCTAAGGACACAATCCATTAGGTTTCACCATTGGGGGCATCTACCACTGTTGCAGGTGGATCTCTAGGAGTAAAGGTGAAAAATAAAAAAGGAGAAGTCCAAACAAGGGGTTCTAAGGAAATCAATCCGGAGGCAACATCAAAGGGAGTTGGGTACTTGACCCGGAGTGGAATATTTCAAATTGCTTTTGAATTTGAGGCGCGGATGGCTCTCAAATTGCATTGCAAGAGTGGATTTCCACTGTGATTTCAATATGCATGTATGTTGGGCTAAAGGGAAAAATAAAGTAAAAAGAGGAGTAGAAAATAACCAAGGATAATATTGTTACGCCGGTGAGTTAGGATGCCAGATCATGGCTCCCTCGTCCTCACATGCCAAGCGTAATGGCCTATCCGTGCGGCTAAGGATCCTCTGGGATAATCATTGTTTTTGTTAAAGGGGAACTCAAATCCCAGATTCCTCAGAGCCACAAGGTCCTTGGTGTACTCTAGGAGTATACTTATAGATAACTTGATGGTGGGGGCAACAACCGCCTTGATGTAGCGTCAGATGAGGTAACTCGAATCCTGCGCTCAAAACTCATTAGCCAACAGATAACAAATTTCATGGGAAAACAACATTTATAGTATGGAGTATGCATAAAGTAGTCAACGACAGATGCAGCTCAAATAGTTTTGTTTTGTTTGTTAAGCCATGAGGATAAGTGTCCTTTTAGCCAAGGAGTTTTGGAGTTCAGGATGGGAGGGACCCATGAAGGGGAAGAATTACATCGATCTGACGCAGACAGGATGCAATGTGCTTGCCATGCAATACCATCATGAATTTTTTGGGGTTTTGGAAGTATTTGAATTTTTATGGATTTTGGAGATATTTGAAAATTTTTTGGATTTTTTGGAATATTTGAATTTTTGTTGAGATTTTTCTGAAAATATTTGAATTTTTTGTTGGTTTTGAAAGTATTTGATTTTTTTGTGATTTTGGAAATATTTGAATTTTTTAGATTTTAGAAGTGTTTGATTTTTTGTGGATTTTGGAAATATTCAATTTTTTTGTGATTTTGGAATATTGTCATGCCATGGCGGCGTTAGAGTTATAAAGATTGACTGGCGATAGGTCTTTGTTACCTCCCATTTCATTAAGGAATGCCAAGAGTAGGGCGTGCGTTTTAACGTGGCGCCCACGGGTGATTGCACGTGGTTGACGGTACAATTATCAAAGCCATGCCTAAAAAGGTGACTAAGTCTGGCAGGGGGAAGAGAGGAAAATTTAGAGACAAGCTTGATATGGGTGTTCAAGGAGAAGGTTCAGTCTCATTAAGCACTGAGGCTTTTGAATTATTTTAGAATCTTAAGTGATGTCCATTTGATTGTAGAGACATGCGTACGACCGGGTGCATTTGGATCTCTGCGGGGACTTTGCCACTCTTTGCCATGCCCTATTATACTTGATTGATTTTGATTTTTGCATGCATACGTCCAGGTCCGTTTGGATCTCTGCGGAGACTTTGCTGCTCTTGAGATGCATTTTGACTTTGATTTTTTATTGGTCATTAGGTTTGCCCCTTTTGGACATCCTCTTATGACAGAGTGCTTTGGGTTGGTTGCCTTGCCCAGACTACCTCTACTACCCATACTTCGGCCGAGTAAGGGGAGAAACAAACATCTAGTGCCTTTCAGGCATGGCTGTGATAGCGACGGTGTCTACCGGGAGCAATTGGCTTAGGGCGTCATGATGTGTGTGCAAGTGCCCATGCCAAGGGCAAACTTTAATGACCCGGGAGGGAACTTTGGACTCCTGGCGCGGAATTCTCATAATGAAGATGCGGCGATAGCATGGTAATGCTGAAATATTTATCTTTTTATGGATTTTTTATATTGATAAAAAACTTTTCAAAATAAGAGTTTTGGAGAGTAAAGAAGAACGAATGCCCTGCGCTAGGGCGAGACTCAGAGGCTACAAAGAATTTACATTTTTTATTTTGAATTAAAGAACTAAGTGGGGGCTAAAGCCTCGAAAACAATGCGAGAAGGGTCTAAGGACCTGATTAAAGGCGGCGAGGAGAGAGTGGAGAAAAGATTTTGGAGTCTCTAGCGGGGTCGAAGGGATTTGGAGAAGAAGGAGGGCGCGATGCCCTGAAAGAGGAGAATCTGGATGGCCCAGAGGAGAGAAAGGAAAAAGCGGGCCGCGAGGGGCCAGAAAGGAGGGCGTGCCGCGTGGGGCGCAAGATGGAGATGTGCCACGTGGGGCACATGATGGAGACGTGCCGCATGGGGCACAAGGAGATGTGTCACGTGAGGCACGGAGGGGAGACGTGCCAGGTGTGGCACAATAGGAAGATGTGCCACAAGGGGCACGAAAGGGAGATGTGACAGGCATGGCACAATGGGAAGATGTGCCACGAGGGGCATGGAAGGGAGAGTAAGGAGTACAAAAAGGGGCGCGATGCCCAATGCAAGAGGATGGATTGTACAACAAATGAAAATAAAATGCCTCCCATGGTGAGGGAATGTGGAGAACCCACAGAAAGGTGCTAAGGAGCACAAAAGATTATTGGAATGAAAGAGGAGATGAAGGCCCCCTGGTCTTTTGCCTTACCCTGCGTTTAATATTCCGCTTAGGAATCAGCATTTTGACCCCATGTATTTCCTCACAAAATGTGCCCAACAGGCAGATGGCCTTGCTCTTCTCACAGGGACTGAACACCTCTCAAGGATTAGAGGATTGCTGACTTCCGTCAGAGCGTCAAATGACATTGGAAACTCCCTTGGAATGTGGTTTAAGGAAAAGGTGGGGAGTTCCACTAGTAGATTTGGAAGCAACAATGAGGGGATCGTCCCCTTGGGTAATTGATTCTGCCAAGGATTTGGCCTTGTGATGCGTAAGCGTAATATGGATAATTGACCCCTTCACTAGAGTGGGAAGGTTCACAACAACGGTGTGAGGGGTCATGAGAACTTGGAGGGTTTGATTCCCTATGAGTATTTTGAAATAAACCCGGTTGGCAACGGGTATGAGTGGCAAAGATTTAGAAGGCCTCTTGACGGCCATGATTGGAGGGGAGGACTCCCGCTCAATAAATGTGCCCAGTATTTTGACAATGACCGGCATGCGAGGAATATAATCCTGGGTTTTAAAAAGTATGCCCGGTCTTGGGACTTTCTTCTGCTGACGCTTGCAGCTCCTCAGATGTTTGCACCCGCTCTATTGGATAGGGGTGGATATGGTGGGTGTAATGGGAGGTTGTATGGCCAGTGGAGGCACGATGGGTATGAAGGGGAAGATTTGCTCAATTTCGATTGCCAATGGTGTTGGCAAAATGGGAGGTGTAATGATTGGTGTAATGGTGGGTGGAGGCTTAATTATGGAAGGTTTAATGACAATGGAGGGTAATGTAGGAGGTGTAGGTAAATAGAGTACGAACATGACCTCGGAAGGTTCATCGCCGTAACACCAAGTGGTTTTGCAGATGGGTTGGGCATTGGTAACCTCAGCTCGAGCAACAGGCTGTGGTGGAGGTGGAGGTTGTTGTGGTGGAGGTATGGGAATCGGCATGGGAGCCGGAGCAGGTGCAACATGGGGCACATGAGCTTCTTCATTAATGGGGGCATCGTAGGGCCCAGTTGGAGGTTGCTGAGTCTGAGGAGGATGAATCAGTGGATGCCTGGGTGGAGGCATGTTGTGGTAGATGGGTAGTGTATGTGTAGGGGTATGTGATGTGGGAGGTGGATGGTGGATGGCGTCCACTGATCCGTTCTTTCTTGGATTAATTTGATCAAATAGCTCCGCGATCGGGGAGTCCATCAGATGGGTCTGAATATAGTGTCCCCGCTCGTAGAGCCCTTCCATAGAGGTAATCTGGTTCATGGCCAGGATGTGCCAGAACCTCGGAGTAGAGTTGGAAATGATGATCTTGACTTGCTCTGACTTCGAGAGCACATGTTGTATTCTTGTGGCCATTGACCTCCAACGGTCAGCAAGTTGTACAAAGGCCTCGTCGGCCCCCATCTTCTCATATGCTAGATCCGTGATAGAGAGATAGGGGCTGACGCGGTCTTTGTACCTCTAAAGGAATTTTTTATGAAGGGGGCGGAAGTCCCCTGCCTCACTTGGCTCTAAAGAGTAGAACCATTCATGTACAGGGCCGTCAAGAGATTTTCTAAATAAATATGCCAAGGTGACGGGGTCTTGCTGCCAATGAGAAGACTCATAAAAGAATTCCTTGACATGAAGGTAGGGGTTACCCGTGCCATTGTACAATCGGTAAGTTGGCATCTCCGAAGGATGTATATAAATTTGCAGGAGAGCCGGCATGGCGGCGACGGGGTCACCCATGGGATTGGAAAGCTTGTTGATTTGACCCTCTAGATCATTCAATTTTTGGAGAAGAGAATTTTGGACCGGAGTGGGTTGCTGCTGGGCAAATGAGGGAGTACATGAGGGTGGCCTTGAATTAGCGGGCCTTCCCAAGGGACGGTCTGTACGGACTGAAGCACGGGAGTGCAAATGGCCAGGGGGCCGAGGTGATGGAGAATGTACAGGAGTATGTGGCGAAGTCGCCGGAACGTACAAAGGTGGGTGCCTGGGAGAAGGAGAGGGAGAAGAAGAGGGAGAAGGAGAGGGAGTCACACTCTCAACTAAAGATTGGATCATATTTAGTTGTTGAGGGGTGAGTTGATCGAGTGCATGCAGGACAGTTTAGACTGTGGGATCATGGTGGGGGGAAGGCTCTCTCCGGGTTTTGATTGGAGGCAAATGTGAGGGGACATTGAATTGGTTAGTGCACAGTGTGCGCACATAACCATAGGAAGTGGGGTTGTCCCTCATGGTGGTGAAATGGACAGACATAGGATTGAAAAGACTGAATGTTTGAATTATCCTCATAGTCCATGTTATTAAAATTGGCTTGATAGTATGGGTCTATTTTTAAACAAGCAAGCAAATGAACAGGTTGAACAAAGATTAATCAATCAATATGGTTCAAACAAGTTATGATGCTTAGCGCTTGTTTTTGGGGAGTTTCACAATTAATTAAATAGATTGAAAAATGTTGTGTCACTCAAGGTGAGATCCTAGTTGGGTAGAGTATGAGTACTTCAGGATACAACTAGAATCACCTCTCACCACGCAATGGGATAGCTAAACCGGGTCAATGGAGTGGTACTGCTAGCTCGGCCCGCCGTGAGGGAATCCACGGGGTACGGAGTCTTACGGGGTTCCGGGAGAAGGTTCGCTAGTCCAAAGGGACGGAATGCCCAATGGAGAGCTTGCCTTCACCGGAAGGGTGTGTGGAGCCTAGGATATGAGGGAAGGAGGTCCCCCGACTGATGCAAAAATGCCCTATATGCAGCAAATATAGCAAAAATGGCAAAGGGGCGTGTTTCTATCAACAGGTTGAATCGCGGCGGGGACAGCCGCCACGACTTCAGAATAGCATCCAGTCACCTGGACATGGAACTGAGAGCCTCAGAAGGCTGTCAGTGACACGTCTGGTCCCTGTGGATGACTACTGGCAGAGAACGCGCCGGCCTTTGCCGCCGCGACAACAGAAACGCGTCGGCTTACACCGACGCAACAGAAAGCAGAACGTGACCAACCTGCACGTTGTGTTAAGGATCAATAAATAGCGTCCACTGTATTGGATGCTATTCCAATGGCAACCCGAAAACAATAGAAAAAAACAAGAAATAGCAGGATGGATGTACAGGAAAGAAAAATTAAGACATACAAAGATGCGTCGGGTTAGCCGCCGCGACAATCTAAACACGTCGGCTATTGCCGACGTAACAACAAAATCGTGATGCGTCGGGTTTAACTGACGCGACAAGAAGAACGCGTCCGGTTAGGAGGACGCCTTAATAAGCCTGAATCGCGTCCTCTATTTTGGACGCGATTCCAAAGGCAAACCGAGAAGCAAAAACAAAGCAGGAAAGAAGGCAACATATGTGTATAAAAAGAGAAAAAATAAAATTAAACACACAACATACTTTTCAGGGTATAAAATAGAGGATAAAAGAAGAGTGCCACGTGGGGCACGAAAGAGGGGTTAATCAAAAGGAATACGCAGAAAGAAGTCCCACCGTGATCGCTAATCTGTGGATATTGTTTTTCCGCTTTTCCTCTTTTCCCACGTCCGCGAGGTTCCTTTGGAGCCCTCAGAGAAGAAAAGAAAAGAAAGAAGAAAAGAAAGATGATGGCCCACAAAGAGGGGGGGGGGGGGGGGGAAATAAAAGAAAATGGGGACAGGGGTGGAAAAGCAGAAAAGGACAGAAAAGAAAAAGATCGTGATCGCCAAGCACGCGAGGGTGCCGAATGGAGACGCACGGCGAGGGGTGCGAGCTAGAAGAGTGATCGCAGAGAATACCTGTTGGAGCGTGGGAGGTTGCGCGGGGGTGTGGGTCCTTTCTTCCTCTATGAGCATGGATGGCCGTGGTAGAGGGCGTTTTCCGTTTGATTACCATGACAAAGAAAAAGACAAAGAAAAATAAAGGGGATTAGCCACGTGTAGTATGCAATTCTTTAAAAATGAGGAATAGAACGAAATAAAGGACATAAAAAAGGACTTACCATTTGGTGGCTTTTAAACCCCTAGGAAGTAGGTGTGTGTGTAAAAAAAAGTAAAGAAGGGCCACGTGGGGGTCGAAGGAGGTAAATGAAAAGACGAAAGGAAGAAAGGGGAGGGGTGCTTCCCCAAATGTCGTGCGGCGCGGCGGACGGTATGGAGGAGGAAGAGGAAGATGATGACGTCGGCTCCGAACTCCAAGGAACGAGGCCGTGGGTTGGCACGGAATGGTAGGTGGTCCTCCTTGGGCCGGGAGTCGGGGCGAGAATCCGACAGGGCTTCGCCGCTCTGAGTGGACCCCCCTCTACAAATGACCCTCGGGGGTCTATTTATAGGCATCAGATGCTTGAATCGCGTCAGGTACAGCGGACGTGACCTTTAGAGTGAACTACGTCCGAGCGGCAGGCCGCGATTAGAATCGCGTCGGGACAGCGTGCCGCGACTTGAATTGGATCGTGTCTGGGCGGCAGGCCACAATTCGCAAGGTCAGTTTGATGAGACAGGCGCACGATTACCGCCATGCTTTTGAATTGTGTCCTGTCAGAACGCCGCAATAAGGAACATAATCGCGTCCGCCAGGGCTGCCGCGACTTGAAACGCGGCGGCCATCGCCGACGTGATTACCTTAGGGGTAATTTTCGAGGCATGTGCCTACGTGTGTTGTCCCCTGATGTGGAATTATGATTTGACCTCTCTGAATCGCGTCTGCTGACAAGGACGTGATTACAAAATTTTCTCATGATTACGGGCCTAGGCGCGACGACTTTCTGGGCCACAACCGACTTTGAATCGCATCCTGGAGGCAGGACGCGACTATGCATAGCCGACTTTTAAATAGCGTCCGAAAGGAGGGATGCGACTATAAACTGAATCACGTCGGCACCACACGACGCGATAAGTTTTTCGAATTTTATTTATGAAAATGCTGCCAAAAGTGGAATTGGGATCACGTCGCCCATGGCGGACGCATTCCTGAAGAAGGCAGTTTTCGTAAATAAAATGGGAATTCATTGTCGTGTCATGCAGGACCGACGCGTTGAGCATGTAGTTACGGCCGACTTGCCCGTCGCGTAAGGTAGCGCTCATCAAAGGCGTCGCATTAAGCCAGGGTATCTTGAATCGCATCCGGGTTACTAGACGCCTTTAGAGAGGTGGCTTCCATACCCGTCGCGACTTGAAATTTATGCCTATAATTCCCGAGGGCCTAGAAATGAAGGGGAAGCACCGGGGAAGAAGGGGGTGATCCAGAATGATGGGGAAAACACTCTTGCAAGGCAAAAAGAGGGCTATTTGTGGCGTTAAGGTGCAATATGAAATTTGCCTGCGGTGGAGTCGAATTCGCGTGTATACAGGCATGTCTTCTAAAATCTGGACTAATGCTCAGCAGCTAGTTCATGATAATACTAGATGGATCCATGGCAATGGCAAGGATATTGACATTTTATCTGATGTTTGGATTGGGGATAGGCCACTGGCAGACTTGCTGAGTTCACCTTATGAGGGGGATAACATTGCTCTTAAGGAGGTTATCTCCAATCATGATCATCCTATCAGACCCCTTCTCCCTAGTGGCGTCCTCCAGGGGGTTGTGCTGAATGAAGAGTATGATAAATGTGTTTGGCGGCCATCTAAGGATGGGAATTTTTCTGTGAAGTCAGCATACAACCTAGTTCGTTCTGTCGGTATTAAGAGATATGCTCTGAATAAAATTTGGCACAATATTTTCTACAGAAGAGCTTCTTTGTTCTGTTGGAAGCTTCTTAACAGAGCGGTCCCAGTGGACTAAAGAATTGCAGAAAGTGGAATTGCCATGGTATCTTGCTGCTCTTATTGTAGGTCTCCCAACAATGAGGATTATAATCACCTTTTTATAAGTGGCGAGCTGGTTGTTTCCCTATGGAACTGGTTCTTACTGCTCACTACTTCAAAGGTTCACCTCTACAGTCACATTACTATGAGAATATGGAGCTTTCTTATGGTTACTAATACCTCTACTCCATTGGGGTTTGTATCTATTCATTGTCTAATTCTCATGCTATGGGAGATTTGGAAGGGGAGATGTGGGTTGGGATTTGAAGACAAGAAGCCTTCAGCAGGAGCAACGATCAGAAACATTAAACTTATGGTTGCTCATTCTCTTGCTTCTATTCAGTTCAAAGTGGTGCCTTCACCTCAAGAAATGTAGGTTCTTATGTTATTTGGTTTCTCTCCCAACTTTTCTACCAAGCAGTTCAAGCTCATACGTTGGATCCCTCCTATTATTGACTATTGCTTGAATGTGGATGGTGCTAGCAAGGGAAATCGAGGTGTCTGTGGGGGAGGAGGATGTATTCATGATAAGAGGGGTGTAGTGTTGGTGGCATTTGCTCACTATTATGGTTCTGGGAACAGCATTATTGCAGAAGCTAGAGCTCTTTGTGATGGTATCCACCTGGCAGAAGTCCTAAGGCTTCAGATCGCTATGGTTAATTCAGATTCTTTAGCTTTGGTGAACTCCCTCAAATCTGGGAGATGTCCTTCATGGCAAGCTTATCATTGGTGGCGTGAAGCTTATTCTATGATTCATAAGAAGAACCTTTCATTTGGCCATGTTTATCGGGAGGCTAATCAAGTGGCAGATGGTTTAGCTAGCGTTGGTTGTTTGTCCAAGAAAAACAAGGTTTTTGGGGGGTCTAGTAATATTCCTCATATTTGTAAAGGTCCTTTAGTCTTGGATAAAACCGGTCTCTTTCATGTTAGATTACTGTGACCGGTTGGTCCTTTTGTACTTTCCCATTCATTATATATTTCTCTGGCCCAAGTTTTCTCTGGTGGAGTGAAAACATTCTTCCCCTTTGGGGAAGGGTGCACTCTCCTAGACACGTATGGAACCTGAGGACCCGTTTTACTAAAAAAAAAAAAAAAACTCTCCACCGCCTCCCCCCTTCCCATGGCTGACCCTCCCTTGGCCTATAAATAGGCCCCCTTTTTCCCCATTCCCACCATGCATGTAAGGGGGTTAAGGTGAAGAAGAAGAAGAAGAAGAAGAGAAAGGAGGGGGAGAGGAAGGCTTGGTGTTTAGGGCTTCTGCAGCTTTCAAGGGTTCATGTTGGTTCTCATGATCTTCTCTAAGTCATTAGTTGGTAAGTCTTCTTTCTTGTCTAGTTATTTTCTGTATCAAGATTATGTCAGTATGTTTAGTTTTTGATTTTTTTCTATAGTGGAACTCTGCCAGTTTGTTTACTTGAGATCTTTCTCTATGTCGAGACTCTGTCGGATTCTTTAGTCAAATTCTATATCATACTGAGGTTCTATCAAATTCCATTCACATATATGTAACCTCTTCTATGTCAAAATGTTGTCAGATTGATTATCCGAGTCACTCTCTTATGCTAAAATGCTATCAAATTGATTACTTGAGTCACTCTGTTATGTCGAAATGTTGCTGGATTAATTAGCTAAACCTCTATTTAAGCTGAAATACTATCAGTTTATTTACTTGAATCATATGATAAAGTGAAACTCTGATTGTTTAGTGGATCTCTATTTCAACTTGGAATCTTGTCGGCATGTCTAGTTGAAACCTATTTTAACCTGAATCTCTGCCGAAATAGAATTTGATCTCTAGTCTATTTTTGAGCTTCTGCTAGTTGTCTTATGAATTTCTTGATTTCTCTCTTGTTAATATGTAATACCCTCGAATTTTAAATATCATGATTTACTTATAAATTCATGTTTATGCAAACTAATTAGAATTACATTGAGATATTTAGGATTTAGGGTGTGTTTAAGACACTTTATCATACCCAGGTATCACTTTCGGTCGTGCGCACTCTGATAGGGCGACACCGAAAAACTGTAATGAAAATAAAATCTGAGAACACCGTAATTCTTAGAAAAATGTGGTGATATCAATATGTAATTATCCGGAATTTTTTACGACCGGATTTTGAGATTAAGTCGACGCAACTATTTTTGGGGCGATTTTTCACCCAGTAAAAAATAAATTCTAAAAATAAAACTAAAATTACGACAATTTGTAAAACCTTCATAATAGTTTATGGTTGAAATTGCAACTTAAACGGACATCATTTGAATGTATTTATATAAGAATTATTGGGCTAGCTGAATTACGGGCCATTTACGGTAAGATTTTCCTGGGAATTATTCTATGCTTACGTAACATGGGTTATGTAAGCTCATGTCATCAAGGGTTAAGCATCTCACATGTAGGTGGCTTATGTGTAGTCATGAGAAAGGTTGCATGATCCATGTGTAGCAGTAAAAACCAAATCGTTTTTACTGTTACACCTAGGCGAGAGAGGTGTCATCGTGCATGGTAAGGTGATGGGCTATAAAAACCCCCAACACCCATCGGGTGTAATTTTTCCAGATCATGCCCTTGCACCCTTCAGTTCTTGTTCTTACATTCTCCTGCTACTGCTGCTCTTGGGCGATTGTTGCTGGAACCACTGTTTCTATTGATCCTACGGTGGGTGCAGCTGCTAAAAGCTATCATCCCCATCTTGCTGCCCCTGTTGTTGCTGTGTTGATCTCTATGTTAAGAAGAAGAATAATAAGAACTTTTTGTTCTCTTCCAATCAAGTAGGTTCTTATCCTTTCCTTGAACTTCTATTCTCTATTCATGTTGAAAGAATTTAACCTCATACGAGTTGCTTTTGAGCCTGCTAACCAGTCTCGGTTAAGTTTGTATACAAGATTGTAACCTCAGATTCTTTTATTTGATTTTTCCTAATTACCTTTGGAATCATGTAGTTACCAAGGAGCATCTTCACTCCCTTTACAGATCAAATAGGTTCTTAACTTCTTCTTCCACCCTTGATCCTTGTATATGTTATAGAATTTTGTTAGAAGTCACAATACCATTAGAACATGTGACTAATTTCTGTTCAAATGTTTGGTATTTAATGCCTTGATTTAGATCCATGAAAAACTTTGAGTTTAGTATTTATCTTGTAGGAATCTTCCAATAAACCATTGCTATCAAGACCACACTTCCAACACAATACTATGTTAGCTTCTAGCTAGACAAGTTCGAATTGCAAGCCTCTTGTTCCATCTCTCTTGTTTAGCTTATAAACCACTATGAGATCTACAATTAGATTCTTCTGTTTGATATAAATCATGCTTTGATTTATAAGTTCCATGGTTAGAGTTTTTAGAATGAATACAAAGTCCCTTATGCAAGAAAAATTGGCAGCTGTCGATAGGCAGCTCATAGCTGTCGACAGGCCAGCCTTTCTGAACTCAAGAAACACTGGCACTATAGCTAGCTGTCGACAGCCATCTTGTAGTTGTCGATAGATACAAACAGAACCAGCAACCTGAGCTCTGTCTGCTGCTATCTATCGACAGCCCCTTCCTAGCTGTCGACAGCTACCATTCTGATCTGAATTTCTGCACTTTTTCATGTCTGAATCCATGCTAAAACTTCACCCTAAAAGCCAAGAAAGTTACCCTCTCATTTACCTTGGTATTTACTATCATACTACTGCAAAGTTTACCCACATTATGTACCTTAACCTCCCTTAAGTTATTCTTAAAGTTGGCAATTACGAATAGTACTCTGATTGAGTCTATTCTCTAGTATTCGGTAACTGAGTTTATAAAACTTGACCACTTGAGAGTTCATATGTTTGAACACCTCATGAGATGTGAATAATTTGTGACGACAAATGTGGACCTTCATTTTCTTGGGTTCTTATGTGATTTAAATCTTCTGAAGTTATTGGCTTTGAGTCATAACCCTGTTTCAACCAATTGTCTTTCTTATATTCTTGAACTCTGAACTACTTTGTCACCAAGATATTTGTATTAATTCTCAATCAAATCTCCCTTTGAATTTCCAACTTCTGTTGTACTCATGAAAAGGAATTTATGATTTGTAGACAGTGCTCTCTTCAAAGAGGGTTTAGGATCAGTAGCACCAACTACTTGTGATCAGCTGTGGGTGACAGTTTGTAAGTAAATCCAAGTCAATGGACTGACGATGGTGGGTAATAAAAAAATTATACCCCGTTCTTGCGCAATGAACAAGATCCAAGGTGCTGGAATCGTCTAGGCACTGAGGATATATTTACGTCTATATAGTAACCTCTTGAGAGCAGTGATGCCTATCGAATTGTTCTGAAATCAAGTTACGATATGAATTCTGAAAGACAAGTATGACTTTTGTTCTGAAGTTCGTCTGAGCCCGTTATGAAGTTAACTTGGGCTATATGTTTATGTTAAGTATGAAATTCATGAGCAAATATATTTTGATTGAATACTCACTCAGTTCTGCAAATGAAACTTCTACTCTATGCTTACTTACACCTACTGAGTCCTTTCGACTCATGCTTTTGTTTCCTCCAACCCTTTCAGATTGAAGATGTGTATAATCTCAGCTACATATGAATCCTAATTCCGCTGCGGATGATGAAGAATGAAGAAGATTAGCATAGTTTAATGACTTCTTTTGAGATTTTGTTGTACAAATAAAACTTTAGAGAAAGATGGCTTGGCTTTATGTAATTAATAGTATTGCTATCAGTTTATCCTTTGTTGTATAACACTTGTAAAGGTGACTTTGTGAAAAGGTTTGCCAATTTTACACATTGCACGGATGTAACTACCCATAACGATATTTGTCAGCGTAACCCCTCTTCCGATCAAAGGTTATATGTATGGCATATGTATGTGTGTGTGAAGCCGGAGGAGGGTGTTACAGAGGTGGTATCAGAGCAAGGTTATGGGTGAAAGATATTTATGTGACCATTTTCACAAAGGAACTAAATAGAACATTTGTGTGTATTATAGAATTTCTAAAGATCATTTTGGTTTTTAGAACTTAAGTAGTTAGCATGAATTAATTGGATGTGTTTGATGGTGTTCCAGGAAATGGCAGACAAAGGGAAAGCTATCGACACATCCAGTGAGGATAGGCATGAGGAAAGCTCTAGGGAGGAAGTTCCCAATATTCCAGTGGCCGGAAATTCTCAAGAAGGAAGTACTGGGACTCCTGATTTTGCTACTTTTATGCAGTCGTTTCAAGGGTTAGTGAAAACTTTGATGAACCAACAGGACATGAGTGGAGAAAGGATTTCTAGAACATCTTTGTTAAAAAAATTTAAGAAGATGGGACCTCCAGCCTTTAAAGGAAGTAGCCAACCTGAGGTTGTAGAAGGATGGGTTAGAGAAATGGAAAAGATATTTAAGGCCATAAGATGCGAAGAAGAAGACAAAGTCACGTTGGCGACTTACATGCTCCAGGATAGAGCAGATGAATGGTGGCAATCTGCCATGAGAAATGCATTTAGAAATAGAAGGGATAATATTAGTTGGGAAGAGTTCTTAAGAGAGTTGTTGAGAGGAGGACACAAATCTCAATATTCGATTCATCCTGGTAGCTCTAAAATGTATCAGAATCTAAAAAAGCAATTTTGGTGGCATGAAATGAAAAGGACATAGCAGAATTTGTGAGTAAATGTCTGACATGTCAACAAATAAAAGCTGAGCACCAGAAGCCAGTGGGGCTTATGCAACTAATTGAAATTCCAGTATGGAAATGGGAACAGATAACTATGGATTTCGTAATCGGTTTGCCAAAGACAAGAAAGAAGCATGATGCTATTTGGATAATTGTGGATAGATTAACTAAATCGGCTCATTTTCTAGAAATTACAAAGACACAATCATTAGAAGATTTGGCTCAATTGTATATCAAGGAAATAGTGAGACTTCATGGAATTCCTTTGTCAATAATTTCGGATAGAGATCCAAGGTTCACTGCTAGATTTTGGAAAAGTTTGCAGGCAGCCATGGGTACACAATTAAAATTTAGTTCAGCATATCACCCTCAAACAGATGGTCAATCTGAAAGAACTATCAGAACACTCGAGGACATGCTAAGAGCCTGCAGTTTGGATTGGCGTGGTAATTGGGATGATTACCTATCATTAATAGAGTTTGCATACAATAATAGTTATCATACAAGTATTGGGATGGCACCATATGAGGCATTATATGGTAGACCTTGCAGATCACCTCTCTGCTGGACAGAAGTGGGAGAAAAGAGTCTTATTGGGCCAGAATTAATTCAGAACTGCTCAGAGAAGATTAAAATTATCAGAAGGAAATTGCTAATAGCTCAAGACAGGCAGAAAAAGTATGCTGATAAAAGAAGGAGACCATTGGAGTTTAATGTAGGTGATCATGTATTTTTAAAGGTCTCTACAACTAAAGGTATTATGAGATTTAGTAAGAAAGGGAAGCTCAGTCCAAGATATGTAGGGCCTTTTGAAATATTGTAAAGAATAGGGGAAGTAGCATACCAATTAGCTCTTCCGCCCTCTTGGTCACATATTCATAATGTATTTCACATATCTATGTTAAGGAAATACATAATGGACCCCTCTCATGTAATCAGCCATGAAGATGTGGAAATATAGACCGATTTAACCATTCAAGAAGAACCAGTAAAAATATTGGATAGGAAAGAACGAGTTCTCAGAAACAAAGCAGTTTCTATGGTGAAGATCTTATGGAGAAATGCACTCGTGGAGGAAGAAACGTGAGAATTAGAGCAAGAAATGAAAGAAAAGTATCAACAACTATTCGGTAAGTAAATTTTACCAATTTCGAGAACGAAATTTATTTTAACAGGGGGAGAAATGTAATACCCTCGAATTTTAAATATGGTGATTTACTTATAAATTCATGTTTATGCAAACTAATTAGAATTACATTGAGATATTTAGGATTTAGGGTGTGTTTAAGACACTTTATCATACCCAGGTATCACTTTCGGTCGTACGCACCCCGACAGGGCGACACCGAAAAACTGTAACGAAAATGAAATCTGAGAACACCATAATTCTTAGAAAAATGTGATGATATCAAATATGTAATTATCCGGATTTTTTTACGACCGGCTTTTGAGATTAAGTCGACGCAACTATTTTTTGGGTGATTTTTCACCCAGTGGAAAATAAATTCTAAAAATAAAATTAAAATCACGAAAATTTGTAAAACCTTCCTAATAGTTTATGGTTGAAATTTCAACTTTAACGGACATCATTTGAATGTATTTATATAACAATTATTGGGCTAGCTGAATTACGGGCCCTTTACGGTAAGGATTTTCTGGGAATTATTCTATGCTTACGTCACATGGGTTATGTAAGCTCATGTCATCAAGGGTTAAACATCTCACACGTAGGTGGCTTATGTGTAGTCATGAGAAAGGTTGCATGAGCCGTGTGTAGCAGTAAAAACCAAATCGTTTTTACTATTACACCTAGGCGAGAGAGGTGTCATCGTGCATGGTAAGGTGCTGGGCTATAAAAACCCCCAACACCCATCGGGTGCACTTTTTCCAAATCATGCTCTTGCACCCTTCAGTTCTTGTTCTTACATTCTTCTGCTACTGCTGCTCCTAGGCGATTGCTGCTGGAACCACCGTTTCTATTGATCCTACGGTGGGTGCAGCTGCTAAAAGCTATCATCCCCATCTTGCTACCCCTGTTGTTGCTGTGTTGATCTCTACGTTAAGAAGAAGAATAATAAGAACTTTTTGTTCTCTTCCAGTCAAGGAGGTTCTTATCCTTTCCTTGAACTTCTATTCTCTATTCATGTTGAAAGAATTTAACCTCATACGAGTTGCTTTTGAGCCTACTAACCAGTCTCGGTTAAGTTTGTATACAAGATTGTAACCTCAGATTCTTTTATTTGATTTTTCCTAATTACCTTTGGAATCATGTAGTTACCAAGGAGCATCTTCACTCCCTTTACAGATCAAATAGGTTCCTAACTTCTTCTTCCACCCTTGATCCTTGTATATGTTATAGAATTTTGTTAGAAGTCACAATACCATTAGAACATGTGACTAATTTCTGTTCAAATGTTTGGTATTTAATGCCTTGATTTAGATCCATGAAAAACTTTGAGTTTAGTATTTATCTTGTAGGAATCTTCCAATAAACCATTGCTATCAAGACCACACTTCCAACACTATACTATGTTAGCTTCTAGCTAGACAAGTTCGAATTGCAAGCCTCTTGTTCCATCTCTCTTGTTTAGCTTATAAACCACTATGAGATCTACAATTAGATTCTTATATTTAATATAAATCATGCCTTGATTTATAAGTTCCATGGCTAGAGTTTTTAGAATGATTACAAAGTCCCTTATGCGAGAAAAATTGGCGGCTGTCGATAGGCAGCTCATAGTTGTCGACAGGCCAGCCTTTCTGAACTCAAGAAACACTGGCACTGTAGCTAGCTGTCGACAGCCATCTTGTAGCTGTCGACAGATACAAATAGAACCAGCAACCTAAGCTCTGTCTGCTTCTATCTGTGGACAGCCCCTTCCTAGCTGTCGACAGCTACCATTCTGATCTGAATTTCTGCACTTTTTCATGTCTGAATCCATACTAAAACTTCACCCTAAAAGCCAAAAAAGTTACCCTCTCATTTACCTTGGTATTTACTGTCATACTACTGCAAAGTTTACCCACATTATGTACCTTAACCTCCCTTAAGTTATTCTTAAAGTTGGCAATTACGAATAGTACTCCGATTGAGTCTATTCTCTAGTATTCGGTAACTGAGTTTATAAAACTTGACCACTTGAGAGTTCATTTGTTTGAACACCTCATGAGATGTGAATAATTTGTGACGACAAATGTGGACCTTCATTTTCTTGGGTTCTTATGTGATTTAAATCTTCTGAAGTTATTGGCTTTGAGTCATAACCCTGTTTCAACCAATTGTCTTTCTTATATTCTTGAACTCTGAACTACTTTGTCACCAAGATATTTGTATTAATTCTCAATCAAATCTCCCTTTGAATTTCCAACTTCTGTTATACTCATGAAAAGGATTTTATGATTTGTAGATAGTGCTCTCTTCAAAGAGGGTTTAGGATCACTTGTAGTAGCACCAACTACTTGTGATCAGCTGTAGGTGACAGTTTGTAAGTAAATCCAAGTCAATGGACTGACGATGGTGGGTAATAAAAAAATTATACCCCGTTCTTGCGCAATGAACAAGATCCAAGGTGCTGGAATCGTCTAGGCACTGAGGATATATTTACGTCTATATAGTAACCTCTTGAGAGCAGTGATGCCTGTCGAATTTTTCTGAAATCAAGTTACGATATGAATTCTGAAAGACAAGTATGACTTTTGTTCTGAAGTTCGTCTGAGCCCGTTATGAAGTTAACTTGGGCTATATGTTTATGTTAAGTATGAAATTCATGAGCAAATATATTTTGATCCATATATGCATTTTGATTGAATACTCACTCAGTTCTGCAAATGAAACTTCTACTCTATGCTTACTTACGCCTACTGAGTCCTTTCGACTCATGCTTTTGTTTCCTCCAAACCTTTCAGATTGAAGATGTGTATAATCTCAGCTACATATGAATCCTAATTCCACTGCGGATGATGAAGAATGAAGAAGATTAGCATAGTTTAATGACTTCTTTTGAGATTTTGTTGTACAAATAAAACTTTAGAGAAAGATGGCTTGGCTTTATGTAATTAATAGTATTGTTATCAGTTTATCCTTTGTTGTATAACACTTGTAAAGGTGACTTTGTGAAAAGGTTTTCCAATTTTGCGCATTGCACGGATGTATCTACCCATAACGATATTTGTCAGCGTAACCCCTCTTCCGATCAAAAGTTATATATATGTATGGCATATGTATGTGTGTGTGAAGCCGGAGGAGGGTGTTACATAATAAGTTAGAGAACTTCATTCAGGATCATGTTCAATGTTAATTCAGGTTCCTCTTGTTGCCCAGCTAGCTAGCCCAGAGGGGGGGTGAATGGGTTATTAAAAATTTGATCTTTGATTAATACCTATTTACTAAAAGGATTACACAACAACTTAAACAAAGGTTAGAGTTAGAGGAAATGAGACAGCAAACACACAAAAAACACAACCACAAGACACAAGGATTTTTATCCTGGTTCGGAACTCCTCTCCACAGGAGACCTACGTCCAGTCCCTGAGCAATACCTCAGGATTTCACTATCAAGGGTACTATCCCCCTCAAGGATCCTTACACCCAGCCTCAACTGGTCTTCCATCAACTTGAAGGGAAAACAACCACCCTAGATACCACCAGGTCTTCCTTCACCCAGAAGGGAACACAACTAATAAAAAGAAGTATAAGAACAAGCTTCAGGAACTAGCTCAAACAACTATAATTCTGAAGCAAACAAGTCTTGAGAGAGAAGGAAATTTAACACTGGTTTCTCTCCAAAGACTACACTGGCTCTCACAGGAATTTCTTCTTGAACACTGAGAGCTAAAGAGCTAAGATGGATTGGAATGGAGTGCTTCACACTTGTTTTGAATCACACAAGACTTGAAGAATTGGCGATGCTTTCTTTTAGAATGATATTCTTCTAAAGTATGTTGTTGTCCTTCTCAGTCTTGAGTCTTGTATTTAAGCTTCTTCTTGAAATTTGAACGTTAAAGATCCGTTGTCTCTCATCCTGGTGTACGTTAGACAGGTCTGCAAGGAAGCTTCTGATCTTCAGTCTTTTATCCTTTCGTACACGCCACAGAAACATTTTAATATCTTGTATCTTGTGTCCAACATTGTACAGATAAGTCTTGTCAGGTATCTGCAAGTATGTCAACAATAAATAGGAGACAGCTAGGGCTGTCGTTGATCGTTAGTCACAGTTTGGAAAAGATATTGCTAGTTTTAGAAAAGCTCCTTTCTGTCAAAATAAAGATGTAGACAGAATAGCACAATGCTGGAAGATATCGTCTGCATGCATGAGAGATACGTTCAGAGTGCATTGAATGTATAGCAGTCAAACATACGAGATACGACTTTGACTATTCAACGGATATCAAAGAGTGTTGATATAATAATGAAATCGATATGAACAAAGATGATGCCTTTATGACTTATGAAATCAATATAAGTTGATAGGCAAATCGTTATTATAATAATGAAACCGTTATAAGCATTTATGAAATCGTTGTGAAATACAAATCGTTGTATTTCTAAAGAAATCGATATGAGACTCTTAACAAATCGTTCTGAGATGCAAATCGTTCTGAGTTCTAAAGAAATCGTTTCGACAAGCAAATCGTTACGAGGTCTAACGAAATCGTTACGAGAACTTAAGAAATCGTTACAGCTAGAAAGTCGATGTGAATTCTAAAGAAATCATTATGAGAACTAAAGAAATCGTTACGGCTGGAAAGTCATTGTGAGTTCTAAAGAAATCGTTACGAGAACTAAAGAAGTCGTTACGGCTAGAAAGTCGTTGTGAGTTCTAAAGAAATCGTTACGAGAACTAAAGAAGTCGTTACGGCTAGAAAGTCGTTGTGAGTTCTAAAGAAATCATTACGAGAACTAAAGAAGTCGTTACGACGGACAAGTCGTTACGCTAAAAGAAATCGTTGCGATGTCTTATAGAATCGTTACGACGGTCAAGTCGTTACGCTTTCAAAAGAAATCGTTGCGGTGTCTTATAGAATCGTTACGACGGTCAAGTCGTTACGCTTTCAAAAGAAATCGTTGCAGTATCGATTTGTTTGAAACATCACGACTTTTCGGTCAGAAAGGAAATTGATCATAATACTTATGAAATCGTTATGAACTTATAAAGGAATCGTTCTGATTATCAATAGAAGTCGTTATGAAGTATGAAGAAGTCGATGCAATGACTTGGGAAAAATTATGAAGTGAGAGTCTTACCTGATTGTCTTGAACTTTCTTTTACTTTTATTTCCTGTCCTCAAGGCTCAAGTAATTCATTAGTAATATTTTGTTAATCATCAAAATTAATATATAAATAAGTGAGTTAATTTATATGGAGAAAGTTTGGTCATCAATCTCCCCCTTTTTGATGATGACAAAATATACTTAAACAACATAAAGAAAACAACATGTTTTTCAGAGTTGCATTAGTTTTCTCCCCCTTTTTGTCAATAAGCAAAAAGATAGTTTATGAGACAAAGAAGAGAGAAAGCTTTGTATTAATTAGGAGTAAGATAATACATCGGAGACAAAAGGGAGGCATGCTGGGAAATAACAGTCCATGCCTTTATCTCCACATCTTCAAAAGTCTGGCGGAAAACACTAGGAGCAACTGAGAAGGAAGAACCCATGGCTGGAGAGATCCTTTGAATGTAAAGCTGTCGCTGCTCTGCCAGGAATTCTTCATATTGATCTTTGTCCAGTATGAATCGGAAGTAGGTGCTCTTTCCAAAGCTGGCACGATGGAGAAATCTATCCAGAGAGATTGGATAGAAAATCTTCTGATCAAGCAGATCCTGCTTCAGAGCATAGAAGGCAGTATATCTGGCTGCCCACTGAACATAGATCTCTTGAATGGGATTTATGGAGTTGAGATCCATGAAGGCTTCGGCTGATAGAATAGGCTTAGCTTGACGGACCAAGGAACTGTTGATGGCTTGCAACTGAAGATGGGGTTCCTTGTAGAGCGTTTCCCATATGGTGGGAGAAAGCCTCTCACACTCAGAGAGGAGTGGAGCCAAAACTTGAGAGGAAATGCGGCCAGAGTGGTATTCTTTGAAGATGAACCGCAAAAAGGAAGGCATTCTACCCTGCTTAGCTGACATTCTGCCCATCTGCTTAGCAAACATATCAAAGGCATGGGAGCCTGCATCTGAGTCAAACACTAAGGAGTGTAGCTTTGGCAGAAGAACTGGAGAGTCAACTTTGAGAGCGGCAAAATCCACTATGAGGGGAAGATTTATTAGCATCACTATGGCTGAATGAAACTGGTAGAACTGGACTTCAGGAAGCTTGTTCAAGTAGCAGAAATCACTGTACAGCTGGAAGTTCTTGGCAATTCTGATTTCTTTCAAAATGAAAGGTCCCCAAGAGTTTTTATGCTGAAGAGTAAACCACTCAGAAAGCGTGAGTGGGTGAGCTCTATGGGTAAGGGATTCTGCCCTGGCAGTCAAGTATTTGGTGTACTGAGCTTTGTTGCCCTTGACATTGGCCCACTGATCTTCAGTCTTGAACTCAGTGCCCTCAAAGATTTTGGATTTTTGAGGGTGGGACAGCTAGATAAAAGGAAGAACAGTGTTTAAATGCTCAGAGAGGTTGAGGAAAGGAATACCATAGACGGTGGAGAGGATGCATTTTTGAAGGTATTCCCTATAGATAGGTCTTTTCTGAGGTTCGAGGGTAAGAGAGTACCAAAGAGGAGGAAATAATGGTGAGGAGGGGATGCTGACAGAGGATGAATGTTTCCTCTTTTTCTTGGCAGGACTGGGAGGATCAGTCCTGTGGATATGAGTGGCAGTGGAGAGAATGGTGAGGAGGGTATTTCTCTCAAAATCATCCAGAATATTAGTGTCAAAGACACCAAGAAGTTGAGATTTTTCCTGAATGAAGGTGACAGAGGAAGGAGGAGTAGGAGGATAGAAGAGGTGTTTGGGATTGAAGGATGTAGACGGGCGGACTGGAGTGGTGTGAGTGAGAGGTGAAGAAGGTGAGAATGATGATGGAGCTGAGGTGTGAGAAGGAGTGGGAGAGAAAGAAGGTTGAGATGAAATGAGAGAGGAAGAAGGTTGGGTGCGAGGCATAGGGTGTTTGAGAGTTGGTGGTGCTGGAGGGGCTGTAGAAGGAGATGAAGGTGAGGAGAGGGTTGGAGTTGCAAGAGTAGAAGTGTTAGGGGCCTTGGTAGCTTCAATGGGCTCTTTCCCTTTTGCATGACCCTCTCTGACAACTGCAGACGGCCCAGATGGCCCTGATGCTGGCACTGATGGCCCTGGTGGCCCTGATGCTGGCACTGATGGCCCTGATGCTTGAGCTGAAGGCCCTGCTGGCCGAGATTCTTGAGCTGGAGGCCCTGGTGGCCGAGGAACAACTGCTGATCTGCTCTGAGTAGCTGCAGGAGAAAAACCACTTGACCTTGAAAGAGTTGCAATCATGGTCTTCATATCAGACATTTCCTTGTTGAACCACTTCATAGCATTTCGGACTGAAGATAGCTCAGAGGTGGTTGAAGCTTGACTGGTCAGAATGCCTTGCACACTGGTCTGAACTGATGATAAAATATCTCCTTGAGCCTTCAACAATTCCATAACTGGCTTCAGATTTACTTTTTTGTGGCTCTTTCTTGACCTTCTGTGAACCACTCTCTTTTGTTTCCTCTGCTGAGTGACAAGCTCCTCAATATGTACATGGCTTGCACTTGGTTCTTCACTTACAGGAGCGCTGGCCGGAGGAGGATTTTTCTGAGATGGTGCATCTATCTCAGGAGCATTTTCTATCAATGGATCCTCATTGCCAATTTGCTCCCCCTGAATAGGAGCATGGAGATCAACATTTTCTAGCTCCCCCTGGGCAGGAGCTTCCTCCAAAACAATTTTCTCAGAGTGGCCTTCTGCCACGGATTCTGACAATTTTGATTCACTAGCATATTGTTGATGACCAAACTGTCCCCATAATAAATATTTTCATTTATTTGTATATTAATTTTGATGATTAACAAAATAACACTAATGGATTACTTGAGCCTTGAGAACAGGAAATAAAGAAAAATGAAAGTTCAAGACAACTGGTAAGTCTCATCTCACTTCTATCCAAGTCTTTGTATCGACTTCCTTGATAAGCAGAACGATTTCCTCTTTGACCGGGAAACTCAAAACAAATCGATATCGCAACGACTCTTTAAGATCTCGTAACGATTTCTTTAGAACTCGCAACGACTCTCTAGCCGTAACGATTTCTTTAGATCTCGTAACGATTTCTTTAGAACTCGCAACGACTCTCTATCGTAACGATTTCTTTAAAGTTCATAACGATTTCTTTAGAACTCGCAACGACTCTCTGTCGTAACGATTCCTTTAGACCTCGTAACGATTTCTTTAGAACTCGCAACGACTCTCTAGCCGTAACGATTTCTTTAGATCTCGTAACGATTTCTTTAGAACTCGCAACGACTCTCTGTCGTAACGATTTCTTTAGAGTTCATAACGATTTCTTTAGAACTCGCAACGACTCTCTGTCGTAACGATTTCTTTAGACCTCGTAACGATTTCTTTAGAACTCGCAACGACTCTCTAGCCGTAACGATTTCTTTAGATCTCGTAACGATTTCTTTAGAACTCGCAACGACTCTATAGTCATAACGATTTCTTTAGAGTTCATAACGATTTCTTTACAGTTCATAACGCCTTGCTTTGTGTAACGATTTCGTGTAACGATTTCCTTGTAACTCGTAACAACTTGATAGTCATAACGATTTCGTGTAACGATTTCCTTGTAACTCGTAACAACTTGATAGTCATAACGATTTCGTGTAACGATTTCCTTGTAACTCGTAACAACTTGATAGTCATAACGATTTCGTGTAACGATTTCCTTACAACTTGATAGTCATAACGATTTCGTGTAACGATTTCCTTGTAACTCGTAACAACTTGATAGTCATAACGATTTCGTGTAACGATTTCCTTACAACTCGATAGTCATAACGATTTCTTGTAACGATTTCTTTAGAACTCGCAACGACTTGCTTGTTGTAACGACTTCATAAGTTATCACAACGATTTCCTTACAGTTCATAACGACTTGCTATAATTCATAACGATTTCATAAGTTATGAAGTCAGCAAGATTCTTTTTATCGAATTTCTTGATGCATCAGTATAATGCCTTTTAATAGCGTTGAAAAGTCAAAGTCATATCTTGTCCGTTGACTGCTATGCATTAAATGCTCTCTGATCGTATCTCCCATGCATGCAGACAATATCTTCCATTTCTATGCTACTCTGTCTACGTACTTTTTTAGACAGAAAGGAGCCTTGCTATATACTGCAATATCTGTTCCATCTCAACTAACAATAGACAGCAGTCTTAGCTGTCCTCTATTTATTGATGATATGCTTACAGATATCTGACAAGACTCATCTGGACAACGTTGGACACAAGATACAAAGTTCTATGACATCTCTTTGGCGTGTACACAAGGATAAAAGACTGACGATCAGAAGCTTCCTTTGTGACCAGTCTAACGTACACAAGGATAAGAGACAACGGACACTTCAACGTTCGAATTTGAATCAGCAGTTTAAATAGAAGACTCAAGACGAAAAAGAAGGGAAGGAAGTGAGCAACAACGCTGGATTTTAGAAGAAGAAAGAAATCCATCTCTTCGAGTCTTCAGAACATTGAAGAAGAGCGAAGCTACCACTCCAACCTTGTTCTAAGCTCTTAGCTCTCTGTGCTCAAAAAGAATTTTCTCATTTTGTGAGAGCTTGTGTAGTCCTTGGAGAGAAAAACCTTGTTAAATCTCTTTCTCTCTCGGGGGCTTAGGAGCTTCAGTGTGTAGCTGGTCAAGCTAGAGTCTGAAGCCTGTTTCCACACCCTTTTCTTATTAGGTTGTGTTCCCTTCTGGACGAAGGAAGACCTGGTGGTATCCAGGGTGGTTGTTGTTCCCTTCAGGCTGAAGGAAGACCAGTTGAGGCTGGGTGTAAGGATCCTTAAGGGGGATTGTACCCTTGGTAGTGAAATCCTGAGATATTGCTCAGGGACTGGACGTAGGTCTCCTGTGGAGAGGAGTTCCGAACCAGGATAAAAATCCTTGTGTCTTGTGGGTGTGTTTTTTGTGTGATTGTTGTCTTATTTGCTCTAACTCTAACCTTGTTGTTAAGTTGTGCAATCCTTTCAGTGAACAGATTTTAATTAGAGATCGAAGTTTTTATTAACCCATTCACCCCCCCCCCTCTGGGCTAGTTAGCTGGGCAACAAGTGGTATCAGAGCCCGTCTCTTCGACAAAGAAGAAGATCCAACGATCTGAAGAGCAAAGATCAATGGCAGCCCAAAGTAACTTCGAAGGTCAGTCAGTCAACAGGCCTCCCTTGTTCGATGGAGAAGATTACACATACTGGAAGACTAGAATGGAATATTTTCTACAAGGTCATGATTACACAATCTGGTCCATTGTAGAAGAAGGTGATCTTTTGGTCACAAACGCTAAGGCTCAGTGGACAGATGATGATAGGAAAAGAATATCCTTAAACTGCAAAGCCAAGAGCATATTATGCTGTGCCCTAAGCAAGAAAGAATTCAATAGAGTCTCAGCCTGCAAATCCGCAATGGAGATGTGGGAGAAGCTCAGAATTACCTATGAAGGGACAGACAAGGTAAAGAGACAAGAATAGATATTCTAGTAGCTCAATATGAAAGATTCCAGATGCAGACAGGTGAATCAATAACTCAGATGTTCAGCAGATTCACAGACATCACAAATGGATTAGGGTTTGGGAAAGGTTTATGATGTACCAGATATGGTTAGAAAAGTCCTCAGATCTTACCATCTTCATGGACTCCAAAGGTAACAGCCATTGAAGAAGCCAATGATTTAAAATTAATGTCATTGGAAAAGCTAATAGGATCTCTCATGGCTCACGAGATAAACATGGAGAGATTAGGAGAATCCTCCAGCAGAAGGAAACAATCAAATGCTCTCAAAGCAAGTGAAGATAATTCAGAAGAATCTTTGGATAATAGTGAGAGTAGTAAAGACAGTGATGATGAAGAAGCCATGCTGTCTCGAAGACTTCAAAGGATTCTAGCAAAGAAAAAGAAGTATCAGTCAGGAAGAAAATTTTTTAAGAAAAACAAAGACTTCAGAAAACCAGAAGTAAAGGATCAAAAGAAAGGAGAAGTGATCTGTTATGAATGCAAGAAGCCTGGACACATCAAGGCAGATTGTCCCATGATCAAAAGAGTGATCACAAGAAGAAGGACAACTTCAGAAGATTTAAGAAGTACAAAAAGAAAGCAATGGCAGCTGCTTGGGAAAACAGCAGTGACTCAGACAGTGAGTCAAGCTCGAGCAGTGAAGGTGAAGAAGCAACTTGGCTCTCATGGCCAACACCGAAGACAAGGTAACTTCTGACTCTTCTTTTGATTCATGCAATGATTCAGATTCTGATAATTTGGAAATGCTTTTAATGAACTTTATGAAAAATATAAAGAAGTATGCAAATTACTTAAAATAGTAAGAAAAATTATCTGTTTAGAAAATACAAACTCAGACCTAAAACAGAAAATGAAGAACTTGAAAAACAATTACTGAACATAAAAGAGAAATGAATTATTATGTGAAGATTTAAAAGAGAAAAAAAGAAAATAACATCTAGAAAAACAAGAAGACTTAGGTGAACTTAAAATAGAAATAGAAAGACTAAATAAAGAAAATGATAATCTATCAAGTACACTAGAGAAATTTACCAATGGTAAAAACTCTTTAATATTAAAAGGTGCTAGGAGATCGGGTAAAAAGAAAAATGGATTAGGATATACACCCCCAGACAATGAAGAAACCATAATATACCCTAAAACATATCCAACACCAAAATTTGTACCCGAACAAGATATAGCATACAAAGCTGATTTCAAATATATAGAAAAAGTGACTAAGTTATCCTGCTGCAGTCACTGCAACAAGTTAGGACATATTAAAATTACATGCCCAACAAGACATAAAAAATGGATATTAAAAGGTAAAGTTGATGATACTAACCAATCAGGACCCAAAAGAATTTGGGTACCTAAAGCTTGATGTTCTCATTTCAGGTTAACCCTCGAGCATCCAAATGGTATTTGGATAGTGGGTGCTCAAGGCATATGTCAGGCAACAAGAAGATATTTGTTGATCTCCAAGCTGAAGAAGGTACAGTCACCTATGGAGACAATGGAAAAGGGACTGTGATAGGAAGCGGGTCTGTGAACATCAAAGGAAAATCAGTCATAGAGGATGTAATGCTGGTCAAAGGGTTAAAGCACAATCTCATCAGCATCAGCCAGTTGTGTGACAAAGGCCATCAAATTCAGTTTCAAGAATCAAAATGCAGTATCTTAAAGGATGGTGCAGTCATATTTGAAGCCTACAGAGAAAGAAATTTGTATGTTCTATATCTCGAGGAACTCAAGGATCAAGATGTGTGTTTGGCAGCTAGTAAAGATCAATCAACTGAGTTGTGGCACAGAAGATTGGGCCACTGCAGCTTGGATGGGTTGAACAAGCTCAGAAAGAGAAAACTAGTTGAAGGACTGCCAAAGGTAAATTTCAGATTGGATAGCATTTGCAGACCTTGTGCAAGAGGAAAGCACACCAAGAGCTCCTTCAAATCAAAGACTGTAGTAACCACCTCAAAGCCCTTAGAACTACTTCACATGGATTTATTTGGGCCAATGAGGACTACCAGTTTGGGAGGAAAGAATTTTGGATTTGTAATAGTTGATGATTATTCAAGATTCACTTGGGTATCCTTTTTAGAGCACAAAGATGACACATTTGAAAATTTTGTCAGCTTCAGTAAGAAAGTTCAGAAAGATCAGAAATTCTCAATTGTCTCTATTCGATCAGATCATGGTGGTGAGTTTCAAAATGAAAAGTTTACGAATTTCTGTGATGATCAAGGAATTGACCACAACTTCTCAGCTCCAAGGACACCTCAACAGAATGGAATTGCTGAAAGGAAAAACAGAACTCTTTTGGATATGGCAAGAACCATGTTGTCAGAATATGATCTGCCAAGATATTTCTGGGCCGAAGCTATCAACACTGCATGTTATATCATAAATAGAGTGATGATCAGGCCAATTCTGAAAAAGACTGCTTATGAACTCTACAAAGAAAAGAAGCCAAAGATTAGCCATTTCAGAATATTTGGATGTCCTTGCTTCATCCATAACAATGGAAAAAGGGACATTGGTAAGTTGGATGCCAAATCAGATGAAGGCATCTTCATGGGGTACTCTTCTAAACCCAAAGGTTATAGAGTTTTCAATAAACGTTCCTTATTGATTGAACAATCAGTACATGTTATTTTTGATGAATCTAACCCTTCCTTGAAAAAGGAAGAAATTAGTGACATTGATGATGCAGATGACTTGTCCGAAAAATTAAAGAATACTTCAATTAAGGACAAAGAGGATCCAACTCTGGAAGAACTGCAGCAAACAGAAATCCAACATGAAGATCTTCCAAAGGAATGGAGATATCAGAAAGATCACCCTCCTGAAAACATCATTGGTGATCCATCTGTAGGGGTAAGAACTAGAGGTAATGTAATTCCATGCGATTATTTAGCATTTGTTTCTCAAATAGAGCCTAAGACAGTCAATGAAGCTTTATCTGATGAATCTTGGATATTAGCCATGCAAGATGAACTAAATCAGTTCAAGAGAAACCAAGTATGGTCACTTGTTCCTAGACCATCCAATCATTCAGTTATTGGCACCAAGTGGGTGTTCAGAAATAAACTGGATGAGTCTGGAATAATCTTAAGGAACAAAGCCAGATTGGTGGCTCAAGGCTACTCCCAAGAGGAAGGCATAGATTTCGATGAAACTTATGCACCTGTAGCTAGACTTGAGGCCATTAGGATTTTACTTGCTTATGCATCTGCATTTGGTTTAAAACTTTTTCAAATGGATGTCAAATCAGCCTTTTTAAATGGTTTCATCAAGGAGGAAGTTTATGTTGAACAACCTCCAGGTTTTGATGACACTGAATTTCCAAATCATGTATTTAAACTACATAAGGCTTTATATGGTTTAAAGCAAGCTCCTAGAGCCTGGTATGAAAGGCTCAGTACTTTCTTATTAAATCATGGTTTCACTAGAGGTAAAGTAGATAGTACATTATTTATAAAATCTAAGGTTAAACATATACTTCTTGTACAAATCTATGTAGATGATATTTTTTGGATCTACTGATGAATCTCTTTGCAAGTACTTTGAAAAGCTTATGCAGGGAGAATTCGAAATGAGCTTGATGGGGGAGCTAAGCTACTTCCTTGGATTGCAAATCAAGCAAGGGAAGGATGGCACTCATATCTGTCAAGCAAAGTACACCAAAGAGCTGTTAAAGAAATTTGGATTTGAAGATGCAAAGCCATTATCAACTCCAATGAGCACATCAACCAGAATGGACAGTGATCAAAAAGGTAAAAAGGTAGATCAAAAGAATTATCGAGGTATGATAGGATCATTACTTTACTTAACTGCCAGTAGACCAGACATTTTGTTCAGTGTATGCATGTGTGCTAGATATCAGGCAGACCCTAGAGAGTCTCACTTAATTTCTGTAAAAAGAATATTTAGATATTTAGCTAGAACTCATGACTTAGGTCTCTGGTATCCTAGATCTTGTGAGATAAATCTAATAGGATATTCAGATGCTGATTATGCTGGTTGCAAAGTAGATAGAAAGAGCACCAGTGGATGTTGTCAGTTTCTTGCAGGATGCTTAATATCATGGACATCCAAGAAACAAAATTCAGTAGCTCTATCAACAGCTGAGGCAGAATACGTTGCTGCTGGAAGTTGCTGTACACAACTTCTTTGGATAAAGCAACAACTTGAAGATTTTGGCATTCACATCAAATCAATTCCTCTATTGTGTGATAATACAAGTGCCATCAACCTCACCAAAAATCCAGTTCAACACTCAAGGACGAAGCACATTGAGGTAAGATACCATTTTATTCGAGACCATGTAGCTAGTGGTAATTTAGAAATTTCGTTTATAGATACAAATGGTCAATTGGCAGATATCTTCACAAAAGCCCTACCTGAAGAGAGATTTACATCTCTTAGAAGGGAACTAGGGATGTGCAATTTGTGAAAGAATTTCTGTGATTTTATTGACATATAAATTTTTCAGATTAAATGAAAGTTCTCTCTCCGTTAAAGTTAAGCAAAACTCAGTTATCTATATGCTTTGACCGCTTCTGTGTAGAAAGTTGTTTGACTTGTCAAACCTTTTTGTCGCTTTCTATCTTTACCGCCTTTGGCGCTCCTCCTTTCAATAAAGTAATATTATTTTATCCAAATCGCTCTGGGATCGACTCGTCTTCTACCTTTACCCTTTTTATCCTCTATCTGTTCACCCAAAGCCGATGCCCTAACGATTTTGGGATCGACTCTCTGCAACTTTCGAAGCCTTCTTCTCTTCCCGCGAAGAATTCCTTCGAGAACTTCCGTCCCTTCCATCATCCTCCCTTCCAGAATCTTTTCTTCTCTGCACCCATGGCCGCTCCGTTAATCTCCGGAAGTGTTGGGGGCTACAGTGCTGAGTATTTATCCCCAAAGGAGCAAGAAAGATTTACGTTTGTGAAGACGAAGATTTGCGGAAATAAGGCAGTGGATGTTCAGAATCTTGAGAAGAGTGGCATGGCCAGGCTAGTTGATACTCTAAGAAGATTGCAGTGGATGGATGTGGTCACCTTCAGTGAGGTAAGCTACCCGGACTTGGTGAAAGCCTTCTACATTTGTCTGAAGTCAGAAGCAGATGGGTCCCTTGTTTCCTCTGTCAAGGGCATCCAAATCAGAATAACCCATGAGCTTTTGCGTGATCTGTTTGGAGTGAAGACCTCTGGATTTAGTGGCATTCACTCTGTGAATGATGAAGTCAAAGGTCTAGGGATTATCGGTCCAGGATTTAAGTTGAAGGATGGGAAGCTTGATATTAATCAGATGTCCGCATTCAATAGATTGCTTCACTTTATAGTCTTGCCAAATCTTAGTACCTCGTAGTGCTACCTTTTCCTCATGCACTAGGGCAGATTCGGACATAATGTTCTGGGCAATCCAGAACAAAGAGATAAACCTGGCCGCAGTGATGATTGAGCGAATGATGTTTGCACATGCTCAGTTATGGGAAACAAAGAGCAAGTTGAATGTTTCCCTTCCGTATGCTCATCTACTGACCAAGGTTTTCAAGCACTTTGGAGTAGATTTGTCAGGAGCAGTAGCTGAAAAGATGGGCCAGTCAATAAGGTCCAGAAATCTAAAGAAAAGCGGTTTTTCAGTGCAAGAAGGAGTTTGGTCAAAGTCCTCTGTGGCTGAAGGAGAAGCAGTTATTAAAGATATTCCAGAAGCAGCAGCAGAGCAAGCAGTAGCAGCAGAAGAAGAAGCAGTAGCAGCAGAGCAAGCAGCAGCAGCAGAAGAAGAAGTAGTAGCAGCAGAGCAAGCAGCAGCAGAACAAGAACCTGTAAAATCAGCTGCAGTAGAAGTACCAGTTGTGGAATGCCAATCCGAAGCTCAAGTGGAAGTAGGTGCAGCTGGTGTGGTAGACTCCTTGCCCACCACCTTAGTTGCCTCTATCTTAAAAGAAGTATTGGACTCCATTCCCTCCACCTTAGCCACTTCTAAAGAAGGTGGATGTGTTGAAGAAGAAGCTGTGGCACCTAGTCATTCGACAGTTCAGTCTGAACAAGTTGCTGATGTTGAGATACAAGCAGGAACTCAACAAGATGTAGTCATGGAAGAAGCTCCTAGCCAAGGGGAGCAAAGTAGAGTAGAACCTGAAGTGTCTGAATCCGTGCCAGAAGGCCACTTGGAAAAAGCTGTTTTGGAAGAAGCTCCTGCTCAGGGGGAGCATTTAAGTATTGAAGTCCCTGCTCCCATTCAGGGGGAGCAAGCTGAGATTGAGAAGCCAGTGAATGAAGATATTCCTGAGAGTGTTACACCTACTCAGGAAATCCCAGCTCCAGCCAAGGTTGATGTTAGTGAAGGCCCAAGTGCAAGCAATATAAATCTAGAGGAGCCTGTCTCTCAGCAAGGTAAGCAGAAAAGAGTTGTTCACAGGAGGTCAAGGAAGGGCCATAGAAATGTGAAGTTGAAGCATGTTATGGCCTTGTTAAAAGCCCAAGGAGAGATCTTGGCATCTGTTCAGTCTAGCATTCAAGGCATTGTTTCCAATCAAGCCTCAACTTCCTCAGACGTATCTTCAATAAGAAATGCAATGAGGTACTTCAATAAAGAATTGTCTGACATGAAGTCTATGCTGGGTGTTTTGTCTAAGTCCAGTGGGATGTCTCCGGGCAGACCAGCTGCTCCTCGGCCACCAGGGCCAGCAGGGCCAGCTGCTCAAGGGTCAGGGCCATCAGGGCCATCTGTAGTGAGGCCACCAGGGCCAGCAGGGCCAGCTGCTCAAGGGTCAGGGCCATCTGTAGTGAGGTCACCAGGACCAGTGGCAGCCTCAGGGTCTTCAGGACCCTCTTCAGCAGTCAGAGAGAGTCAGGCCAAAGGGAAAGAGCCAGTGTCAGTCTCCAAGGCCCCTGATACTTCATCTCTTGCCACTCCAACCCTCTCCACACCTTCATCTCCTTCTACTGCACCTCCTGCTCCACCAACCATAAAACATCCCATGCCTCGCACCCAACCTTCCTCATCCTCTACTTCATCTCAACCCTCCTTCTCTCCTACTCCAGCTCACATCTCAGCTCCATCCTCATTAACTCCCAAACCTTCACCTATTAAAATTCAAACACCTCCTCTTCAACCAACCTCTTCCTTTAATCCAAAACATTTTTTCTATCCTCCTACTCCTCCTAATTCTGTTATCTTTCCTCCAGATAAACCTCTGCCTCTTGGTGTCTTTGACACCAATGTTCCAGACAATTTTGAAAGGAACACCCTCCTCACCATTCTTTCCATAGCCTCTCACATTCACAGGACTGACCCTCCCAGTCCTGCCAAGAAAAAGAGAAAAACCTCCTCATCTCTAAGCACTCCTTCTGTTCCTCTATACCCTCCTTTATGGTACTCTCTTACCCTTGATCCTAAGAGAAGACCTATCTACAAAGAATACCTCCAGAAATGCATTCTCTCTACCATTTATGGTATTCCTTTTCTCAACCTATCCGAACACCTGGACATTGTTCTTCCTTTTACTCAGATATCCCAAGCTTTCAAATCCAAAATCCTTGAGGGCACTGAGTTCAAGACTGAAGATCAGTGGGCAGCTATCAAAGGAAATAAGGCTCAGTATGAAAAATACCTGACTGCAAGGGCCGAATCCCTCACTCACAGAGCTCACCCACTCACCTTCTCTGAGTGGTTTATCATCCAGCACAAGAACTCTTGGGGATCCTTCATTTTGAAGGAAATTCGCATTGCCAGAGCTTTTCAGCTGTACAGTGACTTCTGTTACTTGAACAAAATTCCAGAAGTTCAGTTTTGCCAGTTCCATTCGCAGATTACTGTGCTGAAATCAGAAATCCCTCTCAACCTTCCTCTTAAGGTAGACTTTGTCTCTTTCAAGGTTGATTTTCCAGTTCTTCTGCCGAAGCTGCACTCTTTAGTATTTGATTCCGATGCTGGGTCACATGCTCTAGATATGTTTGCAAGACAGATGGGCAGGATGTCAGCCAAGCAGGGCAGATCTCCTTCCTTTTTGCGGTTCATCTTCAGAGAATACCACTCTGGCCGCATGTCTTCTCAGATCTTAGCTCCACTCATTTCTGAGTGTGAAAGACTCACCTCATCAGAATGGGAGCTTCTCTATCAGGCCTCTTATCAGCAATTGGAAGCTATCAATCAAGATCTAGTTAGTCAGAGGAAGCCTGCTCTTTCTGCAGAAGCTTTTATGGATCTAAATTCCATCGCACCCATACCAGAGATCTATGCTGTATGGGCATCTAGATATTCTGCTTTCTATGCCTTAAAGCAGGATCTGTTAAATCAAAAGATTCACTATCCAATTTTCTTGGACAGATTTCTCCATAGGGCCAGTTTTGGTAAGAGTACTTACTACAGATTCTTCTTGGACAAAACTCAGTATGGAGAATTCTTAGAGCAGCAAAGGCAACTCTACATTCAGAGGAACATCCCTTCCATGGGACCCTCCTTCTCAGTTGCCTCTGGCGTTTTTCTGCAAATTTTTGAGGATCTTGAGATCAAGGCATGGGCTGTTGTCTCACAGCATGCCTCCTTGTTATCTCCTCTGTATTATCTTTCTCCATCCTAATATAAATCTTTCTCTCTTCTTTGTCTCACAGCTTATCTTTTTGCTTAATGACAAAATGGGGGAGACAACTAAAGTAAATCTGAAAAACATATTTCATTTTTTGTATGATGTTTAGTATATTTTGTCATCATCAAAAAGGGGGAGATTGATGACCAAACTGTCCCCATAATAAATATTTCATTTATTTGTATATTAATTTTGATGATTAACAAAATAACACTAATGGATTACTTGAGCCTTGAGAACAGGAAATAAAAGAAAAATGAAAGTTCAAGACAACTGGTAAGTCTCATCTCACTTCTATCCAAGTCTTTGTATCGACTTCCTTGATAAGCAGAACGATTTCCTCTTTGACCGGGAAACTCAAAACAAATCGATATCGCAACGACTCTTTAAGATCTCGTAACGATTTCTTTAGAATTCGCAACGACTCTCTAGCCGTAACGATTTCTTTAGATCTCGTAACGATTTCTTTAGAACTCGCAACGACTCTCTGTCGTAACGATTTCTTTAGAGTTCATAACGATTTCTTTAGAACTCGCAACGACTCTCTGTCGTAACGATTTCTTTAGACCCCGTAACGATTTCTTTAGAACTCGCAACGACTCTCTAGCCGTAACGATTTCTTTAGATCTCGTAACGATTTCTTTAGAACTCGCAACGACTCTCTGTCGTAACGATTTCTTTAGAGTTCATAACGATTTCTTTAGAACTCGCAACGACTCTCTGTCGTAACGATTTCTTTAGACCTCGTAACGATTTCTTTAGAACTCGCAACGACTCTCTAGCCGTAACGATTTCTTTAGATCTCGTAACGATTTCTTTAGAACTCGCAACGACTCTATAGTCATAATGATTTCTTTAAGAGTTCATAACGATTTCTTTACAGTTCATAACGCCTTGCTTTGTGTAACGATTTCGTGTAACGATTTCCTTGTAACTCGTAACAACTTGATAGTCATAACGATTTCGTGTAACGATTTCCTTGTAACTCGTAACAACTTGATAGTCATAACGATTTCGTGTAACGATTTCCTTGTAACTCGTAACAACTTGATAGTCATAACGATTTCGTGTAACGATTTCCTTACAACTTGTTAGTCATAACGATTTCGTGTAACGATTTCCTTGTAACTCGTAACAACTTGATAGTCATAACGATTTCGTGTAACGATTTCCTTACAACTCGATAGTCATAACGATTTCTTGTAACGATTTCTTTAGAACTCGCAACGACTTGCTTGTTGTAACGACTTCATAAGTTATCACAACGATTTCCTTACAGTTCATAACGACTTGCTATAATTCATAACGATTTCATAAGTTATGAAGTCAGCAAGATTCTTTTTATCTAATTTCTTGATGCATCAGTATAATGCCTTTTAATAGCGTTGAAAAGTCAAAGTCATATCTTGTCCGTTGACTGCTATGCATTAAATGCTCTCTGATCGTATCTCCCATGCATGCAGACAATATCTTCCATTTTCTATGCTACTCTGTCTACGTACTTTTTTTAGACAGAAAGGAGCCTTGCTATATACTGCAATATCTGTTCCATCTCAACTAACAATAGACAGCAGTCTTAGCTGTCCTCTATTTATTGATGATATGCTTACAGATATTTGACAAGACTCTTCTGGACAACGTTGGACACAAGATACAAAGTTCTATGACATCTCTTTGGCGTGTACACAAGGATAAAAGACTGACGATCAGAAGCTTCCTTTGTGACCAGTCTAACGTACACAAGGATAAGAGACAACGGACACTTCAACGTTCGAATTTGAATCAGCAGTTTAAATAGAAGACTCAAGACGAAAAAGAAGGGAAGGAAGTGAGCAACAACGCTTGATTTTAGAAGAAGAAAGAAATCCATCTCTTCGAGTCTTCAGAACATTGAAGAAGAGCGAAGCTACCACTCCAACCTTGTTCTAAGCTCTTAGCTCTCTGTGCTCAAAAAGAATTTTCTCATTTTGTGAGAGCTTGTGTAGTCTTTGGAGAGAAAAACCTTGTTAAATCTCTTTCTCTCTCGGGGGCTTAGGAGCTTCAGTGTGTAGCTGGTCAAGCTAGAGTCTGAAGCCTGTTTCAACACCCTTTTCTTATTAGGTTGTGTTCCCTTCTGGACGAAGGAAGACCTGGTGGTATCCAGGGTGGTTGTTGTTCCCTTTAGGCTGAAGGAAGACCAGTTGAGGCTGGGTGTAAGGATCCTTAAGGGGGATTGTACCCTTGGTAGTGAAATCCTGAGATATTGCTCAGGGACTGGACGTAGGTCTCCTGTGGAGAGGAGTTCCGAACCAGGATAAAAATCCTTGTGTCTTGTGGGTGTGTTTTTTGTGTGATTGTTGTCTTATTTGCTCTAACTCACTAACCTTGTTGTTAAGTTGTGCAATCCTTTCAGTGAACAGATTTTAATTAGAAGATCGAAGTTTTTATTAACCCATTCACCCCCCCCCCCTCTGGGCTAGTTAGCTGGGCAACAATTGTTCCCCTTGGCTGGGAACATCTTCCAAAATCACTTCTTGTTGAGTAGCTACTTGCACCTCAACACTGACAACTGATTCAGTCAAATTTTCTGTATGGCCTGGTGTCATAGCTTCTTCTTCATCAAGTCCACCTGTTTCTGAAGTAACTGAGGTGGAGGGAAGAGAGTCCAAAACATCTCTTAAAATAGAGGCAACTATTGAGGTGGGCAAAGGATCCACCACACCTGCTACAGCTTCTTCCATTTGAACTTCTGGAGGATGAGATTCAACTTCTATAATAGGTGATCCTGAAATCTCTGCTTGGAGTTCCACTGAGGGTGCTACGGCTGCTGACTCTACTGCTACTGATCTTACCTCTAAAACTGCTGGAGGATCTGCTGCTTCTTCTTGAATCTCTGAGACAACTCCGATGATGGCCTCTCCCTCTGCCACAGAGGTCTTGGTCTATATCCCATTCTGCACTGAAAAACCACTTTTCTTAAGGTTCCTGGACCTTATAGACTGGCCCATCTTTTCCACAGCAGCTTCAGATAAATCAACTCCAAAATGCTTGAAAATATTGGTTAGGAGATGAGCGTAGGGCAAGGATACATTCATTTTGCTCTTTGTATCCCAGATTTGAGCACTAGCAAACTTCATTCTCTTCAACATGACTGCGGCCAAGTTAATCTCCTTATTCTGGATTACCCAGAACATCATATCCGAATCTGCCCTAGTGCAAGATGAGAAAGTAGCACTCCGGGGAACCACAATTTGGCAGATAATGAAATGGAGTAGACGGTTGAATGCAGACATTTGATTGATATCTAATTTTCCGTCTTTCAACCTGAAACCTGGACCTATAATGCCAAGACCCTTTGCTTCATCGTTCACAGTGTGAACCCCACTATGTCCAGATGTCTTCACTCCAAACAACGTGTGCAGGAGTTCAATTGGTCTACCTTAATTTGGATACCCTTAACAGAGGAGACAAGGGACCCATCCGCCTCTGACTTCAGACAAACGAAAAAGGCTTTCACCAGGTCGGGATAACTTACTTCGGAAAAGGTGGCAACATCCATCCACTGCATCCTTCTCAAAGCTTCTACTAAACTGCTCATGCCATTCTTCTCTAGATTCTGAACATCCACTGCCTTGTTTCCGCAAATCTTCGTCTTCACGAAGGTGAATCTTTCCTGCTGCTCTGCGGACAGGTACTCAACTTCCAGAGATCATCGGAGCGGCCATGGGTAGAGAGAAGGAAATGGTTCTGGAGAAGGGAATGATGGAAGAAATGGAAGCCCTCACGGGATTCTTCGCGGGAAGAAGAGAAAGCTTCAAATCTTGCAGAGAGTCGATGCCGGAATCGTTAGGGCATCAGCTTTGGGCGAACAAATAAAGGAAAAAGGGTAAAGGTGGAAGATGAGTCGTTCCCAGAACGATTTGACTAATTAGAATTACTTTATCGAAAACAGGAAGCGCCAAAAAGGCGGTAACGGCAGAAGACGACAAAAGGGTTTGACGAATCAAACTGCTTTTAACACAACAGCGGTCAATGAGGAGTAAGTAAGCTGAGTTTTGCTTAAAGTCAAGGGAAGAGAGAAAATTTTATTTAATCTAAAAAATTTATATGCCAATTTAAATACAGAAATCTTTTCACAAATTGCACATCCCTAATTCCCTTCTAAGAGATGTAAATCTCTCTTCAGGTAGGGCTTTTGTGAAGATATCTGCTAGTTGACCATTTGTATCTATAAAAGAAATTTCTAAGTTACCACTAGCTACATGATCTCGAATGAAGTGATATCTAACCTCAATATGTTTAGTCCTTGAGTGTTGCACTGGATTCTTGGTGAGGTTGATGGCACTTGTATTATTACACAGTAGTGGAATTGACTTGATATGAATGTCGAAATCCTCAAGTTGTTGCTTTATCCATAGGAGTTGTGTGCAGCAACTTCCAGCAGCAACATATTCTGCCTCAGCTGTTGATAGAGCTACTGAATTTTGTTTCTTGGAGGACCAAGATATCAGACATCCTGCAAGAAACTGACAACAACCACTGGTGCTCTTCCTATCTACTTTGCATCCAGCATAATCAGCATCAAAATATCCTACTAAATTTATTTCACAAGATTTTGGATACCAAAGACCTAAATCATGAGTTCTAGCTAAATATATGAATATTCTTTTCACAGAAATTAAATGAGACTCTCTAGGGTCTGCTTGATATCTAGCACACATGCATACACTGAATAAAATGTCTGGTCTACTTGCTGTTAAGTAAAGTAATGACCCTATCATGCCTCTATAGTTCTTTTGGTCTACCTTTTTACCATTCTGATCACTGTCCATTCTAGTTGATGTGCTCATTGGCATTGACAGTGGCTTCGCACCTTCAAAACCAAATTTCTTTAATAGCTCTTTGGTGTACTTGGCTTGACAGATGTGGGTGCCTTCCTTCCCTTGCTTGATTTGTAATCCAAGGAAGTAGTTTAGCTCTCCCATCATACTCATTTCAAATTCTCCCTGCATAAGCTTTTCAAAGTACTTGCAAAGAGATTCATCAGTAGATCCAAAAATAATATCATCTACATATATTTGCACAAGAAGTATATGTTTGACTTTAGATTTTATAAATAATGTACTATCTACTTGACCTCTAGTGAAACCATGATCTAATAAGAAAGTACTGAGCCTCTCATACCAGGCTCTAGGTGCTTGCTTTAAACCATATAGAGCCTTATGGAGTTTAAATACATGATTTGGAAATTCGGTGTCATCAAAACCTGGAGGTTGTTCAACATACACTTCTTCTTTGATAAATCCATTTAAAAAGGCTGATTTGACATCCATTTGAAACAATTTTAAATCTAATGCAGATGCATAAGCAAGTAAAATCCTAATAGCCTCAAGTCTAGCCACAGGTGCATAGATTTCATCGAAATCTATGCCTTCCTCTTGGGAATAGCCTTGAGCTACCAGTCTGGCCTTGTTCCTTAAGATTACTCCAGACTCATCCAGTTTATTTCTGAACACCCACTTGGTGCCAATAATTGAATGATTGGATGGTCTAGGAACAAGTGACCATACTTGGTTTCTCTTGAACTGATTTAGTTCATCTTGCATGGCTATTATCCATGATTCATCGGTTAAAGCTTCATTGACTGTCTTAGGCTCTATTTGAGAAACAAAGGCTAAATAATCACAAGGGATTACATTACCTCTTGTTCTTACCCCTACGGATGGATCACCAATAATATTCTCAGGAGGGTGATCTTTCTTATGTCTCCATTCTTTTGGAAGGTTTTCATGTTGAATTTCAGTCTGCTGCAGTTCTTCCAGAGGTGGATCTTCCTTGTCCTCAATTGAGGTATTCTTTAATTTTTCGGACAAGTCATCTGCATCATCAATGTCACTAATTTCTTCCTTTTTCAAGGAGGGGTTAGATTCATCAAAAATAACATGCACAGATTGTTCAATTAATAATGAGCGTTTATTAAAAACTCTATAACCTTTGGGTTTAGAAGTGTACCCCATAAAGATGGCTTCATCTGATTTGGCATCTAACTTACCAATGTCCCTTTTTCCATTACTGTGGATGAAACAAGGATATCCAAATATTTTGAAGTGACTGATCTTTGGTTTCTTTCCCTTGTAGAGTTCATAGGCAGTCTTCTTCAGAATTGGCCTGATCATTACCCTATTAATGATATAGCTTGCAGTGTTGATGGCTTCGGCCCAAAAATATCTTGGCAAGTCATATTCTGATAACATGGTTCTTGCCATATCCAAAAGAGTTCTATTTTTCCTCTCAGCAATTCCATTCTGTTGAGGTGTCCTTGGTGCTGAGAAGTTGTGCTCAATTCCTTGATCATTATAGAACTTTGCAAACTTTTCATTCTGAAACTCACCACCATGATCTGATCGGATAGATATAATGGTGAACTTCTGATCTTTCTGAACTTTCTTGCTGAAGCTGACAAAATTATCAAAGGTGTCATCTTTGTGCTCTAGAAAGGATACCCAAGTAAATTTTGAGTAATCATCAACTATAACAAATCCAAAATTCTTTCCTCCGAGACTGGTAGTCCTCATTGGCCCAAATAGATCCATATGAAGTAATTCTAATGGCTTTGAGGTGGTCACTACTGTCTTTGATTTGAAAGAGCTCTTGGTGTACTTTCCTCTTGCACAAGGTCTGCAGATGCTATCCATTTTTGAGTTGACCTTTGACAATCCTTCCACTAGATTTCTCTTTCTGAGCTTGTTCAATCCATCCAAGCTGCAGTGGCCAAGTCTTCTGTGCCACAGCTCTGTTGATTGATTTTTGCTGGCTGCCAAACAAACATCTTGATCCTTGAGTTCCTCGAGATAGAGAACATACAAATTTCTTTCTCTATATGCTTCAAATATGACTGCTCCATCCTTTAATATACTGCACTTTGATTCTTGGAACTGAATCTGATGGCCTTTGTCACACAACTGGCTGATGCTGATGAGATTGTGCTTTAATCCTTTGACCAGCATTACATCTTCAATAACTGATTTTCCTTTGATGTTCACGGACCCACTTCCTATCACTGTGCCTTTTCCATTATCTCCATAGGTGACTATTCCTTCTTCAGCTTGGAGATTAACCAAAATCTTCTGGTTGCCTGACATGTGCCTTGAGCATCCACTATCCAAATACCATTTGGATGCTCTTGAATTTCCCTGAAATTTAAACATTAAGTTTTAGGTACCCAAGTTCTTTTGGGTCCTGAAGGGTTAGTATCATTAATTTTTCCTTTTATTATCCATTTTTTATGTTTTGTTGGGCATGTTATTGCGATATGTCCTAATTTGTTGCAGTGATCACAGCAGGACAATTTTGTTACATTTTCTATATACTTGAACTCAGCTTTATATGCTATATCTTGTTCAGGTATAAACTTTAGTGTTGGATATGTTTTAGGGTAGACTATGGTTTCTTCATTATCTGGGGGTGTATATCCTAACCCATTTTTCTTCTTACCTGCTCTTCTAGCACCTTTTAATATTAGAGAGTTTTTACCATTAGTAAATTTCTCTAGTGTGCTTGATAGTTTATTATTTTCTTCATTTAAGTTTTTAACTTCTTTCCTTAATTCATCTGTGATTTCCTGTTTTTCCAATTTTGTTATTTGTTCATTCTTAGCTTTTAGGTCTTCACATAACAATTTATTTCTTCTTTTAAGTTCAATTATTTGTTTTTCTAATTCTTCATTTTCTGTTTTTAGATCTGAATTAGTGTTTTCTAAACAGATTACATTTTTCTTACTAACTTTAAGTAATTTGGATACTTCTTTATATTTATCATAAAGTTCATTAAAGGCACTTTCTAAATTATCAAAATCTGAATCATTACAGGAATCAAAAGAAGAGTCAGAAGTTACCTTTTCTTCGATGTTGGCCATGAGAGCCAGGTTGGCTTCTTCTCCATCACTGCTTGAGCTTGACTCACTGTCTGAGTCACTGTTGTTCTCCCAAGCAGCTGCCATTGTTCTTTTTATACTTCTTGAATTTTCTGAAATTATCCTTCTTCTTGTGATCATTCTTCTTGAGCATTGGACAATCTGCCTTGATGTGTCCAGGCTTTTTGCATTCATAGCATATCACTTCTCCTTTCTTCGAATCCTTTACTTCTGGTTTTCTGAAATCTTTATTTTTCTTGAAAAATCTTCTCCCAGACTGGAACTTCTTCTTCTTTGCTAGAATTCTTTGAAGTCTTCGAGACAGCATTGCTTCTTCATCGTCACTGTCCTTACTGCTTTCACTGTTGTCCAGTGATTCTTCTGATATGTCTTCATTGGCCTTGAGAGCATTTGATTGCTTCTTTCTGCTGGAGGATTCTCCCTATCTCTCCATATTTATTTCATGAGCCATAAGGGATCCTATTAACTTCTCCAATGACATTAGTTTTAGATCATTGGCTTCCTCAATGGCTGTTACCTTTGGAGTCCATGAGGATGGCAGAGATCTGAGGATCTTTCTGACCATATCTGGTACATCATAGACTTTTCCTAATCCAGCTAATCCGTTTGTGATATATGTGAATCTACTAAACATTTGGGTTATGGATTCACCTGACTGCATCTGGAATCTTTCATATTGAGTCACAAGAATGTCGATTCTTGTCTCCTTTACCTTATCTGTCCCTTCATAGGTGATCCTGAGCTTTTCCCACATTTCCATTGCGGATTTGCAGGCTGAAACTTTGTTGAATTCTTTCTTGCTGAGGGCACAACACAGGATGCTCTTGGCTTTGCAGTTTAAGGAGATTTTTCTTCTGTCTTCATCTGTCCACTGAGCCTTTGCATTGGTGACTAGAAGATCGCCTTCTTCTACAATGGATCATATCATGTAATTGTGCCCTTGTAGAAAGTACTCCATTCTTGTTTTCCAATAGGTATAATCTTCTCCATCAAACAAAGGAGGTCTGTTGACTGACTGACCTTCGAAATTACCTTGGGCTGCCATGAATCTTTACTCTTCAGATCGTTGGATCTTCTTCTTTGTCGAAGAGACTCGCTCTGATACCACTTGTTGCCCAGCTAGCTAGCCCAGAGGGGGGGTGAATGGGTTATTAAAAATTTGATCTTTGATTAATACCTGTTACTAAAAGGATTACACAACAACTTAAACAAGGTTAGAGTTAGAGGAACGAGACAGAAAACACACAAAAAACACAACCACAAGACACAAGGATTTTTATCCGGGTTCGGGACTCCTCTCCACAGGCGACCTACGTCCAGTCCCTGAGCAATACCTCAGGATTTCACTATCAAGGGTACTATCCCCCTCACGGATCCTTACACCCAGCCTCAACTGGTCTTCCTTCAACCTGAAGGGAAAACAACCACCCTGGATACCACCAGGTCTTCCTTCACCCAGAAGGGAACACAACTAATAAAAAGAAGTATAAGAACAAGCTTCAGGAACTAGCTCAAACAGCTATAATTCTGAAGCAAACAAGCCTTGAGAGAGAAGGAAATTTAACACTAGTTTCTCTCCAAAGACTACACTGGCTCTCACAGGAATTTCTTCTTGAACACTGAGAGCTAAAGAGCTAAGATGGATTGGAATGGAGTGCTTCGCTCTTGTTTTGAATCACACAAGACTTGAAGGATTGGCGATGCTTTCTTTTAGAATGATATTCTTCTAAAGTATGTTGTTGTCCTTCTCAGTCTTGAGTCTTGTATTTAAGCTTCTTCTTGAAATTTGAACGTTAAAGATCCGTTGTCTCTCATCCTGGTGTACGTTAGACAGGTCTGCAAGGAAGCTTCTGATCTTCAGTCTTTTATCCTTTAGTACACGCCACAGAAACATTTTAATATCTTGTATCTTGTGTCCAACGTTGTACAGATAAGTCTTGTCAGGTATCTGCAAGTATGTCAACAATAAATAGGAGACAGCTAGGGCTGTCGTTGATTGTTAGTCACAGTTTGGAAAAGATATTGCTAGTTTTAGCAAAGCTCCTTTCTGTCAAAATAAAGATGTAGACAGAATAGCACAATGCTGGAAGATATCGTCTGCATACATGAGAGATATGTTCAGAGTGCATTGAATGTATAGCAGTCAAACATACGAGATACGACTTTGACTATCCAACGGATATCAAAGAGTGTTGATATAATAATGAAATCGATATGAACAAAGCTGATGCCTTTATGACTTATGAAATCGTTACAAGTTCATAGGCAAATCGTTATTATAATAATGAAACCGTTATAAGCATTTATGAAATCGTTGTGAAATACAAATCGTTGCATTTCTAAAGAAATCGATATGAGACTCTTAACAAATCGTTATGAGATGCAAATCGTTCTGAGTTCTAAAGAAATTGTTTCGACAAGCAAATCGTTACGAGGTCTAATGAAATCGTTACGAGAACTTAAGAAATCGTTACAGCTAGAAAGTCGTTGTGAATTCTAAAGAAATCGTTACGAGAACTAAAGAAATCGTTACGGCTAGAAAGTCGTTGTGAGTTCTAAAGAAATCGTTACGGCTAGAAAGTCGTTGTGAGTTCTAAAGAAATCGTTACGAGAACTAAAGAAGTCGTTCCGGCTAGAAATTGTTGTGAGTTCTAAAGAAATCGTTACGAGAACTAAAGAAGTCGTTACGACGGACAAGTCGTTACTCTAAAAGAAATCGTTGCGATGTCTTATAGAATCGTTACGACAGTCAAGTCGTTACGCTTTCAAAAGAAATCGTTGCGGTGTCTTATAGAATCGTTACGACGGTCAAGTCGTTACGCTTTCAAAAGAAATCGTTGCGGTATCGATTTGTTTGAAACATCACGACTTTTCGGTCAGAAAGGAAATTGATCATAATACTTATGAAATTGTTATGAACTTATAAAGGAATCGTTCTGATTATCAATAGAAGTCGTTATGAAGTATGAAGAAGTCGATGCAATGACTTGGGAAAAATTATGAAGTGAGAGTCTTACCTGATTGTCTTGAACTTTCTTTTACTTTTATTTCCTGTCCTCAAGGCTCAAGTAATTCATTAGTAATGTTTTGTTAATCATCAAAATTAATATATAAATAAGTGAGTTAATTTATATGGAGAAAGTTTGGTCATCACCTCTGAGTCCCTTCTTAACCCGAGGTACTGCCGGCTTGTTTACCTTAAATCCAATTTTAAATGAAACTCTAAGTTATCCCAAATTCAGGACTCATGTTAGTAATCTATTGAATTTCTTGAATATTCTCTTGTTAATATGTTAGAAAGCACCAACTAGTGTTTAGTTAAGATTTAATCCAGAGTTTTCTACCCTTTTGTGGATGATTATCTACTATTGGATTGTCAATAAGTATGCTTAAGGGGTTGCGGATCCCAAAGGATGATCTTTATGCTAGGTTAGAGGACCCGGTCTAGTCCTGGGAAGATCTCGAATGCTCTTACTATCCAATTGTACCATATGGAGAGTGATGATCAGGTACGACATACGCCACACGTGCGTGCGTGCTCTCGATTACACTTGTCTCACAATTTCATTTCATGTTATTACGTGTGTGTTTTTCATGATAAACATTCTCATGTTATTTCGTGCTTTTTATTCATGAAAGAGTGATTAGAAGCCAACTTCCTAAGATAATTATCTAGCTTCACTCTGACTATCCATGATCTCATGATATTCTCGTGTAATTCTATTACGTGAACTCCTGTACTTGCCACTTCAGCAATTTGTACACCTCAATTATTGAACATATACACATATCATATCGTTGTTTATCATTTCTATAGATTAATTATTTCCCCTTAACTACTGGCTTGTGATTTAGAGTGATTAGGGTAACCTATTGGGCATTTTATGTTCATTATTGCTAGTAACGTTTTTCAGGAAATTTCAAAGCTTGTGTAAAGTGGGCGGGACGCATGCCGAGCAACTAAACTCCTCGTGATCCAAGTGAGTGCTCTTTCACTATTATTTGTCATGCCTCGGCTTCTTCCACTACTATAACATCAGGGCGTGATAGGTTATCAGGCAGGTGCCACAGGAGGAGCCTGCAGTGCAGTAGCAACATAGGGTGCCCCGGTACCTCTGTTGGTGCAGCAAGGACCACAAAATCAGCACAATGGAGTGGCGCCCCCACCTCCTTCACGTGTAGTCCCAGATCAGGACTGGGCCAAGTTCTTTGAGGGGATGGTGTAGTTCTACACTCAGCACTGTGATGCGTTGATAGCTCAGGGTGGTCATGCTAGGGTGTTGAGGGAGCTCCCGTAGTTTCAGCCTCCCTAGTTTGAGGGACAATTGGATCCAGATGCAACTGGGCTGTGGCTCGACAATATGGAGCAAACGTTTCATTCCATGGAGTGTGCTGACGAGGAGAGGGCCCTGCTGACTAGCTACTAGTTGCAAAGTCAAGCCCTTGCATAGTGGACTTCAGAGTGGGAGACTACCTTCCGATGTCTCCCACTCAAGTAGATTTCTTGGAGGGAGTTCATGGCTGCTTTTAAGAGAGCTTACCATTCCACTTATGTCAGGAAAGAGAGGTTCTACCAATTTCTAGAGCTAACCTAGGGAGAGATAATATTTTTACAATATTGAGCCAAATTTGTAGAGTTGGGACGATATATATGCACCATAGATTATGATAGATGAGGACCTTTGGACTCAATAGTTTTTCAAAGGGTTGAGACCAGAGCTCAGGTAGGCACTGATTGTTGCCCATGTCACTGACTTAGACGTGGTCTACCAGATAGCGGCAGCCTTGAAGATAGACTCTTTCAGGACTTAGGAGTAGGCTTGAGTTGTTCAGTCTTAGGCAAGTCCGTCTTAATAGAGGTCATGCAGCTGCCTCCGAGGGCTTCGACCTCATTCTTGTCATCTTCCCCAGAGACGTCTTTGAGGTCAAGGTTTAGGAGGAGGTTTCGGAGAGGTGGTTCGGACAAGAGGTATCTGAGCAAAGGTAAATCTTAGCTGAGAGTGACTAGTAGTCTAGTGTACAGTCCTTACAGTAGGTCAGTGTTATTTTGCAAGAGGTGTTACAAGTATGACCAATAGGGTCACATGGCATGGGACTACCCTTTGTTGTTGCGGGACTTCTAATAGCAGTAGACTCAGCCACAGTTTTGCCCACAACAGTAGACCCAGCTAGCAGCAGTCACATTAGCACCATGCCTCTAGTTTTAGGAGATAGAGATCTAGAGGGCACGTCATGCGCTTGACCAGAGTCGAGGCAGAGGTAGCTCACCTTGTGGAACATATCGTGACTATACTTGGTTGTGAAGCTAGAGTTTATTTTTATTCCAGTGCTTCCCACTCGTTTATATCTGAGGATTTCTTGGACATTATTGAGGAGGCAGACATAGAAGTGACTTGTGACTTGGTAGTGGAGCTATCGACTGGAGATTTTATGGTCACCTCATATCGTCTTGAGGAGGTATCAGTTTAGCTTGAGGGTTAGAGTTTGCCAGTCTGTTTATACAATATGTAGCTTGGGATTATGATGTGATATTGAGCATGGATTGGCTCCAGCATTGTGGTGTAGTTGTGGACTGTCGGAAGAAGAGGGTATACTTTCAGACACTCGAAGGACTCACCTTTTACTTCCAGACTATTGTGTCTTCTTTTTCCCACTTTTTTATTTCTACTATTCGAGCCCAGAGATTGCTTGAAGGTGGACTCCAGTGATTCCTTGCTTCAACAGTGCTTGTTGATCAGTCACCACAGAGTGTGGAGGACATTCTAGTGTGTGTGAGTTTCCTGATGTGTTTCTAGATGACTTGCCAGGATTGCCACTGCATCAGGAGATTGAGTTCACTATTGACTTGGTACCAGTTACTTTGCCCATAGCTCAGGTACCATACTACATGGCACTAACAGAGTTGCGAGAGTTGAAGCAGCAATTGAAGGAGTTATTGGAGAAAGGCTACATTTGTCCTAGCTTTTCTCCTTAGGGATCCCCTATTTTATTTGTGAAGAAGAATGATGGCAGTTTAAGGTTGTGTAGCTGAATTAGGTGACTATCAAAAATAGATATCCTCTACCTAGGATTGATGATCTTTTTGATTCTCTACAGTTAGCTTGAGTCTTCTCGAAGATTGATTTAAGGTCTGGTTATTATCAGCTCTGCATTAGAGATTCAGATATTGAGAAAATTGCTTTCAAGACCAGATATGAGCACTATGAGTTCCTGATGATGCCTTTTGGGCTCATCAAAGCACTAGTAGCTTTTATGAACCTAATGCATAGAGTCTTCTACCAGTAGCTGGACTAGTTTGTCATGGTGTTTATTAATGACATTCTGGTGTACTCTACTTCTGATGAGGAGCATGCTCAGCACCTTAGAATAGTACTTCGAACCCTGAGCAATCACCAACTATATGCCAAATTCAGCAAGTATGAGTTTTGGTTGCAAAATGGGTATTTCTTGGAACATATGATCTCAGGTGATGGAATCTCAATGAATCCAATGAAGGTTGAGTCAATGCTTTAGTGGGAGAGGCCTTGTACTATATTAGAGATAAGAGCTTCTTGGGTATGGCTAGCTATTATTGCAGATTTATCAAAGACTTTTTCACAAATTGCAGCATGGAGTTGATGAGGAAGAGAGTACTCTTTGTGTGGTCAAAGTAGTGTGAGCAGAGCTTCATGGAGTTGAAGTGACTGCTTACTTCAGCGCCAGTTCTTGTGTTACATTCAAATTCAGAGGTTTTGAAGTCTACACAGATGCTTCTAGAGTTGGTTTGAGAGCAGTATTGATACAGTATGGCTAGGTAGTGGCTTATGCTTCACCTACCCACAACTTGGAGTTAGTAGCAGTGGTTTTTACTTTGAAGATCTAGTGACACTACTTTTATGGAGTTAGGTTTATTGTGAGGACTGACCACCAGAGCCTGAGATATGTATTTTCTCCAAAAGATCTCAATTTGCGATAGAGACAGTGGATGGAGTTCCTGAAAGACTATGAGTTCTGCATTGAATATCAGCCTCGAAAGGCTAATGTTGTGGCAGATGCACTGAGTAGGAAGGCCCAGATCAGCCATCTCAGGTTGAGGGAGTGGCAGCTGTGGTAGTGTATGGCAGAGAGGTCCTTCAGTTTCTCCAGTGGGCGGGAGACTTGTGTGCTAACCAGTTCGTCTTTTGCACCAGCAATGGTTCATCAGGTGATTGAGGCACTGCGAGCAGATCCAGAGCCATACATCGTGCTGGTGATGCCAAAGGTAGAGCTTGAGGAGGGCAGGATTGTGGGATTTAGTGGCAGATTGTACATTCCAGATGGGGAGCCTGTGAGGAGAGCTATTTTGCAGTAGGCCCATGGTTCCCAGTACTCTATTCATCTAGGGTAGACCAAGATGTATCACAGTCTGAGATGTCTATTTTGGTGGCTCGAGATGAAGAGAGATATAGCAGATTTTGTGGCCAAATGCTTGATTTGCCAACAAGTGAAGGCTAAGTGCTAGCACCCAAGAGGTCTTGTACAGCCTTTAGAGATTCCTATATAGAAGTGGGACCATGTGATGACAAATTTTATAGTTGGATTTCCAAGGACTTATGGAGGCTAACAGTATTTGGGTGATTGTTGATAGATTGAGGAAGATTGCCAGATTCCTATCGATTATAACTGACTAGAGTGTTAGCAGGTTGGCCAGATTGTATGTGGAGTGCGTTGTCCCTTTGCATGGTGTGCCGATCTCTATTGTGTTAGATAGAGATCCTTGCTTCACATTAGGCTTTTGGCGCAGTTTCCAGAGAGCTTTGGGCTCAGAGTTGGCTTTCAGTTCAGCTTACCACCCTCAATCAGATGGACATCGGAGACAACCATTCAGACTCTTGAGGATATGCTACGAGCTTCTTGTCTCGAGTGGCAGGGGTTCTTGGGTAGCACTCATACTACTGGTAGAGTTTGCATATAATAATAGCTATCATTCCAGGGTTCTTGGGCAGCACATATTCTATTAGAAGTCCATAGTGTGTTTCATGTTTCCATGTTACAGTGATATATTCTAGATGAGTCATATATTCTTTAGAGCACAGAGTGAACAAAGGTGAACCCAAAGTTGACAGTACTTGAGTATCTTGTTCGCATTAAGGATCACAACAAAAGGTGAGGAACAAGGTGATCCCATTGGTTAGAGTTGTGTGGCAACAACATTCAGGTAGCAAGTCGACTTGGGAGCGAGGATTAGATGGGTAAATAGTTTCCTCATTTGTTTGAGTATGTTCCTTCTTTCCCTTTTTATTGTTCAATTTCGAGGACTTTATTTAGCGGGGGAGGGGGGGGAGGATGTGATACCTTGGGCCATTTTGGACCCTTATTGGGCCCTTTGTGGATCTTTGGGTTGACGGCATAGTCGAATGTCATTAACCTCATGTTGAAGACAAGATAGTGTGCCATTGGAAGTCTATTGATGGTATGAGATGTTGTTATCTATTAGTGTTGATAGCTATCTATGTTGTCATCTACTTGAGTATGTTTCCGAGTGTTTCCTAATGCATGGTTGACGATAGTCTATATTAACATCAAGTTGAGTTGGTAGACCTTGACGGTGGCTGATGTTGATGTCTATATGGATGGATCTATTTTTTATATAGGGCACCCGAGACTCATTTATCTCTCCACCTCCTCTCTCTCCTTCTGCTTCTCCTACTACCTTCAGCGGCTGATGGAGGCTCTATACGCAAGCTGCTGGTGTCCGTGGTTTGGGCTTTTTCTTCACATTTTTCTGTTGTTTAAGGTAGGGACTAATCCTCGTATCCCCATTGTTATTTCTACAATGTTGTATGTGAGTATCATGCTATGGAATCGTGTTTTGGGGGGATTATTCATGTTGGGATAAAGTTGTTGCATCAGATGATCTGTTCGTTATTCTGTTGTTTTTTGACCATTTGTGTGTGTGTAGAGATCTGGGGATGAGTTCCCCATTGTTGGCTTTGTGTAATAATCATGGTTTTGCCTTAGGAAGAGGGCTAAACCCATTGCTGCTTCTAGGTGTCGATGAACTTGATGACAACACAGGTTGCTATCTAGTTCATTGTTGTTAGCAGGCTCTACCACCATCAACCTCAGTCAGCGAAAGTCGATGCTGCCATCTACCTGCGGTGACTAGTAGTGCACCCAGTGCAGTTTCTAGTGTTTTTCTTGACTTTGTGGAGTCCACCTTATTGCACGGTGTTACTAGATGTTGAGAGTGTCTCCGTCTATGTTACTTGTGTTCTGTTCTTGTGGTTGTACTATGTATGTTTTTACCTGGGTGTTGAGTGTGACTCCACCTGGACGACTGGCTTGAGTTAGTCTGTCGGTGAGCCTAAGTGTCGAGAGCTTCTCTATCTAGTCCGTACCGCTTGTGGCAGTTTCGAGTCGGCATAGGGAAAAATCGGCTAAGGATCAGATGAGGGAGATCATTTGGGTGTGCACATGTGGCTAGAGTTGGAGGACTGTATGGTGTCAAGGCGTTAAGCCATATGCCCTAGCTGGTTCGACCTTGTGAGTGTGACTTGTACTTATGTTGTGTGATTAGCACTAGTTTTTGTGTGTTTGCCTGTGAGGTACTAGTGTGGCTCTTCTCCTTGAGAGAAGGGAGTATTGCACCATTGTTTCCATTACATAATTGAGTTGTAGTACCTACTTTTACTTACTGCAGTGTTTACTTCTAGTTGTGTTTTCCTTACCTACCCTTAGTTGTATTGTTATTTTTACCTATGGGGTTAGTGTCCCTATTGCGCCTTGAGTATAGACTCACTCTCTTTCCTTTCAATTGAGGCACCATCAACTCAGGGCGCAGACACTCAGAATCTTTCTAGTGGTCCTGCCTAATAGATAGCTTTTGAGAGAAGAGTATGTGCCTCATTGTACTTTTCTTTTGACTGTACATGTACTCTGAGTTGTACACATTATGTTGTTATATATATTTGGAAGTTCTGGCTTGCACTAGTTGTGGTTCAATTTCTTATATGGCTTCTTCATACTTTTTATTAAACCTTTCCGAGCTTCGGCTCATAGGTGGTTGTTTAAGATTCAAGTATATTAGTTGGGTATCTGATATCTTGGATCCTGGGCCATTACATCAAAAGAGGAAACAACTTGAGCGAACACCACCAGTGTTGGCCTAGAGAGATGGCAAATCAAGAAAGGGGGGTGAATTGATTAGCAGCAGAATTTGGCAATTTTAGAAACTTTTGCAAACTTAGATGCAGAACCCTAAATATAGTAAAAAAAATCCAATTGAACTAGCGTCGCGCAATTGAGATGGAAGAGGGGTTAAAAGACAATGAGCAAGCACACAATGTACCTGAAATTTTTTAAGGTGGTTCGGAATACATCCATATTCAACACTGCACCATTTTGTTTCAATGGGTACAAAACATAAAACCCACCACACATCTTGGTTTTCTCAAAAACAAAAAAAATGCAACCACACAACAAAGCTTTAGAAAGAATATTTTTTTGTTGCAAGTAGAATCACCACTATTAGCCACATATCTATTTGTTGTAACCGTTCAAATAAATTCACATGAAATGGATGCACAAAAAGATATAAAATGTCACATCCTCTTGTCTATTCAAGAGTATTTGACTTGTCAAAAGATTTCTGATTTGGATTGCTAGCTTAGCTAAAAAGTCATCACAACTCAACAAGTTAGTCTTATAATTGAAAAAGGCTGCAAATGAAAGAATTAGTAATCAAAACACCAACAAATACTTGATACACAACAAGGGTAATTAGTGTAGTCATTAATCATATAAGAACAACTGACAATCAAAATGAAATACAACTAGTAGTTGAAGTTAAGCATAACTAGCAATTGAAGTGGTAATCGAAGCAAGACATACCTAGTAATCGAAGTGGTAATCAAAGCAAGACATACTTGGTAATCAATATTCCATCCAGGGGCGGACGCAGGATGAAATATAAAAGGGGGCCGAAGTAAGAAAATATTAAAGTAAAATAAAATATAAGGAATTTGAAATTTTTTAAAAAACTTAATACAGAAAATAAAAATAATAAAAAGAGCCAAAATAGTGGGGGGGTCATGGTCACCCCCACCATTAACGTGGGTCTGCCTCTGATTCCATCTAGTAATCAAAATGAATAGTCAGATAATCGATACCACAACTATTATTCGGAATGAATAATTATGTAATCGACTATCACAACTGATAATCAGAATGAATACATAAGTAATTATCAATACCAGAACTGATAATCAAAGTATAAAATAGGTAATTGATTCCTCAACTAATAATCAAAATGAGTGTTCCTGTAATCGAAGCAAATGTTCTGGTAATCAAAGCAAGTAGATTGGTAATGGATACAAGTAAACTGGTAATCGATATATCAATTGTTTGTGCAATTCTTCTAATAACCGATGTACCGATTATATGAACCAAAACTTCGATTAGCTTCAAAAAATTCAAGCAAAAGACTTATGTTGACCAAGCATAAGGAATCGGTCAAACTAACTCGTAGCTTCTTGCATTCTAGCACTTGTAAGATTGACCAACATTCATCTCTGACTTTTTATTAAAGATATCATCAGACACAACTATTTAGACATCATCAAAAATATACATATCAACAACCGATCATCCCTTCCTCAGAAGCCTTCAGTGGACCCACCAGAGGAGGAATTTGTATTTGCCCTCCCTTCCCCCATTTCCAAGCCTTGAATATCTAACCCCAGTTGTTGTTTCTATAGAAGCAGTCCCCATATTCTTTGATGAGCTTGGGGTGCCCTGCGTGGAGCTGGAGGTGCTGAACGAGCTGGAGTAGGGGGGCAAAGAAGCTGCAACTGAGCCAGTATCATGTAGATCCACCGAGCATACGAGCAGAGGATCCAGTGGCAGAGGCACGATGTGAAGCACCTCAGGGACGTCTCCCATTGGAACCAGACCTATGACAAGGTCGTGGATTTGATGGCAAGGGCGATGTGCAACATCCACACGCCAAGTGGAGTTTGTCATTCTGTTTTCAGAGTCCTCATGTAACACCCTCCTCCGACTTCACACACACACATACATATAACCTTTGATCGGAAGAGGGGTTATGCTGACAAATTTTCGTTATGGGCAGACAAATCCATGAAATGCACAAAACTGGCAACCCATTCCACAAAGAGGTCTTTGAACATATTATACATCACAAGGTAACAAAGTACTAATACCCATTATTTACAAGAGCCAAGTTTCTCTCTCTAATTTAATACAACAACAACTCAAATAAAAGAAAACCTACTAAAACTATGCTATTCTTCTTTATCTCTTTATCATCTGCAGCGGAATTGAGATTCATCTGTAGCTAAGATTATTCACACCTTCAATCTGAAAGGGTTGGAGGAAACAAGGCATGATTCGAAGGACTCAGTAGGTGAAAGTAGGCACATATGGATCAAAACACATTTGCTCATGAATTTCATACTTAACAGAAACATATAGCTCAAATTGAATTCATAATGAGCTCAAACAAAATTACATAATAAGAGTCATATTCGTCTTTCAAATTTCAGACCATAACTTGATTTGGAAACAAATTCGACAGGCATCACTGCTCTTAAGAGGTTACTAAATAGACGTAAATATATCCTCAGTGCCTAGGCGATTCCAGAACCTTAGATCTTGTTCATTGCGCAGAAGGCCCACGGGTCGTGAACTTCTTTTCTCGGAGAAGAAGCAATGACGGTATCTGAGGAATAAGCATCGGCTAACTCTGTGCCAGCAGCCGCGGTAAGACAGAGGATGCAAGCGTTATCCGGAATGATTGGGCGTAAAGCGTCTGTAGGTGGCTTTTCAAGTCCGTCGTCAAATCCCAGGGCTCAACCCTGGACAGGCGGTGGAAACTACCAAGCTGGAGTACGGTAGGGGCAGAGGGAATTTCCGGTGGAGCGGTGAAATGCGTAGAGATCGGAAAGAACACCAATGGCGAAAGCACTCTGCTGGGCCGACACTGAACAAGATCTAAGGTGCTGGAATCGCCTAGGCACTGAGGATATATTTACGTCTATTTAGTAACCTCTTGAGAGCAGTGATGTCTATCGAATTCGTTTCCAAATCAAGTTATGGTCTGAAATTTGAAAGACAAATATGACTCTTATTCTGTAATTTTGTTTGAGCTCATTATGAATTCAATTTGAGCTATATGTTTTTGTTAAGTATGAAATTCATGAGCAAATGTGTTTTGATCCATATGTGCCTACTTTCACCTACTGAGTCCTTCCGACTCATGCATTGTTTCCTCCAACCCTTTCAGATTGAAGGTGTGTATAATCTCAACTACAGATGAATCTCAATTTCGCTGCAGACGATGAAGAGATAAAGAAGAATAGCATAGTTTTAGTTTTAGTAGGTTTTCTTTTATTTGAGTTGTTGTTATATTAAATTAGAGAGAGAAACTTGGCTCTTGTAAATAATGGGTATTAGTACTTTATTACCTTGTGATGTATAATATGTTCAAAGACCTCTTTGTGGAATGGTTTGCCAATTTTGTGCATTTCACAGATTTGTCTGCCCATAACGAAAATTTGTCAGCGTAACCCCTCTTCCGATCAAAGGTTATATGTGTGTGTGTGTGTGAAGTCGGAGGAGGGTGTTACAGAGGTGGTATCAGAGCAAGGTTATGGGTGATAGATATCTCTGTGACCATTTTCACAAAGAAAATAAATAAAATATTTGTGTGTATTCTAGAATCTCTAAAGATCATTTTGGTTCTTAAAATGTAAGTGGTTAGTATGAATTAATTGGATATGTTTGATGGTGTTCCAGGAAATGGCAGACAAAGGGAAAGCTATCGACACATCCAGTGAGGATAGACATGAGGAAATTAAAGAAGGTTCTAGGGGGGAAGTTCCCAATATTCCATTGGCCGGAAATTCTCATGAAGGAAGTACTGGGACTCCTGATTTTGCTACTTTTATGCAGTCGTTTCAGGGGTTAGTGAAAACTTTGATGAAGAACCAACAGGACATGAGTGGAGAAAGGATTTCTGGAGCATCGTTGTTAGAGAAATTTAAGAAGATGGGACCTCCATCCTTCAAAGGAAGTAGCCAACCTGAAATTGTAGAAGGATGGGTTAGAGAGATGGAAAAGATATTTAAGGCAATTAGATGTGAAGAAGAAGACAAAGTCACATTGGCGACTTATATGCTTCAGGATAGAGCTGATGAATGGTGGCAATCTATCATGAGAAATGCATTTAGAAATAGAGAAGATAACATTAATTGGGGAGAATTCCTGAGAGAGTTGTATGAGAAATACACTCCACCACATATCAAGGATAGGAAAGAAGTGGAATTTTTGCAATTGGAACAAAAAGACATGATGGTGGAGGAATATGAAACAAAATTCACTGAGCTGGAAAAATATGCACCACACATTTGTGATAATGAACTCAGAAGGGTAAAGAAGTTTGTGAGAGGATTGAAACCCAGTATGAGGAGCAGGGTAGCTCCACTAGATCCCCAGAGCATGGAAATAGCACTAAAGACTGCATTTATAGTGGAATTTGAATTTATGGAATATATGAAAAACAAAGAAACCAATGGGGGTAAGAAGAAAAATGTGTATACCAAGGAAACAAAAGGTCAGAAGCGAAAGGTTGATTCAACCAAGCAGCAGGGAGAACAGAAAAAGAGTTGGCCCGTGTGTGCTCAATGTGGAGGAAGACACCCCGATGATGAGTGCTGGAAAGTAACAGGGAAATGTTATGGATGTGGTCAGAAAGGGCATATGATTAAGGACTGTCCACACAGAGTAGACCAGTCAAAAGCGCAGAAGCCACAACCCTACTTTCAGCAAGCCCCAAGACAACCACCTAAGGGACCAACTAGAGTCTTTGCTTTGACAAAGGAGGAAGCCCAAGACACCCCTACTGTAGCTGAATGTATTCTCCTGACCGAAAATATGTATGCTAGAGTGTTATTTGACCCTGGAGCTACTCATTCTTTTATTTCTCGAGTATTTGTTAATTCTATATCTCAGAAACCAGAGAAGAACTGGTCAAATAGCTATTCTTACTTCTGCCATCCCTAAAGTAAATTTGAAAATAGGAGAGCATGAACTTACCGCATATGTACATGTACTGGATAACATGCAAGATTTTGACATTATATTGGGAATGGATTGGTTAGCAGAAAATCATGCAATATTAGATTGCCATAAGAAAGTTTTAACATTTAAAAGGCCAGGATTAACAGATTTCAGCTATACATGCCCAAAGAATAATGGAAACAAGATGACTATATCAGCACTTAAAGCCATGAATTGGCTGAGAAATGGTTGTCAAGGTTATCTGGCAAGTGTGATGGCCATATCAAATGAGCATAAACATGTATCAGTTCAAGATATTGATGTTGTAAAAGAATTTCCAGATGTCTTTCCTAATGATTTATCTGGATTACCTCCAATTAGAGAAATTGACTTTACCATTGAACTTTTACCTGAAACTTTATCTATATCCATAGCTCCATATAGAATGGCACCAGCTGAGTTGTCAGAATTAAAGAAGCAGTTGCAAGACTTATTAGACAAATGTTTTATTAGACCAAGTGTGTCACCATGGGGAGCACCGGTATTGTTTGTGAGAAAGAAAGATGGATCCCTCAGATTATGCATTGATTATAGGAAGTTGAATCAAGTTACAATCAAGAACAAATATCCATTACCAAGAATTGATGACTTATTTGATCAACTTCAATCTGCCACAATATTCTCTAAGATAGATCTAAGGTCGGGATACCATCAATTGAGAGTTAAAGAAGATGATATTTCCAAGACAACATTTAGAACCAGATATGGACATTATGAGTTTTTAGTACTTCCATTTGGACTTACTAATGCACATGCAGTATTTATGGATTTGATGAACAGGGTATTCCAGCCTTATTTGGATAATTTTGTGGTGGTATTTATAGATGATGCGTTGATATATTCATCTAATGAAGAAAAACACAAGGAACATTTGAGAGTTGTACTACAAACCTTAAGAAAACATCAATTGTATGGTAAGTTAAGTAAATGTGAGTTTTGGCTCAAGGAAGTGAAATTTTTGGGTCATGTGATTTCTGGAAAAGGTGTGGCTATAGACCCGAGTAAAGTTGAAGTAGTTCTGAACTGGGAAAGACCTAAGAATCCATCAGAGATTCGAAGTTTCTTGGGATTAGCTGGCTACTATAGAAGATTTATTGAAAGTTTTTCTTCTATAGCTATGCCTTTGACTCAATTAACCAGAAAAAAAATACCTTTTGTGTGGAATGAGAAATGTGAGGTCAGTTCTCAGGAATTAAAAGGGAAGCTTACCACAGCTCCGATTCTTACTTTACCTCAAGGATCGGGAGGATTTACAGTCTACACGGATGCATCTCAAAAAGGAATCGGATGTGTGCTTATGCAACATGGAAAAGTGGTAGCATATGCTTCTAAACAACTGAAAGATAATGAAAGGAATTATCCAGCCCATGATTTAGAATTAACAGCAATCATACATGCTTTGAAGATCTGGCGCCACTACTTATATGGGGAACAATTTAAAGTTTATACAGACCATAAGAGTTTAAAGTACATATTTTCTTAGAAGGAACTGAATCTAAGACAAAGGAGATGGTTAGAATTTTTGATGGATTATGATTTTACAGTGAATTACCATCCAGGTAAAGCTAATGTAGTTGCTGAAGCTTTGAGCAGAAAGAAATCAAGAGCACTACAATTGCACCAACTGTGGAAAGAAATGACAGATCTAATTGATTACTCACCTAGGTGTGGTGCAGAAAATCTAATATTGGCACAATTGACAGTAAGGTCAGTATTATTAGATAAAATTAGTGAAGCACAGAACCAAGATCAGAAACTAAAAGAGATGGTAAACAAACCAGGATACATCAAAGATGGTCAAGGGATAATTAGATTTCAAAATAGAATATGCATACCGGAGAATGAAGAAATTAAAAATGAGTTATTGAAGGAAGGGCACAAATCTCAGTATTCGATTCATCCTGAAAGCTCTAAAATGTATCAAGATCTGAAAAAAGCAGTTTTGGTGGCATGGAATGAAAAAGGACATAGCAAAATTTGTGAGTAAATGTCTGACATGTCAACAAATAAAGGCTGAGCACCAGAAGCCAGCAGGGCCTATGCAACTAATTGAAATTCCAATATGGAAATGGGAGCAGATAACCATGGACTTCGTAATGGGTTTGCCAAAGATAAGGAAGAAGCATGATGCTATTTGGGTAATTGTGGATAGATTAACTAAATCGGCTCATTTTCTAGCAATTATAAAGACACAATCATTAGAAGATTTGGCTCAATTATATATAAAGAAAATAGCGAGTCTTCATGGAATTCCTTTGTCAATAATTTCAGATAGAGATCCAAGGTTCACTGCTAGATTTTGGAAAAGTTTGCAGGCAGCCATGGGCACACAATTAAAATTTAGTTCAGCATATCATCCACAAACCGATGACCAATCAGAAAGAACTATCAGAATACTCGAAGATATGCTAAGAGCCTGTAGTTTGGATTGGCGTGGTAGCTGGGATGATTACCTACCCTTGATTGAGTTTGCATACAATAATAGTTATCATACAAGTATTGGAATGGCACCATATGAGGCATTATATGGTAGACCCTGTAGATCACCCCTTTGTTGGGCAGAAGTGGGAGAAAAGAGTCTCATTGGGCCAGAATTAATTCAGAACTGCTCAGAGAATATTAAATTAATCAGGAAGAGATTACTAATAGCTCAAGACAGACAGAAGAAGTATGCTGATAGGAGAAGAAGGCCCCTGGAGTTTAACATAGGTGATCATGTATTTCTAAAGATCTCTCCAACCAAAGATATCATGAGATTTGGTAAGAAAGGAAAACTCAGTCCAAGATATGTAGGGCCTTTTGAAATATTGCAGAGAATAGGAGAAGTAGCATATCAGTTAGCTCTACCGCCCTCTTGGTCACACATTCATGATATATTTCACATATCTATGTTAAGGAAATACATAATGGATCCTTCTCATATAATCAGTTATGAAGATGTGGAAATACAGTCAGATTTAACCATTCAAGAAGAACCAGTAAGAATATTGGACAGGAAAGAACGGGTCCTCAGAAACAAAGCAGTTTCTATGGTGAAGATCTTATGGAAAAACACGTTCATCGAAGAAGAAATGTGGGAATTAGAGTAAGAGATGAAAGAAAAGTATCCACAACTATTCGGTGCAAGTAAATTTTACCAATTTCGAGGACGAAATTTATTTTAACAGGGGGAGAAATGTAATACCCTCGAATTTTAAATATCATGATTTACTTATAAATTCATGTTTATGCAAACTGATTAGACTTAAATTGAGATATTTAGAATTAAGGGTATGTTTAAGACACTTTATCATACCCTGGTATCACTTTCGGTCGTGCACACTCCGATATGGCGACACCAAAAAACTGTAATGAAAATGAAATCTGAAAACACCATAATTCTTAGAAAAATGTGGTGATATCAAATATGTAATTATCCGAAATTTTTGACGACCGGATTTTAAGATTTAGCCGACGCAACTATTTTTGGGGCGATTTTTCACCAAGTGGAAAATAAATTCTAAAAATTAAACTAAAATCACCATAATTTGTAAAACCATCTCATTAGGCTAGGGTTGAAATTTTAATACAAACGGACTTTGTTTGGACACCTTTACATAGGGATTATTGGGCCAGCTGAATTAAGGCCTAATTACGGGAAGGATTTTTGGGGAATTTATCTTGCTGACGTAGCATGGGCTACGCAAGCCCATGTCATGCTAAATTAACATCTTTACACGTTAGTTACCATGTGTAACTCTTGAGAGGTGCATGAGCTAGGTGGTTGTGGGTGGTTAAATGGGGTTTTTACCCCAACACCTGTGAACCTGCGTAGTGTTGTGCATGGAAAGACCAATTGGCTATAAATACACCCCCTCATTCTTCATACCCATCTTTCTGAATCCTTCCCTATTATGCTGCTACTGTGTTCACACGACTTCAGAGTGGGTGTGTAGCTGGAATTGTTGGTTTTACACCATGTGCATCTCTTGGTCCTGCTCAAGCTACTGCTGGAGCAGCCGCTGGGTGTAGCTGGGAAGCCAGTAAATCAAACTTTAGTGGTTGTTGCTGCTTTAGCTGCTTCCTCCTTTGCTTGTGACCATCTCTCCATCTGCTATACGTTGTGAATTGTGGGTTTCTACACCAAAGGAAGAATTCAGATAGGTAGGATTCATCTCCTTCTCTTGAGACCTATCTTCTATGTATAATAAATAACTCTGGTTGAGAAATCAAGTGCTACATTTGTGGTTCTATAATTCTTTCTTTAGTTGTGACAAACATCTCTTGTTAGGGAAGAGAAGGTTCCTATTTTACCTCAAGAATAACTCTCTTCCTTCTTCTTCCACCCTTGATCCATGTTCATGTTATAGAGTTTTGTTAGAAGTCTCAATATCTTGAGAATAGTATGACTATTTCTATTTAGATGTTTGGTACTTCAAGTCTTGATTTAGATCCATGAAACACAATGTGATTTAGTGTCTATCTAGTAGAATTCTTCCATTAAATTATTGCTATCAAGGCTATACTTCCAATACCAAACTATGTTTAGTTTCAAGCAAGACAAGTTTGAATTGCAAACCTCCTCTTTCATCTCGCTTGTTTAGCTTATAAACCGCTGTGAGAACTACAATTAGACTCTTCTATTTGATATAAAACATGTCTTGGTTTATAAGTTCTATAATTAGAGTGTTTAGGATGGATTTAAAGTCATTCCTAATAGGACTGCTGCTATCTGTCGACAGCCAGCCCATAGCTGTTGACAGGCGCAAGTCTTTCAGAACTTCAGATAACTGGGACTGTGGCTAGCTGTCGACAACCATCTTGTAGCTGTCGACAGGTAGACATAGAACTAGAAAAAACCTTGCTCTGTCTGTTGCTATCTGTCGACAGCCCCTTCCTGGCTGTCGACAGCTACAGTTCTGATCCGAATTTCAGCACTCTTTCATGTATGAATCCTTACTAAAAGTTCATCCTAAAACCTAGCAAGTTACCCACTTATTTACATTGGTATTTACTGTCATATTACAACAAAGTTTACCCACATTATGTATCTTAACCTCCCTTGAATTATTCTTAACATTGTCAATTACGAGTAGTACTCTGATTGAGTCTATTCTCCAGTATTCGGTAACTGAGTCATATAACTTGATGTCCTGAGAGTTCATATGTTTGAACACCTTATGAGATGTAAATAACTTGTGATGACAATTGTGGATCTTCATCTTCTTGGGTTCTTATGTGATTTCAATCTTTCGAAGTTATTGGCTTTGAGTCATAACCCTGTCTCAACCAATTGTCTTTCTTATATTATTGAACTTCGAGCAACTTTGTCACCAAGATATATGTATTAATTCTCAATCAAAACTACCTTTGGATTTCCAATTTCTATTATGCTCATGAAAAGAAATTTATGATATGAAGACAGTGCTCTCTTCAAAAGAGGGTTTATGATCACTTGTGGTAGCACCAGCCACTTGTGATCAGCTGGGGTGACAGTTTGTAGGTAAATCCAAGTCAATGGACTGACGATGGTGGGTAATAAACCCCGTTCTTGCGCAATGAACAAGATCTAAGGTGCTGGAATCGCCTAGGCACTGAGGATATATTTACGTCTATTTAGTAACCTCTTAAGAGCAGTGATGCCTGTCGAATTCGTTTCCAAATCAAGTTATGGTCTGAAATTTGAAAGAATAATATGACTCTTATTCTGTAATTTTGTTTGAGCTCATTATGAATTCAATTTGAGCTATATGTTTCTGTTAAGTATGAAATTCATGAGCAAATGTGTTTTGATCCATATGTGCCTACTTTCACCTACTGAGTCCTTCCGACTCATGCCTTGTTTCCTCCAACCCTTTCAGATTGAAGGTGTGTATAATCTCAGCTACAGATGAATCTCAAGTTCGTTGCAGACGATGAAGAGATAAAGAAGAATAGCATAGTTTTAGTTTTAGTAGGTTTTCTTTTATTTGAGTTGTTGTTGTATTAAATTAGAGAGAGAAACTTGGCTCTTGTAAATAATGGGTATTAGTACTTTGTTACCTTGTGGTGTATAATATGTTCAAAGACCTCTTTGTGGAATGGTTTGCCAGTTTTGTGCATTTCACAGATTTTCTATCCATAATGAAAATTTGTCAGCATAACCCCTCTTCCGATCAAAGGTTATATGTATGTGTGTGTGTGTGAAGTCGGAGGAGGGTGTTACACCTCAACTATTCGTTGGAATATAGTCGCTTGAAATATGATCGTTTGTGACTGAGGAAGATAGCTTGAGAAATCCATCTTCAGATCCTTCATCTTCTTAGCAGCTCCTTGGCTATTTGGATAGCTGCATGCTCCTGTAGACAACTGCAATAAATATCTACAAACAACATACCCATGCAAAGTCTTTTTTCTTTTCCACAGTTAGACTTGTATCAAATAATATATTTAGATGGCGGAAGCAGAAAGCAAGTCATCCGAAAAGATATCTTTCTGTTTCAGAGAAAAGTACTGTCCTTAAGGCATGCAAGAGTAGGTGAGTTTTTAAAGAGGAATGGACACCTGCTCGGCACGTAGTGTCTGCAAAAAGTCATTCCTTAAAAATCAAAAACTTGTCAGTCTGGAAAATAACTTGCAACTCAGATAGCTATCAAGGAACATTCTAAAATACAATACTCCAGGTATGTTTTCATAATAGATTGGAATGCAGAAAACATAAAGTACAAGATGTGCGATGGTACAAACTAGAGTTCAAAAAGCACTAGTACAATGTGAGTGCACTTCGACTTAAGAAGTTGTACATGAGTCGGAGTAAAGATTAGTCTGTAGATAGAGTTGAAGAGATGTATTTAAAAGCATTTGATTAGGTGTAGTAATTTCTCTTTAAGTTTACTAACCAAAAGTGTGTACCATTAATCAAGAGTTAATGTACAGGCATTTACACAAGGTCAATCGCAATGAAAATGTGTCAATAGATATGTAAATGTGATTATGTACAAGTGTTGAGACTACGACTAAACATAAGTTGGAGTGACACTTTGACTGTTGACTATTGGTTACAAGTCGATGTCATACTTCGACTTCATAGGAGTCGAAGATAGACTTCGATTGTGGACAGTTGTTCATAAGTCGATGTCTCACTTCGAATTCACATGAGTTGGGGTTGGATTTTGACTGTGGACATTTGTTCACAAGTTGATGTCTCACTTCGACTTCTTAGGAGTCAGAGTCACACAAGATATACTAGTGGACTTAGAAAAAATTTACTGGAGATAGACGAGTGTCAACATGTATTCATTCATGTGTCGACACCTTTTGTTCATAAAATAGTCATACATTATAATATACACGTCTTTACCAAACATATGAAATGCAATCTTAGAGAAAGTGTTATTATGTGTAATTAGATGAGTTTGTTTGCTTTTATGAATAATATTTTATAAGAAATAATTTTATCATATTCAAAACAATAAATAATGTGTTTGTAAAGACAATTGCATAACAACAATTTTTACTAGTTATTCACCTAAAAAAGTTCTCAAATAGCGCTATTTTTAAAGAAAACTAAAAAAAAAAGAGGGTAGAGTGCCCTGGATTCAAAAGAGGTATTAGGGTCATTTTCAAACTCGAAGTTGAGTTGGACTGTGGTTAGGTTAGCCCAACTAGACTTTTCTTCACAAACCATAAGGACTTTTTTTATGTAATGGTAGAGATTTTAGGGGTTTATTAATAAATAGATAGATTATAGGAATTGTTTTCTAATTACAAAAGAATTTAGAGGTCAAAAATTAAAAATCACTTTTATAAAGGGATTTTTACTTATTAGTCTTTATAAACTTAGCTAACTACATATTAGTCTATCATTATTATATTAGTTCCTCAAAACTTCTAAATCTTACATATTAATCTCTATCAAAGGGATTTTTTTTGTAAAATTTTAAAAGTTTTGAGAGACTAATGTGATAATAGTCTAATTTGATAGACTAAAATGAAAATATGTATATTTATAGGGACTAAAAATAGAAAACCCTTTTATAAAACCTTCATCTTTAGTAGCTACTTTATTTGTAGAATTATCAGTCTTATTTTCATAACCATTTTAATCTAGTATGTTCCCGACTTCCCGTACGACTTGAACCCTTGATAAGTTCACTTAAAAAGTAGAAATGTGTATTATAATAAAAATGTATGTTATAATAATCCCAAAAAAATAAGGCACTTTGTTTCTTCATTCAAAAATAAAATCAACGTTCTATTTTTTTTTTGTCATTTCGGATCCATTTTTCGGGAACGAATCAGTTTACTTATCCGACCCGTTTACAGCCCTCGGCCCTCTCTCTCTCTCTCTCTGGCTTCCCTTCCATTGCTCTCCCTCGCCCTCTTTCCTGCCTTCTGCGCGGCCGTGCGACGTCGACGACCACGCGACGTCCCTCATCGGTTCTGCCGCCGGCTGATCCCCCCCGCCATGGCGTCGATCACTCCTGATTCGTCCACGGCACTCTGCGCGCACTGGTAATTAGGAAGAACCCGCTGGCGATCTCCTCTTCTCTTCTTACTTCGATCACAATCCCTTCTCCCTATTGTTTTCCCTTTTCTTTTCTTGTGATCCCCTTTTGTAACTGCATTTTTCCGCTGGAGACCGTGTTCAGAGAACAACAAGCGGTGGTGATCAAGCTAGGGGGTATTCATGTTTGGATAATGGTCTTTCGTATCTTTGGTGGATCTTTTCTGGGTTTGAGAAGTTTCCCGAAGGTGCTCTGGGTATTTGTGCCCGCGCTTTGGGTTTAATTTCCTCAGGACTTCGAATATCACATGAAGGACATTGTCCCGCTAATTAAATTCTGGCTAGAAGGAGTGCGCACTGCCAATTTTGGGTGCCATTTTGCGCCATCTCCGGAATAAGAAATATGTTCCTTGTAATTTTCTGATTTCCTGGCTTTCTGGGGTTGTATCCTTGCTGCATGCTTAATATCTTCCTGCTTTCTCATTCAGGCGAAGCTATATAAAAAAGTGAATGCCCAAGTTTCTTTCTCGGCACGATCAAGGATTGAATTCCGCAGATTTCTCGTTTACATCTTCTCTAATTGTTTGCTTGTCTTGATTTTCATTTTTATTACTCTTCGTCAAAGTTTTTGAGATCAGTCAGTGCACGTTATACTTGACTATTAAGAAAACAATGGTTCTTCTGTGAAAGATAGCACATTTACCTCGGTTAATTCTGTGTCTCCTTTGAGCTATGGTTCAGAACCGAGGACTAGGCGCGCCCAGAGCAAGATGGTAAATTGTCGAACACAAATTTCATTTAACTGAGGATGAAAGTAAAGGGATGTGGTGTCTGTGTGGGTTTTGTGTGTGTGTTGTGGGGGGGAGGGGGAGCATGATTTATGTAATTTTGTCTGGCTTGCAGTGTGAAGGAAAACTAGTTTGGTTCTAGATGGAGATGGAACCTGAGAGGAAAGTGACGAGATAGGAAAGGGTATAAGGGATATAGACTTCCTGTTGTTTCCAATAACAGCAGGCCCTAAACCCTGGCAGGTTAGCAACCATCCTTCTAATACATGAAGCTAGCAGATAAAACTGTTTTATGACCAAGAGAGAAGTGTAGATGCTCTAAAGAAAGAGGCTCTTTCATGGGGAAATTATTTGAAGATAGCACAGCAAAAGCTTTGTTATGTTATCCTGTTGATTTTACAATGCTTCTCTTGTGTAACCATCATGCTTATTATTGTTGCCAACTTCTGCTTCATAGTATAACAGTTTTATTTGTTGATTCGGATTTCAGTGGTAAGGATGTTCCATCATCGAACATTGATTTGCACTTTGCATTTTGCTTCCGCAACCTCGAAAAATGCAGAATTTGTGATGATATGATACCAAAGAAAAACATGGATGAGCACTACCACAACAGTCATGCCCCTGTATGATCTTTCTCTTGGCTAGAAAACTTTTATGTTTTTCTCATATAACTGCTTTATGTTTGCTATGGACTATGGAGATCATGCAAAGCACATATCATAGTCTTTTGTTGAGAAGAGTGTAATCAGCACCTTTTCATTTTCTTTATGGATAAATTTTGAGGCTGCATGTATATCTTCTGTATCAATAACTTGCTTTATATTTTGTGTAGATCAATTTTCTTCATAAATGTTTCTTTTTCACTTTGTCAGCATAATATCTGTAGCCTTTGGAAATATTTTCTGCAGGAATGTGTGTAACTTACTGTTGTCAGGAGACTCAGGACCAACATTGCAGAAGAGTTGTTTGTTGTTTTATCAAATTTGTTTCTAAGTAAGCAAGAACTATATTAAAAGAAAGAAAAAAAAACTGAAATTAGGGGAGTGCCAAGGCTATCCATGGTAGATCAAAGGGCCATTCATGAATGAATGAATATCAAATTTGGAAGGCCTAAAGGAGCCAATCTTCAAGTTAAGGTAACTGCTCTAGGCAATTCAGAAGCCAGGAAAAAGACTAGATCCAAATTCTAGTCACCAGATATCAAAGCCAAGTTCCACATAATTCCCTTCTAGACATCTAATTGACATCCATGGATGTTTATAGCCTCACCATAGTCTAGGCAAGGCATTTTACTAAAGTCAACTCCCTTAGAAGAGCAGCCTTGTTTCTTAATTGGTTTCAAGTGCAAATAGTCGATGTCATACCCTTTTTTTTGCCGACGGAAACCTAGCACAGTTGGTTGGGACTCAAGATGAGACAAGACACTTGTTGAGTAAATAGAAATAGGGCAGCTTTTTGTAAATCGTGTATCATGCACCTTGGTTAGTTTTTTTTTTGAAGTGGGTAGTACTACAAATATATTAAAAGAAAAGAGAATGTACATGTATAGGGGGTTCAAAAAAGAACTCTAAAAAGAAACCCCCCAAAAACACCTAAACAAGCAAACACACACTAAGATACTGTGAATTAATTACAAGTATGAACCCCAACTTACAAAAAATTCCCTTTACAAAAAATCACCCCTCCAAAATGAAAAGTATTACTATCACCACAAGAAATGAAAATGGAGGAATTATACTCCCCCACATTACAAAGAAGCCTCACCCAAAACACCACCCTCTCACAAATAAAGGAAAAAGTCCTATCTTTTGACCTTGACTCCCTCTTAAAGATTCTTCCCTCATAGGGACCAAGTGTCTCTTGGAAAATCTGGCCAAACCTTGCCACATATTCTGAGCAAAAGGGCAATGAGTGAACAGATGGTCCAGATCCTCCTCCTCTCCTCTGCATAAGCAGTAGCTCATGGAAATGTACTCTATCACATGTGAGTAGCCAGCTATGGGAGATCCTCCAAATCAGCAGCATGACTTTAAGAGGGCTATTGGTACTCCTGACATGGGGAGCAGCATAGTGATGAAGACCTCCATCTAAGATAATGGAGTAGGCCGATCTTACAGAAAAACAACTTTTGGAGTCCCATCTCCACCTCTAGTTGTCTTTTGTAGAGGCATCCACACTGATCTGTAACAGAGATTCAATGAGAAGCTGAAGTTGGTCCATCTCTACGAGAATGAGGTGCCTTCTGAAGATCCCAAATGCCCCTGCCAGCTGCGCATCAAAAGATTGGTCCACCGAAACTCCCAGTGCTCCTGTAGTAGCATATAGCCTAGGATATTCCTCAGCAAATGTGAAATCTCCACCCCACTTATCATGCCAAAAGGAGCATCTCTGACCATTCCCCAGGCTGCACTGAACATTGACTCTAATGACATGAACACACTGAAGAATGCCTCTCCAAATAGGGGAGACAATGTGCATATGAGGCGAATAAAGGTCCCACACCCTGGCCGAAGTGTAGTACTTCTATGAAATCAGCTATAACCATAGACCACCCTCTTCCGTCCCAAGCCGCCAAAGCCATTTGCATAAAAGCACCAAGTTGAAATCTCTTAAGGTTTTTGATACCCACACCACATGCTTCCTTGCTTCTACACACTCTGCCTCAAGAAATGTCATGCCAACCCTTTCCATTATCAACGCTATCATGCCAGATAAATCTTTGCCTGAATAGATTCCAATCTCTTGGCCACTGACTTTGGAATTCTGAAGATGGAAAGAAAATAAGTTGTCAAGCTGTCCAACACTGATCTGCGCAAAACTAAATGAGCCCATAAGATAAAAGCCTAGCCTTCCATTGTGTCAGCCTAGACTCAAATCTCTACACCACTATCTACCAATCCCTACAATGAAGAGCTCTTGGAAACAGAGGGAGGCCCAGATAAGTGAATCAAGTCCCCAGTCTAGCAGCCCAAGAAGGAAGATGCATGTCTAAGGGTAGATTCCTCCAAGTTGATCCCTACAATGTGACTTTTGCCATAGTTGACCTTTAGTCTATTGATATTCTAAACTACATCTAGGATCAATCTAGCATCAATCAACTAATTCTCCTCATCTACTAGAAATAGGATAATATCATCAACATACTGAAGATGAGAAATACTGTTGGTAGAGTGACTGGTTTGGATATCTCGCACCACAATTGTCACCTCTACTCTCATCCAAAGTCTACTCAAAATCTGAGCCACTAGATCTAACAAGGATGGGAACAAAGGGTCTCCTTGTCGAAACCCTCTCCCACTAGCAAAATAGGAGGAAGGCTACCCATTAATAAGGACAACGAAGGCAGCAGAGGAGATACACTCTAATCTAGGAGACCCAAGAGTGGTGAAAACAAATTTTGTATAGCACCTGCAAGCATGGTTGTCAAGACGGACACCTAGGTGATGCCTAGGCTCTGTTTGGGCACAAAGGCGCCATCTCATCTGCTTAAAAAGAGGCCGCTTTTTAAAAGGCCCAAAAAGTGCTCCATAGGCAGGGAGTGGACGCCTTGGCCTACTTGGATGCCTAGGCACGTTACTTGGTCTGAGACCCATTGGATCCAAATTTGGATCCCATTTTAAAAGTCGCTTGCCACCGATCGGCATCCACGCGACGCGCTTCTTTCTTCAAAGCCTAGGCGCCCAACTAGGGTTCGCGTAGGCCCCTTTTCTGTACGCTCTTGTTGTGCCTCTGGCAATCGCCATCGTGGCCTCCAACCGCCACCATCACTGCCTCTAGCTTCCGAAAGCGTTCTTCTTGAGGTATGATCCGTCCTCCCACTACCCCCTCCTTCCCACCCCCCACCCCCACCAAGTTGGGCCCTCCTCCCTTCTTCCCCAACCCATCCTCCCCTCTCTTAGCTCTCTCGCACGTCTATAGTGAGATCCTCCCCCACCCTTCCTGTCCCCATGGCCAACACCCCCCCAGCCTATGTTATTGCCGCACTGTGGCACTGTGTGCACAATCTCCCGTTTCCACTCTCTCTCCCTCTCTCCTCTCTCCTCTTAGTCTCTCACCCTCTCTCACTCCCTCTCCCAATCTAGTGACTGTGTTTGCACTATTACACAGTCATTAGACTTGACTATGTTTTTCTTTTTAGCCAATATATTTTTACAATTAATATGTTGTCCATTTTTTTCACAGAGAACAATGGATTCTACTTCTACACCTAAGATGAAAGGGAAGAAGGGGGCCAAGTCTAATGACCCAAGGTGGAAGTATGCGTATTAGCCAGAGGAAAATGACAAAAATAGAATCAAATGTGATTTGTGTGGCTTGGTAACAAATGGAGGCATCAAAAGGCAAAAGGACCACTTGATTAAAGGCTTCATTGATGTGATGAAATGTCCTAAAACCACGAAGGAGATTGCTAAAGAAATGTTAATATGGTTGAATAAGAATAAGAAGAGAAAGATGATGTCAAGATCTGCTAGTACAAGTGCTTGTGGCTCAAATAATGTTGTTTTCATCATCTGATGAGGAGCCAAGGGAAAAAGGAAAGACATCCTCCTAAGGATCAAGTAAAAAGTATCCCATTGTCAAAAAGAAACATTTCAAAGGGTCAATGGATACTTTTGCAAGGATGAGTGTGGAGGATATTGTCAACACTAGTTGAAGTGGAAAGAAAGTCTATAGTTCTATAGAGTCAAAGTTCAAGAAAGATAAGACAATGGAGATTTATGAGGCAATTGCTACATGGTTCTATGAAGGTGGTGTTCCATTTAATGCTACAAAATTAAAAAGCTTTGAAATTATGGTTGAAACTGTAGGTCGTGTTGGATCTGGACTTAAACCACCTTTATATCACATGTTAAGAATGCCCATTCTCAAAAGAATGGTGGAGAAGACAAAGAAAATGCAGGATGAGTATTTGGAACATTGGAAACTATATGGTGTACCATCATGTGTGATGGATGGATTGATAAAAGGAGAAAGCTGATTAATTTCTTAGTCAATTGTTCAGAAGGTACATTTTTCATGGAATTAATTGATCTTTCACATCAAAAAGAGGATGCTCTTTGTTTTATAAGTTGTTGGATAAAATGGTCGAGAAAGTTGGTGAGGATCATCTCGTACATGTTGTGACTAATAATGCATCCTATAATATTGCAACTAGAAAGATGTTGATGGAGAAGAGAAAAAAATTATTTTGGAGACCATGTGCAGGCTATTGTCTTGATCTCATGTTAGAAGACATTGGGAAGTTGAAAGAGTATGCAAACACAATTGCAAAAGCTAAGAAGTTAACTGCATATGTATACACCATACACATTTGCTTGATCACATGAGAAAGGAGACAAAGTGAAAAGAGCTTGTAAGAATCTTTCCTTACATTAGAAAGGTTGCATGATGAGAGTGTCAAAAGAGGATTGCGTAGGTTGTTCTCTTCTACATATTGGTACAATAGTGCATAGGCAAATACAAATGCTGGAAAAAATATCTCTTGTATTGTTTTTCAGTTGAAATTTTGGCATGTAGTGGAGGAGATATTGAGAGCTAGCCAACCTATCTTGTAAGTGTTGAGGCTAGTTGATGGGGAAGAAAAGCCAGCCATGAGGTACCTTTATATTGCAATGGAACTTTCTAGGAAGCATATAATAGAGAACTTTAACTCGAAACAATCAAAGTACCAGCCCATCTTAAAAATTGTGGACAAGCGTTGAAAGGACCAAATGAACTGACCTTTGCATGAAGTTAGACTTTTTTTTTAAACCCCAAGCTATACTTTGATGCTCGACAGAAGGATGCAAAGGGGGTTACAAAATTTGGAAATGTTTTCATAAGATGTCTTGAAAAATGGAGACAGATGAAGATGTACAGCACAAGATCGGTGTTCAAATGATGATGTACTCATGTGCAAGAGGCCTACTGGGGAATCTAATGTCAATTAGAGTTCATGAAAGAAGGTTGCCAAGTGAGTAAAATAATACAATGGTTTTTTGTTTTTTGCTTTAGTTCTTTTGATTAATATAAGAAAAATGCATGGTAAAATTTTAAATTGACTTGCAGCTGGTTGCTGGATGCAGTAAAGGACACACCCAGTACACGATGCTCTTGCTAGCGTGAGGTTTGGGGAAGGGACGATGTTCGCAGCCTTACCCCAACAAGTCGAGAAGTTGTTTCTGGTTTCAAACCCGTGACCTCTAGGTCACGTAGGGGCAACTTACCATTGCTCTTCAGTCCGCCCTTCTCATGACTTGGTGGCCACAATATAGTGTGGATACACCAGAGTTGCAGCAATGAGGATTTTAGGACTTTCTTGTAGTTCCTCTGGATGTGAATGTATTTGGAGTGTATTTCAATTTGTAAGTATGAGTATCTACAAATAAATTTATCTATACTCTTATAGATTTACACCAATGCAATTTTTTTGTTTAGACTCATACAAAGAAGAGGAAACAAGTGGAGTATAAAGGTTCATACAAGTTAAGTTCTCTATTATCTGTTTCTTTGCAAGTTCCATTGCAGTATAAAGGTGCTCCATGGCTAGCTTTTCATCTCCATCAACTAGCCTCAACACTTGCAAGATAGGTTGACAAATTCTCAATATCTCTTTCGCTGCATGTCAAAATTTCACCTGAAAAACAATATAAGAGATGTTTTTTCCTGCATGTCTTTGCCTATACACTATTGTACCAAGATGTAGAAGAGAACAACCTACGCAGTCCTCTTTTGACACTCTCATCATGCAACCTTTCTAATATAAGAAAACTTGAGGCAAATCTTGTCACCCCAAACCTTACAAGCTCATTCCCCTTTATCTATTTTCTTATGTGATCAAGCAAACGTGTATGGTGTATACATATGCAGTCAACTTCTAAGCTTTTGCAATTGTGCTTGCATACTCTTTCAATTTCCCAATGTTCTCTAGCATGAGATCAAGACAATGGGGTTGCACATGGTCTCCAAAATAAAAATTTTTCTCTTCTCCATCAACATCCTTCTAGTTGCAATATTATAGGATGCATTATCAGTCACAATCTATACAACATAATCCTCACCAACTTTCTCGACCATTTTATCCAACAACTCATAAAATAAACCAACATCCTCTTTTTGATGTGAAACATCAATTGATTCCATAAAAAATATACTTCTGGACAATTGACCAAGAAATTAATGATCTTTTTTTTTGGCCTTTTATCAGTCCATCCAATACACATGATGATACGTCCATACAATTTCCAATATCCCATATACTCATCTTGCATTTTCTCTGTCTTCACCATTCTTTTGAGAAGGGACATTCTTAACTTGTGATATGAAGGTGGTTTAAGTCGAGGTCCAAAACGATACAGTTTCAACCATAATTTCGAAGCTTCTCAATTTAGAAGCATTAAATGGAACACCACCTTCATAGAACTACGTAGCAATTGCCTTATAAACCTTCATTGTTTCATCTTTCTTGAACTTTGGCTCATAGAACTCTGCATTTTCTTTCCACTTCTCTTAACGTCGGTAAAATCCTCCACACTCATCCTTGCAAAAATATCCATTGGTCCTTTAGAATGTTTTTTTTTTTCAATAGCAACAATAGGATACTTTTTACTTGATGCTTGGGAGGATTTCTTTCCTTTTTCTCTTGGTCCCTCATTGGATGATGAAACAATATTATCTGAGCTACTTGCACTTGCAAAACTTGACATCATCCTTCTCTCCTTATTCTTGTTCAACCAAGTTAACATTTGTTCAGTGATCTCCTACGTGGTTTAGGACATTTCTTCAACTGAAGTCTCCAATCAAGTGTTCCTTTTGATGTGTCAATTTGTCACCAAGCCACATAAATCAAATTGGATTCTGTTTTTGACATTTTCATCTGACCAATATGCATACTTCCACCCTGGGTCATTAGACTTGGCCTTCTTCTTCCCTTCCATCTCAAGTGTGGAAGTAGAATCCATTGCATTCTCTGCGAAAAAAATGGATAACTTATTAAATGTTAAAATATAATTGGCTAAAAGGAAAACACAGTCAAGTCTAATGACAGTCCTTCTACAGTCATTGGATTGGGAGAGAGAGAGATAGAGAGATTGAGAGGAGAGGGGGAGAGACCGGGACCAGGAGATTGTGCGCACATTGCCATAGTGTGGCAATAACACAGGTTGGATGAGGCGTGGGGAGAAGGGGGGAGAACATGGCTTGGTGGGTGGGGGGAGAACCTCACTACATACTTGCAAGAGAGCTCAGAGAGGGGAGGACTGGTCGGGGGAGGGAGGTAGCAGGAGAAGGGACTGTACCTCAATAAGAACATTTACAGAAGCTAGAGTCAGTGACGGTGGCAACTAGCGGTGGCCGAAGGCGCAGTAGGAGGGTGCAGCGAAGGGTCCTGCGCGAACCCTAGCTGGGAGCCTGGGCTTTGAAGAAAGAATCACATCGCGGAGGTGCCGATTGGGAGCGAGTGGTTTTTTAAACGGGATCCGAATTTGGGTCCAATGGGTCTTAAAACCCGGTAGCAGCCCTAGGCACCCAAGTGGGCCAAGTCGTCTGCTTTGGCCACCTTAGTGGCACCATGGAGCACTTTTTGGGCCTTTTAAAAAGCAGCCTCTTTTTAAGAGGATGAGATGGCGCCTTTGCACCCAGGCAGTTCCTAGGCGCACCCCTTGACAACTATGGTGTTGTTTGAGAGTTAATATTTGATATTGTCATATTATTTCATAGTCTTATTTGCATATTTTAGAAGAACGACTTTGTAACATTATGTTTGGTATTTCATTCATTGATATTAGTTTCCTCTTCAAATTTTATGATATGTCATATGTTGTTGCAATTTTGCAATAGAACATTCCTTTTAATTTTGTTATTTTTATTATAATGTGTCGTATTATGATATTTTTTATTGAATTTCTAGGATAATTGTATATCTTTATAGGACTAAAAAATGTACTTGAAATAGTCCATATTGGAGACCATCTTGGGTGCCTAAGCACCGCTTAGGCAAGGGCCTAAGCGCTTAGGCACCAAATGATGTTAAGAACTCCTTGTATCGCCTTGACACCATGACAACTATGTTGAAGTCTTGACATGTAATTCTACCAGTTTTGCTTTGAATACAAGTTTCTATATTGTTCTGATTGATGACAAATGAACTTGGGAGTTCAGTTTTCATGATTGGTGACCAAATTTATCACCAAGGGAAGATCCTGCGATCTTCAGATGCTCCTTTTTAAGTTCCTTTCCAGGGTGTTTGCATGCATCCATCTCTAGAGCATAGTTGTGTTCGGACAGGGTGATGAATTGCCAAACTTTCCTCAGTGTATTTCTTCTTCCCTTCTTTGGAAGGTGGCAGATGTCAAAGTTGGATGGTTAGTGTTTGATCATTTGTTCATATGACTTTCATTGTTATTTCTTCCCCATGGAATCTTATTTCCAGGCTAGTGGGATGATGTAGTAACATTTTATTTGTCAAAAGCATCTTGTGATTTTGTAGTAATGCATTTTCTTCAAGTTTGTGTCAGCTTTTTGTTTGAGAGGTGATGAGAGGCATCTCTGTTGCCACTACATCTACTTGTAATATTTTGTTTTTGTCATTCTGTTATTTGTTTACTCTGGAAACAGGTAGATTGCTCACTTTGTAGTCAGACTATAGAACGTGAACTTTTAGACATCCATAGAGGTGAAAAATGCCCTCAGAGGATCGTTACTTGTGAATACTGTGAGTTTCCATTGCCTGCAGTCGATCTCTCCAAGCATCAGGTACTAGCTATTATGCTGAGGCTGACATTTCAGTACTAAATGTCATTGCATCCATTCTAATCTACTTTAGCATCTCCATTGCAGGAAGTATGTGGTAATCGAACAGAGTACTGTAACATGTGTAACCAGTATGTTAGACTGCGGGAATGGGATGAACATGAAATCCGACTACACTATAATTTAGATGGCAATGCACAATCTTCCAGGTACTTTAGAATTTTTATTTTTAAATATTCATGTGAGATAAGTAGTTTTTTAGATATAAAAAAAAACTTAGTTTTCTTGGTTTACTTATTCATAGCCAGAGGTGTTTACAGTTTTCTATCTTGTATTAGTTACTGGAAGAAGTTGGTAATTGATAATTGGTTTGAGCTCAAAGTTTTACCAAATAGAAGATATCCAGATACCTTATGGGGTTCGAAGGGCCAAATACTCATACCATTATTAAGAGTCAACACTAGTATTGACTGCTTTTTGAATTTTGGTAAAGAATTTATGAGATTTATGTTAAGTTATGAAGGAATTCTTTATACCATGCTTAGAAAGAGTTTGGCTTACCACTCTTGCTTTGGCAATCTGATCTGAAGGTCAACTCTGCGCTTCCAGCCAAAATTTAGTGCTTCTGATCATGAGCACTGAATGTCTTGGTCTCTGTGCCAAGATTGCAGGGCGGGCACCATAACATCCCTGAAGTCTGGTTGGTCTTTTTTCATCATCTCTTCAAGATCCAAGAAGACAGACAGAATCTATGACATGCTATGCCATGTCCCATTGATTTCCTTAGAAGTGGTAAAAGGATTGATTTTTCTCAGCCTTGTACAGTACCCATGCGCAATCAATTACCATCTCAATAGATTGCGACTGTCTTGCCACTTCATCTGGACCAGTTTATGATGGAAAAGCACACCAATTAAATTTAGTTTAATGTGCTTCTCACTTTCTTAAAACTTACACGCTTGGGATGGTGGTGTTCTGCCAAGGTGAGGGATTTAGGTTTCAAACTTTTGTCAAAAGCAGATTATGTTCTTATATTTCCTAAGACCCAATATCCTGAATTCATTTTAACGTAAGGTTGTCTCTATTAATTTGAGTTCTTGGATAATTTTCATCTTGTGGCATGAAGGGTGGAGACCTCCGAGAGAGAAGAGCGCGGTGTTCCCAGAAGGCAAGCAAACAATGTGTCACGGAAGCACATGATGTTCACGATTGCAGTAACTGGAGCTGCGGTGTTAATCGGATCCTTCTTCCTTCAGAAGAGTATTGACAGTCATCAGGCTCGATGATGTTAGGGCTTTCACATCAAGTCGTCAGTCTATTGTAATCAATCTCTGGTTGCTTTTGTGAGTTAGTTGATAAAGAACCGCCTTAAATGTTACATTTAACTTGTAAAGATGCACAATGAATTGAGTAATGGTGTTGTCTCATCATCCTAATGAAGCTTATTATATTACTTTTAGTGGGGGCCTGCTATAGCACTGATGAGACAACTCACCACAGCATTAGCAAGATTGGGAATAGCCACAGAAGAGTCCCATTCTATTTATTAAATAAGTTATTTCCATGCTGGGCACTTCGCAGAAGGTACATCACTCTTAGTGAGAACTTTGCATCACTACTCATTTCCCATCATTATTTTAACGGTTAATTACACATATACTCCTGAAGTAGACCAAAATAACGCATGCACCTTCGAATCTTGACCTCATCAGATATGCCCCGAATTTTGGTGTTTTTTTCCATCATATATATCCCTGCGGTTAGCTTCCATCATTGATCTCAACTATAGTTGGATTAATGGACAGAAATGACTAGCTTACCCTCAACTTAAGTCTCTCACAAATACCAAAAAAAATGCCACATCAGCGAGAAGTTGCCAGGCGTCCATTGTGACACTGGCCTGACTACTCAACAAAGAGAGAAGCAGGCGCAGTATGAGAAAGAGAGGGAGGGAGAGAGAGGGTAAGGGCATCGACAGGGATTTCCCTTCCGGTGGGGGAGAGAGAGAGAGAGAGGAGGCAGTAAGGGCGTCTGCAGGGATTTTCCCCTACGGTGGCGCGCGCGGGGAGCCTCTCTCTCCGGTGCGCATAGTTAGGGAGAGAAAAAAAAGGTCACCAAGGAAGAGAGAGAATCGGGAAGGGGAGAGATGGAGGGAGTGTAAGGATATTATGATATTTTTATCCTTCTATCTCACCGTTCCGTTTACTTTTGGCAGAATATTTCTTAAGTTCTAACGGAGGAGTAACTTTAGAAATATAAATGATAATCTTTTTTTTCTAAATTTTAAGTATATTTAATGGAGTCAAAATTTGAAGAGCACGAGTTGTAATTAACTTTTATTTTTAAATCTGTTTTTTTTTTGGACAATAGAGAAGGTTGTCATTCACGCACGATGAACTAAGTATAAGGAATGGCATGGGAGGGAAGGCAGTACATGCCACCCATATCGGACACAATAGAGGTAAGGAAGGATACGTTGACCAACAGAAATCTCTTACACAAGAGGAAAGTTTTCATGGACCCAAAGTTCTTACAAGGTGGACAAACACTACTGAATCCATAAAAAGAAAGAAACTCGACAAGATCAACAAGATTTGGTGCTGTCCCAAGCTCTATTACAGTCGTAAATGAAGCCACTGAAAGTGAAGCGTGTAGAGCTAGAGCAACCAGCAGCAAAAGGCCCCAATCGTGAGGGCACTAAACATGGGAAATCTAATAAAGATGGCAGACTCTACCACCGCCGACGACATTTGCCACCCAAAAGACGAGATGGAAGAAGAAATATAGATACCCTTTGTAACGGAGGGGCTACATATGCCACAAGCCACTCTCCAAAGAAGTTGGAGAAGAGACATCCTCCAAATAAGTTCTTAGTGATCAAAACCTCCCTCAAAATAAAACCGACCCTCTACGTGGACCGGAGACCATTTCCTTCCCAAAGGAAAATAACATTTCCTTTCCAAGGGGAAAGGACAAAAAGTCAACAAGGACAAAACAAAAGACCTCTAAAAGAGGTGATGGAGGAGAGGGGGACCTGTAAACAAGTGCCCTCTCCCCTCCTAGCCGGAGCCGGGGGAGAAGGGCGGCACTCCCCACCTCCCAGCCGGAGCTGGAGGAGAAGGGCAGCCGAGAGAGGCAACCTTCGCTTCCTGAGACTTCTCCGCTGCGTTCAAAGCGAACTTTATTTATTTTAAATCCCATGCTTCTAGCATAACTGGTAGGCGTATGGAGCCGTCCGATCCAAAGTTCCAAAACCTAATGGGGCCAGAAGAATTTTCGCACACAGTATACGGTATCCTACACGCCTCCTTTCAGGATAAGATTGGACCATATCAACAACTCCAATCATATTGTTAATTAGTTCATGTAAGTTTGTGGGTCAATAAATGTATACACATCACTTTCAAAAAATGAATAAATATATACACATGAAGATGCAAAGTCCATCATATTCTGTTGTACATACAATCTCGTATCCCTCATGACAAGTAACATCTTTTGTGATTGATAATTCTTACGTTATAATTAATACCGTGCTATCAGAATAATATTCCACCAGGAACATAATTCGAGCATACAACTTAAGATTTCTGTTATGCATCCTTAGCTAACAACCAACAGGTATGGTTAATTAGGGTACGTATAATATGCTTTATTTTTGAATGTCTTTAATTAATTTACTAGATCCATTTACATACCATTCCTATGATCGTTATCATCTATAATATTATACAAAATAATTGGGCAACATATGCTCATATCCGTAATTGCATCATTTCCTTGGCGAAGCACATCCTACCCAATTACGTGAACTAGTGAGCTCTTCCCCTTCCCACGCTTGACGACGTGGGATGATGACCCTTTCGTAGTACAAGGATTTCCTTCGTCTTTCAGGACTGTGCATTTCTGTTCTGTTTACTCCAGAGTGAAGCCTCTGGGTTCCGCTGCTTTTCCTTTCCCAAGCTCTGGCGACAACTTCGAATTGCGTTCCCTGCCGCGACCTTTTTGAATCAGTCACCCCTCCTTCGTCCCAGACCTCTTATGTCATAGAATAGGTATCAAAAGAAGGGGACGCTTCCAAATCGATCACCTTTTGAATTAGTTCCTCCAAGTCGTAATGTATAGTATATCATGACGGCTGTCCGTCCGTTTTCTCCTTTTTCTTCCAAGGAATCTGATGGGTGGAGGAGACCCACATGGTCATATTAACAGTCCAAAAAATGCAAACCATTCAACTTGGTGCAAGAGCTTATAAATTGTCGGCAGCGCTACCCATAGACGGACTCAGAAAAATTTTCAGTGGAGTCACTCCTTTTAGAATAATTTTCAACCAAACTAATTTAATAGAAAATTTTAAACTCATTAATAGGGTTTTAAAAATTCAATGGGGTCACGTGACCCCCACTGGTTCTTCTCTAGATCCGCCCCTGGTGCTATCTCCATATTTTTTTTTTTATGTTGGTTGCTAAGAACATATGTACTTCAATTGTATATGTTGCGGTTGATCTTCTGATGTTGGCCGGGGCCAAGGTTGTTAGAGCCGAGATATCTACATCCTCGAGCTACCTTCCGACCTATTGGCAAGACTTGCAAGACCATCGAGGAGCCTCGGTGGGAAGACCCTTCGATGCCCAAGTCAATAGATTGGTGTAGAAGAATGACAAAGTCTGGAGAATAGAGTGTGCACTTGTGAGTGTCGAATGTATCCTTATATATGGTACGCCAGTCACCTTTGAACTGTCGACCGTTCCAACAAATATTGTGCCATGTTGTTGTAACTGTCGTGTCAAATCATCCAGATCTTGGTCTTAATGATCGCCATTACGGGGTGCACGATCCACGTTCATTAATCCTGAAGGTCGAGTATTGGATCGTTACGTGATCCAAGACCTAGGATTCTTGCGGCCATACTGTGCACTCCACGTTAGATGAGGTTGAGGCCACCTACTTCAGACCTAAGTCGAGATGGACCTTATCGGCCTAAGCGAACATCTAGTGTCGGCTGAGGCCAACACTCAACACTTACGAGCATGGGAGCTTTCCTTATCATTGGCTCCCCAGCTTCACGTCGTATCGTCGGTGGTACGGGGTGGAGCTGACATCGACAGACGCTACTCCTTGCGAGATGACACATGCCTTGTCACGTGGTCACATCACACATTTATTATGTCAAATGATGCCATTGTGGTGCCTCCTCAATTGATGAGTGTTATGCCATCCGTCATCTCACCACCTCGAACTTCGCAGGCCATCATGACTTGAAAAGTCGCGTCGAAGCTCAAACCGAGTCGTAGTTCGAGAGCCAACCAGGGATCGCCACGTGGCTACATCTGAGTTGCTATAGCAAGGTAGTGAATTGTGACTGTCGAATCTGCCTGACCCCCTAGCATATAAATAGGGGGGGTCTGCACTCCAAATGACCACCTTACCTTTGCACACGAGTGAGCTCCTACTAACCTCCCACTTCCAGTATTGTCTCAGCTTTCGACCTTCCTCTCTGACCTCCATTCTCAGCTTGATTCCTTCTGAGGTAAGTCATGTCTTCCACTTCTGAGTCTCCCGATTTCTCATCTTCAAATCCTCAACTCCAAGAGGGTTTCCCCTCCTCGGCTCCTTCTTCCTCATCCTCATTGTTGTCCTCATCGACGAGCTCCTTCTCTTCTTTGTCCAATCGAGGTGGGCACTACTACTGCCTGGGCATCAGGAAACACCTCGGAGACCTCAGACAAGATGAACATGTCCTTAAATATTTCGACTGGCTTCTACATACTGAAGGCGCCATCTGTCTACATGTCCGACTCACATCGATGAGATGATTTGGTGGCCAACGCAACTTTGAAAGTAAATATTGACAATCTAGAGTGGGTCTCGTTAGCCCCAGGGCTCATCTTGTCCCTAAAGACCATCCTTGTCATTCCTACTGGGATCCGAGCTCACCACTCGGTGGAGCTTGGCTTTTGTTTGTAACACTGAGGACATCCAAGTTGGTTTTTGGTACCCTCTCCCTCTCTTCATCATTTCTCTCCTTAACCTCTTAGAGGCCACCCCTTTACAACTGACCCCAAATGCTTGGAGTTTAGTGGCCGACTTCATGACCCTCTATTCCCGAGCTATAGTTGAACCGTCCATGTGCCTCTTCTTTTATTGCTTCGTAGTAAAGGCCTTCGGGAACTGGACCTACTTCGCAGCTCAGTCGGGCCATAACCTCCTCTAACGTTTGTCCTTCTCGATCTACAAGTGGAACTGGAGTTCCTTTTTTGTTCACTGCCCCATGGGGTGGCCCTTCCTGACCTCTTAGTTGGCAACGAATGTGAAGAACAAAGCCTTTCGATCTCCCAAGTTGTTCGAGGCCAAGCTCCTGGCTTTCGAGTCCCTTCGAGCGGTGATGACCCCCAATTTGTACCAGCCTTCTAAGAAGCTCCTTTGGCTGATCAAAGAATCCAACCGAGGTGTGCCGCCTTCCACCGAAAATCCAACCTTGTAATATTTCCTTGTAAATTTTCTATTATTTAGGGACTAACCTATGCCTTTCTTTTTGTAGTAGAGACGGTCGACAAGGGGAAAGGCTCCCTCCTCGAGGCCACCAGTCAACGCTTCCAGGGAAAAAAGAAGCAGGCGATGCGGCCTCCCAAAAGGCCACGAGAAGATGACTGTAGATCATCTCCCCACCATGGGTGCCCACGAAGATGATGCAGGCAGCAAAGGAGTCCCTCTAGGCCACCCCGAGGGCCGAGGTGCCCAGGTCTGCTCAAGCAACCCCTCGACGACAACTTCAATAGCAGCAAGAAGAGGTTTTGGCCAAGGAGTGGGGACTGCAGACCAAGCATCAAGGATGAAGAGTCAGCTAAGAGAGCCGACGAGGTGGTTGAGGGGCTATTCTAGTCGCAGCAGTAGCAGATGGCCCTGTTTGCGGCCCTCCTTTAGAAGGTTGACGACACCCGCCAAGCAAGTGAAGAATGGGTAATGAAGGCCGAGAAGCGAGTGGCCAAAGTGGAGAAGCTGCGAGCCGAGGCAGAAAAGTGAGCGGCTATGCTAAGGAGAGGGATTCCACCCTAGAGCGATCAAAGGAGCAGTTCTAGAAATTGCTGTAGACTTAAGAGGAATCCTACACAAAGTTGGAGGCCAAGGTCGATGATCGAGTGGCCGAGGTGTAGGCCTGTGCTGTCATAGACTCCTACATCTCGACAGAGCTCGCCAAGGAAGTGGATGAGCTCTACGAAGGCAGCTTCGAAGACTACCGCCGAAGGGTCCAAAAGCTCTACACCGACCTTCAGTTGTTGAGGTTAGATGCTCAGGACTTTGATCCTAAGGCCACCAAGACCGGAGCCACCGATGTTACCCCTGATGCCAACCCTACCACTACTGCCAACACCATGACCTCCACCAATTAGGAGGCCCCTGCATGGGTCACGAAAAAATTTTATTTTTATTAACTCCACTGCCTAGGCCACATATCAAGGCCTTTTGTAAAACAATCTATCTCGGCCATGTGCCGAGACCTGAAACAATGAAATTTCCCTTTTTCAAATTTGTTTCTTATTGTTTGAATGGCTAATAGTGTTGTCGGAGTCCGCAGAGAGCGCGACCTTAGATCGTCCACTCCTAAGCTACCTTGAGCCCCCAACTTTAGCCGAGAGAGAGCACTAATGCTAATTCGTGACGTCGGAACCAGCAGAGAGCACATGCTCATCAAAAGGCCATCTCAATGTCCCCAACCTTAGCCGATGTCGTAAAATCAATTTTGTTAACTCGTAAGATCGAAGTCAGCCGAGAGTGCCAAAGAGACCTCGTTCATTAACCATTCTGACATCTCCAACATTACTCGAAATGATGTCGAATGGCGACTCGTTGTATAGGGGCCCATGGCTGAAGCAGTGCTCAATGAAGCAATGCCGACAAGATAAGAAGTGCTTAATAAATAAGTGTTAAGAATCTGAGAAATGCATAAAAAATTGCTTTATTCAAATCAAGGATAATGACATATGATATGTTCGACATTCCATTTCTAGGAATTGCCAACCCATCTAAATTTGACAATCGGTAGGACTCGTAACCGAGGTCTTCAACAATTTGGTACGGTCCTTCCTAGTTCGAAGAGAGCTTACCAACCTCCACTCTCGGATCCGAGATGACTAGCTTGTGCAAGATGAGGTTGTCAATGCCAAAGCGTTTTGGTCGGACCCTTGTAGAGAAGGCTCACTTCATCCTCTACTAATATGCCTTCATCCGAGCCGCAACTCGAGCCCGTCGCTATTCGACCAGATCCAACTTGGCTCGGAGAGACTCATCATTCCTTTCATGCTTGAAGCCTATCACTTTGGGTGTTGGCACAAGCAGCTCCATCGGGGTCATTGCTTCCCCCCTAAAGGTGAGCGCGAAAGGCGACTCTCATGTGGTATGGCGCAATACGCGCCAGAGTATGTGGGACAATTTGTCTGTCCATCATCCTTTGAGGTCTTCGAGCTGCTTCTTCAACCTGTTGAGGATAGTTTGGTTCATCACCTCAGCTGGCCCATTAGATTGGGGGTGAGCCACCGAAGTAACCTATGTTGAATACCGAGTTCGATGCAGTTCCGACAAAATCGGGCATTGTTAAACTACTTGTTGTTGTCAAGGATGAGTGTCCTTGGTAACCCAAACCGACAAACAATGCTTCTCCAAATGAAGTCCCAAGTTTTGGCATCAATAATCTTTACCAAAGGCTTGGCCTCGACCCACTTCATGAAGTAGTCAACAACAATAATGAGGAACTTCCATTATCCAGAAGCTAGAGGGAATGGGTCGAGGATGTCCACACCCCACTGCACGAATGTCTAGGGAGTCGACACGGTTGTCAAGTCGGCTGGTGGTTATTGAGTGATCTTGCTATAAACTAGACATTGATGGCATCGCTTGATGTAGTCCTCAGTGTTCCGCAACATCGTCGGCCACCAATAACCTTGTCGGGTCACCTGCCAAACTAGCGACCAAGCTCCCGAGTGACTTCAGCAACTGCCCTCGTGGACTTCATGTATAATCTCCATAGCCTATTGAGGGCCAACAAAACAAAGATGGAGATATGCAAATCCTTTGCAGTAGATGACATCATCGAGTAAGAAGAATCTTGGAGCTCGTCGCTTGATCTTCAACGCCTCATCTCGGTCTTCACATAGTCACCCACGTTGAAGGTAATCAATGATGGTTGTCACCACTTCGGCTCAGCACTAGCATAGAAGACCTCTGCTTCCATGCCAACCAATGCCTCGCAAAGCTCCTCTACAAGTATAGACACACTGAGCGACTGATTGAACGTCACCGCAAACTTGGACAGAGCATCCTCCTGCATGTTGTTAGACCTTGGGATCAACTATAACTTAGTTGACTCTAATTCAACCATCAACCTAGTTACCTCATTCATGTATTGGGCAAGCTTATCCTCTCGGGCCTCGATGTCCCCAGTAACTTGGATGACGATCAATTGGGAGTCACTAAAGATCTTCACTTGAGTGGCCTGCAGCGACCTAGCCATGTGAAGTCCTAAGATGACAACCTCATACTCTGCAATGTTGTTGGAGGCCTAAAAGTTGAGTTCGGCTATTTACTTGAGGACAAGATGAAAGGTTGCGGAATTCCCTATATGGAATCTAGAAGGGGGGTTGAATAGATTACTGTCAATTAAAAAGTTCTTACCACCTTCTTTTCACGAAGGCACAAACTGTGAAAACTGTAACAGAGTTTAAGTTAAACTTTGATGTGTGTAACTTGACAATGGATAGAGAAATAATCTATCAAACATGTGTAGAGACATCGTGCCTACCAAACATCTAACGTAGAAATGTTCAAACCATAGGACACAGAGTTTTACGTGGTTCGGAGTACATAACTTGTGTATCCTACGTCCACGGTCTACACACACACGCAGAAAAGACTGCTTATGATCTAGTTCAACGACTACCACTCACACACACACGAGTTTTCTGATGTGAAACCATGATCAGAACAACACAAGCCACATGAATCAAGCACAAGGACTGCTTGAGACACAACCACACACACACGGATATGTAAAAACTAAAAAAGGGAAGAGTTCTGAGTTGAAACACAAATCCTGATTAAGAACTCTTCTGATGAACGTCTGGATGGACTTCAAGCTTCGTCTTGAGGGACACAACTTGATGGAGAGACTTGAATCCACGACGATCAGACTTCAGTATTGCTGGATCAACAGTTGGTTCAATCTCTGAACAACAGGGTGAAGCAGAGCAGTAGCAACACCTCTTGTTCTTGGACTTTCTCTAGGGTTTTTGGTGGAGGCTGCTTCTGTACGAGATTACCTTCAAAAGATAGCTTATATAGTGGTGTCCATATATGGAGAGACGTGGTAGTTAGAACCACCATGTTTGGCAACTTAGAAACTTCCCGTATCTGAAGGTTTTCTTCGTCTGTCGACAGCACTGGGTGCTCCTATCGACAGGTGTTGACAGGCAGAGGACTGGGAGTTCGGGAGACAGTTTCCTATCAGAGGCTGTCGACAGGCGACACTGGTGCTGTCAACAGGCACTCCTGTCCTGAGGTGTGGATTTCTGGCCTGTTTGTATCTATCGACAGGGTCCTTTCTGGCTGTCGACAAGTAACTATTTTTGTTGCTTTTCTTGATCTTTTGAACCTGGTTTTGGTACATGTCTTGCATAGTATCTCACCTACATAAAAGAACTTAGTTAGGGAGATATAATGACATATAAATGATCAATTAATATGTTTGTTTCATTTGCATTCCAAGAGTCATTATCATCAAGTTTCATTACTTATCATTCATCAATTTTGTCCATGAAATATTCATGTTCATCATCAAAAATAAAGATGTGATTTGTTGGCTTAGCATTCTCATTAAGCATTCAACATATGAGAACTCAACATTCTCCCCCTTTTTGATGATGACAAAATTTTCAAATTGAGCCACAATTTTTCAACAGTTTTAAAAGCATTTCACAATTGGTTTCTCCATGTATTGATGTATTGCATGTATTGCTCAATTGATTTCTCCCCCCTTTTGACAACATCCAAAAAAGGCATTCCATTGCATAAATCAATGTAGCAGGAAGAGAAATTGTGCTTTCATTAAAGGGTAGGCATTACACAATAGCACATTGGACAACATGACAAAAGGCAAATCAAGTAAACAACACGACTCTGAAAGCAAAGGACAACAACAAGACTTGGACAAAAAACATCTAAGACACCTAGACCCTCTAAGCATCATCAGGACCAGGTGGGGCAGGGGCCTGACGATTCTCTTGAACATGGGTGGAGAGCCTAGTTAATCTGAGCTGGAGCTGAACTTGGGAGTCAGCCAGTGCTTCCAGACTAGTGTCGACTGTGTCCAACCGTTCATTCAGCTTAGCAAAGCCGGTGGACATCTGAATCTGCAACTGAGCAATAAGTTCTCGAATGGACGGCTTAGAAGCAATATCACCAGCAGCAATGCTATCACCATCTCCCGGAGCATCTACAGGCTCAGATTAGGAGTCTTCAGCTTCTTGGTCTTCAGCTTCATCTTCATTTGCAGCTTCTTCATCTTCTTCATCTTCACCATCACCCTCAACTGTAGCTTGTCCCTTACCCTTGAGGTCACGGGTGACAATGCCATCTACCATTTTGTAGCCCATCCGTTGTGCAGCAGTGAGATCATAGGAGCTACGAGACTTGAGGACAGTCATCTCTTCTTTTGGAATAGGGATATCAAGGAACAAGAAGAGGGAGGTGAGATGACATGCGTAAGGCATAGACCTCTTTGAGCTACGGAGGCAAATGCGGAGGATGGAAACCATGAGGAGTGGTAGATTGATGGGTTCACAGTTCAAGAATTTATGAAACAAGGACTTGTGAATGGAAGTCACAAGTTCGCGACTACCATCCTTAGGAACGATGATGGTTGTGAAGATGTGGTGGATGAGACGATGAAGTGGAGGGAAAGAGTTAGCATTCAGTTGCTTATGATCCGTAGGATCGTAAGATTGCAAAGTGATGAGGGTATGGTACTCTTCTGGGGTGGGATGATGGGATATGATATCTACCCCAGTGTTAGGGATTTGCAAGGCAACAGAGAAAAGATTAGGGGAAATTCGAAAGGAAGTCCCCTTGACTCTGGAATAGAGATCACCTGCAGCAGTCTGTCGGAGATTGTTGAAGAACTCCGTCATAGCGGTGGGTGAGTACCGCTTGTGATCATAGCAGAATGGAGACCAACTCTGGACGTCGAAGAGAGGCTGCAACTCGGGAAAAAGGTCTTCCAGAGACATGAAGTCGACGTAGCGGGGTTGCACAAACTTCATGAAGGTGCCATGAACTTCGAGTAGGTGAAGGTTCTGAGGTATGATGAGCTCCAGCAGACGGTCTTCCCGGTGCTTTGTCCAGCGCTCGACGGGTGCCCTGGAGCCCTGTCCGGCTTCGGGAGACCGAGGACGACGACAGGAGGCCATCTTCCTTGTCGGTGGAGCCATCAGATGATGTATCTCGAAGTAGATGGAGAGGTGAGGAAGGAAGGAGACAGAGGGAGGAAGGAGACACAAAGAGTAGCAAGATCTCCTCTGTCGCCCGGGAGAAGGAAGGATTAGGGGAGAAGGAAGGAAGAGAGGCTTTTGGAAGTGAGAAAGGGAGGAAGGGTTCGTGGGTACCTTTTAAAGAAGGTTTGTGAGGATTTGAAAGGTCTGGGTCCCATGAAATCCGTCCAAAAAGGGTGTCCGTCGGGTTTCCAAAAGACAGTCTGCCGCCGGCCTTGTCGACAGGAGAAATGGGCCCTGTCGACAGGCACTTGCAGAATTGTGCCAGTGAAGGATTTTCGACAGATTTTCAAGGCCATGAGCATGAAATGTGTATGTAAGATGTAAAATAGGTAAAATTATATTATAAAATGTCATAGCCACACATATTTTGGACACATCAAGAATCTACAATGGTTGTGAAATAATATTCCCCGATACGCAAGTGACAATAACGAGAATGCATTAAACAAAAACATGTGTTGATAAAAAGACCCTCTTGAATACTGTCATTTGCAAGAGACCATTTTCCTTAGTTGGTGACATATACAAGATTAATGAGGTGTATGTCTACATGGTTAGTTAAACAAAAACCACTTAATGACCTTGGCATGACAAATTGGGAGGCTACACTCTATTTCTTCTAATTTTTTTGAGGCATAAGAGAAACAATGGTAATTAGGATCACTTAACCATTTTACGTGAAGATAGACATTTGTGATGCCCGTATCCCCAGTTACTCGGTTGAGTGACCATCAAATCATTTTACAGAGTTAATGAGTAAGCCGTTTGACGTGAAGATAGATAGTTGTGATGCCCGTATCCCCGATTACATAGCAATACTCAACATTGCCCTGTCTTTTCTCTTTTTTTTAATAAACACTTTGTGTTTTACTTTGAAATAGGTAGCTTTTCTCCCTTAATTTTGATTGAACTTTCTTTGTACATGTTTAATAACAAGGTCAAGAAGTAGAAGGAGTTTAAAAACCAATGTAAGACATAACCCTCAATGACCTAGTAACTAATCACATGACTTTTGAAAAATGATATTTTACAAATTAGTTATTCAAGTGAGTTAATTTAAGCTCATGTGATTTTTGTTTGATGTGTTCAAGTTAATGCAACTTAGACTCATAAAGAATAGTATGTCAAAATCATTGTGAATTAGACAATATCTTGATATCATGTGGATATGATAAGTTATAATGTTGGCATTTCCCATTTTTCACCTTAAATACTTTCAATAAGTATGCTCATGAAGAATTGTGGACCAAAAAGTGAAGTATTTGAAGAAACTGGTCCATCTGTCGACAGCCATTTGGGGTCTGTCGACAGCTGGTGACAGAGCTGAAGGATGAAGGCTCTGGAGGGGTGTTCCTGTCGACAGGCGATGGAGTGCTGTCGACAGGTACTGACAGACAGACAAAAGGTGATTTCGGGTGGACTAAAGCTGTTAGTGTCTGTCGACAGCAGCTTGGGGGCTGTCGACAGGGACTACAGAAAGATTGTTTTTGAAGGCAGATGTGAGAGAATTTATTGAATGTTCATTCAAGGGAAGTAAAGCAATGGCCAAGGACATGTTTTCCTTTGGAATTTCACTCACCTACCTTAACATAGCTCCCCCATAGTGTGTGCATGTGAAGACTCATCATACAAGCAATTCAAAAACAATTCAAGCAAGAGTTTCACACATTTCAACATCACATTCCAACATCACACCATTCATGAAAGGGGATAACAACAAAAATCTTTTTGGTATTTGTTTTTTTTTTTTTAATTTTTTTAATTTTTTTTAGAATTATTGGGCAAATTGTAAAGAAACTAAATACTTAATCTAAAATAGATGTTCCCTTTTTTTTTTTTTACTGCAACTATGGATACGTGGCAGAGAATGTTTTCTCACGCATAATGAAAGTTTCCAAACAAGCATAACTTGTTTTTCCACAAATCACCATTTGATATACCACATAGTTGTTGTACACAAGGAACATATATTCAAGATTTGGTATGAGTTTCATTGCATTTTGCACAAACCCAATTCTTTTCTAAGTGTAGTGAACCTATCCTCAGCCAATGGTTTTGTGAAGATGTCAGCTAGTTGTTTCTCAGTGGGTATGAAGCTCAGCTCTAAGGTGTTGTTGGCTACCTCATCTCTCAGAAAATGGTGTCTAATCTCTATGTGCTTTGTTCTAGAGTGTTGAATTAAGTTCTTTGAGAGATTGATTGCACTAGTGTTGTCACATAGGATAAGTGTGCATCCAATGTCAATGTTGTAGTCAGACAATTGACTTTTTATCCACAACACTTGAGCCGCACAACTCCCTGCACCAACATATTCTGCCTCTATAGTGGAGAGTGAAATCGAGTGTTGCTTCTTGGATGCCCATAAAACCATGCAACCACCGAGAATTTGGCAATACCCACTAGTACTTTTCCTGTCAATTTTACATCCAGCATAGTCAGCATCAGAATAAGAGACCAAGTTGAAGCTACTACCTGCTGGATACCAAAGACCCATATCATGCGTACCTGAGAGATATCGAAATATTCTCTTAACTGCAACCAAATGGCTTTCCTTTGAACTAGATTGGTATCTACCACAAAGGCAAACGCTGAATTGAATGTCCGGTCTGCTTGCAATAAGATATAAGAGGGAGCTAATCATACCTCGATATTGCTTTGCATCTACCGGTTTACCTTTCTCATCACTTTCTAGTTTTATGCTTGTGCTCATTGGTGTTGAGGCAGACTTGGCTTGTTCGAACTGAAATCTTTTCAGTAGCTCTTTGACATATTTTTCTTGGTTGATGAAGAATCCATCTTCTAGTTGTTTCACCTGTAGACCAAGAAAAAACTGAAGCTCCCCCATTAAGCTCATATCAAATTCACTGTGCATGTGTTTTGAAAACTCTTCACACAGTGATGGGTTAGTAGAACCAAATATAATATCATCCACATAAACTTGAACAACAATTATGTGATTGCGGACTCTCTTAGTGAAAAGAGTTTGGTCTACTTTACCTCGTGAGTAATTTTTTCTTACCAAGAATGTGCTTAGCCGGTCGTACCAAGCTCGGGGTGCCTGTTTCAAACCATAAAGAGCTTTGTGCAATTTAAACACATGGTTAGGTTTATCATGATCCTCAAAGCCATGTGGTTGAGAGACATAGACTTCCTCTTTGATGTAGCCATTCAAGAAGGCAGTTTTTACATCCATTTGAAAAAGCTTGAACTTGTTTGAGCATGCATATGCTAACAAGATTCTAACTGTTTCTAGCCTAGCTACAGGAGCAAAGGATTCTTCGAAGTCAACACCAAATTTCCGATTATATCCCTTTGCAACTAGTCTAGCCTTATTTCTCACCACTTTACCCTCTTCATTTAGTTTATTCCTAAGGACCCATCTTGTCCCTATGATAGAAATTTCAGGGGTTCTAGGAACTAGACTCCAGACATTATTTCTCTGAAATTGCCCAAGCTCCTCATGCATAACATCAATCCATGAGTTTTCCTTCAAAGCTTCTTCAACATTTTTAGGTTCCACGTGAGACACAAAAAGCTAGATGATCCTGTTCAACTATTTCCCAAAGTTGAGACCTAGTTTGAACTTTTTCATTCACATCCTATTATGTTCTCAAGTGGATGATCTTTAGAGTACCTGACATTTGTGATTGTTGAAGGTCTAGGTTGATCTTGCATTTGAGGAGGTTGTTCTGGAGGAGGGTGTGCTTGAGGAGTTTCAGCTTGAGGCTCCTCTTGTTGTGGATCTTCTTCAGGTTCATCATTTTGTTTTCTGAACAAAATTGCATCATCCTCATCATCGTACCTGCAAAGATGTTCACTGTTAGTCTTGGAGACAATTTTTGAGTTTGCTTTTATTTTTATTTGAAGTTCCCCAAGTGTTGTTCCTTCAGCTTCATCTTTAACCCTGTAAGCATTCGAGATGTTAGGCTTTGATTGAGATTCATCAAAAACAACGTGTGGAGTTTCTTCCACCGTTCGAGTTTTAAGATTAAACACCCTGTAAGCTCTAGAGTGTTTTAAATATCCAAGAAGAATACCTTGATCACTTTTGGCCTCAAATTTGTCTAGATCATCTTTATCATTATTATGAATGAAGACTTTTGAGCCAAAAACTGTAAAGTACCCAATGCTGGGTTTCTTACCTTTTAGCAATTCATAAGGAGTTTTCTTGATTACTGGTCTTACCATGGCTCTGTTGAGAATGTAGCATGATGTGTTTACCGCTTCTGCCCAAAAGGTTCTTGCAAGTTGACTTTCGACCAAAAGGGTGCGAGCCATTTCCACCAAAGTTCTGTTCTTTCTCTCCACTACTCTATTTTGTTCTGGAGTCCTTGGAGAGGAGAACAAATGTTCTATCCCGTGGTGCCTGCAGAAATCAGAAAAGGAATTGTTATCAAATTCTCCCCCGTGATCAGTGCGGATTGAGCATATTTTGTGAACATTTCCATGCTCAATTTTATTGAAGAATTCCTCAAACAGTCTCATTGCTTCATTTTTGTGTATGAGGAACTTTACCCATGTGAACCTAGAGAAGTTGTCTACAATGACAAAACCAAAGCGTTTGCCATTGAGACTTAGTGTTCTAGTAGGTACAAACAAGTCCATGTGCAGAAGTTCATAGGGTTTAGAAGTGCTTACTGGTGCTTTTGATTTGAAGGATTTCCTTGTTTGTTTTCCCTGTGCACATGCATCACAAAAACTTTCATTTTTATTAAAGGAAATAACAGGGAGTCCACTTACCAACTTCAGCTTCATGATCTTGTGCAGGACATTGTAGCTTGCATGGCCAAGCCTACGATGCCACAGTGTGAGCTCATCCTGTTTGTTTGCTACAAGACACAAGTATTCATTTTCTGGATCATCTAAGTCAACCATGTAGATGTTGTTCACCCTCTTTCCAAAAAAATTCAGATTTCCTGTATCCTTATCAATGATTTGACATGTGCTTGATTCAAAGATAACTTGGTGACCTTTATCACACAATTGACTTATGCTAAGCAAATTGTGATGAAGGCCATCCACCAATAGTACATTGTCAATTGAGTTGGAGACATACTTACCGACCTTACCTGAGCCGATGATCTGGACTTTGTTGTTACCTCCAAAGATGACTTGACCTCCGTCTTTTTCCACCAACAAACATAATTTTTCTTTATCGCCCGTCATATGCCTCGAGCAGCCACTATCCAAGTACCATTTGTTTTGATTTTGGGCTGCTAGGCATTCCTGCATATGTGGATCAGACACGAGGTTTTGATACCCAAATTACTTTGGATCCCCATGTATCATTCATGCCAAACAGTAAATGCTTCGGAATCCAAATTTGTTTGATTTTCAGTTTATTTGGACTGTTCAAGCATTGTTTTTCATTATGCCCGACCTTTTTACAGAAATTGCATGATGAAGGTTTTTCTACAACAGTGGGCTTTTTGTTTTGAGGAACATGCATGGGCATTTTACCTTTCTGTTGCCTGGTCAGCTTTCCTTTAGAAGCTGGTTTCCTTTCCTGTCGACAGCTCTCATTGGGGTTGTTGACAGGTTTTGCAGTTTTGTTAGCAACAAATTTGGTATTCTTAGTTTCCTGTTTCTTGCCCTTGGCTTTACTTTTATTGTTCAATGACGAGATTTATTTGCTTGTGCTTGGGCTGGTATCAACAAAAGATGTCAACAGATTTTTACCAATTACTTTTGGTTTAACAGGTTGATATCCAACCCCATGTTTTGCAACAAACACATTAGATCCCAAGATTGCATCAAGATTTTGCTTACTTTTGACAAACTTAGTTAGATCTTCATATTTTTCCTTAAGATGCTCTTCAGCCTTTTTCAACTTTTCTTTTACTTCAGTAAGTTCAACTTGGAGAGTTTCAAGGGAATTGCTTAGATCATCTTTTTCTTTTTGAACTTCTTGGAGTTTCAGTTTCATGCCATCCATTTCATCACTGTGTGCTTGTTCATCAACTTTCATCATTTCAATTTCTTTATTCAAGGATGCAATTTGTTCATTATGGTTGGTGTCAAGAACAAGGGAATTGATTTTCTTTTTCAGTGCTTTATTTTCAGACTTAAATTCACAGAGTTTTTCGAATAAAACAATATAAGCTTCTTCCCATTCATCAATAGAATAAGTTTCAAAGGAAAATTTTACCTCAGTGGAGTCGTTACTTCTTGCCATTAGACACTGAACTTCATCATCTCCAAAGGTAGCTTGACTGTTCTCATCTTCATCTTCATCACTCCAAGTTGTCAACATTGCTTTGGCTTTCTTGAAGGTGAATTTCTTCTTTTTCAGTTTCTTCTTGAGTTCGGGGCACTCTCCTCTCATGTGCCCTTGCTTCTTGCACTCATAGCACACAACATCAGACTTTTTGTTAGAATCAGATTTGTTCAAAAAGTCTTTCTTTTGAAAGGGTTTGGAGTTACCTGATCCTCTCCTTTTGAATTTTAGAAATTTTTTGAATTGTCTAGTGATCATGGCCATTTCATCACTATCACTATCACTAGAGGTTTCAGGCTCATCACTTTCCTGTTGAGCATCCTTTTTGGAACTTGAAGATTTTTTCTTAGAAGCTTTTAAAGCAATTGATTTTCTTGGGTTCTCTTCAGTTTCCTTTCTTTTGACATTAATTTCATATGTCATTAAAGAGCCAATAAGTTTATCCAATTTCATTCTTGAGAGATCTTTTGAATCCTCAATGACAGTGGCTTTGGTGTTCCATGAGGATGGAAGAGACCGAAGTATCTTCCTCACCAAATCACTTTCTGAGTATTCCTTTTTAAGACCTTTCAACCCATTTATTATTAGCATGAACCTAGCAAACATGTCTGAGATGGTTTCATTGTTGTTCATCTTAAACATCTCATACTCGGAGACCAGCATGCTTACCTTACCTGAGACGTACCTTCGTATATCAATTCGAGCTTGTCCCACATTTCTTTTGCTGAGGTGCACATGGAGACTCGAATATTCCTTGGGATGGACGGTGCATTGCATCATGTTTAGGGCACTCCAGTTGAGTGTTCCTTTTGCAATTTGATCCTTCGTCCAGGTATCTTCATCCTCGGGAAGAGTGTATACTCCTTTGTGGACGATCTTCCATAGCTCAAAGTTCTGTGCTCTCAGGAATACCTGCATGCAGTTTTTCTAATAAGGGTAGTCAGTTCCGTCAAAGAAGGGTGGCCTGGTCACAGAGTGTCCTTCGGCCATATACCCCTTGTTAGATTCCATGAGATCAAAGTTCTCCTGATCGTAAGATCAAACAAGTATAATAGTAAATCGGAGAAACCTCGCTCTGATACCAATTGAAAGGTTGCGGAATTCCCTATATGGTAATCTAGAAGGGGGGTTGAATAGATTACTGTCAATTAAAAAGTTCTTACCACCTTCTTTTCACGAAGACACAAACTGTGAAAACTGTAACAGAGTTTAAGTTAAACTTTGATGTGTGTAACTTGACAATGGATAGAGAAACAATCTATCAAACGTGTGTAGAGACACCGTGCCTACCAAACATCTAACGTAGAAATGTTCAAACCATAGGACACAGAGTTTTACGTGGTTCGGAGTACACAACTTGTGTATCCTACGTCCACGGTCCACACACACACGTAGAAAAGACTGCTTATGAGCTAGTTCAACGACTACAACTCACACACACGAGTTTTCTGATGTGAAACCACAATAAGAACAACACAAGCCACATGAATCAAGCACATGGACTGCTTGAGACACAACCACACACACACGGATATGTAAAAACTAAAACAGGGAAGAGTTCTGAGTTCAAACACAAATCCTGATTAAGAACTCTTCTGATGAATGTCTGGATGGACTTCAAGCTTCGTCTTGAGGGACACAACTTGATGGAGAGGCTTGAATCCATGACGATCAGACTTCAGTACTGCTGGATCAACAGTTGGTTCAATCTCTGAACAGCAGGGTGAAGCAGAGCAACAACAACACCTCTTGTTCTTGGACTTTCTCTAGGGTTTTTGGTGGAGGCTGCTTCTATACGAGATTACCTTCAAAAGATAGCTTATATAGTGGTGTCCATATATGGAGAGATGTGGTAGTTGGAACCACCATGTTTGGCAACTTAGAAACTTCCCATATCTGAAGGTTTTCTTCGTCTGTCGACAGCACTGGGTGCTCCTGTCGACAGGTGTTGACAGGCAGAGGACTGGGAGTTCGGGAGACAGTTTCCTATCAGAGGCTGTCGGCAGGCGACACTGGTGCTGTCGACAGGCACTCTTGTCCTGAGGTGTGGATTTTTGGCCTATTTGTATCTGTCGACAGGGTCCTTTCTGGCTGTCGACAGGTAACTATTTTTATTGCTTTTCTTGATCTTTTGAACCTGGTTTTGGTACATGTCTTGCATAGTATCTCACCTACATAAAAGAACTTAGTTAGGGAGATATAATGACATGTAAATGATCAATTAACATGTTTGTTTCATTTGCATTCCAAGAGTCATTATCATCAAGTTTCATTACTTATCATTCATGAATTTTGTCCATGAAATATTCGTGTTCATCATCAAAAATAAAGATGTGATTTGTTGGCTTAGCATTCTCATTAAGCATTCAACATATGAGAACTCAACACAAGACCCTTTGGTGAATGCAAGACGACGCCCATTCCACTACTCAGTTGGCCTCATAGTTCCCTCCGAGATGAAGTCGACAAGAACCTAGGCTTTGATGGCGATTCGGGACCTGTAAGTGATGTTGAACTCTCCGAACTCTATCACCCACTTTGTCAACCTCCCCAAGGCCTCACGTCTACCGAACAGTTGGTTGATGGGGAGGTCAGTCAAAACGGCGATCTTGTGAGCATGAAAGTAGGGTCAAAGTCACTGCGCAGCTATCAGGAGGGCAAAACTAGCCTTCTCTAGGTCGAAGTATTGCAGCCCAGCCCCCTCACAAAGCCTTGCTCATGTAGTAAATAGGCAGCTGTCATCGCCCATCCATTCGCACCAAGATTGAGCTGATGGAGTGGTCAGTGGTTGACAAGTACAATAGCAACTCTACACCGGACTAAGGCTTACTGAGGGTGGGTAGGCTCACAAAATATGCCTTCAAGCCATCGAACGCCTTCTAGCATGTGTCATCACACTCAAACCCACCTTTCTTCCAGAGCACTTTGAAGAATGGCCTGCACCTTCGGCCTACCTTGACATGAACCTACTTAGCACCATGACACGACCATTAAGCCTTTACACCTCCTTAATGGTCCTCAACGAACTTATGTCAAGGATCATGTGCACCTTCTTGAGATTGACGTCAATCTCTCAGCTGGAGACAAGGTAAACGAGGAACTTGCCTACTCGTGTGCTGACGACACACTTCTTGGGATTGAGCTTCATTCCATACTGTCGTAAGACCTCGAAGGTCTCGACCAAGTCACAAATATAATCTTCCACATGTCGGCCGTTGACAAGCATGTCATCAATGTAGATCTCCATGGTCTTGCCTATCTATCACTCGAACATCTTGTTGACGAGTCGCTAGTATGTAGCCCCTGCATTCTTCAAACCAAAGTGCATGTAAGTGAAGCAGTACAACCCCTTCTCGATTATGAAAGTGATATTCTCCTCATCCTCCGCCGCCATCTGGATCTGGTGATAGCTCATGTAGGCGTGGGGAAGCTCAACAATTCATGACTAGCAGTGGAGTCGATGAGCTAATCTATATGTGGCAAGGGGTAGCTATCCTTTGGGGTCGATGAAGTCGATGCACATTTGCCACTTCCCGTTAACCTTCCTGACAAGGATGACATTAACCACCCATTCTAGGTAGAGGACTTCTCTGATAGTACCTACACGTAGATACTTCTTAAGGCCATCATCAACAACCTCTGGCGATCCACTAACAATGGCTACTTCTTCTACTTTACAGGCCAGACATTAGGGTCGACGTTGAGTCGGTGCTGAATGATCTCTAGATTAATCTCTGGCAGGTCGGCCTCTGACCAGGTGAAGACGTTGTCAATGTCCTGCAAGAATTCCACCAACGGATCCTTCAATTCTCGGAGCTCTGCCCTAATGATGAGAGCTTTGTTTTCCCTCAGGAGGTGTGTAACACTCAAAATTTAAATAATAATAACATATTGAACATTATAAAAGATATTGATTACCATAAAAGATACAAGAACATGATTGTAGTTGAATCTAGAAACTTTTTCACATAATTTAGGTGATTCAGGTATTATCTTCAGATGTGCGCACCCCGACAGGGCGTCATCAGAATTCGTTAACAAAAGTAAAATCTAACAACATCATAATTACCAGAAAAATGTACTGATCTCAAAAATATAAATATCTTAATTTATTGATGCACATATACCCAGATTAAGTCTACATAATAATTTTTGGAACAATTCCCACCCAACGGAAAACTAATCCGAAAAATTAAACTAAAATCACTAATTTGTATCACCTCTTAATAAGCTTATGACTAAAATTTCATCTCAATTGGACATCATCTAGATAGGAAATTATCAACCTAAACTAATTAAATGGAATTACGTAAGCTCCCTTACGTAAGAAACTTGGGGGCTAAGCTGGGAAGGCCTCGTCTCTAATTGGTTGATCCTTATCCTTTGATGAGCCGTGGCGGAAGGTGGATGGAAGGAAGGTGATAAGGATTGCTCCTCATCATCACTCGCACTTCGTGGCTGTAACACCTCGATTTTTATTTATAAAAATAATTGGTCATTTGTGTATAATACATATTGACGTTTTGATTAGTTTAAATTATAACACACTCCGCCTATTCTAGAATAATCATTAGAGATGAGCCCACTTGAGTCGCATAAATGAGCAACCTAAATAAATAAGATTTTGTTTATACAAAAAGGTTAAACAAAATAAAAAAAGGGATTTGTATTATGTATATATATATATATATATATATATATATATATATTTATGTTTAATGACACAATGATTACGTGGGGAGGGTTACTGTTCATCATATGTAACCATTGTTACGTAACAACAGCGTTACGTGTGAACCGTGGGTTAAATCCCACTGGAGATTTCATCTCCACCATTCGCGGAGTTTGTCACCCCTTTAGATAAACACCACCCCACCTACGTGTCTAAGTCCGGTGAAATCTCTCTGGTGATTTCATCTCCATCGCCCACGATTTCACTCACGCCTTTTCCCCTTCGAAGATAAACTCTACATATAAACCCCCCTAGTAATCCTTATCCGAACCTTCGCCCACTACTGCTGCTACTGCTTTGTCTGCTGCTGCTACTTCCTCTCTTCTCCACTACTGCCTCTTCTTCTTCCACTTCTCTTTCCTTTCTCCACAGAACACCAACACTTCTTCTTCAAACCACCATTACCATCACCATTGTCCTAGAAAGAAAAGAGAGAAGGGGGTGAAGGAAGTAAGAGGGACAGAGGGTGTAGAGGCAAAGAATAAAGGAAAGACGAAGGGAGAAGATAGGAAGAAATTGCAAAGAGGAAGAAGTGAGATGAGGAGCTTAGGGAGCAAGCCCAACTCTAAAGTAGGTTCCTCTCTATCCATCTTGATTATTCACTTCTATTCAAAGCATAACCGGACCGTATGATTTGAGTCTATCCATCTTGATTATTCACTTATATTCAAAGCATAATCGGACCATGTGATTTGAGTCTATCCATCTTGATTATTCACTTCTATTCAAAGCATAATCGGACCGTATGATTTGAGTCTATCCATCTTGATTATTCACTTCTATTCAAAGCATAATCGGACCGTGTAATTTGAGTATATCCATCTTGATTATTCACTTCTATTCAAAGCATAATCGGACCGTATGATTTGAGTCTATCCATCTTGATTATTCACTTCTATTCAAATCATAATTAGACGGTATGATTTCAGTCTATCCATCTTGATTATTCACTTCTATTCAAAGCATAATCGGATTGTATGATTTGAGTCGATCCATCTTGATTATTCACTTCTATTCAAAGCATAATCGGACCGTATGATTTAAGTATCTGTGATTCTGGTTCTTACTGAAATCGGTCGATCGACTTGGTGTTTTTCTGTCAGGACTGTTTCTTCCAAAAGTGTCAACAGAAACTCTGCGAGACTGCAAACTCATACTTTATTTACACTCCATATCATTTAAATAAATGTTATAATTTAATGTTTCATTTACTTAACATATTACATGTAAATAAGGAAGTACGCCCTCCCATTTGAATCTATGGCACTATCGTTTCATGATTTGCACTGAAAAGCTAATGCATATCGATTACTGACTAAAGTGCCACATTGATTACTGTTTTTAAAGTCCACATAGATTACTATACAAACACATCGATTTCCTTTAAAACATCGATTTCATTTAGAACATTGATTCTGCTTAAACATCGACTCTATTTAAACATCGACTTTGGTTCAACATCGGTTTCATTTAGAACATCGATTCTGCTTAAACATCAACTCTATTTAAACATCGACTTTGGCTCAACATCGATTTCATTTAGAATATCGATTCCACTTAAAACATCGACTCCATTCAAACATCGACTTCGGCTCAACACCGATTTCATTTCTCTCAAACATCGACTATGTTCAAACATCGATTACATACATGGATTATGATAACTACATAATTTTTCGTGTTAAATTTCATGCATTTAGTTATTTTAGACATCTTTTGTCTGTAAATAATGTGCAGTTTGATTTTAATTTTCAGTCCATTCATGAATAGGATTTTGAACATGTTAGTTGATATTGGGGTTAGAATACATGTTAGATTTCCATTTAATAAGTCAACTCTTACCGATTGACTAACTAGGTTCATTTTGAAAATAAAAGATCTAGGTAAATAAAGATTGTATATAACTAAATGTTTTTGTAAATATTTTGTTAGTAATAGATAGATGTCATTTTATAAATAAATAAGTGTCTTTTAAATAACCTACCTAATTCTATTAAATAAATTAGTTTTTTTTAAAATACCCCATCATTCCACACACACACTTAAACTTTCTTTTCTTCCCCACCAAATGAAGCTGGAAGCTACTGGAAATATATTTGGGGCTACTGTGCGAAGGGAGCTCAGATGGGGGGCTGTGGCAAGATCTGGAGGCGCAGGGTGGCCACAACGATTCGGCGCAGGGCAGCCATACCGATTTGGGCTGAAGCTATAATGATTTGGAGCTGGGGTTTGAGGTGGTGTGAAGACGATGCAGAGGTCAGGTGAGGCGGGTGTGACAGGTGTGCGCACAGGGCTCGTGCGGCGCTGGCGACTGGGTGTGATGGCGCATCTGGTTGGCGGTGTGATGCTGGTGTGTTGGCGCGATGAAGGGCTGGCCAAGGCTGGAAGTGGAGGCAGGGGCCAGATCTGCTGTGTGGCCTGCTGGAGCCCGGTGCGGAGCGCAGGAGTTGTGGCTGGCGAAGCAGGGAAGTGTAGCGGTGCGGAGCTTCAGCAGGCCGTTCGTGCGCAGCGGGCGTGAGAAGCGGCTGGATGGCCGGGTGCAGATGGGGAGCGGCCAAGCCTGCTGAGGTGGATAGGCATGGAGGCGGCCAGGGCACTGGCGTGCGTGGCAGGCATGAGCAGCGGAGGCCAGCTACGATGGTGGAGCTTGTGCGGATCTGCTGATCGGATTGGCCTGGTGCGATGCTGGAGCTGGCGGGAGGAGGACCTGCTGAGGTGGATCCGTGCAGAGCTGGCGCTTGGAATCAGAAGGCCCGGGAGCCTATAAAAGGACCCCAAGGTCCTCATCTATGGGGAGCTGTTCTTTGTTTTGTTTTAGTTTTTCTTTTAGTTCAGATTATTCTGGGTTTCCTTTTCTCTGGTTCGTAGGCAGGGGAAGGCGACGGAAATTTTGTTCTGCTGTGAGGGTTTTGCTTCTACTTTTGGGATTTTAAGTTTAGATTTCTGGGTTCTTTGTTTCTTCTGTTCTTCTGCTGTAAAGGGTTTGCCATTTTCTGATAGATTTATCTGGTTCAGCATGTTGGGGAGTTCTTCCCTCAGTTCTTATATTGTTCTACTGATTGGAATCGGAGTTTGGCATTTGGAAGGTCTGAGCATTTTTTTCCTGAATTTCTTCTTCTCTTTGTTGCTGTTGGGCTGGAGAGATCGATCAGAGAGATTTTAATTTCTTCCTTCTGCATTTAATTTCCATTTCATCTGTGCTTAGAATAGTTTGATCCAGTGGCGTTTGTTGCATTTAATTCTGATTCCATTGCTTCTGTGCTTTCTTCAGTTCTGTCTACTGTGTGAGAGACCGGGTGTTCCCTTCTTCCTTCTTCTTGTTGTTCAGCAATTTGGGAGGAGTTCGTCTGCAGAGATTGCAATTTCTTTCTTGTATTTTTCTTCTGTGGATGGTTGAGCTGGGGTAGATGGTTCGACATTTTGGTTTTGCTCTGTTGCTATGATTTGTTTGAAATTTTATTTTCCTCTTTTCGTATGTGAAAACTGGGAATGTTAAGAGTTGTTTCTTCCATTTCTTCGGTGCTTTTCTTCCATTTCTTCTGTGTTCCAGAAGTTCCATTTGGCCATTTCTTCTCTATTCTGTTCTTCTCTGTTCAGTGAGGGATTCTGGAGCTTCTTAATTGTGTTCTTATCTCTCTTCTTCATAGCTTGAGAATTTCAATTTAGCAACAGTAAATTTTCGTCTGATCCGTGAGCTGTGAGGATAAGAGGTCTGATATTTGTGGTGAATTACTATTGTTGATTGTTCATCCCCTCAGTTGTAGGGGTACATTGGTCTGTATGTTTCTAGTTTAGATTTCTGTTTACCTGTTTGATCCTTCAATTGAGAGGGTACAATGACATCAATTTTCTTTTAATTTCAATTCAGCTTGTTATTTCATTAAGTTTGACATGTCGAGTGTGAGGGATTTGATTGATGCAATTTATAGAGTTAATTCTCATGCAGTGTGATTTTAGTTAAGAGTGTCTGTTAGAATGATTTCAAGTTAAAGTAGTTTAAATCAAGTTCTATTCGGCCTCTCCGTGGATATGACCTGTGCTCACCATTGTGCTAGTTCTTCTTTATGATTTTATGTTTGTGAGACAGTTTAGAGGAAGTGCGCATATTGACTTGTGTGAGGAATTCTGGACAACGAAAATGCACAGTCAACTATGCCGTGCGTTCAGATTACATTCAAACATTGATTACTATTATACTTAAACATCGATTGCCTCTACATTTCAAATGTTTCAAAATGTCTCATATTGCATAACTGTGTTATCCCTTGAAATTCCAATCATTCCAACTATTTTGAGATTCTTATACAGTCTTTTACATATTCCATATCCTTGAAACTCCAAAGTGTTCCATAACTATCCAGGAACATAACAATAATGAATGTGTACTTACTATTCGGGTCTTCGGACTCTACTGGATCAAGATGCTTATTGGGGAAAGTCCAAGTCCTTGGGAGGAACACCGAACTCGGCCACTGAATCGGACATGAGTTGGAAATGTCCTGCCGAGAATGGACATACTGAGTGTCTCAGCATCAGACACTACCTACTACTTGATTGAGGAAAATTCAATTATATGTTATTGTTTTCCATCATCATGACTTAACTAGGTTGCACTTACTGTCAGTACGTGTTCAATGGACTGCTAGATCGTGATTACAGGTTTGATAATGATGGCATGTCATTATGTGCCTGACACTCGTTGTTTTGATTCAGTTCATTAATGTATCAATTTAATCTTGCATGGTTTACTACTGTACATCTTGATTTGCATTATTCTTCCCTTTCTTGAACACTGTTAATTATTATCCTCGTGTGCAGCAAATTTTCCTTGATTCCAATATCTATTTCTTGTTATTAGAGGATAAATCCTACTGGGCAAGACTGCTCATATCTACTCTTTTTCCAAGTATACATCAGTTCTAGAAGGCAGGGCAACGAGAATTGTGTGCTGAGAGATCAACACTTGTCTTGTCTGACCTTTGAATTATGGTTTGAGAATCATGTAAATATCTCAACTTTGAGGAACGACGGTTAAATCTATATTTTTATGTTAAGTCATGACCCTGACCAATTCCTGCTCGAAAATTTTTAAACTTGTTCTCGATTTCATGTTCAGTCGCGTCTCAACATTTATGGAAATATCAAATGACGGGACGTGACAAGGTGTACCTACTTGGTCTGCTCTGCAGGCCCTCCTCTCTCCGAGCTCTCCTCAGGCATAGGATCACACTAAAAATTTTTTGGTTCCCTAGCCTTTATGGAATTTACATAGCAGCACTGATCCTCGGCTTGGTTCCCCACAACCTCACAAATCCCGTTAGGCATCCGGAACTTCAGCTTCTAATGATAGATCAACGACACTCCCCCCAACTTGCTAAGGATGCCCTGACCAAAGATCATGTTGTAGGTCGACCTGACTTTAACGACCAAAAGTTGACCTCAACGGTTTCATGTCGCGGTCAGGTGCCGAGGGTGACTTTCAATTTTATCGACACCTTAGTAGACACAAGTGACCTACTAAACCCAAAGATTGGTGTAGCTATCAGATTGAACTCAGTCTCAGCTCTGTCATTTGTAGATAGAAGTCATAAAATAATACATCGGGGGCAGCTTCGTTATCAATGAGAATGTTGTGTACATCATATGCATCAATGTCCCCGTGCACGACCAATGAGTCAGCGTGGGGGACATTGAGGTTGACAAGGTCCTCGTCCAAGAAGGAAATTACACCACCACCTATCTAAGGATTGAAGGTGCTCTGCCCAGCTTCTGACACGTAGGTCTTCTGTTTCCACTCGCTGTCGCTGCCTCCTGCCACTTCACCTGCGAGTAACAACATGTCACGTCCTAATAAAATGTTCACTTATCGAAAATGACAGAAATCGGGTAAAAGAAATAAAACTTATATTTTATTCATCAAATATTCACATTGCAGAAGCTTAAGTACATAATACTCCTCATTATTTTCTATAAGAGGAGTAAGGGAAAAAGAAAACTTATTTACAATTCATTACTACATTACTAAAGAAAAACAAAGTTGTTGAACTTCTGAGGACTGGTTGTCCCGCTCAGCACACTCCCCCCCTTTAAGCATCAACCTTATCTTGATCACTTGAAATGGTAGGATTATGTGAGCTAACTAGCCCAGTAGGATTCAAATCTTCTAATAAAAAAGGATTAAGATGTCCAAAGATAAGGATAAGAAACCTAACTGTTGTCAGCACTGAATGTCAAAGATGATTGAATTAAGCATGTCAACTAAACAATAAATGTGGAATAGAAGTACTGAATTACGAATACATAGTCAAGAATTCATGCCAACATTCATGTTCTGATTCAGATACATATTCACGCATGAAAAGATAACATGATGACTAATCAAGCTTGTATTGATGCAATGCCAACCATCCATAGATCCTTTATCATTCCGTACGGCCACTAAACGAATTTGAGTGCTCCTCCTAGGACTGAACCAACCGTATTTGCATAGGCATATATCTCAAATGAGTCTAAAGACCCACAAATTGTCATCATAACTCTTTCTTGTAAAAGATTCAAGTGAAGTACACAAGTTCTCAAGATTTCTTATAGAACAAAAGGTTGTAGACAAGTAGGTATCAATTATACTTGAGGTGTTCAAAGACAATCCATAAGGGAGTATGGGGGATATTTGAATGATCTTTCTCAGATATACAATGGTTGGAATCCAAGAAAATCATAGAAGCCATTGGTTGGGTTAATACCAAAGTGTCTTACCCTTGATTAGACATGAAACAGATCAAATTAAACACATCAGACAAGTGTATGTCGACAGCCAGGAAGTGGCTGTCGACAGCTACTGTCCTCCCAGAACCAATTTCTGGGGTCTGAACGCTGTCTGTCGACAGACCAGGGTTGGCTGTCGACAGGTAAGGAACATCTGTCGACAAGTGAAAGTTATCTGTCGACAGCTACTACTGGTTTTGCACTATCTGGGTTCTGGAAGCAGGAACCTTGTCGACAGGTAATTGCTGGCTGTCGACAGGTATAGTCTAAACTTCCAGGAAAGTGGTAAAACTACCACAGGAAATTCTACCAAGGGTTTCTATGAATCCTCACATGATTGACAACATCAAAAGGGTCTTGTTTCCAGTTCTAACACCACTTTTCATGAGGACAACAAGTAGAACAATTGGGATATACTATGTCATGGAAATCTAAAGCAAGATGATAACTTGAAGTGCAACACCTCCTGACAACATTTCCTTGCTTCTAATGGGATGAGTTTCATAATATGCTTGAGTCATAACACAAACTTTAGCTAAAACATGATTACAAGGAATAGAACAACACTTCTATGGTTGTTTCCAGAATTAGAGTCAAGTGTGTGTACAAGGTAAACATTTAAACATGAAGTTCTTGAGCAGGAATAAGAAGCAAGGATGAAGGAAAGAAGGAATCCTACCTGACTTAAGAAGATAAAAGCCTTCACTTCTCCTTAACGAAGGAGCCCACCACAGTAGGAAGAAGGGAACAACAAGGTTGCAGACGTAGCAGCAACAGGAGTAGAAGCAGTAGCAACAACCACGATAACAACTACAACTACAGCAGGCAACACCTATGGCAAGAGCAGTAGCAGCAGCAGCTCCAGCAGTAACAGCTCCAACAACAAGGAGCAGAAGAGAAGCCAGAGCAAGAAGTGGAAAAACTTCCACGAAGGGTGAGGGGAGGCTTATATAAGCTCTCAACCCCCTTGCATGCATGGCACGTCGGCTATATAGGTGTTGAGGTAAAAACCTCTTTTACCCACCACAACCACGTTTACCATGCAAGTTTCCCATGGTTACACCTATGGTGAAACGTGTAGGCAGTTTACTCATGGAATATGAGCTTACATAGCCTATATACATAAGCAAGAAAAATCCAAAAAAGAAATGGTTACCGTAATTGGGTAATAATTCAGCTGGCCCATTTGTCCTTAAATTTTTATATCCAAATGACATCCATTCAAGTTGAAATTTCAACCATAAACTAATAAGAAGGTTTTACAAATTATGGTAATTTTAGTTTAATTTTTAGAATTTATTTTTCACCCAGCAAAAATTGTCTGGAAAATAGTTGCGTCGGCTTAATCTCAAAATCTGCACGTCAACAATTCCGGATATTTACATTTCTGATATCAGCACATTTTTTCTAAAAATTATGATGTTTTCAAATTTCATTTTTGTTATAAAATTTTGGTGTCGCCCTGTCAGAGCGCGCACATCTGAGTACGATACTGGAATAACATTTATTATCACAAATTAATCATAAATTAAAGTTAATTACATCTCATGATAGTAGTGATGTTTAACAACCAAATTATTCAAAATTTTCTAGTAAATAAAATTTTTGGGGCGTTACAACTCTTCCCCACTAAAGAAAATTTGGTCCTCCAAATTTAACAAACAAGAGTGTAACGACAATTAATACTGACCTGTAAATAATTCTGGATACTTGATTTTGATGGCATCTTCCAATTCCCACGTTGCTTCTTCTTGTCCTCGTTTATTCCATTGGATCTTTAATAATGGAACTTCCTTGTTCTGGAGTTGCTTGACCTTTCAATCAAGAATTTTCACAGGTCTTTCTTCATATGCCAAATTTTCTTGTACATCCAGATCTTGATATTCAATATTATGCTCTAGATCGTAGACATATTTCCTCAACATTGACACATGAAAGATGTCATATATATTGGATAATTGAGGTGGAAGTGGCAGCTGGTATGTCATCTCCCCAACTTTTTTTAATATCTCAAATGGTCCAATGTATCTTAGGCTCAATTTTCCTTTGATTCCAAACCTCTTGATTCCTCTTTGGGGTGACACTTTAAGGAACACATGATCACCTTGTTGAAATTCTAGCTCTCTTCTTCATCGACCAGCGTAACTTTTCTGACGGTCTTGGGCAGCTTTCATTCGATCTTGTGCCAACTTTATAATTTCGATCGTTTCTTGGATCATTTCAGGTCCAAGAATGTGTGTTTCTTTCAATTCCACCCAACATAGTGGTGATTTACACTGCCGGCCATATAATGCTTCAAATGGTGCCATTTGAATAGTAGACTGGTAGCTGTTGTTATAAGCAAACTCCATAATTGCTAATTGATTACTCCAGTCATTTCCAAATTCCAGGACACAGGCACGACACATATCCTCAATAATTTGATTTACTCGTTATGTTTGTCCATCGGTTTGAGGATGAAATGCAGTACTAAACTTCAGCTTGGTTCCCAACGCATCTTGTAGTTCTCTCCAGAAATGTGAAGTGAACCTTGCATCTCTGTCAGAAATAATATCTTTTGGAATTCCATGTAACCGAACAATCTCCTTCAAATACAGAGCTGCTAATATATTGGATGACCATCTTGTCTTAATAGCCAAGAAGTGAGCTGACTTCTTAAGTCGATCAATTATTACCCATATTGCATCGTATCCACTACGTGTTCTGGGTAATCCCATAATAAAATCCATACCAACACTATCCCATTTCCATTCCGATACCTCAAGAGGTTTTAATTTTTCTGTAGGTTTCTGATGTTCAGCCTTGACTTTCTGACATGTTAAACATCTAGCTATGAAGTCCACAATTTCTTTCTTCATGTTACACCACCAGAAATTTTTCTTTAAATCTTGGTACATTTTGACAGCTCTTGGATGGATAGTATAATGTGACCGATGAGCTTCTTCTAATATTTGCTTCTTGATTTCTAGATTATCCGGTACACACAACCTATTCCGAAACCGAAGATTTCCATGTGCATCTTCATGGAAGTCAGGTCTGGAATTCAGTTTCTCTTTGATTTCTATCAATGTAGGGTCATTGTCTTGTTGTTCTTCAATTTATCTTAATATATCTGATTGTACTGTCAAATTATCAATTACAATCCTATCTTTTTGTGGTTCAGCTTTTAGACTTAATGTAGAAAATTCTTCCAACAATTTCCATTCTTTGACTTGTAATTGAAAGATTCTAGCCATAGGGTTTCTACTGAGAGCATCAGCTACAATATTACCTTTTCCAGAATGATACTCAATCTTAAAATCGTAATCCTTAATATATTCCATCCACCTTCTTTGTATCATGTTCAATTCCTTCTATGAAAATAAATACTTTAAACTTTTGTGATCAGAGTACACTATGAATTGATTACCATACAGATAGTGTCTCCATAGCTTTAAGGTAAAAACTACCGCTGCTAATTCCAAATCATGTACTGGATAATTTTTCTCATGAGTCTTTAATTGTCTAGATACATAAACAATAACTCTTCCTTCTTGCATCAAAACACATCCTAATCCGATGTTTGATGCATCAGTATAAACTTCAAATGTTTTCCTTCTACTGGCAAGGCTAGAACTGGTGCAGATGATAAGCATTCCTTCAATCCTTGAAATGCTTGATCACAACTATCATTCCATTCAAATGCAGTTCCTTTTCGAGTTAGTTGTGTGAGAGGTGAAGCAATCCTGGAAAAATCTTTAACAAACCACCGGTAATAACTAGCCATACCCAGAAAACTTTGAATTTCAGTAAGGTTCTTAGGTTGTTCCAATTTCTGAATAGCTTCAATCTTTGAGGTATCTGCTGATAATCCCTCTCTAGAAATAACATGTCCTAAGAACGTCACTTGTACCAACCAGAATTCACATTTACTGAACTTTGCATACAACTTATGATCTCTTAACAGTTGCAAAGTAATCCGTAAATGTGCTTCATGTTCTTCTACACTCTTAGAGTAAATTAATATGTCATCAATAAACACAACTATAAACTGATCCAAATATAATCTGAACACATCATTCATCAAATGCATAAATGCAGCAGGTGCATTGGTCAACCCAAATGGCATCACAACAAATTCGTAATGCCCATATCTACTTCGAAAAGCTGTCTTGTGAGTATCCTCTTCTTGAATTCTCAATTGGTAATACCCGGATCTAAGATCAATTTTTGAAAAATACTGAGCACCAGACAATTGATCAAATAAATCATCAATTCTAGGGAGTGGGTACTTATTCTTAATTGTTAATTGATTCAATTGTCTATAATCTATGCATAATCGCATAGTTCCATCCTTCTTCTTAACAAATAACACTGGAGCACCCCAGGGTGACGTACTGGGTCTAATGAATCCTTTCTCTATCAATTTCATCAATTACCTTTTTAATTCTTTCAACTTTTCCATTGACATTCTATAAGGCGTTCTCGAAATTGGTGTGGCTCCTGGAACCAGTTCAATTGAAAAGTTTACCTCTCTACTAGGTGGTAAACCAGATAGTTCTTCCGGAAAAACATCAAGAAATTCTTTCACCACCGGAATATCCTTCAATCCTGTAGTGTTCTGATTTATTAATGTCACAGAAGACAAATACCCTTGACAACCTTTTTGTACTAACTTACATGCTTTAACTGCTGAAATTATGGGTATTCTTCTTGTACGAGGTTTATCAAAATTCATGGAATAAGCTTCCTTACCTAGAAAGGTTACTTGTCTTAACTGGCAATCCAGATTTGCATGATGCTTAGATAGCCAATCTACCCCAAGGATTACATCATAATCCCACATTTCAAGACATATCAAATCACCTGGCAAATTGTGTTCTTTGACTAGAATTTGACTGGCTGGGTAATATTCCTTAAGTTTCTTACCCTCACTTAAAGGAGTTGCAACCTCCAACTATGTAGGTAGTGGAACTGATTGCATTCCCAAAGATCTAGCAAACTCACAGCTAATGAAAAAAAGTGTAGCTCCTGAATCAAATAATACATACATGGGTTTTGAGTTTACTAGTAATGTACCTTCAATAAGTCTGCCTTCTTGTGGAGATTCAGGTTCCACTTCCTGAATGGCTTATAAACGTCCTTGCTTGGCTCGGGGATTCTGGTTTGCTGGTGCATTCTTTATCATAGGACAATCTAAAATTTGATGTTGAGTACTTCCACATCGGAGACAAGCACCTAACCTACGCCAACAGTTCTCAGTCTTATGTCCACTGAGGTGGCAATGCCGACACACATCCTTATTTCCGACTGGAGTTTTCCTTGCTTTCTTAGTGGATTTCTGAACCATAGGAGCATTCCTCGACTCAAACTTCCTTTTTCGATCAGAAGAACCTTCACCAGACCTTCCTCTAATTTTCTCAACAGTATCGTTGGCAGCTTCCAACGCCAATGCTCTTTTAACCATATCAGAATATGTGGTAATCAAGTGAGGTGTTAACTGTGTAATAAAATTCGGACACAGACCGTTCATAAATCTTTTTGCTTTCAGTTTCTCTGTAGCTATTAGATGAGGAGCATACTTGGATAATCGGGAAACTGTGCCTCGTACTCCGATACTGACAATCTGAGTTGCTTTAAACTGGAAAACTCGTTAGCTTTCCTCTCATGAACTACCTCAGAAAAATACTGATCATTAAATGACTCCACAAACTCCTCCCAACCAACCTAGTTTGGGTCTTCTAAAGTAGACTCCACTATTTCCCACCATGCTCGGGCATCACGATCTAACTGAAATATTGCTAAGCGTATCTTTTCTTCCTCTGTACATTGGATCACTTTAAAGATTCTCTCAATATCCTTTAACCAATTCTCAGCCTCATCCGGATCCGTGCTACCGGTAAATCTTGGAGGATCTAGACTTCAGAAATCCTTAAACAAACTTGTTCCATTGTGGATGTTGTTCTTTGCCACATTCCTCATTACCCATGTCAAATCATGCATCGAGCTCTCCATTTTCTTCCAATTTGCATCACTTGCATCCATGATTAATTTGGAAAATTATCTAAGACATCCAACAATACATATATTAATACCATCACCAAAACATTCTCACATTCAACACATACAAATTTTCAGTTCCACATAACATACCACTTTTCATTAACTAGCCAAAATATTTACATTACATTAACTTTCTTGTTCTCATAAGCCGCATACTATTTACAACATTCCTAATAAGCCGAAATAATTACAACACCATCAACATTCTCTAACCTCTCACTACACATATACATGTGAGTTATATATACAACCACTATTTAACAAGAAGAGAGGTTAACAAAAGTGAGTTCCTCATTCTCTAACTAACTTCAAGTCTGAACAGCGGACTCCACAGACGGCTGCTGATCTCTCCCAGCCCCATGGTACAGCTCCCTTGCTGCTTCAGAAAGCACTTCCCAATATCCTTCCACTTGATGAAGCAACATGTCCTGTCCCAGCTTCAGACTGTCTAGATTACTCATGATCTGGGTCATAGTCTCCAAGGAGGCACGGGGATTTCCTACCAGAAATGCGCCCGCAGTCAAGTTCAACACCTCTTCCACTAGTAGAGAAGTGAGTTTTTACGACGAGATTTTTACGGCGACAAAAGAGGTCGCTACAAAATGTCAACATTTTACGGCAACATAAATGTTGCCATAATAGAAGAGGTCTTTTACGACGATGGAAAAGAGTTGCCATAAAAAATATACCACTGTCGTCATAAACAAAGGATATAGGAGCCCTTCATTATATAACGACGCATACGTCGCCGTAAAAACACCTGTTCGCATATTTACGGTGACCTTTTATGTTACTTTCAGGCAGGGGAGGGTGTCGAAGCGCCGCTGCCAATCTTCCCCACCAAGACGCACCCTTCCCTTCTTAGTTTCGCATGGGGTAGGGCGTCGAAGCACCGCTGCCGACCTTGCCCTGCGCTGTGCTGTCGTCGTCGCGAGATTGGGCGTCCATTGTCACCTCCTCCACGCCCTAGTTTCTCTCTGGACTCCCTCCCTCTCTATCTCGCGTCTCTCTCCCTTTCTCACTTTCTCGTCTCCTTCGCCAATTTCGCGGGAGCTCAGACTTCAAATCGAAGCTGGCAGACACGATCTCCCACCCTATAGTCGAGATTTGCCTCTGAGCTGTTGGGTTTTTGCCTCCTATTTTTCTTGCTAACTGCTCGGTGCATGTCCTACTCCTGATGTCCTCTCTGGATGGTGTTTGCCAGTGGTGAGCAGGTGGAGGTGGAACGAAGCTCTGGTGATCTAGGGGCCAAAGCTTCCTAAAGTTCTCAGCCAGGTGAAGAAGTTGGAGGCCTCAGTTTTGGTGCTGAGCCAGAGCAAGCCCTCGCCCTTTTGCTGGTAACAACATCTCTTTAAAAATCAATCTTAATTTTTTTCGACATACCTTGCAAACCCAAGAGATTCAGAGCTCTCCAATCTAGGCACCCCCACTTCTGGTGTGGCTTTTTATTCTTGCAAATTCTACAGCTTGTTTGGGGGCAGCGAGGAACAGGACTTCGTGGAGCAGTGCATCAACAAGACAGACTTCCTCACGTTGGCAGTGAGGAAACAGATCGGTGGCATTGGTGGGCACCTGGTCAGCAGTAGATGGCATAAGAACTTCTGGCTCTTGGCATGAAAGGTGCGTGGACCGAGCAAAGTGTTTGATGTACAATTTTAGGGCATTGTGTTATTGAATGGCATGGAAAACCCAGGAACTTATGTTATTGTTGCCCTTGCTATTTCTTATGATTTTGTCTTGATATGCTACAAAGGAGCCAAAATTGGGGGGTTGGGTAGGAGCAAGAGGCAGGTTTCGTAGATGGCAGATGGATACCCTTGGAGCCAGGGTGGTGGGGTGGGGGGGGGGGGGGGGGGGGAATTGGGGGGTAATTGGAGGGGAAGCAGGGTAAGCTCTCCCCCAACCACAACCTTACCCCATGCCCAGTAGTAGCGCATACCCCAGCCTTGTGGAGGGCATCCGCTTCCTCTGTCCCCTTCCCAGTTCCCACTTGTTTGAAGTTTCAAAAAGATTTGAATTGTGGGGTAATAGATTTATAATAAAATAGATGTATATAGATAAAAATACCATAAGATTGTATTTTTATTTTTGAAAACTAAAACTTTGTGAAACTTTACTTGCAGCTTTTTGTGGCTTTGCTGTCAAAACTTGAATACGAAGAAAGGTCTCCCTATTAATCATGGCATCATTGAGTAGAAGTTCAAAGGTAAGATTTTAATTTTGTACTTAATGTAAAATAGATTTGATTATTATTTAATTATGTTATTTTTTAATTTTCTAACTGAAGGTTTGAAATTAGTTGCAATGCATAATATATGGGGGTTGATATGGTCATTGTGGTGTGATATGTAAGATCATGGCAGTTCTATTCATTGTGCTTGCGGTTTTTTTTCCCTTAAGCTTTTTGAAACTTAAGGTGTTCTTATAATTCTTGTTTCAAGTTTTGAATCACTTAAGTTTCTAGGTTAGAATAAATGCTGGTATCATTCTCTTATGTAATTGGGAAGAGAGTGTCTCTTTGATCTATTTAGCAGTGGCTGGTCTCTGTTGAAGGGAGTTGCTGTGTAGTACCCCGAAAAATCCATTAATTAAAAATTATAGATAAATAGAAATTTTATCTATTAATAAATTCAATTAATTAAAATGGTACGCATCATTATTGCATGTGTATAAACCTCTATAAAAACTTCGTAAAAATAGTAGTTAGACTTTAAATAATGTTCTCTAATGACCCACCATGAAATTTGGGCATAGAAAAATTGTTTGGACTTAGTTTAAGAATTTATGCGACTTATTAGCATAATTAAAGAATAAGTCGAAGAATCTATTATTTTATGATTCAAAGTGGATTATAAATTAAAATAAATATATGAGTAGACTTTAAATAGTATGGGATGATAGCCCATTGTGATATTTAGACCAATAGATAATCTTGGTCCATGAATATATTCTCTAATAAAAGGATAATTAAAAAATCCATTAAGTAAAGTAAGCACATGGGTTGTACAACTAGACTCATTTGAGTTATTGGGCCAAGAGTAAGAGCCCAAATGATGAAAATTAGAAATATTGGCATGAACAATATTTAATTGAAATAAAAATATGAAATTACTTGAATAAGTGTGATAAATAGATTTACATAAGGATAAAGGGTGAATAATTAGAATTAAATCAATACCCATTAAGTCAAATTAGTAATGGGTTTTACTAATGGTCCTAGCATAAAGTTTTGGGCCCAATTATGAAGAGTCCATCATGAGATGGGAGATAATTAAGCTAAATTCGTACAAAAAATATTAATAAATAGAAAATGGTTAAGATAATGAGTATTTTAACTCTTAATCATCTTAAAAAGAGTCCTAACCCTAGTCTAACCCAATAGGACTCTATCCTAATCTAAAATTGGGATTTAGATGAGAGACAATTGGGTTAAATATAAGAGACCTAAATTAAATAGGGAAATTCGTAACTATATTATCTCTTAATTAAAAAGGGGTCATTAAAGCACTAATATGACTCATATATATCTAAATAAGAGTCTCTAACCCATCCTAACTCCATTACCCACAAAATTGGACCTCTCCCCATTTTATTAGGTAGATAAATGCAAGAGAATAGGGAGATAAATGTGAAAATTCAGAGTTTGAAGGGAAGTGAAGAGTTTTAAGTTATTAGGACTCTTAAGCAACCTAATAGACCTCTAATTAGTGTCAACCAAGCCCCATTTTCGTTCTTGGAACTCTGGAGAACGAAGGAGGAGGCTGAGGACGAAGAGAGCAAGGAAAGGAGGAGGCTTGGAGCTTGGATTTTCTGATTTTCGCCATCCAAACTAGGGTTTTTCTTACTCCACGAAAAAGGTAGGCAATCTCTCAAGCTAAAATCGTGAAATAATTACCCTAGGTAGCCTTCATGTACCTCTTCAAAAGCCCTATGGTTTCGTGGTATTTCGTTCATCCATTTGGGCGAATTTAATTCATGAAGTCTTGCTGTTACCATGAACTGAGATCTTGTGTTTTCTATAATCCCCAATCCCCAACGTGTACTTGCTCTCATGTCTTGATAAAATTCTCAGATATACTAAATCTCATTATCTTTCAAACGCCCCTGGTCTTGCTTGATTTCGATCTCCCATGAGGGAGAATTAAATCTTTGAATATCTATCAGATCTGTGCACTCGACCCTTCTTGTTTCCTTTTTAACCTCGTGCACACTTGACATCATTCTGTGATAAAATTATCATAAATACTACTACATGTTAGCTTTCAAACGCCATTGGTTTCAGAATTTTTCATCATGTATAAATCTCTAATTAATTCATTGAACCCTGACTGCGCCTGTTTAGGTCACCGAAAAGTAACCTGATCAATGCATGTCTAAACCTTGTCTATTTTCAAATTAATCGTACATGTTGATATATGTACATGTCTACTTTCGTTTAAAACTAGTTTCATACTTTTGGATCACCGTGCTATTTTATATAGAATTTAGAACGTCCCTGTATCACAGAGGACTCGACCTGAGAAAAAGGGAAAAAAAGGCAACCCACCTGTTATCGCGACGGCGCGATCCGCCGCGATATCAGCCGTGTCGCGCCCTGCAGACATGTCGCGTCAATAACGCGGCGGCCTGTGACGCCGCGATTCACCCCAGTCCAAGCCAGGCCGGCCAGGACCCCGTGTCGCGCTCGACCGCCCTGTCGCGACTTGAATCGCGACGGGTAGGTCTGTCGCATTTCAAAGATTTTGGCCAGAACTATTAAATTGTGTACATGCCCTACTGTTTTGGCTATTTAACCCTTAATTAGCTACGATTAAATCATGTTATAATTAATTTGACTTGTTAGATTAATAAAAAATGACATTTGCACGACTTGTCATATCCTCAAGATTTCTTTACACTTACACACACACAACATTATTACATGCCATTTGACCTTGATAAATTATGCAATAATGTATTCGGTAAATTATCAAAATAAATGACTAAATTACCCTATTTTGTTAAATACAATTGTTTCCGTTTTAACTCGCGCATTTTATCTACCGTTACCGTTTTCCCTCGGCCTTCGAGCATTCGAGGCACGACGGATCTGTTTTTACACACTTTCCCTTGACTTGGACCACCTCTCCACCGGGAATACTCTCGACTGGACTAGGGAATCCTTGTCAAGACCTCCATAAGTCTTCCTGGCTTTGGCGCACGTCCTTAGCCGACGAGCTGGTTGTACCTTTAAATCCTATTACACTTTTAGGGATCAGTACGATCCAATCGGCCTTAGTGAGAACTCTCTTATCTTGTGATCACGCTGGACCATCTGGCTCGTGTACGCGGCACAGCTAATGGGCGGATGTGACTTCTACCAGACTGCCGGTACCCGACCTGGTGCCGTGCAACCGTTACTAACGCGTGTTTCTCGTCTTTTTACGGAAATGTCCCTATCTCATCTGTTCACGTTCTCTCTACACTCTCGTCTAGTTCATCTACTACTCTCATATATTCTTGGTACTCTCTTGGCCATTTTGTGATTGTCTAAGATAACAAACATGACTATGCTAGGCAACATAATAAGGGCCCGATTTGGTCCTTGGGAGGAGCACCTGAAGGGCTATAACTCGCGGGGGTCTAATGATCAGGTGATGGCATACACCAAACGCATGACTATCAAGATTCAATCTAAGACAATTCACAAACATTCCTATACATGATACTAGACTTGTGGTTGATAAAATGATCGACCAAACGCATGTTACTTGCTTTACTTGCTATCGCGACTAGTGCACCGTTGTGCAACCATACACGCTATCTCGTTACACACTATCTCGTTACACGGCCAGTTCTTTATCATCCTAGTTTTGCAATAATCTTTTGAAATGTATTATCGTTCACTTTTTATCTTGTACTATTACTCTCTTGACTATACTTTATCGTTTTCTCTAGTTAACCTGCGTTACAAGACATTAATCACTTAAAGCATGCTTGTTTACACGAGATATTAAGTCCTACTGAGCGTTATCGCTCACCCTTCGTTATTTGTCATTGTGTTTCAGGTAAGTCAGATGATGACCTTACACACAACAACGGGATGGGACTGGAGTGATGAGCAGCCTGGAGTTATAGCGATGGAATGTCCTTAGTATCAGTTAGTCGCTTAGTTATCATTTCCAATGTGAAGATGTTATTGAGCACTATGTTTTGGTTCTGAATTAGTGGTTGTAATAGTTTAGATAAATTATCAATAAAATGATGAGTTTATTGTAATTATTGTTCATTAGTTGCTCTGATATTTGCGAATGTATGCGCAATTTCCATTACCATACTTGTTGTTCATGCCTCCCCGATTTATTCCGCTGCTAAATTGGCGGGGCATGACATGCTGGGCATTCTCTACTGTTGCCACAATTGAAGGGCTCAACCAAATCTTAAAATAGGGCTTCCTTCATTAAAAGTTTCTTTTAGTTTTTGGCCTGCTCTTAAGTTGTATTTCAGGGGTATGCCCCGCTGCAACATGTACATCATCCTTATTCAATTATTAATAAAATTTTGGCAATAGGTTGATAGTACATAATTGTCTTCATTATGAGCAGGTTCTACTAATGCATCTGATCCTACAAGTGGCAAGATTAGAAAAAGCAGGGGGAAGTTTAAAAAACTTGAAACATTAAAAAAATGAGAGGATATAACAATGCAAAGTTGCATGTTCAGATAACTTGTTTGAATGAACATGCAAATCTGCACATGAAGGAGGAGAGCCTCCAGCACATGAGGGTGAAAATACAGATGATCTAGTTGGTGAGATAGCTCGATTGGTAACACTATGTGCTTCTTTTGATGTGCCTTATTGACGTGATGTTTCTGAAGATAGAAAGATCAAGATTTATGAAAAACTATTGGTAAGTATTTATTCACATATGAATTAGCTATATTTTATTAGAATTCTCAATTCATATTTTGTAATTTATTTGGCTAAATATGTGCAGGACAAATTTGAGCTTAGAGTAGGAGATGAAGTTTGCAATGATATCCACATCAGAAAAATTATCTATGAGATAACTGGTCGGAGATATCGAGATGTTCGGAGCACATTGTATCGTCATTATCAATCTTATGCAACTGACGAGGATCGTCTCCAAAACCCTCTAGAGGATATAAATGCGAATGAGTGGGCATGGTTGGTCAACTATTTTGGATCTCAAAAATTTAAGGTATTGATAATAACTCTTATTTAAATATTAGAAAATCTTCTTCAATCATAATATTTTTCTTGATTTATGATATAGGCAATGAATGAAAGAAACAAAGTTAATCGTTCTAAACAGGTGATTAGTCATATCACAGGGCGAAGATCATTCAAACAAGTTAGTTGAGCAGAGGTATTTTGAGTTTAATTTTTATTGATATTAATTATATATAGGTTTTTATAGTGGGTTAACCATTTTTTTTATAGCGTAATGAAGGAGGAGAGCCTCCAGCACATGAACTCTGGAGACTAACACATCAAAAAAAGGATGGCTCTTGGGGAAGTGAACAATCAAGACAAGTTTATGTATTTTTTTGGGTCTATTTTTATTTTTGTTTATTTATTTATTTTTAATATAATTTGTGTTCATTATTCACACTAACCTTTTACTCTCTCTCTCTCTCTCTCTCTCTCTCTCTCTTAAAATATAGGAAACTATCAAAGATAAATTAGAAGAGCTTGCTTCACAACCATGTGACTCTGCAGTTACATCAACTCCAGAGGAGGTACTTAGCTTGGTGGTCGGACAGAGATCTGGCTATGTTAGAGGACGAGGTTGTGGTCCAAAGCCACCTTCCAAGTCAGCTGTTACAACAGCCACCATTGCTGGACTCAAGCCCAAGTGAAGGACAAAGATGAGAGAATATCACAAATGGAGGAGTTAATTTCCAAACAAACAGAAGAGGTGGCTCAGATCCAAGAAAAACTCTTCAAACAAAAGGAAGAGGTGACTGCCGAGGTGACTGCTCGTCTACAAAGTGATATGTCATCTCAATTAAATGACTTGGTGAACAAGAAGTTCATGGATATGATGTTTCAATTTTGTAGAGATTTAGGAGCAGGACATTGATCTTTATGTAGTACATTATGTTTTTTGTTTCAATGTAATGTCATGTACTTTGATTATGACTTTTAAGATGTAAGTGTTGAAGTCTATGTAAATGTTGAATTCTAAGTACTTATGTGAATTTCATTTTTGCATTTGTGATGTCATTGTTGTTTGTATGAAAGAATAGGACCATTGTAAATTGTATAGGTATAATGAGAATTTACGGTTAAATATTAATTTTTTAGATAAGAATTATAGTGACTTTTATTGCCGTAATATAATATTTACTACGACCAAGGGCCTGGCCACCACAACGGCCGTATGGGGACGTCTGTCGCCGTAAAAGGTTTTTACGGCGACCAATGGTACGCCGTAAAATATGTTAAACATCGAATTAAAATGTCGCCGTATAAGACCATATACGGCGAGGTAAAAATGTCGCCGCAAAACTTCAACTGCGACAAGACATTTAGCGGCGACAAATGACGACACGATTGTCGCCGTCAAATTTTATTTATAGCGACAATATGCATTTTTACGGCGATTAATGTCGCCGTAAAAAACAAGATTTCCTATAGACGTGATCCTTGATCTGCACATGCACCTCCCTTTGGGCCTGAGCATACAATTCCACGTCTTGACGGAGCATTTCCATTGCTGCCACTAGACGTTCTTGAGCATTCATGTCCATGTTGTAGCAAACAATAAGTTAAGTACCTACATAATTACAAAATCACTATTACCTTTATAACTAATCCCAAGATTCTACCCCAACTCACTGGTCATTCCCTAGGTTTATAGAACCTAAGGCTCTGATACCAAATTATCTGTCACGTCCTAATAAAATGTCTATTTATCGAAAATGATAGAAATCAGGTAAAAGAAATAAAACTTATATTTTATTCATCAAATATTCACATTGCGGAAGCTTAAGTACATAATACTCCTCATTATTTTCTATAAGAGGAGTAAGGGAAAAAGAGAACTTATTTACAATTCATTACTACATTACTAAAGAACAACAAAGTTGTTGAACTTCTGAGGACTGGTTGTCCCGCTCAGCACACTCCGCCCCTTTAAGCATCACCCTCATCTTGATCACCTGAAATGGTAGGATTATGTGAGCTAACTAGCCAAGAAGGATTCAAATCTTCTAATAAAAAAGGATTAAGATGTCCAAAGATAAGGATAAGAAATCTGATTGTTGTCAGCACTGAATGTCAAAGATGATTGAATTAAGCATGTCAACTAAACAATAAATGTAGAACAGAAGTACTGAATTACGAATACATGGTCAAGAATTCATATCAACATTTATGTTCTGATTGAAATATATATTCACGCATGAAAAGATAACATGATGACTAATCAAGCTTGTATTGATGCAATGCCAAGCATCCACAGATCCTTTATCGTTCTGTACAACCACTAAACGAATTTGGGTGCTCCTCTCAGGACTGAACCAGCCCTATTTGCACAGGCATATATCTCAAATGAGTCTAAAGACCCACAAATTGTCATCATAACTCTTTCTTATAAAAGATTCAAGTGAAGTACACAAGTTCTCAAGATTTCTTATAGAACAAAAGGTTGTAGATAAGTAGGTAACAATTATACTTGAGGTGTTCAAAGACAATCCATAAGGGAGTATGGGTGATATTTGAATGATCTTTCTCAGATATACAATGGTTGGAATCCAAGGAAATCATAGAAGCCATTGCTTGGGTTAATACCAAAGTGTCTTACTCTTGATTAGACATGAAACAGATCAAATTAAACACATCAGATAGATGTATGTCGACAGCCAGGAAGTGGCTGTCGACAGCTACTGTCCTCCCAGAACTAATTTTTGGGGTCTGAACACTATCTGTCGACAGACCAGGGTCGGCTGTCGACAGGTGAAAGTCAGCTGTCGACAGCTACTACTAGTTTTGCATTGTCTGGGTTCTAGAAGTAGGAATCATGTCGACAGGTAATTGCTGGCTGTCGACAGGTGTAGTCTAAACTTCCAGAAAAGCGGTAAAAGTACCATAAGAAAATTTACCAAGGGTTTCTATGAATCCTCACATGATTGGCAGCATCAAAAGGGTCTTGTTTCCAGTTTTAACACCACTTTTCATGAGGACAACAAGTAGAATAATTGGGATATACTATGGCATGGAAATCTAAAGCAAGATGATAACTTGAAGTGCAACACCTCCTGACAACATTTCCTTGCTTCTAATGGGATGAGTTTCATAATATGCTTGAGTCATAACACAAACATTAGCTAAAACATGATTACAAGGAATAGAACAACACTTCTATGGTTATTTCCAGAATTAGAGTCAAGTGTGTGTATAAGGTAAACACTTAAACATGAAGTTCTTGAGCAGGAATAAGAAGCAAGGATGAAGGAAAGAAGGAATCCTACCTGACTTAAGAAGATAAAAGTCTTCACTTCTCCTTAACGAAGGAGCCCACCACAGCAGGAAAAAGGGAATAACAAGGTTGCTGACGTAGCAGCAACAGGAGTAGAAGCAGCAGCAACAGCCACGACAATGGCTACAACTACAACAGGCAACACCTATAGCAAGAGCAGTAGCAGCAGCAGCTCCAGCAGCAACAGCTCCAACAACAAGGAGCAGAAGAGAAGCCAGAGCAAGAAGTGGAAAAACTTCCATGAAGGGTGAGGGGAGGCTTATATAAGCTCTCAACCCCCTTGCATGCATGGCACGTCGGCTATACAGGTGTTGAGGTAAAAACCTCTTTTGCCCACCACATCCACGTTTACCATGCAAGTTTCCCATGGTTACACCTAGGGTGAAACTTGTAGGCAGTTAACTCATGGAATATGAGCTAATGTAGCCCATATACGTAAGCAAGAAAAATCCAAAAAAGAAATGGTTACCGTAATTGGGTAATAATTCAGCTGGCCCATTTGTCCTTAATTTTTTATATCCAAATGACATCCATTCAAGTTGAAATTTCAACCATAAACTAACAAGAAGGTTTTAAAAATTATGGTAATTTTAGTTTAATTTTTAGAATTTATTTTTCACCCCAGCAAAAATTGTCCGAAAAATAGTTGCGTCGACTTAATCTCGAAATCCGCACGTCAACAATTTTGGATATTTACATTTCTGTTATCAACACATTTTTTTAAAAATTATGGTGTTCTCGGATTTCATTTTGTTATAGAATTCCGGTGTCGCCCTATCAGAGCGCGCATATCTGAGTACGACACTGGAATAACATTTATTATCACCAATTAATCCTAAATTTAAGTTAATTACATCTCATGATAGTAGTGATGTTTAACAATCAAATTATTTACATTTTTCTAGTAAATAAAATTTTTGGGGCTTTACACAACACCGCCCCCTTTTGAGTTGGAGTGCCCTTCTCGTCATCGTAGTCAGCAAGCTCGAGCTTCCTATCCACGATGTCCTTCTCGATGATGTCACGTCAAAGTAAGTCTGCGATCTTGGCCTTTAGACTATGTCACTGGTCGGTTGTGTTTCTATAGTCTTTGTAGTAGTTGCAGAACTTGTTGGAGCTGCACCTTATTGAATCACCCTTCAAAGGCTCAGGCTTCTAGAACTCCAACAACTTCTTAATTATCGACAGTATCTCAGATGGGGGCCTACCGAAGGTAGCTCCTGACCCCAACGAAGCACTTCGGGCCAGCGCGATTGATCGGGGCGATGTGAAGGATCCTACCTAGATGACTCATCCTCCTGCCTAGACTTCTTTAGGGCTGACGCACCCTGGTAGGCAGATCGTTGCAACTTGCCGACAACCCATAAAGTGGACTCTTGTCGAACATATTTCTGTACGCAGGAGAGGAGGTCAATGAGAGTCATTGGGGGATTCTTTGCAATCTACGCAACAAAAGACATGTTGTAGCAGACCCTGGTGAGAATGTTGGCAACAGTGTAGAGGTCGAGGTCGATAACTTTCATCACCTCGAGCTAGAATCTCTTGGCATAGTCTCGGAAGAGCTGGGCTTCTCCTTGCAAGACTTGCCAAAAGTCATTGGTGCAAAGATAATGTTGCACTGTATTGTAGAGATGGTCCAGAAAGTTCTGGCGAGGTCGACAAAACTACGGACTGACTGTGTTGGTAGGGTCTTGAACCATTGCAAAACTGTGTCGTCCAAAGTTAACATAAAGGCTTGACACTTCAAGGTGTCGGAGATATTCACCATAGTGATCTGCCCCTGAAAGTTGTTGAGGTGGTGAGCTGGGTTAGTCGTCCCATGCATTTAAGTGTTAGAACTTAGGGAGCTGGAGCTTTGGTGGGATGGTGGCCGACATGATCTCCTAGGTGAACGGTGACGAGTTCAACAGCGTCTGGACTAGGGGGGGGGGCGAGTGCTGCACTGGAGGGCCTCTATCTTGCAGTTCATCTCCTGGAGATCCTACTTTTACTGAGGCTCTCTAGCTGCAATGTACCCCTAGGCTAGTGTCGACGCAACCGAGAAGTGGTCAACTTCCAAAATCCTCGGCGCCACCAGATTCGTTGTCGTCTGGGCGGTGAGGGGTGCCACCTGGCCGACCAGAGGTGGGGGCAAAGCGGAGTGTGCCATCACCATAATGGTGTGACGATCACACCCAGTTGTCAGAGCAGGAGGAGGTAGAGAAGTTTGCACAGTCCGCGTTGGCGGAGGGATTGGCGCTGCCAACGCCATGGCCAAAGTGGCTGCCTACTATGTCACCAAGAGCTATCGATTCTACTCCATGAGCATATTGAGCATCTGTTGCATGCCTTTGAAGGACTGATCTATTCGATTAAGGCATGATGGTGTCTTCGAGTCATCGTTTCTAGACCTAGAACCTTCGGCGACAACCTCTTTGGGCATCTCGACTAGGTCGACATTCTCATCAATTGGGAAATTGATGATAGACTTGCCTTTGGGAGCCACAGATGCTATTCATTTCCTACAAATAGTGCCCAAAATGTAGCAATTGATCTTCCACTATCGATCGAGGTTGAGGTTTTTAGAGCCAAGATGTCTATGTCACCGACGAGAGCTAGCTGATAATTGCGCTGTTATTGATGATAATCATGTTATTTTATTATCTTATGGTCCTTAATTTCACACAAATTCATCGTCACTTTATTACAAAAAATGATAATTGATTAAATCTCTATTGTGTTGTATTTGCAGGATTAATGGGCCAAGAAATAAAGTGTCAAATGGGCCAATGGATTGGATTGAAGCAAGAGAGAATAAAGGAGAGATTCTATTAATTTTTTAAAACACTTTCTTATTTTTAAAAATCTCCTCTCCTTTTTTCCAAAAATCTCTCATTCCTTTCTTCTCTCCCCTTCCTCTCTTTCTCTACTATTTTATAAACCCTCCCTCTCTCTCTCATTGAGATATTCTGCCCCCTCTCACTTTCTCTCTCTTTCCTCCGCGCACACCTTCCTCTTCTCCTTCTTTCCCTTCTCATCTTCTTCCTCCTCTCCTTCCTCTTCTCTTTCTTACCCCGGTCTCCCTCTTCTCAGAAGATAGTAGCAGCAGCAGCAGGCACTCGGTCGCCCCGCCTGGCCCCGCCCGCGCCCAGGCGCCAACTCGTGCGCGCCCACGTGTCCGCGCGCGCGTCGCCCCAGGTCACCCCGCCTGCCGCGCTCGCCTGCCGCGCTCGCCCCGCGTGCGCGCCTCCACGCGCCCCCGCCTGCGCGGCCCGCACCCCGCGCCCGCCTGCCACGCCGCCCCCACTCCCTTCTCTACGTGCATGCATGCACGTAGAGAGGGGCCGCCGCTGCTGCGCTCTCTCTCCTCTCATCTCCTCTCTCTCTCAGTGCTCTCTATCTCTCTCTCTCTCTCACGTTTCTCTCTTCGCTTTCTCTCTCTCTCTCTCACGTTTCTCTCTTCTCTCTCTTCTCTTTCTCTCCTCTCTCGCTCTCTCTCGTCTCTCTCCTCTATCTCTCTTCTCTCTCCTCTCGCCTTCTCTCTCTTCTCTCTCCTCTCTCTCTCTTTTCTCTCTCTCTCCTCTTCTCTCTCTCCCGCTTCCTCTCTCACGTCTCTCTCTCTCTTCTAGTCTCTCTCTTGTTCTCTCTCTTTTCTTTTATCTATTTCTTTGGTGTAATTGTTGACGTTTGTGAGGCTGGAATAAGTTATTTCTTTGTTAAACATTTTTACTGTTTAGTAGAACGTAAAGTTGAATCATGTCTCATGTTCTCTCATTCCCTCCTTCTCTCTCTTTATTTACCTAGTTTAATTAGTTTAGTTTTACTTAATGCAACTTAGTTTAAATATCACCACACTATTTTCCTAACTAAAACCCCAACGTTTTCAACTCTAAAATCTAGTTCTCCGTGGATTCGACTCAGCTCTCACCACTTAACTATTGTCAAAATACTTAGTGTAGGCCGATAATTTTGAGATTGTTAGTCACGTGTTTAACGACGCATTCGTGGGCTATCACTAGAGTTTGACTTGCTGGCGAGACCTGCAAGACCACCGAAGGGCCTCGATGTGAAAGCTCTTTGATGCCCAAGTCAGTGGATTGCTGAGAAGAATTGTATAGCCTGGAGAACGGAGTGTGTACATATGAGCATCGAACGTACCCCTATATATAGTAGGTCAAACACCTTTGAACCATCTGCCATTCCCATGGATATCACACCACGTCTCTGTAACCGTCGAATGTACCCCTATATATAGTAGGTCAGACACCTTGGAATCATCTACCATTCCCATGGATATCACGCCATGTCTTCGTAACTGTCGCACCAAATCTGTCATATTATGGTCTTAATGGTCACCGTTACAGGGTGTACGATCCACAACCATTAATCCCAACGGTCGAGTAGTGGGTCATTATGCAATCCATGACATATGGAAATCCTGTGGGGATACTATGCGCTCCATGTCGGATGAGGTTGAGGCCACCTACTTTGGACCTAAGCTGAGACGGGTCTCATCACCCTCTGCAAACATCTAGTGTCAGCCTCTGCACTTGGGAGTGTGAGAGCTACTTGTGTCAGTATATAACCGAAGGAAGATAAGGTTTTACTACATTTCAATGTAACCTCTACTTCTCTGGAAGATGAGGGGAGAGTCATTAAAATAGTTGTATTTGGTGGTGGGATGAGAAGAAAATTTTTCGCTTATCGAGCATTTACTTAGTTGACATTTCAACTTGGGATGCACTTGTTACCCAATGCGGCCGGCCTATTCCGACGCAGCCGGGTGGGTGCGTTACCCAACCGCGCTGGGTTTTAAGCATTTCCCTCTCAACTTATGAAAGAACTTCCCTTTTCTTTTCAATATAAGTCATAACATAGTTGGTGTCAAACTTCTCTTTTCTTTTCAATGCGTTGAACTTCTCTTTTCTTTTCTATATAAGTCATAACATAGTTGGCGTCAAACTTCTCTTATTTCCAAAGAGATCTTGGGTTTAAATTTTATATATCACTGTGCTCTGAAACGTAAGGATTTAATTCAGGGTTCGTAAACATATGTACATATCTACTAAGTCTTTACGTGAGAGGTCGGAAATGATAAGATATTTATTTTCTATGATATGATTTCTTTTAAGAGACTTGTCAAATAGGAAAATATTTAGTACGCATCATTTTTTGTATATAAATTGCGCATACCAAATAGTGGTATACCACCTCAAGTCTTTAGAGTTGAAAAAGTTAGGATGTAGGTATATTAAATATCCACCATCCCTTGGGTGGCACACCATCATTTGGTGTGCCCAATTTATGCACATCAAATGATGTGCACTAAATATTTATCTATCAAATATGCATACTTGTCCGACGTCAGGTCACATGAGCTGGCATGTTATATCATGGCCCAACCGATGATAATAAGCATGGAGTGGTGGTAGATCATCGTCTTTCATCGATGTTGTGATGTGATAGTTTATGTGACATCATGTATCCAAATGAAAATTATTTTTTGCAAGAAAAAACATACTATCTTCTCTTGCAAAAGTGGGCCATCATTGAACGGCCTGCATGCCACGCAAGCAAGGCATCCACATGACATCTCGTGGCACGCCCTCTAGACGCGCTACGATTCTTAAGCATTTCTTGTATCCAAATACATATGCAACTAACGCGCAATAATATATAAAAATAAAAAATATATATATTTAATGTGCATCTTAAAAAGATGTTAAAATTGATATGTTCCACTTCATTACTACTGTAACCGTTCGACCATCGTTGTTAATAATGACTCTCATCACAACCATTGATCATTAATTGTTACTATCATTTTATCGTCGCGGTGGCCATCTGGTGATTGCTGCACTGGAGGGCCTCTATCTTGTAGTTCATCTCCTGGAGATTCTCCTTTCACTGAGGCTCTCCAGCCGCGATGTACGCCCAGGCTAGCGTCGACTCTGCCGAGAAGTGGTCGGCCTCCAAAGTCCTCAGCGCCACCAGATCCGTTATCGTCTGGGTGATGAGGGGCGCCATCTGACTGACCAATAGTGGTTGCAAAGCGGAGTGTTCCATCACCACAACGGTGTGACCATCACACCTAGTTGTCAGAGAAGGAGGAGGTGGAGAACTCTGCAAAGTCGGCACTGGCAGAGGGATCGACGCCATCGCCGCTACCAACGTCGTGGCCAAAGTGGCAGCCTACTGTGCCACCACGAGCTATCGGTTCTACTCCATGAGCAGATTGAGCATGTGTTTCATGACTTTGAAGGACTCTGTTGCATGCCTTTAAAGGACCGCTCTATCTGATTAAGGCGTGATGGTGTCGTCTAGTCCTGGTTTCCAGAGCCAGAACCTTTGGCGACAACCTCTTCTGGCATCTCGATTGGGTCAACATTCTCATCGGTTGGGTAATTGATGATAGAGTTGCCCTTGGGAGCCATAGAAGCTAGTCATTTCCCACAAACAACGCCAAAAATGTAGTAGTGGATCTTCCATTTTCGGCCGAGGCCATGGTTGTTAGAACCGAGATGTCTACATTGTCGACGAGAACTAGCGTCTAACCTACTGGTGAGACCTGCAAGACCACCGAAGGGACTCGATGTGAAGGCTCTCCGAAGCCCAAGGTAGCGGATTGGTCGAGAAGAATGTTATATCCTGGAGAACATAGTGTGTACCTGTGAGCATCGAATGTATAGTAGGCCAGGCACCTTTGAACTATCTACCATTCCCATGCATATCACACCACGTCTCCGTAACTGTCGTATCAAATCAGTCAGATTGTGGTCTTAATGGTCACCATTACAAGGTGCACGATCCACGACCATTAAATCCAACGGTCGAGTAGCGGGTCATTATGCAATCCATAACATCTGGGATTCCCGTGGGGATAGTGTGCGCTCCACGTCGGATGAGGTCGAGGCCACCTACTTTGGACCTAAGCCGAGATGGGTCTCATCGGCCTAAGCAAACATGTAGAGTTGGCCTCAGCACTTGGGAGTGTGAGAGCTATCTGTGTCAGTATGCAATCCATAACGTCTGGGATTTCCGTGGGGATAGTATGCGCTCCATGTCGGATGAGGTTAAGGCCACCTACTTTGAACCTAAGCCGAGATGGGTCTCATCGGCCTAAGTGAACATGTAGCATTGGCCTCACCACTTGGGAGTGTGAGAGCTATCCGTGTCAGTATATAACTGAAGGAAGATAAGGTTTTACTATATTTCAATGTAAGCTCTGCTTCTCTGGAAGATGAGGGGAGAGTCATTAAAATATTGGTATTTGGTGGTGGGATGAGGAGAAAATTTTTTGCTTATTGAGCATTTAGTCATTTGACATTTTAACTTGAGATGTACTTGTTACCCGGTGCAGCCAGACTGCCGGGTGGGTGCGTTACCCAGCCGCATCGGGTCTTAAGCATTTCCCTTTCAACTTAAGAAAGAACTTCTCTTTTCTTGTCAATATAAGTCATAACATAGTTGGCGTCGAATTTCTCTTATTTTCAAAGAGATCTTGGGTTTGAATTTTATTTCTCATGGTTCTCTGAAACGTAGAGATTTAATCCAAGGTCCGTAAATATATGTACATATCTACTAAGTCTTCACGTAAGAGGTGGGAATGATAAGAGATTTATTTTCTATGATAAGATTTATTTTAAGAAACTTGTCAAATAAGAAAATATTTAGTACACATCATTTGTTGTATATAAATTGTGTTTACCAAATAGTGGTGTGCCACCTCAAGTCTTTAGAGTTGAAAAAGTTAACATGTAGGTATATTAAATGCCCACCATCTCTTAGGTGGCACACCATCATTTGATGTGTCTAATTTATGTACATCAAATGATGTGCACTAAATTATTATTTGTCAAATATATGTACTTGTCTGACGTCAAGTCACATCAGCTGGCATGTTACATCATGGCCCAAACAATGATAATAAACATGGAGTGGTGGTAGATCATCATCTGTCATCGATGTTGTGATATAATAGTTTATGTAACATTATGTATCTAAATAAAATTATTTTTTGCAAGAAAAAACACACTGTTTTCTCTTGCAAAAGTGGGTCGTCACTGGACGGCCCGCATGCCACTCAAGCAAGGCGCCCACACGTGGCATCTCGTGGCACGCCTTATAGACGCGCCACGGCTCTTAAGCATTTCTTGTATCTAACTACATATGTAACTGACGCGTAATAATATATAAAAATAAAAAAGTTATATTTAATATGCATCTTAAAAAGATGTTAAAATTGATATGTTCCACTTCATTACTACTGTAACCGTTGTACCATTTTATCGTCGCGCGCGGTGGCCATCTGATCTCTACTGAGTGGCCATTGTTGCAGTCATTTTTCACCAACATTTGCAGTATGCCGGGGCCCATACGACAGTGAATCGAATAACACATCACTAAACGGTGATGAGCGAATAATGTTACTAAGAGTAAGAGAGACTCTAATTTCCATCCGTGGAGTCACACCTATATATATATGATCAGGTGAATACCCGTGAGGGTTTTAATTAAGTATTTCTCGTACTAAAACAACTACATATACCGAATGAAATCCAAGTCAAGAATATTGAATTGTGCCGTCGAATTGCATCGAATCAATTGCATATCTTATTAGTTCGGTCTAATTTAGCCTAAACAAAATCTAAAATTTAATAATAAGAAATATTAAACAAAAAATGATTAATAAATACACCAAACTACAACGAGTATCAGAATTTCTCAAATATAATATGATATGCCCAAACCACAACACTACGGTTGAACAAACCAGTGTCAACATCTGTTAGACTCGCCGAAGCTCTTCCAAGCTTCAATATTGTTGTGGGGCGACTACCATCAAATGGTCCATATTTTATGCACAGTCAGTGGATGATGTCCATATTTTTAATTGTTGATGTCATCCATATTTTATGTAGTGGCAGTTGATGATTTGCATAATTTTATCCAATTTTGTTATGTCATCCATATTTTATATATGTTGATGATGTGCATATATACTTTTATCCAATTTTGGTGTCATAAATTGATTTGAATATCATAAAAGAATAAAACTGTCGGTGGGCAAAAACCTTTTCTCCGCCACCGTCTAGTAGATCGATTGGATTAATGAAAGGGGATGTAGCGACCGATTTTATAAGTGGCTATTCGGTCGCTAATTGCGACCGAATAGCGACCCATATAATCGATCGCACACGTGCGATCAATTAGCGGCCGAATTAATTTCGGTCGCTAATTAACAGCGATCGAAATTCATGTGGTCACTAATTGGTCTCATGTTGTGACTGATGAGCGACCGAATTAAGTTCGGTCGTTGATCGGTCTCTGATGCCCTACTTTTCCCTCTTCCCTCTCACACCAAACACTCCCACGGAAGCTGTGACGAAGCTCTCGTCGCCAAGGAAGCCTGGCAGCCGAGGATGCCTGCTACAGTCGTCGATGCCGTCGCCGCCCTCGAGGACGCCGCCGCCTACCGCTATCACCACTGCCATCGACACCTCCGCTGCCTGCTACTGTCGCCGGCTCCGTCGACATCCCCGCCACTTGTTCCTGTCGACGTCGCGCCTCCCTCCGTCACCACGACCGCATCTGGCCATCTCCGCCGCCCATCCTCCGTGTGACACCGTCGGCAACCCCTCATCGCCCGTAAACCTACCTCTCTCTCTCTCTCTCTCTCCTCCCCCATCCCCCTGTCATGATTAGAATTTTGAATGCATGTTATATAGATGGATTCTAGACTTGAAGCACTTCTATTTTCATCCAAAGAACTTCTTTAAATTCTATCAGTTTAACGCCTTATTAATTTGTTTGAGAAGAAGCATCTTTTATGTCTCCATGTTTATGTTCATCGTTGAGATATTGTGACTCTCTGTGGATGAAATTTTATCTATTTTCTCCTGCCTTCTTCGAGATTTGTAAATTTGGGCCCAAGACTTGAAGAGATCTGGCAGGCATTGTGGATTACTCCCGGCTCAGATTATCTTTCAATAGGCAATGATAGAGGGCCAATGGTTCGATTAGTGTGAAGAATTCGCTCAGTGCATGTTGATGAATTTTCATTATGTTGATATCAGCTGGCCATGAGGGGTTTTTGGTGAATTTTTGATGATTTTAGAATGCCTATATTGAGATCTGTAAGCCTGTGATCTCACCTCTGTCATCTTGCCAGACTCACGTCTAGGAGGAAGGCATTGATCATTATCTCTTAATTGTCTACCTAATTGCTGCATTATGTGCTAATTTATATTTCATGATGAGCATGCTTGACCATGGTAAAGTGTTTTGACCTCGTTTGATCCATAATAGATGGGATGGGGAGCATATATATGGCAATTCTGTACTTTTATATTGTGAAAAAGGGAGATTATACATATCAATATACAACTTAAAGTTCTATATTGAGATTATACATATGAATATATAACTAAATATTATGAAAAATTAATGAAAGAAAATGATAGAAAATAAAAAATTATCCATTTATACTAACAAGTATGTAGCAAAAGATTGATTTTGGTTGGATGTGAGATTAATAGACTAAGCAATCAAGATTGGATTATTATGGAATTCCTAGAAGTATGCCAGAATTGTAAAGATAGATTGGTTGACCAACTTATTCTTTTTAATCCACCAAACATTTGGAACCAAACCAGTGTCAATGGGCCGCACCTCATTTAAGATCACTTTCCTTCTTTATGCATCTGCTGGGAACAGGGGAATTAGCCAAATAAGTGTAATGACCCTGAGAACCCGACCCTCGGCTCAAGCCGAAGATCTGATTTTCGCAGTCGCTGCCCACGGATCCGGGGGTCTGGAAGGGCTATAACACAAGTCTAACAGAATATGTAAGGGAAATAAATGTCAACTACTAAACTAGAAGCACACACGCGGAAGCAGAAAGGACAGCAAGACCGCAGCATATCGCTCTAGGTACAGTCCCAACACACGCACACTAGTACAAGTAAAAAGGGGGAGGACAGAGCCCTTAGGGGCATACCCCGAGGGTGACGTACAACTGAAGGGGGAAAACACTACTAGCTGCGGGGACGACGACTACCGCCTCGCCTCCTCCGCCTGACGCGCGCCCTGTCGCTGCTGAGAAGTCTCACCTGGAAAAGGAAGGGATGAACTTCACAACAGAAGCTCAGTAGGGACTACCAATCTTCTACTGGCTCTAACAGGCAGAAGAATATATAAACAATTAAATAACAGCAGTTATATCTTCTACTCTACAAGGGAATGTGTGGAAGCAAAGCTACTAACTAGCAAAGGCACGGAAGGACACCACGGTCGGAAAACTTTGTAGAACTACATGTTGTGACCACCACACGGCTGGCAACACAGACAGAGCGAACCCTGCCTGGACAAGAGACACTAGCCATAAAAAATGCTACCACTAGTCAACCGGTTAGGTGCGTCCACTGACGTCTTATCCTCAACCCAGGTCCAAACCTCCACATCTCGTCAGAGCAGGGAAGGAACCCAAGTAACACAACAGTAACCGCCGTAGTCTGGCCGGACTACGGTCCCACGCCTGGCTTCTCTAAGTGGTTCCGGGGCCATAAAGATCGAGACAGTGAGAAAAGAACTGACTGGACTACGTCGAGAAGGACTCCAAACGGCCTCGACGTCCCAGACCAACCAAGAGAGCTCTACAAATGACTCAACGCCACTGTCCTAACCACTATTTTTCCCTCCGCTCCAAAGTCCTCGAGTCGAGCATGGCTACCGCCCGGAGTACTCCCTCAACAGGCGTGCGGGGATGGGGGTCCCAGTCAATGGTAACAACCTCTCTCACGGGACAAGCCCTCAAGTGCCAAGCTCCAGGCAAACAACTAGTGTAGGACCATACTAGGAAACTAGCACTGGTGCCACAGGTACAACAAGAACTGGAAACGGCGAAGACTCTATAGAAAATGGAACTCCGCAAGACTTACTTGTCTCTGATGTTGTCACGATGTCCAAGGCCGTCGTGACACTGTCACGATGCCACAAGCTGTCATGACACTGTCACGACGCCCAAGGCCATCGCGACCATGTCGCAACGCCTTAGAGCGTCGTGATAATGTCGCGGCAGCCGTGCCGGTCGCGACATCATCGCGACCTCTATACTAGTCGCGATCTCAGCCGAGGGGGGTCCCGGTGCAGTCCTCCTAGAGACCGCCCCAAAAACGGTACAAACACATCCATAGGGGGAGGGGAAACACATAGGAAAGCTTATAAGTATGCAAACCACCCCACGATAAGTATGCAAACCACCCCACGAATTATGTAATCATATGAAGAACTACTCTCAAAGGGGAAAACCTCACAACACGGAGCATGGATCTCACTCCCACAACCCCAAAACCACAGAGAAGCAATGAATCTCAAGGGGAGGGGAGCATGCTAGGACGAGAGAAGACAAGGGGTCCCTAACTCCAAGAGTAGAGCCGACCTGTTGGGGCCTTCACGTCAGAATGACCACCTTCTCCTCACTCTAAGCACCATGAGCACGCCGCCTACACGAAGGGGACGTCACCACCTCGCCACAAGCACCCAAGCATTACCGGAGAACACAAGAGAGCTCGGGAGAGGAAGAAGAAAGAAGAAGAAGAAGAAAGAAAAGGGAGAGAAGGGGAAAAGGGCACAGGCCTTGGTTTTGAACCGATGGGCCCCAAGACGCGACCCGTTAGGCCGGCGCGATGCTAACCATGTCGTGACGCCCTATGTCACGACCGCCTGCCCTAATGCGACCCCAAAAGCAGTCAAACTTTGGAGACCGGGAAAACCAAAATGCGACGGTCTTCTAGGTTGCGTCAACATTGTATGCACCTGACACCCGACAAGGCCGTTCTGACAGAAAGGACAGCGGTCATATCGGTCTGAAAAGCAGTCGCATCACCTTCAAACGCCGCGACAAGAACGCGATGCCCACCCCCGTCGCGACCATGTCACGATGGCCAGGTGTGCCGCGTCCAAAAGCCTATCACGACGGGCTCCCCTGGCGCGACCATGTCGCGACCCTGAGGACTGGGCCAAGGGCCCAAGAGGGCCGAGTCTTACATCCTACCCTCCTTAAAGAAATTTCATCCTCGAAATTAAAAGAAACTCAATTTCAACAGGAAGAAACATAAAAGGGAAAACAACGTACTGATTACCCAAACAAATACGGGAACTGCCCTCTCATCTCATCCTCGCACTCCCAAGTGGCCTCGCCACCAACGTGGTTCTCCCAGACGACCTTGACTAGAAGAATCTGCTTCTGGCGCAATTGTTGCACTCTGTGGTCTAAAACTCTGACCGGGTACTCTGGCACTGACAAGTCTGGCGCTACGTCAAGTTGTGAGTAGTCCAACACATGTGACAGATCTGCGACATACCTCCTGATATGCGAAACGTGGAAAACACTGTGCACGCCTGCCAACTCTACCGGAAGACACAACCTGTAAGCAACCTCGCCGATCCTCTCCGTGATAGGGAAAGGTCCAATATACCTCGGACTGAGCTTTCCCTTTCTACCAAACCTCATGACGCCCTTGGTAGGAGAATCCCGCAAGAACACAAGGTCACCCACGCTGAACTGCAATGGCCTCCTGCAGACATCTGCATAGCTCTTCTGCCTGCTCTGTGCTGTCTGAAGCCTCTGCCTGACTAAACTGACTGTGTCTGCACACTGCTGCACCATTTCTGGTCCCAAAAGCTAACTCTCACCCACTTCAAACCAGTGAAGTGGTGTCCTACACAGCCGACCATACAAAGCCTCGTATGGTACCATTTCAATGCTCGAGTGATAACTGTTGTTATATGTGAACTCTACCATCAGAAGGTGGGACTCCTAAGTGACACTCCAGTCCAAGCAACAAGCTTTCAACATATCCTCCAAAGTCTGAATAGTCCTCTCTGACTGACCATCTTACTGCGGGTGGTATGCTGAACTCAGTCTCAATTCTGTGCCAAGAGCTCTCTGCAAACTGCGCCAAAACCTTGAGGTGAACCTCGGATCTCTGTCGAAAACAATAGAAACTAGGGTTCCGTGCAACAGAACAACTCAGTTCACGTACAATCTGGCAAGCCTGTCTACTGACCAAGACATTCTAACTGGAAGGAAGTGCCCTGACTTGGTCAATCTATCCACAATCACCCAGATACCATCATGCCTCTACGGAGTACGGGGCAAACCAACCACGAAGTCCATGGTGATGTCGTCCCACTTCCACTCGGGAATGGGCAACGACTGCAGCTCATCACTAGGACGCTGATGCTCAGCCTTCTCCTGCTGACAGGTAAGGCACCGAGCGACAAACTCTGCCACGCCCCTCTTCATCCCTGGCCACCAGAAGAACCTCCTCAGGTTATGATACATCTTGGTGGAACCAAGATGAACAACATACCTCGACTGGTGTGCCTCTGACAACAGCGCCTGGTGCGCATCACAGGGAACGTACAATCTGCCTCTGAACCTGACCTCACTATCCTCGTCCAGCTCAACATCTGGCATCTGCAAAATATCTGCCAACTCTGTATCTGCCTGCTGTGCCTCCAGCACCTGACGGTACACCGACAGACGAACTGACAAACTGGTCATCACTGCACGATCTCTATACCTCGAAGGGCAAAAAACTTGAAAGGTTGTGGAATTATCTAATATGGTAATCTAGAAGGGGGGTTGAATAGATTACTATCAATTAAAAATTTACTACGACCTTCTTTTAATGAAAACACAGACTTTTGAAACTGTAACAAAATTTAAGCTAAACTTAGATGTGTGTTTGTTGTAGGTAGATGGAGTAGCAACTCATTCAGCGTGTGTAAAAACAACGTGCCTACAAAACATCTATCGTAAGGACGTGCAAACCACAGGACACGATGTTTTAAGGTGGTTCGGAGTACACAACTTGTGTATCCTACGTCCACCGTCCACACACACACGTAGAAACGACTGCTTATGAGCTGGTTCACGACTACAACTCACACACACGAGTTGTCTGATGTGTAACCACGATCAGAACAACACAAACAACGTGAATCAAGCACAAGAACGCTTGAAACACCACCACACACACAGAAGTATGAGAAAACAGAGACAGAGAAGAGTTCTGAGTTGAAAGAACAAATCCTGATGTGGAACTCTTCAAGGTGCTCGTTTAGATGAACTTCAAACTTCGTCTTGGCAAGTATAGATTGATGGAGAAGCTTGAATCACAGACGAACTGGCTTCACCTCCGCTTGGATGACGGATCTTCCTTTCCCTGGGCGGTAGGTTGAAGCAGAGCAGCAGGTGGAGACTTTTTGTCTTGGGATTTGCTTAGGGTTTGATGGTATGGCCTCTTGCTGCGATAATAACTCCATATGTCCTATATATATGGGTGTCCAAATATGGAGAGAAGTGCTTGACAGAATCACCAAAAACATGGATCATATCTTGGACATCGGAGCTTTCCAAAACTACGTCTGTCGACAGGCGATTGGCTGTTGTCGATAGCTACTGTCCAGTTTTGGCTTTCATGTTTCTGGAACACTGGATCTGTCGACAGATATTGTCTTGCTGTCGACAGGCACACTTCATCTATCGACAGGAGCATATTGGCTGTCGACAGGTACTGCTTTCTGAGTGCTTCCAAAACCTTGTTTTGTTATGTCATGTCTATCTGTCGACGGGGGATTTCTTGGCTGTCGACAGATGATCACTTGAAGTTACTTTCTTGTTCTTTTTCACCTGAATCTTGTTGCTTGGCTTATATGCATTCATACCTACATTAAAAGACATTTTAAGTGAGATGTAATGAATACATAGGTGATCATCTTGACACTTGATCATGTCATTCATGTTCTTAACAAATAGGTCATTGTATCATCATCAATTGCAATGTTCATTAAAAAAACACATCATCAAAAACATTAAGGCACAAGTAAACCCAACATTCTCCCCCTTTTTTATGATGACAAAATTTCAATTTATGCATATTGATGATTTCTCCCCCTTTTGACAACATTCAAAGAGACACATTATGCACACATGGATTAGATGTAAGCAAAAGGAACTGAGGTTTTTCATTCATTAACATGCTAGACACTCAGTTACAAAAGACGACCATTGCATGACATAAAGTGAAATCAAAAGAAGGAAAGATACAGGACTGACCCAAAACACTAAGTGACCCAGTATCCAAATCTTGAACGATGACCTAGATAACCCAATGACTCTCTAGACATCGTCATTCCCTAGTACATCGGGATGACGAAAGCTATGAAAATCAGTAGAGAGCCTGTCAACCTGGTCTTGTAACTGCACTTGTGTGTTTGCCAGTATATCCATTCTCGTATCCACATGATCGAGACGGGTGTTGAGATGCTCAAAACCCGTGGTGAGTTGGAGTTGCAATTGGGCCATCTGACCAGCAATGAAATCCTGAAGAGAGGGAGCTGGTTCATGGTGTTCAGCATCAGCAGAATCATCTCCCTGAGCATCCATGGGCTCTGCCTGGGAGTCTTCATCATCACCGTCATCATCACCTTCATCATCAGCAGATTCTTCCTCAACATTTGGAGCTTGACCCTTGAGAGTCCTGGTTACTACCCCATCCACAAACTTGTACCCCATACGATGCACCGCAGTAAGATCAAAAGAACTTCGAGATTTGAGTTTGGTGCACTCGGAATCAGAAATGGGAATGCCAAGGAAAGAGAGAAGGGATGTAATGGCACAGGCATATGGCATGGACCTTTTGGGATTTGTGTAACACTGTTTGATGAGATCCACCATAAGAATAGGAAGGTTGACTTGTTCACTCTTCAAAAAGTAGTAGAAGAGGGACTTGTGGACTATGGTGACAAGTTCCCTACTTCCATCTTTAGGAACAATGATAGTAGTGAAAATGTGATGGATGAGACGATTTAGTGGAGGAAAAGAGTTGGCATTGAGCTTAATATGGTCCACACTGGGATGATAAATTTGATGGGTGATGGTGTAATCACGGGATTTGTATCCCCTTTTGAAATTGATTGTGAAGGTGTAGGGATTAAGAACTGACCGTGATCGCCACCAACGCAGTCGCCTCTTGATGTTCAGGTGGAGGACTGACTACCTTGGAAAGAAAAGATGAAGGAGAAGGCGTACCTGATAACGCGACAGAGGAGGCGTCGCTATGCTTTGATGTGAACGCGACGTAGGCAACGACGCCTTCTTGATCGCGACACAGCGGTCGTCACCTTCTTCTCCAGTGGATGGAGACTTGGGTTCTTCATCTTCCTGCTCCTCAGCCGGCCGAGGGGCAAGAGCCTCACCTTGCTCTGACCTTTAAACACCTGCCAAAGTGATTTAAACAAACAAAACACTCATTAGAACTCGTGTGTAGAAGATTTATTCAATGAAAAGCATGGAATCATGAACTAATATGGAGGGAACTCACGAGATTGGGGCTTTTAACCCCTGTGGGTGTTAAGAATAGGTGTGTGTGTCATGATCTAATGCTAAACTAGAAAGAAAACGAAGCTATGCATGCATGAAATCAAAGAAATAAAGGGAAGAAGGGAAGAAGAATTGTGTAGCCGATGGGAAAACGCCCTGGAGGGCTCTTGCTGATCGTCTGGAGGGAAAACTCTCTTCGTGGAAGATGAAGCTCTCTTGCTCAGCAAACCAAAGAATCCAGCCTTGCCCAAAAAGATGCAGAGACGAGGTACTTATGGGTGATTATTCCCAACTCGGATCTGAGAGGAATAATGGGCAAGAGTCCGACTCTGGGCAAGTATGGCTGTGCAAGGGCTATTGGAACTCGGAAAGGAACATGTTAGGAAGGTCTGCTCCGAATTTGAGAGGATTTGGACGTGATTTGGACGTCCAAATGAAGAAATTACCATCAATAGCATGGGTCCAAATTGACTTCGAATTGAGTTTCCTGTTTAAGGCCCTAAACGCGACGGCCTTGGTGTCGCCTTCTGAATGCGACTGCTCGATATGTCGCCTTCCTCATATGGAAGGCTGACTTGAGTCATTTTGCGATTTTCTGAGGATTTAAAATGTGGAATTATGATCGCGACATAGGGGCTGTCGTTTTCAGGAAGGCGACCTAGGGCCTGTCGCCTTCTGATCTTTTCTGCATTTTGGCATGTAATGCGTCCAATCAGCCATGCACAGCCTTTGGGATGAAATATCGGACTTATACTCGGAGAGCTTATAGTGAAAGAGATTGATTTGACCAGGAAGAGTCCTCCAGGGCGATGAACTAATGGAAATGATGTCATGATCGGAGAAATCCAGCTTGACGATGATGAGCCAAAGTGGGGCGTCAATGATATGACAAGAGATTTTACTCGATTTATGGGTCAGAAATGGGTGTCTACAGATTGCCCCTCCTTGATGCCTGCTTTGCAAGGGAGTGGAGCGGTGATGGAGCGAAAGTGGCGTGAAACGGAGATGTAGCGGAATGAAGCAAATGAGCTGAAAAGCGGGCATCAAGGTAAAGAGACACCCATTCTGGACGAATAAGCAGCGAGAATTTCTGGCTAACCTCGAACATGGCCGGGAACAGAGTGCGAGGATGGTTCCTATTTGGGATGAATGAAAATCAAAAGAAAAGAATGATCAACCTCCTGATTCAAGAGGTACCCTGGCTATCTTTAGCGTGCAGGTTTCGTTCATTAGGGGATAGGTGCTGCCCGGCTGGTCGATTCGACTCTGGCCTTCGAGCGGGTCACGACTAATGAGCGGATCAGGGATAAAGGGATGACTGTTATAATGAATGGGGGTGAGAAGAATCCTGCATAGGAACCATCACTGGCGGACTGGACCGAGCACAAGCTCGAGGAAAACTTTCAAATTCGGAGTGGAATTCTTGTCTGGAAATGAGGATCTGGGTTGGGACATATTGAGAAGCTGACTTTGACAAATCATGATTCGTGAAGCTCAAAATTCCTACATGATGCATGCTGGGCTAAAGAAAAAGGAAATCATAAAAACGAATGCAAAGAAAGAGAGAAAATAACAAGTATTCAAGGATAATATTGCTAGACAATATGAGCAAGGGTCAAGACACTTCGCATCCCCGACGTGCGATAGAATCCATCATCCCCAAGTCATATCACCCAACGGCCTATCCAGTGATTAGCAGCGTGTACTTAGATCATCCTCGTTTTTGATGAAGGGGAACTCAGATCCTGAAACACACTGGGAACTAGCCGGTCCTTGAGCTGATATAATAGTGTAGATATCATATAGTAATGCTGAGGGATTAGGGTTAGAGATACTTACCTGACTTACCTGACGGACATCTTTTGATTTTCTGAATTTTCTGATTTTTTATGGATTTTCTGCATTTTCTGATTTTTATGGGTTTTCAATAATCAAAACAATAAAAATAGACATAATACAATGCACCAAACAATGACATCAAAGCATATGTGCAAATATCCTGAACAGTCACAGAAGAATAAGCAAAACAGCACAGACTGGTCAGAAGGCGACATAGGGCATGTCGCGACCCTTGACTGAAGAAGGCGACGCAAGGCCTGTCGCCACCTTGAAGGCGATAGGTCGATATGTCGCTTTCTCAATTTTCTCAGCCCGAGCTCAAAAGCTTTCAGCATAGGACTTGGTTTTGACTCTCACTTGGACTCCTATTGCTCTCCACTCAAGGTCCCACTCCTAATTGGTCTTCTCTACCCTTTCCTAGCAGGAATAGGAGTGCTAAGGCTCTATAAATAAAGGGGATGAGAAGCCAAATTCGGAGTTCTCACCTCTCTCTTCTTTTCTTCAAGTCTTGCAAGCTACCATGGCCATGAAGAGAGCTCCTCTTGATCCCATGGGTGGGGAGGCGGTCTACGAAGGTCCGAAGCGTGCTCGAGCGACCTTTGAAGCTCTCATGAGGATTACGGATGTTCCCAACCACTTGAGCCGGAGCGAGGAAGTGAGAGAGGTAAGTTGGTTGGTGTTTTCAATTTCCATGATTTTATGCTCCGAATTTCATCATTAATTTTGTGTTCTTGTTCTTCCTCTTTTCTCTCTTTTCCTTTCTTCCCTAGCTCTTCCCCGGCTCTCGCCGCTACTCTAAGCTCACTTGGATTGCCCCGATGATCAAAGCCTTACCCATGTACGTCATTAGGTTCTTGAGAGAGTGGGGTTTGGGTGGGGTTTTGATAGCGGCTCACAACTACCACAAAATTTCCTTTGATTGGCATAGTATCACGGCCTTGATAGAATTGTGGCACCCACAAACCCATACTTTTATTTTCCCCAAATTTGAGGCGACCGTCCTTCTAGAGGAGGTCGAGGCCTTCCTTGCTCTTCCCAAGACCAAACCCGGGGACGAGCAAAACATAAGCTACACGGTTGAGCCCATTAACCCGAAGTTTATCCTTGGAGAGTTCATGACCGACCCGGGGGATGTCTACACCATGATTAGCCCACAATTCATCCATCTAGTGCCATTGTCTAAGTGGGTCATATCCAAGTGTAAGGACAAGAGCGTAGGCCACCGTGAGATAGCCAAGGCCGTGGCCATATGCTTATGTGGGGTGGTGCTCTTCCCGTCCGGGGATCACCTCATAGACTATGCTAGCCTTAGTGCAATTAGTGGGGTATGGCGAGGACTTTCACTCTCTCACGCCGTCTTGGCGTATCTTTACTCGGGTCTTTCTTCGGCTTCCACGGGAGGTTTCCTTTATGGCTCTATGATCCTTCTAGAGTGTTGGTTGGGTGTGAGGATAAAATTCAAACCGGTAGACAACCCCACCACCGACAGTCGGATCTTCGGGTGCCATCCTTTGAACTTCATTGGCGGCGCGGCCAAGTTCTCCGACAAGGTTTTATGCAGGACGACGGACAAAAAGATAAGGAGTGCGTGGCGCCTTTACTTCAGCACCCTACCCGTGGAACACTTTGCTTTGGGCGTAGCGGCACTTCGTGGAGCGGAGATCCGGCTACCACTCGGACGCGGCTTGGACTTGCAATTGATAGGGAATATGGCGACCGTGCTCTACAACCCGCAGCGGTGCTACCTACAGATCGGGAAGCCGAGGACGAGAGTGCTTCCGCCATCACACTTGCCTCCCGTGAAGAAGCGACGCTTGGGGAACCCGGAGGACGAGCAGGCCGTGCGGAGCGCGCTGGCCTTGTGGAGGGCCTGCGCTACCCATGCACTCCTGCCGAGACTTGACGAGGACCGAGAAATGTACCAGGCGTACCTCTTGGAGCATGAGAAGATTCGGCCACTGAGGGGACCGTGAGCTAGAGAGATAGACTTGATTGCACCTTTTGAGCTTTGATGGGACTTGGTGGGCTTGATGTAATAGGAGATTGATGCTTGATGTAAGGGGATTGACCTGTTATTGATGTAAGCATTGGTTTATTGCAATGAGCATTGATTTTTAGGAGTTTTTGTGCACTAGTTTAAGAAGGTGACATGGGCTATGTCGCAATCAAGAAGGCGACCAGGCAACGGTCGCCACCATAAAAGTAAAGGCGACATAGTCACTGTCGCTACCTGGCCAGAAGGCGACACAGACCCTGTCGCGTTCACAGGTCCCGGGGCAGTTTGAATTCGGGCCGAGCGCCCTTCTCTCCTTCTCTCCTTTCAAACCTTCTCTTTCCTTCTTCCCTCTATCCGGCGATTTCCCCTTTCCTTCCGGCCTTCCCCTTCAACCTTCTCTCTTCTCTCCGTCAAGCCCCCCCCTTTCCTTCCTTCTTTTCTTTCTCTCCTCCTTCCTTCTTCCTCTCCTTTGACAACCGGCGATGGAGGGCGACGGTGGTGGGCAAGGAGGTGAGGGCGGTGGTCGGCGGCGCAAGAAGTCCATCCGACGTCGGCAACCAGGTGAGGGGACGTCGACGGCGGCCCTGGAAGCCCCTCCGGTCGTGCCAATGGAGGAGGATCCCACACCGGCGATGGGAGACGAGGACGAGCCGGTCGGGCCCAAAAAGGTAGGTCTCCGAACTCTAAGCTTTGAATGTGGGATGTGGGGGGTGCGGAGCACCCATTTGTAGGGCGATTTGCCCGAGGGAACGACCGAAAAACGGAGGAAATTCCGTCTCGGTTCGGCCCTGGTAATGCGACAGACCCCCTGTCGTATTACCAGAGCGAAGGCGACGCCCCCCACGTCGCCTTACTGAAGGCGACAGGGTACTTGTCACAATGAGAGTCCCTGAAAGCGACGGGGGTTCTGTCGCCTTAAGAAGGCGACAGACCCCCTGTCGTCTTATCAGGACAGAGAGTGATTTGCGCTCCTTCCTTCTGACTTCTGACCTTTCGGTGTTTGCTTTGCAGAGCGAGTTGCGGTCCCGGCTCGGGTGGGCAGTGATCCGAGCAATTTACGACGGCTTACCGGACTTCCAGGTACGCCGACTAGAGGGCATGGGGTTCGGCCTGTTCTTGAGGTTGGAGGAGCTAGCGCCGGACGTGGCTCTCATCCAGGCGCTAAAGGAGAGGTGGGACCCGGAGTGCCACACGTTCCTCTTTCCCTGGGGGCACATGGTCCCCACGTTAGAGGATGTGGTCCGGATCACCGGACTGAGAGTGGACGGCCAGGCGGTGACTGGAACCACCTATACCAGCTACCAGGAGCCGGTGGAGAGGCTACTTGGACTGGAGGTGAGGGGAGAGAGGTCCTCGCTAGTGAAGCGAACGGTGCTGCAGGCGAGCCTGGGGGTGGTGAGTGCACGCCGCCAGACGGGGGAGGGATAGGCGGAGCACATGGAGCGGATGACAGATGACGCCAGCGCGGCGATGGCGGAGGAGGAGGGAGAGGCAGCTGACAGAGACTTACGGCGGTTCCTGACCCTCGTGATCGGGAAGATGGTACTAAGGACCAGAGGGGACCCAGTTGGCTGCCGGTTCTTGCCCCTGCTGGAGGATCTGTCCAGCGTGGGCAACTACGCGTGGGGTGCGGCCCTCCTGGCCCACCTCTTTGACAGTCTGGGCACCTCCAGCAGGGAGACAGGTGTCGCCGGGTTCTTCCCACTGCTACAGTTATGCCTCTCACCCTTACCCTTTACTGCTTTTCCTGCTTGTCTTAATTAACTGTGGTACTGACTTGTATTACTTTTGCAGGTGTGGGCGTACTACCACCTCCCCTCCCTAGGTCGCGGGGTGGCGAGGCGATGCGGCGCTGTACCTCTCCTGCAGCGCTGGCGGTTTTGCCGCGACGAGCGGTCCCTGCGGCGACAGGTGACGCTCATCCATGATGCGTTGGACACGGTCCCCTTCGGACATGTAAGTACTTCTAGCCTTAACCTTTTCCTTTACTTTGCTTACTTGACAATTGACTGACGGGTCTTTACTTATGGTGTGCAGGTACAGTGGACTCCCTACGTTGGGGAGGACGATGCCACCCAGTCGTGGGTGGAGCGGGGCCGTCCCTACTTCGGTAGGGACATTTGGCTTCACTGTTTTAACACAGTGGTCCCGCTCCACCACCGGCTAGTGGCGCGGACACTGGGACTCCACCAGGCGGTGGTGGAGTTCCCGACCCGACAGAGGTCATGGGAGAGGCCCGGTCGCAGCTTCCGGGGAATCCAGCAGGTCACGGACTGGACAGTCCGGGTCCGAGAGCAGCTGGACGACTGGGAGCGGCGAGGGAAGGAGGTGGTCTCCGAGGCTGCCAGCGACGAGGACTACTTCCGGGCCTATGCCCGGAAGTATGGGGCCCAGGTGTACAAGGGGTCCCGACGACCGGTACGTATTTTACTGCTTTCAGTCTCTTTGAGTTCTTAGTTGATTATGTGACTGACTTGGCTTGTGATTGCAGCTTGACCCCGAGGGACGGATCTCCTCGCTCGAGGGCATCCTCCATTCCACCATCCAGCAGCGAGACGACCTCCAGGCGGTGGTGGATCAGCTGGTAAGTACTCTGCACCCTACCCTTCTGCTTCTAACTGTGGTTGACTGACCCTTGATGTTTTTGCAGTGGGCAGAGCTGGACCATGCGTAGCAGATGGTGGGAGGGGCTTCCTCCTCCCGAGAGGATCCCGGCCGCTCCGTCTTGGAGGGCCAGCTAGCGTCGGCGGCGGCCCGAGTGGAGGACGCCCTCGCCCAGCTGTGGGAGCGGGTAAGTTACTTATTTAGATGCCCCTGGGTTTTGCTTCTTTCGTGATTTCTGACAAGATTTTTCCTGATATAGCAGGAGCAGGAGCTGAGGACCGCTCTGGCGCGGACGACCACGCTGGAGGCGGAGATGGCGGAGCTGCGCCTACGCCCCGAGGCAGCGGAGGTGGCGCGGTGGCGACAGGAGGCAGAGGCGGCGGCCCGCTGGCAGCAGGAGGCGGCGGAGGCGACGCGCTGGCGCCAGGAGGCGGAGGAGGTGGTACGACTGCGCGCCGAGGCTGGGGACCTCCGCACCCAGCTGGGGGAGGAGAGGCATCGCGGCGACATGCTGCGATCCGAGATGAGGGGTCTGGAGAGGGCCCTGGCCTTGGTCGGGCGCAGCCGATCAGTGACTAGCCGGAGCGGTATCCCGAGCGGGTCCGCTGGGCACTACCTGACAGGTTCCTCCGGACGGCGGAGGAACGAGGAGGAGGAGCGACGACGGCGCGAGAGAGCGCCAGAGGGGAGTGAGACCGGGCCGAGAGTGATGGCCCCTCCATCTCCCCGCCCGCCTGAGGGTACGGGGGAGAGTGGTTGAGGGTTTGTACTTTTTTGCTCCTTTCTTTTGTCATGATGGTGTACATGAATGGAATGGAACCTTTTTTGTGTTTTTATGGTTTGCGACTGAGTGAGAGTGACGAGTGAGATATGAGTGCCGCTTTCTTTTCCGTCCTGCACACTTAGACAACCACGAAACAAGTCAGATCTGTTCTTAGGCTTAGCCCCTTGCCTTAAAATGCGACGAGTGAGCGACCTTGATAATTCGTCAAGGGGCTAAGCCTTATTAAATAGGCAAAAGATGCGAATAATCAAATGAAATGCATGTATGCAAACGGCTTGGAATTTTGAAAACATCATTTAATGTTTTATTTGATTTTTAGGGTTTTTGGAAATATTTGATTTTTTGGAGTTTTGGGGAATATTTGATTTTTTTTTGGAGTTTTGGGGAATATTTGATTTTTTTGGAGTTTTGGGGAATATTTGATTTTTTGGAGTTTTGGGGAATATTTGATTTTTTTGGAGTTTTGGGGAATATTTGATTTTTTTGGAGTTTTGGGAATATTTGATTTTTTGGAGTTTTTGTTAGCGCCTAAAGCTGGCGTTAGCCCTTCCTAAAATAAGACACGCGAGACGGAAGGTACTCGCATCTTCGGGCCACAACACTTAAACCGATTCGAGCCGCTGGTTAGGAATCTTGATCACCTCCGGTTCTCGCCACAGGGCTTTCTAAGTTAGGACGTGCGTAAGGGGTGACAATGCCTCGGAAAACCTACCCTTGGTTGATGCTGCGACTAATTAAGCCCCACCCAAGAGGTGACTCAGCCTTATAGGGAGAAACGGAAGATTATTTAAGGAAAGTCTTGTGTGGGTATAGGGATGTTGGGTTCGGCTACTTCCTACAGCATACCATTCGGAGATTGGGTCTGTTGTGGAGGGACTTTATGGTCTTTTGCTATGGACTTGCCTTGCTTTGGGGCATGCGTACGACCGGGCTCATTAGTGTCCCGCGGGGACTTTGCCACTCTTTGCCATGCCCCTATTGTATTATGGATTTTCTTTTCTTTTCGTTTCTTTGCTTCTTTGCCCTTTTGTCATTTTGACCGTCCCTGTTTGAGACTTCCTCTTGTCGGGGTATGCTGTAGGTTGACGACCTCACCCTTACGACCCTTTTGCCCCTACACTTCGACCGATTAGGAGAGAATGACCGATGCATCGCTAGAGTGGAACCCGCATAGTGCAGCATCTTCCAAGTGTAGTTATCCGGGTTTGCCGTGTGCGTGTGTGTTAATCCTAACTTAGAGCAGCCCTTGGCGATTAGAGAGGTATCTTAGACTCCCAACATGGGGCTACTCCCCGATCTAGGTGTTGTGGCCTCACACCTATAGGCCTAAGGATAGAAACGTTTGAGGTACAACCCGTTCCACGGATGTGATAATTCGACGCCCTCAGCATTGATTAAGCGATATGCATTTCCAGGGTAGACCTCCCTCACAACGTACGGACCCTCCCAGTTGGGTTGCAGTTTGGACCTAGGACCTCCGGGTTTGATAAAGATGCGTTTCAAGACCATATCACCCTCTTGGAATTTTCGTTCAATTACCTTCTTTTGAAAAGACCTTGAGATTCGCCTTTGGTAGGAAAGCACATGGTCGGCTGCCATAAGCCGCCTTTCATCTAAAAGTTCCAATTGGACTAGTAACGCCTCTCGACGTTCATCAAGATTAAGTTCCTTGTCTAGTTGGACTCTTAGTGAAGGAATTAGGATCTCATATGGAACTACCGCCTCCATCCCGTAGGTGAGAGCGTACGGGGTTTGTCCCGTGGGAGTGCGGACGGAGGTGCGGTAGGCCCATAGAGCCTCTATTAGCTTCTCTGGCCAGTCGGCGAATTTATGCGACTCACAGGTTTTCTTTAGGATTTTAAGAAGGGTTTTGTTAGTTGCTTCAGCTTGGCCATTGCCTTGTGGGTAATACGGTGATGAATGATGCAGCGTGATGTTGTATTTCTTACAGAGGTCCTGGAGCTCTTGTGCGATGAATTGCGGCCCATTGTCCGTGACGATGCTGCTTGGCACTCCGAACCGCGAGATGATGTTTCTCATGATGAAGCGGCACACCGTGGATGCTTTGATTTCTGTGAAGGCTTCAGCTTCTGCCCACTTGGTGTAATACTCAGTCGCAGTTAGGATAAATGACTTTTGTTTGGTTTGAGCATTAGAATCACCAAGAGGGCCGACAATGTCGAAAGCCCACATGGAGAATGGCCATGGTGTGGAGAGTGGGTGTAGTGAGGAGGAAGGGGCATGGATTTTATCGGCATGGAGTTGACACTTGACACACCTACGGACGTAGATGGTACAGTCTTCCTCTAGGGTTGGCCAGTAATAGCCCTGCCTAATGATCTTCTTTGCTAGCATCTGACTGTTGACGTGCCCTCCGCATTCACTAGCATGGGCCCCTTCCACCACCTTCCAAGCTTCGTCATCGGTAAGGCACCTTAAAAGGACTCCATTAAGGGCTCGCCTGTACAGAACTTCTCCGACAACTGTGTACCTTAAGGCGGCTCTTCTGATGGCCCTGCGGTCTTCTCCACTTGCCCCTTCAGGATATGTTCCATCCCTGCAGTACTGCTCTATCTCAAAGTACCATGGCAGTTCCTCTTCATTCAGGATCTCCTCGAGCTCAGTTAACATGACTTGCTGCGCTCCTCTTCTCCTAGCCTCTCTTCTAAGGTTGCCCTAAGGTCGCTAAACCAAGGGTCCTGGGTAGATGGAACATCGAGACGCTGGACGATGATTGTCTCAGTCCGGCGACTCAGAGGGAAGGATAGGGATGAGGCTAGCGACGCCAGAGCGTCGGCCAGGATGTTTTGGGAACGAGGAGTGTGGATGTAGATGAGCTTACGGAACTGCCTTGCCAACAGCGTGACCAGGTCTTGATATGGCTTGAGCTTCGGGTCACGAGTGCGGTAAGTTGAGAGCACCTGCCGCAGGACGAGCTGAGAGTCTCCTATAATTCTGAGGTGGATGCCCCCAGCAGATAAGCATGCTTGAGACCAGCAAGGAGAGCCTCATACTCTGACATTGTTGGTAGCGGGGAAGGTGAGTTGATATGCAAAGGGGATGGTGATACCTTCCGGGGTAAGCAGCACGGCTCCAATGCCCCGTCCCTGAGAGTTGAGTGCACCATCGAAATGAAGGGACCAGAAGGGGTCTTTGATTATGACTGAGAGTTCCTCATCGGGGAATTCCTCTCGGAGGGAGTCACTGTGAGGGAGTGGGAGATGGGCTAGATGCTCGGCGATGGCATACCCCTTGACGGCCTTTTGGACCACAAAGGATATGTCAAACTGGGAGAGGAAACTCTGCCAGCGTGCCAGCCGATCAGAAAGGACGGGCTTTTCAAGAAGATATCGGAGTGGATCCATCCTTGAGATCAGCTTGACCTCGTGGGCTAGGAAGTAGTGCTTGAGCTTTTGGACTACCCACACGAGTGCGGCACAAGTTTTGTCCGCGGTGGTGAGCTTGGATTCAGCGGGGTTGAAGAGCCTAGAGAGGTAGTATGCTGCCCTTTCTTTCCCAGACTCGTCATGTTGTGCCAGGACAGCTCCTAGGGAGTCCTCAATGACTGAGAGATACAGGATTAGCGGTTTCCCGGGTACAGGAGGCTGTAAGACTGGGGGATTCATGAGATAACTTTTCAGCTCATCGAAGGCTGCTTGGCATTTGTCATTCCATTCGAATTTTGCCCCTCCTTTCAAGAGATCATAAAATGGGCGACATCTTTGCGAATGCTGGGAGATAAATCTTCTGATGAATTGTAAACGCCCAATTAGCCCTCTTAATTGTGCGATGTTCTTTGGAGGAGGCATTTCTGTTATTGCCTTGGCCTTGTTAGGATCGATCTCAATGCCTCGCTTGCTGACTATGAAACCTAACAGTTTTCCCGATGAAACCCCGAACACGCATTTTTTCGGATTCATTCTCAGCTGATACTCTCTAGACCTCTGCAACACCTTGGCTAGGATTTCGGGGTGTTCTCTCCTGGTTCTTGACTTCACCAAGATGTCATCCACGTATACCTCTACATAAACGTGCATCATATCGTGGAAGATAGCCATCATCGCCCTCTGATAAGTAGCGCCGGCATTCTTTAACCCAAACGGCATGACTACATAGCAGTATGTTCCCCAGGGCGTGGTGAAGGATGTTTTCTCTTGATCTTCAGGAGATAGACGGATTTGGTTATATCCTGAATACCCATCCATGAATGAGAGGGTCTCATACCCAGCAGTATTGTCGATTAGCACATCAAGATGAGGAAGCGGGAAGTCGTCTTTGGACATGCCTTATTCAAATCCCTGAAGTCGATGCAGATTCTGACTTTGCCGTCTTTCTTCATGACAGGGACTATATTGGCCACCCAGTTCGGATAAAGCACTACCCTGATGAATCTAGCCTTATGGAGTTTATCTACTTCGTCCTTCATCTTCAGGGCTGTGAGTGGGTGGAACCTTCGGAGTTTCTGCTTGATTGCCTTTGCCCCTTCTTTCAGTACCAGTCGGTGCTCCACTAGTGAGGGGTCTAGGCCGGGCATGTCCTCGTAAGACCAGGCGAATGTGTCCTTGTACTCCCTCAGGATTTGCACCAGTTCCTCTTCTTCATCAGGAGGGAGATTTGCTGAGATAATCACAATCCTGGGATCTTCTTCTGTTCCAAGGTTGACTTCCTTAGTAGATTCATCCACTGCCGTTGTAGGCTCATCGAACCTCCTTACTCCACTGGCATATTTTTCGGCAGCGTCATCTACTTCGCTATCCTCTTCATCGACTGGGTCCTCATCATTCATTATTTCGTAGACACCAAACCCGTCGTCTATGAACACCCCATCCTGCTCAAACACCTCTTCGAACACCAGCGCTTCTCTCGTGAACTCCTCTATCAATAGCAGCGCTTGACACCGCCGAGCTAGCTCTTGAAGATATCTCCGGGGAATAGCTTTTCCCCGCTGCTTCCCAGGACGGTGCTTGGAATTGGCGGATGGCGGGCTGACCTGACTCTCTATCCTAGGCCTATCTATCTTAACTCTAGACTTACCTACCCTAGACCCTCCTAAACTAGACGACTCTATAGGACTGGGGGAGGACATGGTGTCCTCGAAGAGAATGGCTCCTAATGAAGGAGTAGGAGGGGGATCCTCAGTCGAGGGGTGCCCTTGATCAGCAGAGTGCAGGACGTATGCCGGCTCCTCGACCTCAACATGCATTTGAAAGTGGACGTTTTTTTTTTGGAGATCGGAGGAGAGCATGCAACAGGAGAGGGTGACCTCGTGGTCACCTGGATCAGCTTGAAGGGCGGAGAGGACAGCCGGTGGGAGCTGGGGTGTGAGGAGGCTGTGTGCCGCCGTGAGGAGCTGGGGAGTTAGCTAGATCAGCAAAGGAGGAGAGGATGGGACCAGACTGGGAAGGAGGGAATCCAGGAGGGATGGGTGGATGGCTAGGCAGGTGCCTTCCAGAGTTCATCAATGGTTTTCCCCTCCTCGTAGGGGATGTCTGGCTCTCCTACGTCTGAGGCATCGCTCATGAGCTGCCTTTTGGACGTGATAGCAACGGGTGGATCTAGCAATTCTTCCGCAGCTGGCGGCCAGGTTCTCTCCTCTTCCCAGAACAGTCGGCTGAAGGCGATGGTGATGTCTTCTATGTCGAACCATCTATACCACTCAGCCTCTGGGTCTCCGGTCTTTCTCCTCCTGGTCGGACGGAGGGCTTCTAGGGCTCTATAGGTCAGCAACGGGGCCATGTGCCGAGAGAAGTTCCGGCCATGCACCTCGTGCTGTGAGAGTTCTACCTCGACTACCACGGTGTTGTATCCAGGTTGGGTAGGCCCCCTGATAAAGTGACACCAGAGTGTCCAGGTGAGTGGCTCTCGGTAGGCCTTAAGAGTGGATGTGCTGGATGACCATGGTTTGGATTTCTCCCTGTACCCTAAGCCCCATCGGCTTTTCGTGACGATGTCGGGATGGGTTTGACTATACCTTGTAGCTCTGCCCCTAGGCCCTTGCCTTCTTCATACCCCAACTTCATCATAATTTGCCACCCCTTTGTGCTTAGTGGCTCTTTTCTCTTGACCGCATTGACCCGGGCTAGGTTGACCTCTCGCTGGGACTGGAACGTGTAGCTCCAGGGGTAGTTGATGTCTAGCACTGAGACGATGGGTTTATTGGCTGGCCACACAGCTGGGAGGTGGGTATCGTGGAGGGCATCTACAGAGTGGGTGGTGGCTATGCTTTGACCTTGATGATTTCCCTTGGAAGGGGAACTTCAGGCATTGGTGCGCGGTAGATGGCACAGCTCCTAGTGACTCTAACCATGGGCGCCCTAAAATAGCCTTGAACATGGGATCGATATCTAGGACGTAGAAGTCCACTGTGACGGCGAGGGGTCCCAGTTCGGCTTGCACAGTCACCATGCCGTGGCAGATCTTCTAGAATTGTCGTATGCGGCAATGGTGGTGGGCGTCGGCCTTAGCATACTTTCTGACAGGTCACAGGCTCTCAGCGTACTCAGCGGGCAGACATTTATGGATGCCCCCGTATCGACCAGTGCCGCTCCCACTTCTATATGGTTGATGACTAAAGTGACACAGAGGGGGAGCCTCCTGGCTTCTGGGGGTGCTAATTCACTTTCTGCAAATGTGATTGCCGGCCCGCGAGTCACCATGGCCAGGGCACTAGGTAGCTTGTCTGCCATCATGTCTTCATTCACTACCACCTTCTGCAGGAAATTCCTCAGGGCTTCCTGGTGCTCTTTAGACTTCTTTATCAACTCCAGAATGGAGATCTTGGCTGGCACGTGGTCCAGGTGCTTGAGGATGTCATAGTGGGTTCCAGGCAGTGGCTCAATCAACCCCTCATCTTGTGCTTGTTGCTGAGCTTGCTGTTGCTGTGGCGGCTGCAGGACCTGCTGGGGGTTTGTGGAAGTGGTGGTGGTGGAGATAGGGGGTACGGGCGGCGAAAGACTCGCCCGCTCCGTAGGGTGGTCGGATTGGTAGGTGGCTGTCTAGCGGAGGATAATGTTGCGGCGGAGGGTTGGTCGGCCCAGGTGGTGGTAGGATGATGGGTGAGGGAGTGGATATGATAGGGGGTAGAGGGATGGAGACAGGTGGAGTGAAAGGTAAGATGATGGGTGGACTAGCGACTGGCGCATATGCTGAACTGGCGGGCAGTATGATGGCGTTGGCCATGGAAACTATAGGAGGGACTGATTGGGGAGCCGCGTAGGCTGGTTGTGTTGTTTGGGATTGGATAGGATATTGGTTAATGGCCATCATCTGTTGAACGTCCAGCTCATCATCGTACGTCCAATTTGCTTGTGGAGGGGGATGGTGGACGATGGGGTTTACCTGGGCAGGTTGCTGTGGTGGTGGTGGGTTCGGAGCTGGTGGATGGTTAGGTAAGGGGTTGTGGACGATCCCGAGGTCCTGCAGTGGCTGCTGATGTTGCTGCTGTTGTTGTTGTGGAGGGGGTGGTTGGCGCTGCTGCCTTTGCTGCTGTTGTTGTCTTTGCCTCTCTTTGATGTCTCCGATCACCTGTCGGAGGGCTGTCCAATCGATCCTTTTCTGCTCATGCAAGTCATACACCAAGTCCTTGAATGTGAAGCACTGATTGATGGTATGACCAGGCTGCCTGTGGAAGACACAGTATCGGGTTTGATCCACACTTGGGTTTAGAGGCCTCTCAGGAGGGAGCCTAATGGCGTCTGTGGAGAGCAAGGCCAAGAATATGTCGGAGAGTGCCTCCGGCAATGGTGGGTAGTGAGCTCTCCTAGGGCCCATGGGACGCCTTTGTTGAGAACCATCAGGAGGTGGTACTTGGTTGTATTGGCGCTGCTACTGCCCTTGTGGCGGATTGGTAAGGTTCTGACCCTGGGCATTGTATTGGCGATTTTGGCTCTAGCCGGTAGGGTTGAACGCGCTTACTTGCTCGTTCACTTGGACGCCTTCGGTGACAGGCCCCTGAGGCTTCCTTTGGAAATGAGACTTCTGGGGTTCAAACATGGAATGGATGGGAGAATCTTTGAGCTGGGTCTGGATGAACCGGGCTCGGCTGTAGAGCTGATGCATATTGGAGATGTCGTTCATCGCCAAAATGTTGCGGTAGGCAGGTGTGGCGTTGGCGATGATGATCTTCACCTTCTCCCCCTCTGGAAGGTACCCCGGAACTTTGGTGGCCATTTGCCTCCACCTATCGGCGTATGCTGAGAAATCCTTATCCGGCTTCATCTTTTCAGCTATGAGATCCATGAGGGAATATTCAGGCTCGACCCTGTCTTGGAATTGTTTGAGGAACTTGGCCTTCACGACAGCGAAGTCCTCAGCGTCTCAGGTAGCAGGGAGTAGAACCAATCAAGAGCATGCCCGTCCAGTGACCGGCGGAAGAGATATGCCATGAGACGGCGGTCATGCTGGTAGGGAGCGGACTCATAGATGAAGTCCTTGATATGAGTGTAAGGATTACCTGAGCCGTTGTACTTGCGGTACTTCGGTAGCTCGGATGGAGAGGGGACCCATAGGCCATTGAAATTTGGCATATGCACATCGTGGTGCTGCCTAAGGTCGACTTGCTTACGGAGCTCTTGGAGCTCTTTCTTGATGGACGCCCACTCGGACATCATGTCCGGTGCGGCGGATGGTTGAGCGTAGATGGACGAGGCACGAGAGGTAGGCCTGGCGCATGGCTCAGGACGATGAGGGGAGTAACATGGCTGGTATGGTGGAGACCGCGGCCTCGACTCACGGGGAATATAGTGCTCAGACTCAAATAGCGTAAACCGGATGGTCCACGGTCGGATGGGGGTGTTGTCGGCTCGTCCCATGGTGACGTGGGGGGCGGATGTAGCTGCTGCGGGGCGTGACGCGCCCACTCTGGGTGATGGTGAGGAAGCGGCCTTTCCTTTGAGGGCCGTCATGAGGGTCTGGATTTGGGACTGATCAAGCTGAGGAATTAGGTGCAAGAGCTGAGCGGCTTGATCGTCCGACTGAGGAGGGTGGGTGTTCTGAGACGGGCTGCCCTCGTCACGACGGCGACCCTCATAGGTATAGAAGGTAGCGACCCAAGGCCGGGTCACCTCGTCAAAGAGATCATGGGGGAGGGACTCTTCGTAATCCTGGGAATTCTGGAGGGCAGTGTCGGGATTCTCACTATTGTAGATCAGGTTCAAGAAAGACTCCATGTTTGGAAAGTGGGTGGAGAGAGACGGGGAAAGCCTTTCCAGACTTAAGAGAGACAACCTAACCTAGACAGACTCTTAGTTTCCTAAACAAACAATCCTATGCAGACAAAAGGAAAGAGAAAACGTCTCACCCAAAGCAAGCAGTTGGCAATGATGATGGTTACTTTTAATTGATTCGAATTTGTCTTTTAGTGATTTTGACTTTTAGCAAGTTCTCTCCAAGTGAGGAAGGGTTTCCTAAATGGGAGAAGGCTTCCAACTTCGGGTAGGACTAGGGTTCTCTCTACCTTGCCAAATGAATCTAGACTCGATCCTAGGTGGCGACGGGTACAACCAGCCCGACGACCGTGTGGGAATCCACGGTCAGCGGGGACTTACGGAGGCCCTCGAGCGAGTACTCTAGTCGGACACAAGGAATATGTGGCCGAGAGAGCAAGCGTCGCTGAGGAGGAAACTTATACTACGAATATGGAAAGATGTATGCAAATCCTATGTGCACCAGAGTGCATGCAAAATTCTAACCTAGTACTAACAAAACAAGAATTAGGACTAACTGCTCTCAGAGAGGAAAGGCGACAAGGAAGATGTCACTACCAAGATAGCGACAATCACCCTGTCGCGTTGCTTCTCGCAGTGGACAGAGGGCAATTAAGTCCTAATTATGCGCAAAAAGTCAAACAACCCTATAAAATACAAGAGTGGCAATCTCTCAAGAGCATGAAAAAGAGCATGGCATGATGAAATCCGAACGGAGTATGTGAAAGCAAACCCAAATTTGCAAGGAAACACAATGAAACCAGAGTACTGACCTGATCGCGACGATGCCCCTGTCGCCTCCTTGAACGCGACGCAACCCTCGTCGCGTTCCTCCCAGACTTCAGCAAACTTCAAATAATGGAAAAAAGTGTATGGGTAGAGCGCGTACCTGATGGAGACGCTGCTGCTGTCGTTTTCTTTAACGCGACGATCAAAACGTCGCCTTTCTCACATCACACTGCACACAATCGGACAAGACAGAGGCTTTGTACTAACCTGATTGCGACGTACAGCGTGCCGCTACTCGGATCGCGACGCCTTTGTTGTCGCCTTCTCACCCAGAACCGCAGAGCACTATGAAAACTCAGAGGGAAGAGAACTAAAGGAGAAAACTATGAGCACACACACCCGTTAGAAGGTAAGGACGGCAGGGAAAAGGTAAAGCAAGCGTGATGGGTACAAGTTGTCCCACCGTGATCACCAAAAGGTGTAATCACGGGATTTGTATCCCCTTTTAAAATTGATTGTGAAGGTGTAGGGATTAAGAACTGACCGTGATCGCCACCAACGCAGTCGCCTCGTGATGTTCAGGTGGAGGACCGACTACCTTGGAAAGGAAAGATGAAGGAGAAGGCGTACCTGATAACGCGACAGAGGAGGCGTCGCTATGCTTTGATGTGAACGCGACGTAGGCAACGGCGCCTTCTTGATCACGACACATCGGTCGTCGCCTTCTTCTCCAGTGGATGGAGACTTGGGTTCTTCGTCTTCCTGCTCCTCAGTCGGCCGAGGGGCAAGAGCCTCACCTTGCTCTGACCTTTAAACACCTGCCAAAGTGATTTAAACAAACAAAACACCCATTAGAACTCGTGTGTAGAAGATTTATTCAATGAAAAGCATGGAATCATGAACTAATATGGAGGGAACTCACGAGATTGGGGCTTTTAACCCCTGTGGGTGTTAAGAATAGGTGTGTGTGTCGTGATCTAATGCTAAACTAGAAAGAAAACGAAGCTATGCATGCATGAAATCAAAGAAATAAAGGGAAGAAGGGAAGAAGAATTGTGTAGCCGATGGGAAAACGCCCTAGAGGGCTCTTGCTGATCGTCTGGAGGGAAAACTCTCTTCGTGGAAGATGAAGCTCTCTTGCTCAGCAAACCAAAGAATCTAGCCTTGCCCAAAAAGATGCAAAGACGAGGTACTTATGGGTGATTATTCCCAACTCGGATCTGAGAGGAATAATGGGAAAGAGTCCGACTCTGGGCAAGTATGGCTGTGTAAGGGCTATTGGAACTCGGAAAGGAACATGTTAGGAAGGTCTGCTCCGAATTTGAGAGGATTTGGACGTGATTTGGACGTCCAAATGAAGCAATTACCATCAATAGCATGGGTCCAAATTGACTTCGGATTGAGTTTCCTGTTGAAGGCCCTAAACGCGACGGCCTTGGTGTCACCTTCTGAATGCGACTGCTCGATATGTCGCCTTCCTCATATGGAAGGTTGACTTGAGTCATTTTGCGATTTTCTGAGGATTTAAAATGTGGAATTATGATCACGACATAGGGGCTGTCGTTTTCAGGAAGGCGACCTAGGGCCTGTCGCCTTCTGGTCTTTTCTGCATTTTGGCATGTAATGCGTCCAATCAGCCATGCACAGCCTTCGGGATGAAATATCGGACTTATACTCAGAGAGCTTATAGTGAAAGAGATTGATTTGACCAGGAAGAGTCCTCCAGGGCGATGAACTAATGGAAATGATGTCATGATCGGAGAAAGCCAGCTTGACGATGATGAGCCAAAGTGGGGCGTCAATGATATGACAAGAGATTTTGCTCGACTTATGGGTCCGAAATGGGTATCTACAGATGGGTGTATAATAATTAGAGGCAGATGGAGGGTTGACAAGAATATTCACCCTAGAGTTAGGAAGTTGTAGTTCACGAGAGAAGAGATTTTGGGTGATGTGAAAGAGTACCCTTAACAGTGGTATACAATTGTGCATCTGCCGCTGTCATCTGAAGGTTGTTGTAGAACTCCGTCACACCGGTGGGAGAATACCGCGTATGGGAGGAAGCAAAGTCAGTCCAACTCTGATTATCGAACAGGGGCTGAAGGCCAGGAAACATGTCTTCAATGGACACAAAGTTCACGAACCGAGGTTGCACGAACTTGGTGAATGTTCCCTGGACCCTAGAAGCATGGAGATTGCGAGGTACGACAAGCTCCGGTAGACGATCGTCCCGGTGCTTGCTTCGACGCTCGGCTGGTGCCATGGAACCTTCGCCGGCTTGTGGAGACCGAGGAGGGCGACGAGAGGCAAGCTTCTTGGCCGGAGGAGCCATCAGAAGGGGTGATGTCAGTGTGGAGAAGGCTCTGAAGGTGGAAGGGGACAAAAGGAGGAAGAAACGCAGAGAGAAAGAATCTCTCTTCTGTCGCCCGGAGAAAGAGGGATTTGGGGAGGAAGGAAGGAGGAGAGACTTTTGGAGGTGGGAAAGGTTGGAAGGGTGCGTGGGTGCATTTTAAAGAGGGTGGGAGAGAATTTGAAAGGGCTGGGTCCCACGAAATCCACCCTAAAAGGTCGCCAGTTGGACTTCCAAAAGTCACCCTACTGCCGGCTGTCGACAGCTGCATAGCAGCTGAGCCAGAAATGGTAAATTTTGAGAAATTTCACCCCATTTGAGCATGCACTGTTCGTATTAAGGTGGAGAATAGGTTTTAAACATATTACTAAGTGTCATGGCCACTAGTATGAGGACACAAAAGTCATTCTTCAATGGTTAAGAGATAATACTTCGGGAGTCTTAAGTTATGGCATTTAGAGAACCATGTTCAAGTCCCAATAAAATAAAGACAAACCCATTGAATAAAACCATTGTAGAAAAACATATGACTTAGTGGCGATGTTCATTTGGTGATTGAAGACAACATTGACATGACCCATTGACAATAGACAGCCTTGTCCCTTGAGTTAAAATTTTGGAGGCTTCACTCTTTTTCTTTGAATTTGATATTCTTGAACTTGACAAAAGGGATATAGGAAAAGTGATAACTAGATTCATGTATACCTTTTGATGTAAAGGTAGATATTTGTGATGGCTATTCCCCCAGTTACTCAGTATAAAGGACCATCATATTGTTGTACAGATAATGGAATAACTTTTTGACACGAAGACTAACATTTGTGATACCAAAGTCCTCGGTTACTCAGAAATAAACATCATTGCTCTGCCTTTATCCCATATTATTTCTTTCTTGTTTGTTTTGTGAAATAGGTAGTTTTTCTCCTTTCTTTTTATTAACAACCAAGGTGACTAGATATATATGGCCAAAGGGCAATGTGAAACATTAAATTCAAGCACCATTTTACTTATCAATCCATTTTAGAGATATGATGAGCCACAAAGGAAATATTCAACTGAATGAAGTGGAATTGAATTGAGTTGTTCAAGGTTTTCTAGATGACACAACCTAGATTCAGGCTCAAAAAATTATGTCAAAATCATTGAGAATTAATTTGTATCTTTGACACTAGATTGGGATGACATATAGTAATAAATTCAAAATGCTATTCTCCCCTTATGCAATGATTGTGCACATACTCATTGAAGGAAGGTGAAACATGAGCAAGATGAGACAACAATGGGGTGTCTATCGACAGTAAGATTGTCCCTGACGACAGCTACTGAACTTCAGGGAAAAGGTGTTTCTGGGAGAGGGACAGCTGTCGACAGACAAAAGGGGCCTGTCGATAGATAATGTACTCAGTCGAAACCAGTGTTCTGGAAAGGCTTGCTTGTCGATAGCAGCAATGTGGGCTCTCGACAGGTAAGTGAAAAATCAGTGTAAAGACTTGGATTTGAAATGGAATTGAAACCATCAAGTGAGGGATCAAAATACTCAAAGTATGAGATGTGTATTCTTGAGAAAAACACTCACCTAGCCTTTTCTTTACTCCCCCATAGTGTGTGCATGTGGACACAACATTTCAAGCATTTGAAACAATTGCAAACATGATATTGACAAGGAAGGCAAACACTTACTCACATGCAACATCCAAAACCATCCATGAATATTAACTTAAGTAGTAAGAGGAAATGTGTATGACAAGGATTAAAGATAATCAAGTGCCCTATTTTGAAGTGAATAACCTTTATGAAAATAGTGTCTATGGATACGTGGCGGAGAAAATGTCCTCACGCATAATGATAGTTTTCGAACAAGCTTAACTTGTTCTTTCACTTATCACCATTTGATATACCTCATAGTCACTATTCACAAGGGTTGCTTGCCTCTAAATGTGGTATTGATTTCATTAAAACTTGCATAAGCCCAATTCTATTCTAAGAGATGTGAATCTCTCCTCAGACAATGGTTTGGTGAAAATGTCAGCCAATTATTTTTCAGTGGGTATGAAGCTAATTTCCAAGGATTTGTTGGCTATCTCATCTCTTAAAAAGTGATGTCTTATCTCTATGTGTTTGGTCCTTGAATGTTGGATTGGGTTCTTTGAAAGGTTGATTGCACTAGTGTTGTCACATAGGATTGGTGTGCATCCAATATCAATGTTATAGTCACACAGTTGACTTTTTATCCATAACACTTGAGTTGCACAACTCCCTGCAGTAACATATTCTGTCTCTACAGTTGAGAGTGCAACCGAGTGTTGCTTTTTGGATGCCCACAAAACTATGCAACCACCAAGAAGTTGCCAGTACCCACTAGTGCTTTTTCTATCAATTTTACACCCAGCATAGTCAGCATCTGAGTATGAGATCAAATTGAAGCTACTTCCTGCTGGATACCAAAGGCCCAAATCATACGTACCTAAGAGATATCTGAAAACTCTCTTAACTACAACCAAATGGCTTTCCTTTGGACTAGATTGGTATCTAGCACAAAGGCAAACACTGAATTGTATATCCGGTCTACTTGTAGTAAGATAAAGGAGTGAGCCAATCATACCTCGGAAGTTCTTTGCATCTACCGGTTTACCTTTCTCATCATTCTCAAGTTTTATGCTTGTGCTCATTGGTGTTGAAGCAGGTTTGGCTTGTTCAAAATGGAAACGCTTCAAGAGCTCCTTTACATATTTTTCTTGATTTATAAAGAAGCCATCTTCATGCTGTTTAATCTGCAAGCCAAGAAAAAATTGTAGCTCCCCCATTAAACTCATCTCAAATTCACTGTGCATATGTTTTGAAAACTCTTCACACAGTGATGGGTTAGTGGATCCAAAAATGATGTCGTCCACATAAACTTGAACAACAATGATGTGATTGTGAACTTTCTTAGTAAAGAGAGTTTGGTCCACTTTACCTCTTGAGTAGTTTTTGCTTACCAGAAATGTGCTTAGTCTGTCGTACCAAGCGTGGGGTGCCTGTTTCAATCCATAGAGAGCTTTGTGCAGTTTATATACATGGTTAGGTTTGTCATGATCCTCAAAGCTAGGTGGTTGAGAGACATAGACTTCCTCTTTGATATAACCATTCAAGAAAGCAGTTTTGACATCCATTTGAAAAAGTTTGAATTTGTTTGAGCATGCATATGCTAACAAGATCCTAACTGCTTCTAGCCTAGCTACAGGAGCAAATGATTCTTCCAAGTCCACACCAAATTCTTAATTATATCCTTTTGCTACCAGTCTAGCCTTATTTCTCACCACTTTACCCTCTTCATTTAACTTATTCCTAAAAACCCATCTTGTTCCTATGACAAAAATTTCAGGGGTTCTAGGAACGAGACTCCAGACATTATTTCTTTGAAATTGTCCAAGCTCCTCATGTATAGCATCAATCCATGAATTTTCTTTTAAAGCTTCTTCAACATTTTTAGGTTCCACTTGAGAGACAAAGGCTAAATGATCTTGTTCAACTATTTGTCTAATTTTAGATCTAGTTTGAACTTTATCATTTACATTTCCAAGCACATTATCAAGTGGATGATGTCTGGAATACCTCACATTTGTGATTGTTGAAGGACTGGGTTGATCTTGTGGAGGCTGTTCTTGAGGAGGATGTGCTTGAGGCAGATTCATCTTGAGTCCTGTGAGAATTGAAATTGATAACTTTTGCATGATTTTAATCAAAGACAACATGTGGAGTCTCTTCCACAGTTTTATTCTTAATATTAAACATCCTATATGCTCTAGAGTGTTCTGAGTATCCAAGAAAAATACCTTGATCACTTTTGGCCTCAAATTTGTCTAGATCAGCTTTATCATTGTTATGTATAAACACTTTTAAGCCAAAAACTCTGAAATACCCAATACTGGGTTTCTTACCTTTTAGGAGTTCATAGGGAGTTTTCTTTATGACATGTCTTACCATGGCTCTATTGAGGATGTAACACGATGTGTTGACTGCTTCTGCCCAAAAAGTCCTTGCAAGTTGACTTTCGACCAGAAGGGTACGAGCCATTTTCACCAATGTTCTATTCTTTCTCTCCACTACTCCATTTTGTTCCGGAGTCCTTGGAGAGGAAAACAAATGTTCAATCCCGTGGTGCCTGCAGAAATCAAAAAAGGAGTTATTATCAAACTCTCCCCCATGATCAGTGCATATTGAGCATATCTTGTGAATGTTTCCATGCTCAATCTTATTAAAGAAATCCTCAACCAGTCTCAATGCTTCGTTTTTGTGTGCAAGGAACTTTACCCAAGTGAACCTAGAGAAGTCATCTACAATGACAAAATCAAAACGTTTACCATTGAGACTTAGTGTTCTAGTAGGTCCAAAGAGGTCCATGTGCAAAAGTTCATAAGGTTTAGAAGTGCTTACCGGTGCTTTTGATTTGAAGGATTTCTGGGTTTGTTTTCCCTGTGCACATGCATCACAAAAACTTTCATTTTTATTAAAGGAGATTTCACGAAGTCCACTTACCAATTTCAGCTTCATGATCTTGTGCAATACATTGTAGCTTGCATGGCCAAGCCTACGATGCCACAAGGTAAGCTCATCATGTTTGTTTGCTACAAGACACAAGTTTTCATTTTCTAGATCATCTAAGTCAATCACATAAATGTTGTTCACCATTTTTTCAGAAAATTTTAGACTTCCTGATTCCTTATCAATGATTTGGCATGTGTTTGATTCAAAGACAACTCTATGACCTTTATCACACAGTTGGCTTATACTAAGCAAGTTGTGATGAAGGCCATCGACTAACAGTACATTGTCTATTGAGTTAGAAGCATACTTACCAATCTTACCTGAGCCGATGATCTGACCTTTATTGTTGCCTCTGAAAATAACTTGATCTCCGTCTTTTTCCACTAGCAAGTAGAATTTTTCTTTGTCGCCCGTCATGTGCCTTGAGCAGCCACTGTCCAAGTACCACTTGTTTTGATTTTGGGCTGCTAGGCATTCCTGCACATGTAGATTAGACAAGAGGTTTTGGTACCCAAATTACTTTGGGTCCCAATGTATCATTCATGCCAAATAGTAAATGCTTCAGAATCCAAACTTGTTTGAGTTTCTATTTATTTGGACTATTCCGACATTGTTGTTCATTATGCCTAATTTTCTTACAGAAATTGCATGATGAGGGTTTTCTCACAACAATGGACTTTTTATTGTGAGGAACATGCATGAGCATTTTACCTTTTTGTTGCCTGGTTAGCTTTCGTTTGGAAGCTTGTTTCCAGACCTGTCGACAACCCTGTTGGGGGCTGTTGACAGATTTCTCAGTGTTGTTAGCAACAACTTTGATGTTCTTGGGTTCCTGTTTCTTACCCTTGGCTTGACTTTTATTGTTCTTTGAAGAGATTTGCTTGCTTGTGCTTGGGCTAGAATCAACAAAGGATGTTAACAAATTTGTACCAATTACCTTTGGTTTTACAGGTTGATATCCAATCCCATGCTTTGCAACAAATACATTAGATCCCAGAATTGCATCAAGATTTTGTTTCCCTTTTACAAACCTTGTTAGATCTTCAGATTTTCCCTTAAGGTTCTCTTCAGCCTTTTCTAATTTTTTCTTCACTTCATCAAGTTCATTTGGAAGAGTTCCAAGGGAGTTGGTTAGACTTTCTTTTTCTTTTTGGGTTTCTTGCAATTTCAATTTCATGTAGTCCATTTCCTCACTGTGAGCTTGCTCATCAATTTTCATCATTTCAATTTCTTTATTCAAAGATGCAATTTGTTCACTATGATTGGTGCTATGAACAAGGGAATTGATTTTCTTTTTGAGTGCTTTGTTTTCAGACTTAAATTCACAGAACTATTCAAATAAAGAAGTATAAGCTTATTCCCATTCATCAATAGAATAAGTTTCAAATGAAGAGTTTACCTCGTTGGAGTCGTCACTTCTTGCCATTAGACATTAAACTTCTTCATCCCCAGACGTTTCTTCAGCGTTATCATCTTCATCCTCATCACTCTAAGTAGCCATCATTGCTTTGGCTTTCTTGAAGGTGAACTTTTCTTTCTTCAGGTTGACAGAAATACCCAGTCAATGCTACGCACACAATGTGCTCGGGTTAATGTCGAACTCGATGTTTCTGGGAAATTGCCTGATCGAATTTGGATAGGGTATGGGGCAAATGGTTTCTGGAAGCCAATAGTCTACCCAGCCCTTCCTCGGTTCTGTTCTTTATGCAAACATCTTGGACATCTCCCCCCGAAATGCAAGAAGTCCTCTGCTCTGCCCAAGCATGATGGCCAGATTTCAGATCAGTCTGAGCTACCTCCTCCTAAACGGGGTGAGATCCCTGATGCCCGGTGCAACAAAAAAACATGGCACCCCATTACCACAAAGGACTCCACCTCACATAATACTCAAAAGCCCAATCAGTCAGAGGAAGGCACTGCACTCACTGCTGCACATGGATTGCCTCCTCTACCAACTGGGTCCATTTCTGAACTGGAGGTGCAGACCATTCCTCCATCAAATTGTAATGCTAATGAATCACTGCTTTGCTCCACTCATACCTTGCACGGTGACAGAATTTTGGTGAAGGATTCCACTGTGAATCTTGATGCCCAGAGTACCCAAGTGTCAGCCCAGTTAGTAGCACAACATGCAGTCCACCAAGTGTTTGACGAAATGCCACTGCAGAGATCTGAACTAGTGAAGGTGACTGCTGATCCCATTTCTACTCAACTACTTGCCACTAATCAAGTACCTGGACAAGCCCACACTACTAGCAACACTAAGGATGATCATGTCCATGATAGCCCACCTACGGAGCCCATTGGCCTACCAGCAGAGGGCGTCACTCCCTGTCAAATGCAGGCCCACACAGATGAACCAGCCGCACTCAAGGCGCCACTGCCCACTACTCCAGCGCATGCTACCCCCTTTAGCATTCCACCTGTCACTCCATTCGGGAAGGTAGCCTCGCCATCGTCAGGAGAAGCATCCCCGTCAGCCCCACGGCTGTCCTTCGCCGATGCGTTGCACAAAAAAACAAGAAAGGGCGAGATCCACATGATCAATAGCATACCACAGCCCCCTTGTTTCCCCAATGTTGCACCCAGACCGCCACCTCCTCCTCATCCTTTTGCGGGTCGCACCACATGCACCGGTGGCCACGTGATCTGCCTCCCGGTGATACATAACCTCAAAAGCGCTCCCGATCTAGAGACCCGCACCGACATGGAGGAAGACGACCTGCTAGAACGGCATAACGCTTGGGCTGGCCGAACTCGCAGCACCACGGTCTTGACCATGGACTCCGATGGGGAATATGAAGACTTCTCAGACTGATGCATTAGGTACTTTGGCCCCTTGTGATTTCTGGTTTATTTGGACGGATGCGTCATGTACTTTTGACCCCTCTGCATAGGGTGTCATAGCTTATGCCCCAACCCCGTTATCTATGTACCATGCCCCTTCCCCCCTTTTTATCCTTTTTGCTTTCAGCAATATAGAAAAATCAAAAAAACGGTATCGACATTGGAGGTTCACTCCTATGTCATATCAATTAAAAAAAAAAACTTTTCTTTCTTTAGCTTCTTCTTGAGATCAGGGCACTCTCCTCTCATGTGCCCTTGTTTCTTGCACTCATAGCACACAATATCAGATTTCTTGTTAGACTCAAATTTGTTTGAAGAATCTTTCTTTTGAAAGGGTTTAGAGTTACCTGACCCTCTCCTTTTGAACTTCAGGAATTTATTGAATTGTCTAGTGAGCATGGCCATTTCATCATTCTCACTATCACTAGATGTTTCAAGATCATCACTTTCCTGAAGAGCATCCTTTTTGGAACCTGAAGAGTTTTTCTTGGAAGCCTTTAAAGTAATCAACTTCCTAGGATTTTCTTTAGTTTCCTTTCTTTTCACATTTATTTCATAAGTCATTAGGGAGCCAATTCGTTCATCTAATTTCATCTTTGAGAGATCTTTTGAATCCTCAATGATAGTGGCCTTAGTGTTCCACGAGGATGGAAGAGACCGAAGTATCTTCCTCACTAAGTTACTTTCTGAGTATTCCTTTTTAAGACCCTTTAATCCATTTATGATTAGCATGAACCTTGCAAACATGTTAGATATGGTTTCTTCATTGCTCATCTTAAACATTTCATACTAAGAAATTAACATGTTTGCTTTGGATTCCCTTACCTCGGATATACCTTCGTATATCAATTCAAGCTTGTCCCACATCTCTTTTGCTGAGGTGCACGTGGAGACTCTTGAATTTTCCTTGGGGTGCACTACGCATTGCATTATGTTGAGGGCGCTCCAATTGAGAGTTCCCTTCGCAATCTGGTCCTTCGTCCAGGTATCTTCGTCCTCATGAAGGATGTATGCTCCTTTACTGACGATCTTCCACAGCTCGTAGTTTTGTGCTCTCAGAAATACCTGCATGCGATTTTTCCAATAGGGATAATCAGTACCGTCAAAGAAGGGTGGCCTAGTCACTGAGTGTCCTTCGGCCATGTACTCCTTATTAGATTCCATGAGATCAAGACTCTCCTGATCGTAAGATCAAATAACCACAACAGTAAATCGGAGAGACCTCGCTCTGATACCAACTGAAAGGTTGAAGAATTATCCAATATGGTAATCTAGAAGGGCGGGTTGAATAGATTACTATCAATTAAAAATTTACTACAACCTTCTTTTATTGAAAACACAGACTTTTGAAACTGTAACAAAATTTAAGCTAAACTTAGATGTGTGTTAGTTGTAGGTAGATGGAGTAGCAACTCATTCAGCGTGTGTAAAAACAATGTGCCTACCAAACATCTATCGTAAGGACGTGCAAACCACATGACACGATGTTTTAAGGTGGTTCGGAGTACACAACTTGTGTATCCTACGTCCACCGTCCACACACACACGTAGAAACGACTACTTATGAGCTGGTTCACAACTACAACTCACACACATGAGTTGTCTGATGTGTAACCACGATCAGAACAACACAAACCATGTGAATCAAGCACAAGAACACTTGAAACACCACCACACACACAGAAGTATGAGAAAACAGAGACAGAGAAGAGTTCTGAGTTGAAAGAACAAATCTTGATGTGGAACTCTTCAAGGTGCTCGTTTAGATGAACTTCAAACTTCGTCTTGGCAAGTGTAGATTGATGGAGAAGCTTGAATCACAGATGAATTGGCTTCACCTCCACTTGGATGACGGATCTTCCTTTCCCTGGGCGGTAGGTTGAAGCAGAGCAGCAGGTGGAGGCTTTTTGTCTTGGGATTTGCTTAGGGTTTGATGGTATGGCCTCTTGCTGCGAAAATAACCCCATATGTCCTATATATATGGATGTCCAAATACGGAGAGACGTGCTTGACAGAATCACCAAAAACATGGATCATATCTTGGACATCGGAGCTTTCCAAAACTACATCTGTCGACAGGCGATTGGCTGCTGTCGATAGCTACTGCCCAGTTCTGGCTTTCATGTTTCTGGAACACTGGATCTGTCGACGGATATTGTCTTGCTGTCGACAGGCACACTTCATCTGTCGACAGGAGCATATTGGCTGTCGACAGGTACTGCTTTCTGAGTGCTTCCAGAACCTTGTTTTGTTCTGTCATGTCTATCTGTCGACAAGGAATTTCTTGGATGTCGACAGATGATCACTTGAAGTTTTTTTCTTGTTCTTTTTCACCTGAATCTTGTTGCTTGGCTTATATGCATTCATACCTACATTAAAAGACATCTTAAGTAAGATGTAATGAATACATAGGTGATCATCTTGACACTTGATCATGTCATTCATGTTCTTAACAAATAGGTCATTATACCATCATCAATTGCAATGTTCATTAAAAAAACACATCATTAAAAACATTAAGGCACAAGTAAACCCAACAAAACTCCCTGAGACAGGTCCTCAAACAACCTCCGCTCTCTGACTAGCAACGAACTCAGGCGAACCCATTTTCTCAAAGCATCTTCTACAACGTTAGCCCTTCCCGGGTGATAGGAGAGGGTAAGGTCGTAGTCCTTCAAGTACTCTATCCATCTGCGCTGCCTCAAGTTCAAATCCTTCTGAGTGAAGATATACTACAAGCTCTGATGATGTGTGAAGATCTCAAACACCTCGCCATACAAATAGTGCCTCCACAACTTCAGAACGAACACCACTACTGCCAACTCTAAGTCGTAGGTAGGGTAGTTCTTCTCATGCTTCTTCAACTTCTGAGAAGCATAGGCAACAACCTCACCATGCTGCATCAGCACTGCACCCAAACCTGACCTCGAAGTGTCGGTGTAGACCACAAAACCTCTGCTACCTAAGGGCAAGACCAACACTGGTGCTGAAGTTAACCTCGTCTTCAGCTCCTGGAAACTCCGCTCGCAGTCCTCAGTCCAAACAAATCTGGCCTCAAGTCTCGTCAATCTGGTCAACGGCTCTGCAATCCTGGAAACATCCTAGATAAATCTTCTGTAATAGCCTGCTAAACCCAAAAAGCTGCGAACCTTTGACACTGAAGTGGGCTGCTCCTAAGACAACACTGCCTTAACCTTGGCAGGGTCTACTGCCACACCAAAACCTGAGATCACGTGCCCGAGAAAGTGCACCTCCCTCAGCCAAAATTTGTACTTGTTGAACTTGGCATAAAGTTGGTGACTCCGCAACGTCTCCAGCACGAGCACGATCCTCAGATGCTCCTCGTGCTCCTCCTCTGAAGCCGAGTAGACCAAAATGTCATCCACAAAGATGACCATAAACCTGTCCAGGTACTCACTGAACACTCTGTGCATCAAATCCATAAAAGTTGCTGGCGCGTTCGTGAGCCCAAATGGCATCACGACGAACTCAAAGTGACCATACCTCGAACGAAAAGTTGTCATGCCAATATCTGACTCTCTGATCCTCAACTGGTAGTAGCCTAATCTCAAGTCGATCTTCAAAAACACCTTGGCTGACTGCAACTGATCAAACAAGTCATCGATCCTAGGAAATGGATACTTGTTCTTCACTATTACCTGGTTCAACTACCTATAATCGATGCACAACCTCAAGCTGCCATCCTTCTTCCTTACGAACAACACTGGCGCGCCCCACGGCGAACGACTCAGACGGATGAAACCCAACTCAAGCAACTTCTGCAACTGGCGCTTCAGCTCGCACAACTCAGCCAGAGCCATCCGGTAAGGTGCCTTAGACAAAGGCATCGTACCAGGCAAAAAGCTCAATGGAGAACTCCACCTCCCGCTCAGGCGGTAACCCAGATAGGTCCTCTGGGAAAACATCAGAGAACTCACAAACAACAGGTACATCAAAAACTGACGACCCTGTAGGCTCAGAAGAACAAACAGAAGCAAGATATGCTTCGCAACCATCGCGGATCAGACGACGAGCTCTACAGAAAGAAATAAAAGGTCGACAGTTAGATCAGATACCTCGGAATTAAAGAACAGGTGCTCCAGGTATCTCAAACTGAACGGTCTTTCGCTGACAATCCACCACAGTCGAGTGAACCTCCAACCAGTCCATGCCCAGGATGGCGTCAAAATCACAAAGCTGCAACGCGTACAACTTGGCGGGCAACTGGTGTCCCTGGACCTCAACTGTGACACCCTCCAGGTAGCCGAAAGAATGCATGTAATCACCGGACGGGAGATCGACCATCACATCACACTACCTCTCAGGGGTGTGATGAATCAACGACTCATAAAACTCCTCAGAAGCAAAACAAAGGGAAGCACCGGGATCAACCAAAACACGAGCAACTCTACCAAGGATATGCAAAGTACCCATAACCAGGTTTGACGCCTCGGCCTCCTCCTTGGTGAGAGCCATCACACGACCACGTCTACGCCCACGCTGCAGCGCCTGCTGGGGCTGCTGCTGCTACGACGGCTTCTAGTGCTGTGGAAACTACTACTACTGCTGGTACGGCTGGAACTGCTGAGGCTGCTGATGCTGTTGAAACTGCTGAGGGTGCAAATGGTACTACCCCTGCTGCTGCTGACGGGGTACCTGCTACTGCTGCTGGGGGTACTGGTACTACGACAACTGCTGAGTGTACTGCACTGGCCGCTGGACTTGCCCCATCGGGCAATCCCTCCTAAAGTGGCCCGGAAAACCACAAGTGTAACATACTTCCTCTTGCCTGCCCTGCTCGACTCCCTGCTGGACCAACTGCTCTGCAAACCTCGACTGATGCTTCTACTGCCGGCTTCGTCCACCCTCGTGAGTGTTCATCTGCCTGAACTTCGAGCGCAAACCGGAATTGCCCGAGCTCGAAGAAGAAGAAGTCACACTACCGCGACTACCTGTGGGACGTTGGTACGGTGAGGTCCTAGAGGAAGCTCCTCCTTACTGCTATTGCTGCTGCTGGGGTTGCCAGGTCTCTCTCTCCAAGGCGGTGGCCTTAGCCACGGCCTCACCCAAAGTGGCACACATGTGAGCAGTCACACCCCACCTCAAATCTGGCCTCAATCCTATAATAAATCTCTTTGCACAAGCCTGATCACTGCTAGCAACATGAGGGACATTCCTCAACAACCGAACAAACCTCTGATGGTACTGGGTAACTGTCAAATCACCCTGAACCAACTCATGAAACTGGTCTCCTCTCTCACGTCGAGCATAGTCAGGAAAGTACTCGCCGTGAAAGACCCCCAAAAACCTCTGCCAAGTGATCTAATCCAAACGCTGCCCTAGAAAGTGAGTCTGCCTCTGAACTCTCCACCACTCATGGGCTGGCCCCTTAAGCTGATACAATGCCAGTCTCACCTGGTCCTCCTCGGCGCACTTCATGGTCTCGAACGTGCACTTCAACTCGTGGGTCCAACTCTCTGCCTTGTCTGGATCATAGTCGCCGAAGAACATCGGCGGTCGGAGACGCAGAAACCTCTCCAAGATGGTGGTCCTATCCTCAGTGACAACTGTCCTCCTCCTACCGGCTTGGGTACTCCCAGTATCTGACGCCTGCTGAACTACTCGCTGCTCCACCTGCAGATCTACCTGCTACTCTGGTACTGCTGGGGGAGGTACTGGAGGCTGACCTCCTGTTGCTGCATGTCCAAGCTGCCACGCTCCCTGGTACAGGGTTCTGAAGAACTGCTCAGCCATGGGGAACTAATCCACATACTGCTGTGGCGGGGGTTGATGCCATTGCTGCTGCTGCTGCTGTCGTTGCTCCCTGAGGCTGTGCCATAGACTCCTCTGCTGACACCTCCTCCTGAACCTGACCTGGCACTGGCATATCTGACTCACCCTGCTGCTCTATCAGCTCTTTGACCTGCCTACGCCAGTGCAGAGCCATATCCTGTACGGCTCACAACCAACAAGGTTAACGATACCAACTCGGGCAGCTAGCAGTGTACTTGTACTATTGTTGGGACTTCTGTTGCAGTTTAAATCTACTACAAGTCCTGTAAGACTCTCGCTCTGATACCAACTGTAACGACCCCGAGAACCCGACCCTAGGCTCAAGCCGAGGACCTGATTTTTGCAGTCGCTGCCCACGGATCCGGGGGTCGGAAAGGCTATAACACAAGTCTAATAGAATATGCAAGGGAAATAAACATCAACTACTGAATTAGAAGCACACACGCGGAAGTAGAAAGGAGAGCGAGACTACAGCGTATCGCTCTAGGTACAGTCCCAACACATGCACACTAGTACAAGTAAAAAGGGGGAGGACAGAGCCCTTAGGGGCATACCCCGAGGGTGACGTACAACTGAAGGGGGAAAACACTGCTAGCTGCAGGGACGACGACTACCACCCGGCCTTCTCTGCCCGACACACGCCCTGCGGCTACTGAGAAGTCTCACCTACAAAAGGAAGGGATGAGCTTCACAACAGAAGCTCAGTACGGACTACCAATCTCCTACCAGCTCTAACAGGCAGAAAAATATATAAATAATTAAATAACAGCAGTTATATCTTCTACTCAATAAGGGAAAGTGCAGAAGGAAGGCTAATAACTAGCAACGGCACGAAAGGACACCATGGTCAGAAAACTCCGTAGAACTGCACGTCATGACCACCACACGGCTGGCAACATAGACAGAGAGAACCCTACCTGGACAAGAGACACTAGCCCTAGAAAACGCTACCACTAGTCAACCAGTCAGGTGCATCCACTGACGTCTTATCCTCAACCTAGATCCAAACCTCCACGTCTCGTCAGAGTGGGGCAGGAACACAAGTAACGCAACAGTAATCGTCGTAGTCTGGCCGGACTATGGTCCCACACCTAGCCTCTCTAGGTGGTTCTAGGGCCACAAAGAGTGAGGCAGTGAGAAAAGGACTGACTGGCCTGCACCGAGAAGAACTCCAAACGACCTCGGTGTCCCAGACCACCCAAGAGAGCTCTACAAATGACTCAACGCCACTGTCCTAACCACCGTTTTCTCCTCTACTCCAAAGTCCGCGACTCGAGCACGCCCGCCGCCCGGAGTATTCCCTCAACAGGCACGCAGGGACGGGGGTCCCAGGCAATGGTAACAATCTCTCTCATGGGACAAGCCCTCAAGTGCCGAGCACCGGGCGAACGACTAGTGTAGGACCGTACTAGGAAACTAGCACTGGTGCCATGGGTACAGTAAGAACTGGAAACGATAAAGACTCTACAGAAAATAGAACTCCGCAAGACTTACCTGTCTCTGATGCTGTCGCGACGCCCAGGGTTGTCACGACACTGTCACGACGCCACAGGCTATCACGACGCCCAAGGCCATCGTGACCATGTCGTGATGCATCAGAGCGTCGCGATGATGTCACGGCGGCCACGCCAGTCTCGACATCATCGCGACCTCTATATTGGTCATGATCTCAGCCGAGGGGGGTCCTGGTGCAATCCTCCCAGAGACCGCCCCAAAAATGGTACAAACACATCCATAGGGGGAGGGGAAACATGGGAAACACATAGAAAAACTTATAAGTATGCAAACCACCCTCAAACCCCACGAATCATGTAATCACATGAAGAACTACTCTCAAAGGGGAAAACCTCATAACACGGAGCATGGATCTCACTCCCACAACCCCAAAACCACGGAGAAGCAAGGATTCTCAAAGGGAAGGGAGCATGCTAGGACGAGAGGAGACAAGGGGTCCCTACCTCCAAGAGTAGAGCCGACCCATTGGAGCCTTCACATCGGAATGACCACCTCCTCCTCGCTCCAAACACCACGAGCATGCCGCCTACACGAAGGGGACGTCACCACCTCACCACGAGCACCCAAGAATCGTTGGAGAACACAAGAGAGCTCGGGAGAGGAAGAAGAAAGAAGAAGAAGAAAAAAAAAAGGGGAAGAAGGGGGAAAGGGCACCGACCTCGATTTTGAACTGATGGGCCCCAAGACGCGACCAGTCAAGCCGGTGCGACACTAACCATGTCGCGACGCCCCAAGGCGTCACGACCATGTCACGACCGCCTGCCCCGACGCGACCCCAAAAGCTGTCAAACCTCAAAGACCGAGAAAACCAGAACGCGATGGTCTACCAGGTCGTGTGAACGATGTACGCACCCGACACCCAACAAGGCTCTTCTGACAGAAAGGACACCGGTCAGAAAAGCAGTCACGTCACCTTTAGACGTTGCGACAAGAACACGACGCCCACCCCCGTTGCGACCATGTCACGACGGCCAGGTGTGCCGCGTCTAAAAGCCTGTCGCGATGAGCTCCTCTGGCATGACCATGTCGCGACCAGGGTGTCTGTCGCGACCCAAAGGATTGGGCCAAGGGCCCAAGAGGGTCGGGTCTTACAATAAGTACTTATAATTAAGCTTCCATCATATGAAATAAAAGATGGAAAGAATAACTCATGAGTAATATGAACAATTAAGCTAAATAGCATCATGTTGTATTTGATTTCTGCTCTTACTTGTTTTGGGTGTTTGTTGATATGTATAGAGTTTTTAGAATATCTATTTTTGTGTTTTTAGAATGTGCTATTATCTTGTCAATATTTAATTAGTTGGATGTTGTATGTGAGCGGAGATGCGTGGATGAAACCTAACATTGCATGTATCTTAAGAGAGCATGTTAAGCCCAATCAACCTACCCATTCAAGACTTTGAGATTGATGTGCACGTTCTCATTTTGAATGATGAGGACATGTATATCTACCTCAAAGTCTTGAATTGTCTCGTTTGGATAGTCTGTGAATGTTTGATCACACTTAGGTGGTTAATTACTATATGTGTTTGTGTTGTTTGTTAAAAATTTTGGTGGCGTCTTCTCACTCTTCTCTGGTATACCTTTATTGATTTTGATTATTTTTTTAACCACTTACTAGTAAGTGTTTAAGAAAATATCTTAATCAATAAATATTTTGTGGTATATCAGAGAGGTGTGGGGAGATGATGTCGGAATTTTTAGCAAATAACACAACACATAGTAATTAATCGTGCAATCAAACCTTCATAGATGGGTTAAAAAGTGAAAATCTAAATAATATTTCCTTCCTATTTAAAATGGCAGAGATGGACGATGTGAGGAAAGGGTTGGACCTTTTTTATGTTAAACATGTTAAAGTTTTATGTGTTAACATTTAATTCACACAGGGAAAATGTCTGAAGATCGTTCATGGATGTACCGTAGAGTAGTTGATCAGGTGGTGTCTGTGAAATTTAAAATGGAATTAAGAGATTTATTCAGTTTGCATTGAGAAATCCTATTGAAGCTTTAGATTGTAAGGGTCATATTTGAAGTCCTTGTGTAGTCTGTTAGAACTTGAAATGGCTTACAACATGGGATGTACAACGTCATTTATACAGAAAGGGGTTTGTTAAAAATTATACAAGCTGGACATGCCATGGTGAAACATTGTGGTCCTACGACCTACCAGTATTGGAAGTGGAAGTTTATACGTTGATATGGTCATAGATGTTGCTGGTCCAGGATTCAATGTTCATGAGGAGCATGTACACAATGAAGAACCGCCAAACAAGACAACTGAAAGATTTTATCAGCTACTTAAGGATACTGATGAGCCATTGTGGAATGGATATCAAAATTACTCTCGACTGTCTACGGTCTCACAATTATTGAACTTGAAATCTGAATTTCATATCAATGAGATTTATTTTGATCGTTTGTTGCTCATTATCAAAAGTATGTTGCCACAAGATGAGAAGTTACCTAAAAAATTTTACCATGAAAAGAAGATGGTCAATGACTTAGGGCTTGGATATGAGAAAATAGATGCATGTCCTAATCATTGCATGCTATATTATAATGAGGATAAAATTAAGGTATCATGTTCCATGTGTGATCATGATAGATTCAAGCCTAAGAAAGGGGACAATTCAAAGCAAAAAGATATACCATACATGTCATTGCGGTATTTTCCCCTCACACCGAGACTGCAGAGAATGTATATGTTATCAAAGATAGCTCAACATATGAGATGGCATGCGGAAAGAGTATGTCGTGAACAGAATGTAATCAATTATCCTGAAGATGTCGAAGCTTAGAGTCACTTCAACCATGCTCACCCTAGTTTCTCAAAAGAGTCGCATAATGTGAGGCTGGGTTTATGTACTGATGATTTCAATCCATTTGGAGGTTCAGTGACTTCTTACTCTAGCTGGCCAATTTTCATGGCACCATACAACCTTCTACCGAACATGTGTATGAAATGAGAGCATTTATTTCTATCATTATTGATCCCTCATCCATAAAATTCTGGAAAAAAACTAGACATATATCTCAGGTCGTTGATTGATGAGTTGAAATTGTTATGGACCGATGGGGTTACTACCTATGATGCATCCATAAAGCAAAATTTTACTATGAAGGCTACATTGATGTGGACGATATATGACTTTTCTGCATATGGAATGCTATCTGGCTGGAGCACCCATGAAAAACTAGCATGTCCTTACTGTATGGACAGTACCAAATCATTTGTACTTAAGCATGGTGGCAAGTCATACTGGTCTGATTGTCATCGACGATTTCTACCAAGGGACCATCCTTTTAGAAGGCATAAAGATGCATTCTTAAAGAACAAAATTGAATTGGAAGAAGTTGATTTTGAACGGTTGTCTGGTCCACATTTAGCGGCAAGGGTACAGAACTTACCAGATATAATACAATTGTCGAGCAGCACAAGACAACTCTCTTGATTTGGGAATGATCACAACTGGGTCAAAAAAGTATCTTCTGGGAATTACCTTATTGGTCAACTCTTCTTATACGACATAACATCGACGTCATGCATGTTGAGAATAATGTCTTTGATAATGTGTTCAACACCATTATGGACATAAAAGGCAAAACAAAGGACAATATGAATACTCATTTAGGCTTGAAAATACATTATAAACGTTCAGAACTGGAACTTCTTGATAGAAATGGTACAACAGATAAATCGAAAGTAATTTACGCCCTTGGAGCTGCACAGATTAAAGAAGTATGCTTTTGGCTAAAACAATTGAGATTTCCAGATGGCTATGTGTCCAACATTGCTCGTTGCATGAATACAAATGAGGGGAAAATAAATGGAATGAAAAGTTATGACTATCATGTGTTTATGCAGAGGTTGCTACCTGTAGTGACCTGTTACCCCCCCTGCCAGTTAAGAGGCGACATGCACACTATCTGAACGGAAGTATCTTACACATCATTATGGGAAGGCCTTTGGCTACATGTAATATATTTTGTCGACCAAACACAAGAGCTACACGTGGTAAGAATACTAATTATACCAAGTTCAGTTACAACATCAAATACTAGTGTAAAGCAATGGTATAACATATATACAATATTATAGTATGTTCAAAATTACAAGCCAGAATTTCTGATCTCAAAATGTACAACCACCACTTAAACAACTTTTAAATCCCTAGAGATCGCCCAGCCTGAAGCACAAGCCTAGCAAGGAGGTCGGATTGAGAGGGAATTTTCATAGAGTGAAGCATCTGAAATGGGTGTGAACAAAGGCATGAGTTCTAAGGGAACTCAACAGGCAAACCAACGAAGTGAAAAGCATAGGAGCATGGTACAAAGTAAGGTTATGAGTTTGCAGAAGCACAGGAGTTACACAAAAAAACATAGCATGGAAGACTTACAGATTTCATGATTTCAGATATGCATGAATCATATTTCAAAGACATGATTGCTTGGCAGGGAAACATGAGACGGAACACCTCGTTCAATCCCGTTAAACTACTAACGAACTTGATCCGAGTCCGCCTCCCGCGAACGGGCCGAAGCCTCGCAAGGGATATCATACACACGTCCGTGAAAACACAAAGGAACACACCTGATCATATATATGATTCAACAACTCATATATATAGTACAAGATTTACATACCCAAATTTCAACAAAAGTACAAGAAAGTACAGGGGCCTGGGGCATACCCCGGGGTAAACTAATACAACTGAGAAAAGAAACTACACTGCTGGAGGTGCTGGCCCAACACCGCTATGACGCAGCTCCGAACTGGATGACGGTAACAAAACGTCCTCCTCGCCCTCACCTGTGGGGGGTAGGGGTGAGCCTCTCTAGTCACTGGCTCAGTAGGGAACTCCCCCAACACCGAGCAAACCAAAACACAGGTACGGAAGCAGTAAACTGCGCTAGCAATTTATAGAACAACTAAGCAGGATATAAAAGCAGTAAATGTACTCACCGTTTGCCGACTACGTAAAGCGATTGTAATAAATAAACGGAAAACCCAAATAGGTGTACGAGCTACAGTAGAGATTGCCACACACGAGCCACGTGAACTGGTTTGCGACACCAGTGACTGACTCGGACAAACTAACACAGGTCTACCTCTCAGTCTCACAGCCACGGACGAAAGGTCTAGCTGCCGCTCCACGTGAAAAAGTCAAACTGTGGAGACCAACTAAACACCACTCCTGCAGGTACACAACCACAGGCCCATGCCTGGCACCTCTAGGGTCTCTGGCCGGAGCACCCTAAAGTGAGGCACTGGAAAAGGACTAGTCGGGGACCAGTGTCGACAACTGGTGTCCGTGCCCCAAACTAAGAGCACGCTACAAGTGACTGAAAACAAATTCAAGAGTCACTGTCCCACTGTCGTCTTTCCCTCAGCCAAACGTACAACTCAAACAAAGGAGTGAGGGTGTCCAGGACAGATGACACAGACCTCGACGGTACAACACAAGTACCGGGACAAAGCCCCGAGCTAACAGCCTGGCTCACAAAGAACCTGGGGCACCCAACTAGAGAGGTAACCACAGTAGGCATCGTACTACTTGCAACGCACACAGAACCATGTGCACGTCACACACAAACCACGTGAAACGTCACGTAAACCTCAAGTAACAACTGTTCACAACACATGAACCCAATAATGCTTGCGTGAACACCACGATGCTACGCAAAGAACCAGCTAGCTACACAACCGAAGTGCTAAATTCAAGAACCATGGACTCTTAGCGTGCCACAAGTTCCAATGCACCGCTCGTTATCGGTAAACACATCACATAACGATATTCGGATAACCCAATCACATGAGCCATGCATGCATAGACCTCTCGCCAGAAGTCGCGATACGGTCTTGTGTCGCCTTCAGATAGCGACAGCCCGATAGGTCGCCTTCAACACATTAACGTGACATACAAACAAGTCACGTTCACAACCTAAACACGACGGGTCGGCCCGTCGCCACTTGATCGCGACAGGGGGTTCCGTCGCCTTAGCAAGCGGAAACCCTAATCTGGGATCCCCTCCACGGATTACCAACCCACACCATGCAAACCACCCTTAATTAGTGTTTTTCATGCTTTAATGGGTTCTTAAGCATGATATCAATTGTGTAGAAAGTATTAAACTGATCAAACCCTGCATTCCACGCGATTCTCTCCCCGAAAACGGGAGGAGTCCCCTACCTCGCGAAGAACACGCTATACGACGCTCCCCCAGCGTTTCTCTCCCTCCACGTGAGCTTCCCACGGCACGATCACACCGAAATCACAAATTCCCGCTAGAATTGCCGCAGCTCCCCTTCCCCTGGGCGAGCAGAACTCGCTGCAGTTCTGTCCAACTGGGGTTTCTTAAAACACCCAGCGGTTGAGAACGCGACGTATCATCGTGTCGCGACCTGATCACGATGGATGTAGGCATCACCTTCCTGCCTGCCGCTCCGCGCGCTACACGTGGCGCACATGCAGACGATCAACACCCCAAGGCGGTCACCAGAACGCGACGACCGCCTCTGTCATGTTCAGAACGCGACACTCCTCCCTGTCGCGATGATAGGCTGAGGACACTGGGGTGCTGCAGGCCCAGACTATCGGCCCAATAAGCCCTTGAAACACGCACATGTACCACACACAAACCACATTGGCCTCACGATAGCCATCACAACCACTAAACACAGGATCCACGAGGATCCGAAAAACACGCGACGTTACATTACTATTATCTAAAAAGAAATTTCGACCTCGAAATTCATAACTCAAATACAAGAAGTTTCGTCACACATATTTACAAGTACTATCATCTAAAAAGAAATGCAGAACCTTATTCAAATAAGTAAGGATACCCTTTAGCCATTTCCTCGGCTAATTCCTAGGTATCCTCACCACCTAACCTATTCTCCCATCTCACCTTGACTAATTCAATTTCTTTATTTCTCAGCTTCTTTGTCTTACGACCAGTAATCTACACCAGATACTCTAGAATAGTCATATACGGTCTCAAGTCACCACCTTGGTAACTGATTATCTGCGCTGGATCTTCAATGCACCTCCTTAACATAGAAACATGGAAAATATCATGAACATCTGCAAAGTCAGCTGGCAAACCAAGTCTATAAGCTATTTCCCCAATTCGTTCTAACACTTGAAAGGGTCCCACATATCTCAGGCTCAACTTTCCGATCTTGCCAAACCTCATAATACCCTTACTAGAGGAAACTCTTAGAAAAACAAAGTCTCCCACTTCAAACTGAAGTGGTCTTCTTCGATTATCGGCATAACTCTTCTGCCTGCTTTGAGCTGCCTGCAACTTTTCTTTAATGAGCTTTACTATTTCCGTGGTTTGCTGAATTAATTCAGGACCCACCATATGCCTTTCCCCCACTTCATGCCAGTTCAATGGGGTTCTACATGGCCTCCCATATAGAGCTTCATATGGTGACATCCCAAGACTGGTATGATAACTATTATTATAGGCCAACTCAACCATACCTAAATGATGCTCCCAGCTACCTCCCCAAACTAAACAACAAGCTCGTAACATATCTTCAATTGCCTGAATAGTCCTCTCTGTCTGTCCATCCATCTAGGGATGATAAGCGGAGCTATATTTCAATTCAGTGCCAACTACTCTCTGCAAGCTCCTCCAAAAACTGGAAGTAAACCTGGGATCCCTATCAGAAACAATAGATTTCGGGATACCATGCAGTGGAACAATTCTATCAACATAAACCTTCGCTAATCTGTCCACTGTTCAAGACATACTTACTGCTACCAACCTACATACCTTAGTAAGTCTATCACAAATACCCATATTCCATTATGTCCTGCTGCTGACCTTGGCAAACCTGCTACAAAGTCCATAGCAATATCATCCCATTTCCACTATGGAATGGGCAACGGTTGCAATAGAAATCTAGGCTTCTGATGCTCTGCTTTAATTTGTTGACAAATTGCACATCTTGAGACAAATTCTGCTATTTCCTTTTTCATATGAGGCCACCAAAAATGCTTCTTCATATCTTGGTACATTTTAGTACTGCCTGGGTGAATAGTGTACCGAGATTTATGGGCCTCCTCTAATACTCTTTACTTTACTTCTCTTTCTGCTGGCACAAATAACCTGCCTCTAAGCCTGACCACACAGTTATCATCAATAGTAACTCTTTCCATTTTCACTATTTCAGCTAAATTCACATCTGCTTTTTGGGCCTCAACAATTTGCCAATACAACGATGGTTCCACAACACTACTAGCTAATATTGCCCGTCGTTGACTGCTTGGCACATACAGAGAGTTCTCTGCTATTTCCTCATATAACTTCCATTCCTTGATCATCTTTTAGCTTAAATAAGCTTTTCTGCTTAGGGCATCAGCCACCACCACATTGGCCTTACCCAGATGGTAAACCAAATTAAAATCATAATCTTTTAAATACTCCACCCATCTACGCTGACGGAGATTCAAATCTTTCTGGGAAAAGATATATTTTAAACTTTTATGATCTATAAAAATTTCAAATCTTTCACCATAAAGATAATGCCTCCACATCTTTAAAGCAAACACAACTGCTGCTAGCTCTAAATCATGAGTGGGGTAATTCTCTTCTGCTGGTTTCAATTGCCTGGACGCATAAGATATTACCTTGCTATGCTGCATTAGCACTGCGCCAAGCCCCCTTCTAGATGCATCTGTATATACAACAAAACAACAATTACCTGTTGGTAATGTCAACACAGGTGCCGCTGTAAGCCTCTTCTTTAATTCCATGAAACTTCTTTAACATTCACCAGACCATACAAATGGCACACCTTTTCTAGTCAGTCTAGTCATGGGTGCCGCAATCTTAGAAAAATCTTGAATGAAACGCCTATAATAGCTTGCTAACCCCAAAAAGCTTCTAATTTCAGTAATTGTCTTAGGCACTTTCCATCTCATCACTGCTCTTCTTCAGATGCTGAGTAAATCAGAATATCATCTATAAAGACCACGATAAATTGGTCCAAATATGGATGAAAAATCATGTTCATCAGATCTATAAAAGTTGCAGGAGCATTGGTTAGCCCGAATGGCATAACCACAAACTCATTGTGACCATATCTGGTTCTAAATGCTGTTTTATCTATATCTTCCTCCTTAATCCTTAACTGATGGTACCCAGATCTCAAATCAATTTTAGAAAATACCTTCGCTGACTGCAACTGATCAAACAGATCATCTATTCTCGATAATGGGTACTTATTCTTAATGGTCACATCATTCAACTTCATGTAATCTATGCACATGCGAAAACTGCCATCTTTCTTTTTCACGAATAACACCGGTGCTCCCCATGGGGAATGACTCGGTCTAATAAACCCTTTCTGCAATAACTCCTCTAATTACTTTTTCAACTCTTTAAGCTCTGCTGGTGCCATCCGATATGGTGCTTTAGAGATTGGCATAGTACCTGGCAGCAACTCAATAGTAAAGTCCACCTCTCTATGTGGAGCTAAACCAGACAAATCTTTTGGAAAAACATCGGCAAATTCCCTAACCACAGGAACTGCCTCCACTGACTGACTAGCCTCTATCAGACTTACTGAAACTAAATAAGCCACACACCCTGCATTTATCAACTTTCTAGCTCTAGTTGCATAAATTATAAACGTAGGAGTACAAAACGGCATACCTTGATATTCAAACACCGCACCATTAGGATGACAAAATCTGATCCTTTTCTTTCTGCAATCTAACATTGCTCCATAAGTCTCAAGCCAATCCATTCCCAAAATAAATGTCATAATCTATCAATTGCAGGGCATATAACCAACCCGGCATCTGGTTCCCTCCAATCACAACAGGAGCTTCATCTATGTAGCTCGAAGTCAGTATAAACTCACCCGAAGGAACCTCCACTACCAACTCACAAGACATTTCTTCCAAAGGATGAGTCATACAATTCAGGAATTCTTCGGAAATAAAAGAATGAGAGGCACCCGAATCAAATAAAACTCTTGCTGAATAATCATAAATGGGTATAATATCTTCTATCATATTCGATGCCTCCGCCTGGGCATGGGTTATAGCCATAACCCGGCCTCTACCTCGCTGCTGCGGTACACCTCCACCACGACCTGTTAAAGGCTGTTGGGGCTGCTGCTGCTGAACACCTCTACGATACCCTTATTCTCTTGGATAAGGGAAATTGCGGATCAAATGCCCTAGCTGATTGCAATTATAACATCTGTAACCAGGTGGAATAGTGGGCTGCCTGGCAGTACTCTGTTGCGATTCTTCTACCTCTGGCATGTAACCACGCCCCTGCTGAAACTACTGACGACCCCCTCTTCCTTTGCCCTTGAATACTTGCTTTAATTTCTGACCCCACTTACCAAAACCTGAAGAAGAAGGTCCTGCTGAAGCCTTTCCCCTACTAACTCCTACTGCCTACTCAGGTAGCTGAAAACTACCCGAACCTGACCCACTTGCCTGACGAGCCCGAATAGACCTCTTAAGAGTAGCTGCTCTCTGGGCTGTTTCCTCAACTGATCTACACATTAACGGTATCACCGCATTCTGTAACTCTTCTCTCAAGTCCCGAATAAAATATTCAACCATCATAGCATTATCTGATACTACATAAGGTACATATCGGCTAAGTGCCATAAATCGCATCTGGTATTCTAAAACTGAGGTATTACCTTACTGAAGTGTCCGAAATTGCTCTCTTTTCGCTTGCTACACTTGAAGTGGAAAGAATGTATCATTAATTGCCTCGAGAAATTCCGGCCAGGTAATAACCTCCTCTGTCTTGCCTACAAAGGTGGTCTGCATCTTCAGACGCCACCACTGCTACGCAAAGCCTCTCAACTGGTATGTGGCTAGCACAACTTTATCCGCTGCTGGACACCTCATGGTCGTAAAGACCCTTTAAACCTCATGAATCCAGTGCTCTGCTGTATCTGGATTCGGCCCTCCTGTATAAGTGGGCGGCTGCAACCTCAAAAACTTTTCAACTTGCATCACTAGCTCTTCTGCTGCCATTACTGGTGGTGGTACAGGTGCCACATAGGGTACCTCCACCCTTGGCGATGGTGCAACAGGGGCCACGGGTATTCCAGCATCTGGTGGTATTGCTTCTGGATGTACCGGTGCCTACTGATCCATCCTCATTCGAATATCAGTGAGGCTTTCCCAAATCCTCTCAATCATACGTTGAGTGTACTCTTCAGGGTCCGCTCCTTCACCACCCCAATCCCTTCTATCAGCCATCTCAACTCCCTGCACAAATAACATATCAATTATGAACAAAACCGGCCATTATGAAACTAGAGTCAGCTACCAAAAGTGTACAAATGTAGAAATATGGCTATATAATTTCCCAATTCCTTTATATTTACACGGACCTCGCTCTGATACCAGCTGAGACGGAACGCCTCGTTCAAGCCCGTTAAACCACTAACGAACTTAATCCGAGTCTACCTCCCGCGAACGGGCTGAAGCCTCGCAAGGGATATCATACACACGACCTTGAAAACACAAAGGAACACACCTGATCATATATATGATTCACCAACTCATATATATAGTACAAGATTTACATAGCCAAATTTCAACAAAACTACAAGAAAGTACAGGGGCCTGGGGCATACCCCGAGGTAAACTAGTACAACTGAGAAAAGAAACTACACTGCTGGAGGTGCTGGCCCAACACCGCTGCGACGCGGCTCCGAACTGGATGACGGTAATGAAATGTCCTCCTCGCCCTCACCTGTGGGGGGTAGGGGTGAGCCTCTCTAGTCACTGGCTCAGTAGGGAACTCCCCCAACATCGAGCAAACCAAAACACAGGTACGGAAGCAGTAAACTACGCTAGCAATTTATAGAACAACTAAGCAGGATATTAAAGCTGTAAATGTACTCACCGTTTGTCGACTACGTAAAGCGATTGTAATAAATAAATGGCAAACCCAAACAGGTGTACAATCTATAATAGAGACCACCACACACAAGCCACGTGAACTGGTTCGCGACACCAGTGACTGACTCGGACAAACTAACACAGGTCTACCTCTCAGTCTCGCAGCCACGGACGAAAGGTCCAGCTGCCGCTCCACGTGAAAAAGTCAAATAACTGTGGAGACCAACTAAACACCACTCCTGTAGATACACAACTACAGGCCCATGCCTGGCACCTCTAGGGTCTCCGGCCGGAGCACCCTAAAGTGAGGCACTGGAAAAGGACTAGTCGGGGACCAGTGTCGACAACCGGTGTCTGTACCCCCAACTAAAAGCGCGCTACAAGTGACTAAAAACAAACTCAAGAGTCACTGTCCCACTATCGTCTTTCCCTCAGCCGGACGTACAACTTAAACAAAGGAGTGAGGGTGTCCAGGACAGACGACACAGACCTCGACGGTATAGCACAAGTACCGGGACAAAGCCCCGAGCTAACAGCCTAGCTCACAGAGAACCTGAGGCACCCAACTAGAGAGGTAACCACGGTAGGCATCGTACTACTTGCCACGCACACAGAACCACGTGCACGTCACACACAAACCACGTGAAACGTCACGTAAACCTCAAGTAACAACTGTTCACAACACTGCTTGCATGAACACCACGCAGCTACGCAAAGAACCATCTAGCTACACAACTGAAGTGCGAAATTCAAGAACCATGCACTCTCAGCGTGCCACAAGTGCCAATGCAGCGCTCGTTATCGGTAAACACATCACATAACAATATTCAGATAACCCAATCACATGAGCCATGCATGCATAGACCTCTCGGCTGAAGTCGCGATAGGGTCTTGCGTCACCTTCAGATAGCGACAGCCCGATAGGTCGCCTTCAACACATTAACGCGACATACAAACAAGTCGCGTTCACAACCTAAACGCGACGGGTCAGCCCGTCGCCACCTGATCGCGACAGGAGGTTCCGACACCTTAGCAGGCGGAAACCCTAATCCGAGATCCCCTCCACGGATTACCAACCCACACCATGCAAACCACCCTTAATTAGTGTTTTTCATGCTTTAATGGTTTCCTAGGCATGATATCTATTGTGTAGAAAGCATTAAACTGATCAAACCCTGCATTCCACGCGATTCTCACCCCGGAAACAGGAGGAGTCACCCTACCTCGTGAAGAACACGCTATACGACGCTTCCCCAGCGTTTCTCTCGCTCCACGTGAGCTTCCCACGGCACGATCACGCCGAAATCACAAATTCCCGCTAGAATCGCCGCAGCTCCCCTTCCCCTGGCCGAGCAGAACTCGCTGCAGTTCTGTCTGGCTGGGGTTTCTTAAAAACACCCAGCGGTTGAGAACGCGACGTATCATCGCATCGCGACCTGATCGCGATGGACATAGGCGTCGCCTTCCTACCTGCTGCTCCACACGCTACACGTGGCGCACATGCAGATGATCAATACCCCAAGGCGGTTACCAGAACATGACGACCACCTCTGTTGCGTTCAGAATGCGACACTCCTCCCTATCTCGATGACAGGCTGAGGACATTGAGGTGCTGCAGGCCCAGACTATTGGCCCAATAAGCCCTTGAAACACGCACACGTACCACACACAAACCACATTGGCCTCACGATAGCCATCACAACCACCAAACACAGGATCCACGATGATCCGAAAAACACGCGACGTTACAAAACAATATCTTGCAAAAGGCATCAGCAAAGTTCTCAGGGGATGCATAACATATAGCTAACCACCTTCCGAAACAGGCTGTTACATATATGTACATACTCAAATTTTCCCAACTTAGTGAGCCTAACCACCCACGTTTAACCTATGGGATGAAACCATCATCACAGCTGACCCCTCATGCATGACGCCAACCATGAGGAGTCCTAACCACCCTAGAGAGAAGGATCAAAGTCCCTTGCCAAGACAATCAGACATAGGATTTTCATAGGATATCCCAAAAGGGTTTGAATCAAATTTCTGAATCAAACATGTAGGCTCATAAACAACAAAGAACCGAGGAGTTGAGGCATGACTCTCAAAAGCTTCACAAAGGATCGAACATGTCGGTTCATATACGGAGGTGATAAGAGACTTCCAAACAAATCAGAGGAATTGGTTATGCCTACCTTAGCGTGGGGAAAACTAGCAGAAAATCCACAGGTAACTAGGAGGCCAAAACCGCCAGGAAGCTGGTCCGACTCCACGCTCAAGCCTTCAATCTCCCAGCAGCAGAAGATAGCCCAAGTTCGTTGGGGGTGGCCACCAAGGCTAAATAAGAGTTTTTATTTAAGGTGGGGCGATATTAACAAGGGGGGTCTAAACACCTGGCCAACATACAGATCAAAGGAAGCTACAAATCTCGTGGATGAGACTGATGGCAGTACGAGTGGAAGGTTCATCACATGGCCAGCATCACGATTTGCGGAGAAAGTATGAAGTGTACAGACAAACATAGGGATCCCTACCAGAAGTTGGCAGGCCAAAGGAGTTAGATGATGATGATCATTCCATCAGTCTGACAAAAGCATAAGCACTACAAGATTATACTCGACTCTGATTTGCTAAGAGGTTAGAGAGGACATCGATTGTTGTTTAAAACATCAATTCCCTACTAAAACATCGATTTCATACTAAAACATCGATTTCCTAGGCTAAAACATTGATTACCTACTAAAACATCGATCACCTAGGCTAAAACATCAATTACTTACTAAACATCAATTCCCTAGGCTAAAACATCGATTCCCTAAGTTAAAACATCGATTCCCTACTAAAACATTGATTTCCTACTAAAACATCGATTTCTTAGGCTAAAACATCGATTACCTAGGCTAAAACATCGATTACCTACTAAAACATCAATTACTTACTAAACATCGATTCCCTAGGCTAAAACATCGATTCCCTAAGTTAAAACATCGATTCCCTACGAAAACATCGATTTCCTATTAAAACATCAATTTCCTAGGCTAAAACATCTATTACTTACTAAAACATCAATTACCTAGGCTAAAACATCGATTATCTACTAAAACATCAATTACTTAGGTTAAAACATCGATTACCCAAGTTAAAACATCGATTACCTACTAAAACATCGATTACTTAGGTTAAAACATCGATTACCTAAGTTAAAACATCGATTCCAAACTAAAACATCGATTTCCTACTAAAACATCAATTTCCTAGGCTAAAACATCGATTACCTAGGCTAAAACATCGATTACCTACTAAAACATCGATTACTTAGGTTAAAACATCGATGACCTAAGTTAAAACATTTGATTTCCTACTAAAACATCGATTTCCTAGGCTGAAACATCGATTACCTACTGAAACATTGATTACCTAGGCTGAAACATCGATTACCTACTAAAACATCGATTTTGAAGTTCCACTTCGTCATATACGAAGCTCCACTTTCAACTGAAAACACAAATTCCCAACGGGGAACTCAAACTAAGTCCCAGATAGGATAATTAACAAGGTACATGATAATAATACATCTCTCATTCCCATTAACTTGTAAGATAGTGGTCAAATCCAAGGTAAAAAGGGTTTAAGATAATTGAAAGAGTGCTAAGGGTAACTAAGGGTTCGAAGTTGAAAAGAGCTATTCTATTACAATTCTACCCCCCCCCCCCCTCCTAAAAATTAATTTTGACCTCGAAATTCATGATTTCCTTACTAACCAATTGGGGATACACAACGTTCCTCCCTTGGCACACATCTACTGCCCTGATGTCTAATTATTCCCAACCATTCCTAGGATCATATCATCATCTTGCATATCAAGTGTATACACATAAGCGGAAAGCTCATGGTCCTCCATCGTTAGACTCACACTGGGAAGGGCTAAGGAGAGGATAGCTATCTGACCAGCGGGATAGTCAAGAATCATTCCTTCGCTAAGTAAAGCTAGTTCCTCATTCAACAAGTTAGCAAATTTGCGAGATAAAAAAAAAAAAGTGGTCCCATATCAAAGAAATTCTAGCATGCAGCTCCCCCCAGTTGGAAGAATACCTTTGGCCACAGTAGGTGATTCCCTTGCTCCTTCTTTGGTTAAGGCAAAACTCTAGCCTGCCCTTTGGGGTTGTTGCTGTTGAGGCTGGGGGCAGTCCTTAACCATGTGTCATGCCTAGCCACAACCAAAGCATCTTCTAGAGGTCTTCCAGCACTCAGTACATGGGTGCCTTTTGTCACACTGAGCACAAACCGGACATCTCTTACTGCCTTCTCCTTTAGGGTGTCCCGTGAAAGGTTTCTTATTCCCCTCCTCCTCGTTTTCCTTAGGCAAGCTTCTCTTCTTCTCAAGTCTGGCACCTTTGTCCTTGACATACTCCTCATGCTCCGCTTCGACTATAAAGGCTATCCTTAAAGCAGCGGTCATAGTCTGAGGGTCCATAGGTGTCACTCTACTATGCACCCCAGGCTTCAAACCCCTAACAAATTTCTTCACTCTTCTGACTTCATCACTACATATATGGGGTGCGTATTTCTCCAAGCGGGTGAACATGGCTTCATATTCAGATACACTCAATCCTTTTTGCTTCAGCTACAAAAACTCTAGCTCTTTCTTATCCTTGATGTGCTGAGGGGTGTACTTCTCATAGAATGCTTGAAAAAACTCCTCCCAATGAATATCATCTATTCAGCCTCTGAAAGTATTTCTCATCATGAATTGCCACCAATCATCGGCCCTATCTTGAAGCATGTAGGTGGCTAAGGTCACTTTATCCTCCTCTGCACATCTAATGGCCTTGAAGATCTTTTCCATTTCCCTAACCCAACCTTCCACCTCTTCAGGTTGGCTAGTCTTAGTAAAAGCCAGAGGTCCCATTTTCTTAAATTTCTCTATCAATGATATTCCCGCTCCTCTATCTTGTTAGGGAATACCTGGGTTCCTCATCATGGTTTGCACAAGCCCTTGAAACGACTGCATGAATGTAGTGAAGTTTGGTGTGGCAGAAGCTTCTTGAGTATCACCAGCTGGGGTGTCTTATGCTCTCTCGAAGGATCCTCCAATAGTGGGTTCCTTAAGACTGGAAGTTTCCAAACCTTTACCTCTCTCATCCATACTTCTGAATCAAAGTCGCCTAGTTAAAGACTAGCACTTCCAAACGAAATTTCTAACCTTTAAATCCTAAGAATAGAAGGTTATAAATACCCATAAGCACACATGTTCTAATTCTTATTAACATTCTATTAAGTGAATGGTCACAGATCAACCTTATCCCATAACCTTGGCTCTGATACCATCTGTTGTGACCTGTCACCCCTCCCGGCCGGTTAAGAGGCGACATGCACACTATCCAAATGGAAGTATCTTACACATCATTATGGAAAGGCCTTCTACTACATGCAATATATTTTGTTGACCAAACACAAGAGCTGCACGTGGTAAGAATACTAATTATACCAAGTTCGGTTATAACATCAAATACCAGCGTAAAGCATTGGTATAACATATATACAATATTATAGTATGTTCAAAATTACAAGCTAAATTTTCTGATCTCAAAAGGTACAACCACCGCTTAAACAACTTTTAAATCCCTAGAGATCGCCCAGCCTGAAGCACAAGCCTAGCAAGGAGGTCGGCTTGAGAGGGAATTTGTCACGTCATGACATTTAATATATCTATAAATGCCAAAACGTGAACGAATAAGAAATCAAGAGTAAATTTTGAATTTTTCAAGCTGAAATTTGCTCAGGGGCTTCACTAAATAAAAATTTATTAACTGTCATTCTACAGGTATTACATGATTCTCAATTTACAATTCAAAGGTAAACGCCGTAAAGGTTGATCTCTCAGCCCACAAATCTCGATGTCCCGCCTTCTAGAACTGTAGATTACCTGAGAAAAAGTAGATATGAGCACTCTTGTCCAGTAGGATTTATCCTCCAAAATCAAGGAATATAAAAGTTTACATGAGTCAAGAATAATTGAGGTACAAGAAAGCAATAGACACTTATTACAAGTAATGGAAAATGATACAAATTAAATCATAGATGAAGTGAATCATGATTATCAAACAGTAACAAGCAGAAAGTAATAAGCCAATGAATTGACATAAGGTGACCATTAATGAAATAGCAAAGCACGAGTGTATATAATCAACAATTCAGAATGAAATAAAGAAATTGTATGTGTAAAGATGCCCTATCCACTCCTTCAAGCAAGCAATAAACAATCATGTTTCAACATAGTTCATGGAAATGTCGACCAATCTAGCTTGCAGTGGTGTCATGCCAAACACCCTAGAGATCCATACCACTCTACACATATTAAACGAATTCGGGTGCTCCTCCCGGGACTGGATCTGCCCCATTTGCACTGGCATTAAATCAAGAGAGAGTCTGAAGACCCAAAGTACGTCATCCCATTTCCATTTATGATATACATACATGGTACTTGGACACTCATTAGCAGTAAAAAAATATCACCAGAAGCAAGGTTCTAGGAGTTAATGCTTAAAGATACCCAGAAGGTATAAGAATCAAGATAATTTAGGATGTCCAAGAATAATCCAAAGATGGATGTAGATGATGATTAAATGATTCATCTCAGTGGTATAATAGTTTAGAATCCAAGAAAATGGGAAAGACAACTTGTTTGGACAATACAAGAGTGTGTCAACTTTGATTGAGGATGAAATGGTTTGATTTGTCAACATAAACTAGTGGTTTCACCAGACCTTGGATTTTTTTTAGCATTCTACTAGGTTTATTTGAATTATGAGACTCTCAGGTAGGCTAATTTATGAGAGATTAGAAAAATGCTATTTTGATGGAATTGCCAAAATCGGGTTTTTATATTCGATGGGAGAGTTGACTTTTTATTGGTAAGAGATATGATTTTTTTGATATTTTTATTGGATTCAAATAGGGGATACTTCCTTATTTACATGTAATATCTTAAGTAAATGAAACATCAAATCTTACAGGGTTTCTGCTGACACCTCTGGAAGAATTCAAGCAGTAGTTGTCGACAGTCATAAGGTGGCTGTCGATAGCTACTGACCCATCCAGAACCAGATTCTGGAATTCGGTCCCTATCTGTCGACAGGCCATGGGTAGCTATCGATAGGTAGGTTCTATCTGTCGACATCTACTGGTTTTTCTGGAATTCTGGGTTCTGGAAGCATGATACCTGTTGACAGCTGGGCTTTGTCTATCGACAGCCGCAGGTTGATCTTCCAAAAATTGTTTAACATCAACTTAGGAGACTCTTCTAAGAGTTCCCACTATTCTATGAAAGATTAACAACACCTAATGGATCTTATTCACATTCCTTAACACATCCTACATGATGAAAAAGATAGAACAATAGGAGACAAATCTTACAGCATAGGTGGCATGGAAAACTTTTGAAAGGAAAGTCATTATGCATACAACTCTTCTAAGATCTTCTTCCTTTCATCTAGTGGAAAGTCCATGTCAAGAGTACATGAACTCCAACTATAAACATAGACATAACTAAAAGAAACATGATAATCAGAAAAGAATGCTATTCCTATTGGTTTCTACTGAAAACAAGTCAAGATAAGAACATGGTAAGACACTTAGACTTCAAGGTTCTAACAAAAGAAGGAGACAAAAAGGAAAGAAATCCTACAGAACATGGAACAAAAGGAAATATGGGTTATACAAATGGAGAGCACAAGTATGAAACCAAGAAATGGAAGAAGAGTCGTAGGGAGGAACCTACTTAGCCAAAGAGGAACGCAATCCCCCTATATCTAGGTAAGAAGATGCAACGATAGCAGTGACAGCACAATAGCAGCAGCAGCAATAGCTATAGCAGGAGTCGCAATGGTCGTAGCAACAGTTGTAGTAGCAGCTGTAGCAGTAGTTGCAGTAGCAGCAACAACAAATAGCAGCAGTAGTAGGAGTCGAAGCAGCAGTATGGCAGCAGCAATGGCAGCACAAGAAGAAGAAACTTTCGTGGGAGCAACCAAGGGAGTTTATATAAGCCTTGGGATTACATGCATGGTTGGCACGTAATCCCCCCCCCCACCTGCCACCGTAAACACCCACGCGTTGAGGAAAAAATCCCCAACACTTCCTACCTAGCCACGTTTACATGAGAGTTTTTACTTCCCAACACGTAGTATAGGAACGTGTAGCCTTTATACACAAGTTGGATGTCTCACATAGCCAAGGCTACATAAGCAAAGAAATTCAAAAAAAAAAATGAGTTACGTAAATGGGAGATAATTCATCTGGTCCCTTTGTCCTTATATTTTTTGTATTCAAACGATATCTAATTAAGTTGAAACTTCAAATATAAGCTAATTGAAAGGTTTTTACAAATTATGGTGATTTTATTTATTTTTTAGAATTAATTTTTCATCCAGTAAAAATTACCCTAAAAATCATTATGTCGACTTAATCTTGATATCCGTGCGTTAATAATTCATAAAATTTACATTTCTAGAATCAACACATTTTTCTGAGAATTATGATATTTTCATATTTCAATTTCGTTACCGAATTCTGGTGGCGCCCTGTCAGAGTGCGCATATCTGAAGACAGTACCGTGATTACTTTAATAATGTAGAAATATTTCTAAAGTAAAGATAATTAGATTTCTAGTAAATATTTATGTGTTTTATGATAATCAAATTTTTCCTAAATTTTTTTTCTATATCATATTATTATTTTGGTATTAAAGTTTGGGGTGTTACAGAATTTCCACATAGTGAAGCATCTGAAATGGGTGTGAACAAAAGCATGAGTTCTAATGAAACTCAGCAGGCAAACCAACCAAGTGAAAAGCATAGAAGCATGGTACAAAGTAAGGTTATGAGTTTGTAGAAGCACAGGAGTTACACAAAAGTACATAGCATGGAAGACTTATAGATTTCATGATTTCAGATATGCATGAATCATATTTCAAAGACATGATTGCTTGGCAGGGAAACAAAATCTTGCAAATGGCATCAGCAAAGCTCTCAGGGGATGCATAACATATAGCTAACCACCTTCCGAAACAGGATGTTACATATACGTACATACTCAAATTTTCCCAACTTAGTGAGCCTAACCACCCACGTTTAACCTGTGGGATGAAATCGTCGTCACGGCTGACCCCTCATGCATGATGCCAACCATGAGGAGTCCTAACCACCCCAGAAAGAAGGATCAAAGTCCCTTTCCAAGACAATCAGACATAGGATTTTCATAGGATATCCCAAAAGGGTTTGAATCAAATTTTTGAATCAAACATGCAAGCTCATAAACAACACGGAACCAAGGAGTTGAGGGATGACTCTTAGAAGCTTCACAAAGGATCGAACATGTTGGTTCATATACGGAGATGATGAGAGACTTCCAAAGGGATCAAAGGAGGGATTGGTTATGCCTACCTTAGCGTGGGGAAAACCAGCAGAAAATCCATAGGGAACTGGGAGGCCAAAACCGCCAGGAAGCTGCTACGACTCCACACTCAAGCCTTCGATCTCCCAGCAGTAGAAGATATCCCAAGTCCATTGAGGGTGGCCACCAAGGCTTAATATGGGCTTTTATTTAAGGTGGGGCGATACTAATAAGGGGGGTTTAGACACTTGGCCAACATGCCGACCAAAGGAAGATATAAATCTCGTGGATGAGACTGATGGTAGTACGAGTGGAAGGTTCATCACATGGCCAGCATCTCGATTTATGGAAAAAGTATGAAGTGTACAGACAAACATAGGGATCCCTGCCAGAAGTTGGCAGGCCAAAGGTGTGGCGGAACGCCTCGGCCAAGCCCGTTAAACCGATAACGTACTTGATCCGAGTCCGCCGCCCGCGAACGGGCCGAAGCCTCGCAAAGAAAATCAAACCACAGTCCGTGTAAACATAAAGGAACACACCACATTTTATATATATTTCACAAGTTACATAGCCAAATTTCCACAAAACTGAAATTAAGTACAAGAGCCTGGGGCATACCCTGAGGTACAACTGAAGAAAATAAACAACTATCTACACTACACTGCTGGAGCTGCTACTACACAGCTGGAGGTACCGACCCTGCACCGCCACAGCGCGGCTCTGAACTGGACGTCGGTCGTGAAACGTCCTCCTCGCTCTCACCTGTGGGGGGTAGGGGTGAGCCTCTCTAGTCACTGGCTCAATAAGGAACTCCCCCAAAACTGAGCAAACCAAAAACCACAGGTATAAAGCTATAAACAATACCAACAATTTATAGAACAGCTAAGCAGGATATTAAAGCTGTAAAAGTACTCACCGTCTGCCGACTACGACAAACAACTGTAATAATTAAACGGCAAACCAGTACAGGTGTACAAGCTAAAGTAGAGACTGCCAAACACGAGCCACGTGAACTGGTTCGCGACACCAGTAACTGACTCGGACAAGCTAACACAGGTCTACCTCTCAGTCTCGCAACCATGGACGAAAGGTCCAGCTGCCGCTCCACGTGAAAAAGTCAAGCAACTGTGGAGACCAACTAAACACCACCACCTGCGGACCACACGGTCACAGGCCCATGCCTGGCACCTCTAGAGAACCTGGCCCGGAACTCTCTGGAGTGAGGCACTGGAAAAGGACTAGCTGGGGTCCAGTACGTCTACTGGTGTCCGTACCCCCAACTACGAGTGCGCTACAAGTGACTAAAGACAAACACAAGTGTCACTGTCCCACTGTCGTCTTTCCCTCAGCCGGACGTACAACTCAAGCACAAGAGTGAGGGTGTCCAGGTCAGACGACACAGACCTCGACGGTACAACACAAGTACCGGGACAAAGCCCCGAGCTAACAGCCTGGCTCACAAAGAACCTGGGGCACCCAACTAGAGAGGTAACCACGGTAGGCATCGTACTACTCGCCACGTACATAGAACCACGTGCACGTCACACACAAACCACGTGAAACCTCAAGTAAACCACAAGTAACAACGGTCCACTACACGTGAACCTAACTGGACTCGCGTAAATAACGCGCAGCCACAAAAGTAGGTAACTAACTGCATACCTTGTATGCTAAACACGAAAACTATGTGCACTCAGTGCACCACAGGTGCCAACGCACATGCATTATCGATAAATACCATAATTAGTCATTCATGTTCATAACCAGTAGGCGGCAACATCGACTGCCACTTACAGGAAGTCGACGGCAAGGGACCTGGCCGTCTACATCCTGGCTGATGAGCTTGGCGACAAACGATGTTGACGCCAAGTTCTTCGGCCTCTAACCCTGCAGAAACCCTAATCCGATTCTATGGGTTTCCCAACCGTTAAAACAACGAAAAAACATACTATAATGGTCCCTCTAACATCCAAGCACCATATTTAAACCAAAATAACATGTTTTACTACCTAAATTCACCAAACCACCCGTTAACCCCGCATGGTGCAACTTAATCCGAAATGCATTAAATATGTTGTTTCAGGTGGTTAAGTCATATTTTAATGATCCTTCGGAGCTAACAGGGTTCGTCCCCTACCTCAGAACACGCTAGAACCTACCACAATCTCCCGGTTCACACCGAACCCTCCGCGAGGTCCCATGGGAATTGCACCACGCCACGGCGTTTCCTCGCGCAATTCAGCAACGCCACACGTTCTACGATCGTCCAACCATCCTTCGGTACCTGTTAGAAGCTTTAAAACCACAGGGACAAAAGGCTGGGGCAAGAGGGAAAGAGAACCAGGTAGAAAACCTGCTCTCGGGTGACCCTATAACCTGCAGAATTCTCAGGTTGGCGTCAACCCCTCTGCCGCTAAGAACAACCGCCACCCTAAACGTCCACATCCTAAGCCGCCAAGATCATGCAGTCAACGTCCACTTACCTGGATGCCAACCAGTCAACGGCCACACCTGGCCGCCAACTCCAACTGAACTACAGCAGGTCCTATTTCATTTTAGAACCAAACCTGCACCTTACCTGCTCAAACCACACATTCACACCACACATTCCACACAACCAACTCACATTGGCCTCACAACGGCCTACACAACTAACACACACATGATCCGCATGGATCCGAAAAGCACACGACGTTACAAAAGGAGTCAGATGATGATGATCATTCCACCAGTCTAATAAAAGCATAAGCACTACAAGATTATACTCGACTCTGATTTGCTAAGAGGTCAAAGAGGTCATCGATTGTTGTTTAAAACATCGATTCCCTGCTAAAACATCGATTTCCTACTAAAACATCGATTTCCTAGGCTAAAACATCGATTACATACTAAAACATCGATTACCTAGGCTAAAACATTGATTACTTACTAAACATCGATTCCCTAGGCTAAAACATTGATTCCCTGAGTTAAAACATCGATTCCCTACTAAAACATAGATTTCCTACTAACACATCGATTTCCTTGGCTAAATCATCGATTACCTACTAAAATATCGATTACTTAGGCTAAAACATCGATTACCTACTAAAACATTGATTACTTACTAAACATTGATTCCCTACTAAAACATCAATTTCCTACTAAAACATTGATTTCCTAGGCTAAAACATCGATTACCTACTAAATTATCGATTACCTAGGCTAAAACAATGATTACCTACTAAAACATCGATTACTTAGGTTAAAACATTGATTACCTAAGTTAAAACATCGATTACCTACTAAAACATCGATTACTTAGGTTAAAACATTGATTACCTAAGTTAAAACATCGATTTCCTACTAAAACATCGATTTCCTAGGCTAAAACATCGATTACCTGGGCTAAAACATCGATTACTTAGGTTAAAACATCGATTACCTAAGTTAAAACATCGATTTCCTACTAAAACATTGATTTCCTAGGCGAAAACATCGATTACCTACTAAAACATCGATCACTTAGGTTAAAACATCGATTACCTAAGTTAAAACATCAATTACTTAGGTTAAAACATCAATTACCTACGTTAAAACATTGATTCCCTACTTAAACATTAATTTCCTACTAAAACATCGATTTCCTAGGCTAAAACATCGATTACCTATGCTAAAACATTGATCATCTACTAAAACATCGATTTTGAAGTTCCACTTCATCATATACGAAGCTCCACTTTCAACCAAAAATACAAATTCCCAATGGGGAACTCAAACTAAGGCCCAGACAGGGTAATTAACAAGGTACATGATAATAATACATCTCTCATTCCCATTTAACTTGTAAGATAGTGGTTAAATCCAAGGTAAAAAGGGTTTAAGATAATTGAAAGAGTGCTAAGGGCAACTAAGGGTTCGAAGTTGAAAAGAGATATTACACTACCTATAACGACCCTGAGAACCCGACCCTCAGCCCACGCCGAGGACCCGATTTTCGCGGTCGTCGCCCATGGATCCGGAGACCCAGGAGGGCTATAATATAAGTCTAACATAATATGTAAAGGAAATAAACGTCAACTTCTAACTAGGAGCACACATGCGGAAGCAGAAAGAAGAGCGAGACCGCAGCGTATCACTCTAGGTACAGTCCCAACACACACAACTACTACAAGTAAAAATAGGGGAAGAACAATTCCCTTAGGGGCATACCCCGAGGGTGACGTACAACGAGAGGGGGAACCACTGCTAGCTACAGGGACCACGACTACCGTCCCCGTCTTCTCCGCCCGGTGCACGCCCTACCGCTGCTGAGAAGTCTCACCTAGAAAGGAAAGGGATGAGCTTCACAACAGAAGATCAGTAGGGACTACCAATCTCCTACTGGCTCTAACAGGTAGTCAAAACTATGTACTTAATTAAATGACAGTAGTTATATCTTCTACGCTACAAAGGAAAGTGTGGAAGCAAAGCTACTAACTAACAACGGTACGGAGAACACCACAGTCGGAAACTCCGTAGAACCTGCACGATGTGACTACCACACGGCTGGCTACGCAGATGGAGAGAACCTCGTCTGGACAAGAGACACTAGCTATGGAAAACACTACCACTAGTCAACCGATCAGGTGCGTCCACTGACGTCTTATCCAAGACCTAGGTCTAACCCTCCCCTCTCATCAAAGTGAGGCAGGAACACAAAGTAACACAACAGTAACTGTAACGTCACGCATTTTTCGGATCCTTGTGGATCCTCGCTTAGTGGTTGTGGTGGCTGGTGTGCGGCCAATGGTGTGTGTTACAGGTGTTTGCGCAGGGTTGTGAGACTTTGTGGGCCGGCAGGTTGGGCCCAAAGCACTCACTGGCCCTCTGTCTATGAACGCGACAGAGCTTAGCATCGCATCCTGAACGCGATGGTTCTGGGTGTTGTGTTCAGGATGCCGATGCTTGAGGGCCTTCGTCTGCATGTCCGCCACGTGTCGCGCACTGGGTGGACTTGCTGACGTCGGCAGTGGGAAGGCGACGACCTCCTATGTCGCATTCTTGTCACGACGGAAGGGTGCGTCGCGTTCCCATCTCCGAAGTGCTTTCCAATAGGTCGGCCAAATAGAGCTTCAGCAAGCTCTGTTCGGCCAGGAGGAGGAGGTTTTGCAGATTTCTTGGGCGATTTGGTGATATTGGGTCATTTTTGGCGTGCTTTCACCACAAGGACATCGTACGGAGCGGGGGAAACGCCGGGTGGTTATCGTTCTTCACGTTCTTCGAGGAGGTAGAGAGATTCTGCTCTATTTTGCACCGTAGATTTCATGTGATGCATGTATAGAAGGTTAATTGTAACGTCGCGCGTTTTTCGGATCCCCGTGGATCCAAGTTTAGCGGGTTTGGTGGCCAATGTGTGGCCCATTAGCTTGTGTGTTTCTTATTGGATCCTTACCGGGCTTGGTTATGAATCTTGTTCAGTGTGCTGGACATCAACTGTAGGTTGGCGTCCAGGTGTGTGACGTCGACTGTGTGTTGGAGGCAATGGTGTTTCCGTTAACATGTTTTTGGCGTCCATCGATGTGGACGTCTAGCGTGATGAACTTGGCGGCGAGCGTTGTGGACGCCTAGTTGGGGTGGTTTGGTTAGCGGCGCAGAGGTTGACGTTAACCTGTGGCACCTGTGTTTTTAGGGCTGACCCGAGCCTTGTTCTTTTCCCCACTCTCTCCTCTCCTCTTCCCCCACCTTCACCCTTGAGCCTCTTCACAAGTTCCGGTGGTCGACGGGAGTACGAGGGGCAGCCGTGGTACGCGTGGTAGCGGCAAATCAGGCGGGGAATGACGAATTGGAGCGCGGTGTTCGCGGGGCGTTCCTCTGGTTTCGGCGTGATTCAAGGTTCTTCGGGAGTTCAATCGCGTTTCTGAGGTAGGGACTGGACCCGTTGATCTTCCCTGGTTAAATTGTTATGCTTTCCTTGCATAAATCGGTTGTTAATTGAGTTTTTGGGAAAGGGGGTCTTCATGTTGGGAAATCGGGTGGTTTGATTGATCTAAGCGTTAGATCATGTCTTTCCGGTTTAATTATGGTTTCTAGATGTAAGGGGAAGTGTTTCCCCTTGTTTTTCTATTGTATTTATGGTTTGATTGCCCGTGCAATCGGCCTACGGCCATTTTGTGTGTTCTGGCGGGTTCTATTGTGAAGATCTTGACGTCAACATCGGTTGACGCAGAGTTCTTCGTTGGGAGATTAACGGCTAGTTATCTAGCCGTTGATTGTGGGTAAACGGCCAAGTGGTGGTCGCTTACTTGGTGTTGACGGCAAGGGACATTGTCGTCTATATCCTTTGGACGACAATCGATGTCGCCGCCAACCTGTGCATGTGCACAACGTGTTTTTAATAGCATTCTTGTTATAAGTGTTGCGGTGTATTAACACCTGTGGTGCTCTTGGAGCACGGGGCTTTTGAGGTCAGTTTACCGGCTATGAAGTTGTGAAATATCACAGGGTTTTGATGTCGTGCAAGTGGTTTGTATATGCATGGCACATCGTACGCTATCATGTTTATTATATATTAAGTATTGTGGTGTTGTGGCGATGAGGTTCACGTCTGAACCTAGCCTCGATCTTCTAGAATCTTTTATAGATTATCCTGGATGGATAATTAGTAAAGTGTAAGTATGATTATTATGTAAGTATTGTGGTCAGTGTTTAATGTGACCTCTACTATCACAAGATGATCAATGATAGGCCAAGTATGATTGGCTATCGTGGTTTATATGTGTGTTTGTGTGAATTAGCTTGGAGGTCACTGTGTGACCAATGACAGGCCGTGGTATTAATATGGTTCATGTATGTGTTTGTGTAGGCTAGCTTGTAGGTCACGAGTGACCAAGACAAGCTATTCCACACACGTATATCGTGATTTGTAATAAATGTGTAAGTGATGTGGTTTGTGTATGGCCGAGTGTGGTGGTCCGGCGCCTATTCCGGAATGCCTCTCTAGTCGGGTACCCCAGGTTCTTTGTGAGCCAAGCACGTGTGTTTCTTGTGCTCGGGGTTTTGTCCCGGTACTTGTGTTGTACCGTTGAGGTCTGTGTCGTCTTCCTGTACACCCTCACTCTTGTGTTTGAGTTGTACGTCCGGCTGAGGGAAAGATGATAGTAGGACAGCGGCTTGTGTTGGTGGGTGTGCAGTCGCTTGTAGCGCGCTCGTAGTTGGGGGTACGGACACCAGTAGTCGACACTGGTCCCCAGCTAGTCCTGTTTTCTAGTGCCTCACTTTAGGGTGCTCCGGCCAGAGACCCTAGAGGTGCCAAGCATGGACCTGCAGCTGTGTGTCTGCAGGTGTGGTGTTGGTTGGTCTCCACAGTTGTTTGACTTGTTCTCGTGGAGCGGCAGTTGGACCTTTCGTCCGTGACTACGAGGCTGAGAGGTTGTTCTTGTGTTGTGTTGTCTGGGTTGGATACTGGCCTGATCAGCCAGTAGTCTGTTCCCGTGTGGTGGCGTCGTTCCTTTCCAACTCGTGCTTTGCTACTTGTCGTGGTTCATGAGTTTGTGACTCATAGTCGAGGTTTGACTCGTTCGAGGTGTGCCCTGGAGTTGGCACAATTGTGACTGTGGTCGTGGCTTGTGGTGTGCCCGAGTGGTGGCACAGTTTGGTTATGGTTGGTGAGTGTTAACTCACCACAAATGTGGTTTAGTTTGCTATAGTGTGCCCTGTTACGGCACTGGTTCACTTGCGGTTTCCGTGCTGGTGCCTTGTGGTAATAGGTACCTGTACCCTGTGTGGGTAATGGTTTGTGGTGGTATGTCATATACCAGTCTTTTTGGTGTTGACGTGGAACTGTGTTTCGTGGAGGTCGTGTGGTGTGACCTTCCACTCAATGTGTTTTTACCTTCCTCGGATAAACTACCGTATATGGTTTTCATGTGTGATGGATTGGCCGCTGTAGCCAGTCCTGTTACCTTATGTGTCGTTTTCATTATATTGTGGTTTGGGGTAGAACGGACTAGTTCTTGGTCAGCGGTCCTGTACCCATGTGTTTGGGGTTCGCCTGTGAAGCTTATAGCCTAAACAATGTTTGCCTGTGTGGCTTATAGCTTAGGCGATTAGTCGTTGGAATAATGTGCCTGTGAGGCTTGCGGCCTAGACATTTCAGTTGTTGAGCGGACTAGCTTGTGATTCCTTTTTCTTTATAAGGAATATGCTTTTGTTCATCAATTACTGTTTAAGCTATTATTTAAATATAAATGTTGTGAGCATGAAATGGTTTGGCTATTGGTGTTGCCAGTGAGACCCATTGGGGTTGAGGTGTCCGTGGTTACGGTGTTGTTTTGGGTAGCCCCTACTGAGCCAGTGTCTTGTTGAGGCTCACTCCCCTACAGTTATTTTCAGGGCTTGCCGAGTGTTTGGCTTGCAGCAGTGTTGTGTCAGACTTGTACCACCAGCAGTTGTGTAGTAGTTAGTGTTATGTGAGCTTGTGCTCCCTCGGGGTATGCCCCAGGTAGTTGTACTTTTTAATTAGATATGTATTAATGTAAAGGGACAGTTGTAAATTGTTATATGCAGGTATGAGCACATGTACTTTCTTGTGTCTTATACTGTTGTGGTTTGTCTTTTATATTCTTACTGGACAGTTGTGTGAGCTATCCCTTGCGAGACTTCGGTCCGTTCGCGGGAGGCGGATCTGGATATGGAGCCTTAATGGGCATAAATACCCCGGTCCGTCACAGTTGGTATCAGAGCAATGTCCAGTTAGAATATGAAAAGACATTGAAGTTAAAATGTCCCAATACATGAATTAATGTCCACTGCTGGTAGTAAGTCTGCGGTTTTGTGTTGGTTAAAGTGGTATTTGTTTAAGTTTTTGTTTTGCAAAATGTGTTTTTGAGTTGATAATTTGGCAGTTGTTAGCAGTTGTTGAAAGTTGATGTGATTAGAGGTGGTATAATCTGTGTGATTATACCAGTGTGTTAGTTTGTGATAGAATGATTTGGTTGTTAAAGATTCTCAGTTAAAGGAATTGAAGAAATTAATAAGTTTGGATATGGAATTCAGTAAGAATACAGAGTTAGCAGAGATAGGTATATGGTAACGAGATGATGAGGAACAGCTCAGGGTGTGTCCGAAAATGATTAAATATGCAAAGTATAGTTGAGAACCTCAGCAAAGGTATTGTGGCATTAGAGATCTGAGTCAGATGATATCAAGAAACAGTGTGGATGAGAATGTGATTAGTGTTATGAAGAGTTTGGCATAATTAAGTAAAGCAGATCAGCTTTAAAAGAGGTACTGGTACATAAAAGAATAGTGATGATTAAGTGTACCTGAGATCGGAAATTTGAGAAAAGCGTTGTTATGAATAGTGATGGTAATATGAAATTTGATATGAGGATTTGTATAAATATGTACAGAAAGGATCAGTTGAATAAAGAAAGAGAGAAAAGAAGAATCAGTGTGCAAAGAGATTTTTCTAAGAATTGCATAAGAGAAATATTTAGTTGATGAATGACAGGTTATGAAGAATTCTTCAGAGAGAGTTAATAAAGATGGCTGTGCTAAAGATAAGAGCAGTGAAAGTTAGTAACTATGAACAGTTCGAGGAAAATCAAAATTAAAGTTAAGTATGTTAGAATGAGTTCAAGGCAAATGAAATAGAATGTAAAGAAGTGCATTAATGGAGAAGCAGTTAATAAATATTGAGTTGAGAAAAACAGCAAGGCAGATTATAATATTTATGTTATTTGAGAAAAGAGCATTTAATGGAATGAGGGAAGCAGGCAGAGCAAGTTGTTATATTTAAAAAAATTGGTATTTAAATTTGAGTTTTTGCTATATTTTAAAGAAGGATGATTAAATACCAGAAAGATGTATAGTATGAACGGTACAGCAAGATTAGCCAGGCAGCAGAATGAATGAGAGAAGTATTTTGCGGAAAAGATGTTATGATTAGAATGACTGGCAGTTTATATAAAGAAGAGATATGGATCAGAGAAAGGAAGAATTTAGCAAATGATGAAGTGAATAAGATCGGATGAGTCAGGAAATGTCCGATAGAGTTTGCATATCGATGCAAAGAAATGATTAATAAAGCAAAAATGGATTGTTATTAAGATATTCCAGAGTTTAATGCTGGAGCAGATTGATTAAGTAATATTTGGAAAGTTTATGCAACAGAATTATGAGATTAGCCAGAGAATGTCAGTAAAGCAAGAAAGGTATATGAAGAGTAAAGTATGTTAATAGCAATTTGGCAGGTCAAAAATTGCAGTAATTTCTTCAGCATGAATTAATTGAATAAGATGATTTGATATGCAGTTAAAGTTAGAAATGAATTCAGTTAAAGCCAGATGGAAATAATTGAAAATAATAATGAGAACAGAAATTGTGGAATATTTTGCAAATGTTCAGTATGGTCAGAGTAGCGCAGCGGAAGCGGAAACAAGAAAGATTTAATATCTACAGATTGTTCAAGGTTTACTGGGATAAGAAGAAAGTGTAAAGTTTTGCGCAGTGGAATAAAGGAGCAGAGTTTATTATGGTTTTTAATCAGAGATGACTTAAAACGGTATGAGCAGAATAATATGAAAAGGACAGGAAATTCAAAGATGGTGATTGGTTTTCTTTGAAGAGATGACAGTTGCGAATGTAAATGCAGATGGGGCAGAATAACAACAAGCAATGATAAATAGAAAAAGGAAATGGCGGCATGAAAGAATATTACAATATAAGATATTCGAGAAAGGTAAAGTGGTCCCGAAAGAAATGTTGCAAACACAGCTGGAAAAATGTGAAAGTAGGTTCAGTCCAAGGAGATAAAGCGCCATTGGCAAGGTAGAATCGTCTACAATTGAAAAGTAAGGAAAGGCAATGGAATCGACAGAATAGAGTTGTGACGGACCGGGGTATTTATGCCCATTAAGGCTCCATATCCAGATCCGCTTCCCGCGAACGCACCGAAGTGTCGCAAGGGATATTTCACACACGAGTCCAGTAAGAGTATAAAAAGACAAACCACAAGAATATAAGTCACAAGAAAGTACATGTGCTCATATCTGTTCACACTATTTGTACAACTGTCCCATTACATTAATACATGTCCAATTAAAAGAGTACAACTACCTGGGGCATACCCCGAGGGAGCACAAGCTCACACAACACTAACTACTAAACTACTGCTGGTGGTACAAGTCTGTCACAACACCGCTACAAGCCAAACCGCGGCAAGCCCTGAAAAGAACTGTAGGGGAGTGAGCCTCAACAAGTCACTGGCTCAGTAGGGGATACCCAAAACAACACTGTAACCACAGACACCTCGACCCCAATGGGTCTCACTGGCAACAACAATAGCCAAACCATTTCATGCTCACATCATTACAATAAATAACAATTAAACATACTTACGATAATAAACATAATGTCCTCAGAAGAAAAGTAGGACTACAGAATTAACATAAAATCATTAGTCAGCCAAACAACCAAAGTGCCTAAACCACAGTCTCACTGGCACACTGCTACAACAACTGGTTGCCTAAACTATAAGCCACACAGGCAAGTCACTGCCCAGGCTACAAGCTTCACAGGCGAACCTCAAACACTTGAGTAATAGGACTGCTAACAAAGAGCTGGTCCTTTATACTCCAAACCACTTTACAACAGAACTACTCGAAGGTAATGGAACTGGCTAACACGAAGCCAATCCATAACACACTAAATCTATAATTGGAATCATACCCAAGAAGAGTAAAACTCAACAAGTGGAAGGTCTCTCACGGCCTCCACAGAACATAGCTTAACTAAACCACAATATGCCTAGGCCACAAGCCTCATCGGCCTATTACCCACAAAGGTAACGTAATTAATAATCACCAACTAATGCACAATAAATTATAAACAAAGATCTACCTAAAACAGTTAGGATACAACAAGTGGCAGGTCAACCACAAGATCTCCTCAACACACAAGTACCCGGAAAGGTTGGTACACAATGTACCACCACAAAACTACAAAGTAACCCACGAAGGGAACAAGTACCTGCTACTCTGAGGTACCACAACACAAACACCCGAACAAGGGTATAAGTAGGTGATAAACACCACACTGAACCACGATTATAATGTGCCCTCACTTAGACACAACATTACAAGTGAAACCTTAATCGACGAGTCACATAAACCACAACTCAGTCACAGCTGTGCCAACACCAGGGCACACCTCGAACTGGTCAAACCTCGACCACGAGTCACAAACTCACAAACTACGACAAGTAGCAAAGCACGAGTCGGAAGGGAACGACGCCACCACACGGGAACGGACTACTGGCTGATCAGGCCAGTATCCAACCCGGACAACACAACACAAGAACTACCTCTCAGCCTCGCAGTCACGGACGAAAGGTCCAACTGCCGCTCCACTAGGAAGAAGTCAAACAACTGTGGAGACCAACCAACACCACACCTGCAGACACACAACTGCAGGCCCATGCCTGGCACCTCTAGAGTCTCTGGCCGGAGCACTCTAAAGTGAGGCACTGGAAAACAGGACTAGCTGGGGACCAGTGTCGACTACTGGTGTCCGTACCCCCAACTACGAGCGCGCTACAAGCGACAAAAGAACAAACTCTGGGAAGTCGTCGTCCCACTGTCGTCTTTCCCTCAGCCGGACGTACAACTCAAACACAGGAGTGAGGGTGTCCAGGAAGACGACACAGACCTCAACGGTACAACACAAGTACCGGGACAAAACCCCGAGCACAACAAACACACGTGCCTGGCTCACAAAGAACCTGGGGTACCCGACTAGAGAGGCATTCCGGAATAGGCGCCGGACCACCACACTCGGCTAGTACAAACCACGATACTTACACATATAGCCTTTACTTATAATTCACAATTTACAAGTGTTAGGATTAGCTTAACATCGGTCACTATGTGACCCCAAAGCTATCCCACACCAACATATACCTGAACCACAAACTTACCTATCATTGGTCATCTGATGACCACCGAGGCAACACACACCACTTACTTCATAAATCCATATAATACTATTCGAAAGTCAACAACGAACCAGGGCTAGGTCGGTATGGACCTTCACTGCCCAAACACCACAAAGTCATGGCTAGGCTCACACAGGAACCTCACTGCCCAATTACTACGATAAATCATAAGAATTACATTACAACAAAGTGTGTAGTAAACACACACTCAAACCACGTAGACAATACATGTATATTACACCCTGGATGGTGTACCACACGTCTTCCACGTAAACCACATGTCCAACACATGGACAACGCACTCTAAGAGTGCCACGGGTGCCAACGCACCACACATACCACGTAAAGCGATTACGTGCATCGCACATCATTCATGTAAAACTTGCCCATTACATGAGCAGTATGCTCCAAGAGCATAACAAGTGCACTGGCTCACACCGGTCATCGCCATGCACACATAAACACGCAATATTCATAACCAGGAAGGCTACGTAAACAACACTACATGGATACATGCACAGGTTGGCGGCAACATCGACTGCCGCTTAAAGGAAGTAAACGGCAAGCGATCTAACCGTCTATATCCCGGCTGGTGAGCTTGGCGACAAGAGATCTTGACGCCAAGTTCTCCGGCCTAAAACCCTGCAGAAACCCTAATCCAGCTCTACAGGTTTTCCAACCATTAAAATTACAAGAAAATGTACTAAAACGGTTCTTTAAACATGCTTGAACCCAAAACAACCCAACACAGCATGCTTCGTTCACTAAATTACTCAAACCACCCATTAACCCCACATGGTGCAACTTAATCCGAAAATACAATAAAAATGCTGGTTCAAGTGATTAAGTCGTGTTTTAATGTTTCTAACAAGCTAACAGGGCTCGACCCCTACCTCAGAAACGCAATTAAACTCCCGAAGAACCTCGAATCACGCCGAAACCCGAGAAACGTCCCACGAACACCGCGCTCCAATCCATCATTCCTCGCCCGATCTGCCGCTACCACGCGCACCACGGCCTTCCCACGAGCTCCCGCCGACCGTTAGAACTCGCGAAGAAGCTCAAGGGTGAAGGTGGGGGAAGAGGAAGGGAGAAGGAGGAGAAAGAACAGAGCTCGGGTCTGCCATAAAAACACAGGCATGTCAGGTTAACGTCAACCCTTTGGCCATTTAACCAGACCGCCACAACTAGACGTCCACAAAGCTTGACGCCAAGTTCAACAGTCGACGTCCTCATCGATGGACGCCAACACACTGCGTCCAGCAAGCTGAACACCAACACGGACCCAAACCAAACCCGGTAAGCATCTAGTAAGAAACACACAACACTAATGGGCCTCATATTGGCCACCAAACCTGCTAAACCTGGATCCACGGGGATCCGGAAAATGGGTGACGTTACAAGAGTAATTGTGAAATGAATTGAAAGAAAAGAAAAGAACAAAGCAAGGATGGAAATGGTTAGATGAATTGAAAGGCTGATGCAGAGAAAGAGTATCCTTCTTGTTCTGTATATGGTTTCATTCTTTTTAGGTGATAATCCAGTTTGTTGTGATTTGTTTCATATGTCGAGGACGACATATCTTTTTAGGTGATAATAATATAACGTCGCGCATTTTTCGGATCCCCGTGGATCCAAGTTTAGCGGGTTTGGTGGCCAATGTTTGGCCCATTAGCTTGTGTGTTTATTATTGGATCCTTACCGGGCTTGGTTATGGATCTTGTTCAGTGTGCTGGACATCAACTGTAGGTTGGCGTCTAGGTGTGTGACGTCAACTGTGTGTTGGCGGCAATGGTGTTTCCGTTAACATGTTTTTGGCGTCCATCGATGTGGACGTCTAGCGTGATGAACTTGGCGGCGAGCGTTGTGGACGCCTAGTTGGGGCGGTTTGGTTAGCGGCGCAGAGGTTGACGTTAACCTGTGGCGCCTGTGTTTTTAGGGCTGACTCGAGCCTTGTTCTTTTCCCCACTCTCTCCTCTCCTCTTCCCCCACCTTCACCCTTGAGCCTCTTCACGAGTTCCGGTGGTCGATGGGAGTATGAGGGGCAGCCGTGGTATGCGTGGTAGCGGCAAATCAGGCGGGGAATGACGAATTGGAGCGCGGTGTTCGCGGGGCGTTCCTCGGGTTTCGGCATGATTCAAGGTTCTTCGGGAGTTCAATCGCGTTTCTGAGGTAGGGACTGGACCCGTTGATCTTCCCTGGTTAAATTTTTATGCTTTCCTTGCATAAATCGGTTGTTAATTGAGTTTTTGGGAAAGGGGGTCTTCATGTTGGGAAATCGGGTGGTTTGATTGATCTAAGCGTTAGATCATGTCTTTCCGGTTTAATTGTGGTTGCTAGATGTAAGGGGAAGTGTTTCCCCTTGTTTTTCTATTGTATTTATGGTTTGATTGCCCGTGCAATCGGCCTAGGGCCATTTTGTGTGTTCTGGCGGGTTCTGCAGTGAAGATCTTGACGTCAACATCGGTTGACGCAGAGTTCTTCGTTGGGAGATTAACGACTAGTTATCTAGCCGTTGATTGTGGGTAAACGGCCAAGTGGTGGTCGCTTACTTGGTGTTGACGGCAAGAGACATTGTCGTCTATATGCTTTGGACGACAATCGATGTCGCCGCCAACCTGTGCATGTGCACAGCGTGTTTTTAATGGCATTCTTGTTATAAGTGTTGTGGTGTATTAACACCTGTGGTGCTCTTGGAGCACGGGGCTTTTAAGGTTAGTTTACCGGCTATGAAGTTGTGAAATATCACAGGGTTTTGATGTCGTGCAAGTGGTTTGTATATGCATGGCACATCATACGCTATCATGTTTATTATATATTAAGTATTGTGGTGTTGTGGCGATGAGGTTCATGTCTGAACCTAGCCTCGATCTTCTAGAATCTTTTATAGATTATCCTGGATGGATAATTAGTAAAGTGTAAGTATGATTATTATGTAAGTATTGTGGTCAGTGTTTAATGTGACCTCTACTGTCACAAGATGATCAATGATAGGCCAAGTATGATTGGCTATCGTGGTTTATATGTGTGTTTGTGTGAATTAGCTTGGAGGTCACTGTGTGACCAATGACAGGCCGTGGTATTAATATGGTTCATGTATGTGTTTGTCTAGGCTAGCTTGTAGGTCACGAGTGACCAAGACAAGCTATTCCTCACACGTATATCGTGATTTGTAATAAATGTGTAAGTGATGTGGTTTGTGTATGGCCGAGTGTGGTGGTCCGGCGCCTATTCCGGAATGCCTCTCTAGTCGGGAACCCAGGTTCTTTGTGAGCCAGGCACGTGTGTTTCTTGTGCTCGGGGTTTTGTCCCGGTACTTGTGTTGTACCATTGAGGTCTGTGTCGTCTTCCTAGACACCCTCACTCTTGTGTTTGAGTTGTACGTCCGGCTGAGGGAAAGACGACAGTAGGGCAGCGGCTTGTGTTGGTGGGTGTGCAGTCGCTTGTAGCGCACTCGTAGTTGGGGGTACGGACACCAGTAGTCGACACTGGTCCCCAGCTAGTCCTGTTTTCCAGTGCCTTACTTTAGGGTGCTCCGGCCAGAGACCCTAGAGGTGCCAGGCATGGACCTGCAGCTGTGTGTCTGCAGGTGTGGTGTTGGTTGGTCTCCACAGTTGTTTGACTTGTTCTCGTGGAGCGGCAGTTAGACCTTTCGTCCGTGACTGTGAGGCTGAGAGGTTGTTCTTGTGTTGTGTTGTCCGGGTTGGATACTGGCCTGATCAGCCAGTAGTCTGTTCCCGTGTGGTGGCGTCGTTCCTTTCCGACTCGTGCTTTTCTACTTGTCGTGGTTCATGAGTTTGTGACTCATAGTCGAGGTTTGACTCGTTCGAGGTGTGCCCTGGAGTTGGCACAATTGTGACTGTGGTCGTGGCTTGTGGTGTGCCCGAGTGGTGGCACAGTTTTGGTTATGGTTGGTGAGTGTTAACTCACCACAAATGTGGTTTAGTTTGCTATAGTGTGCCCTGTTACGACACTGGTTCACTTGCGGTTTCCGTGCTGGTGCCTTGTGGTAATAGATACCTGTACCCTGTGTGGGTAATGGTTTGTGGTGGTATGTCATATACCAGTCTTTATGGTGTTGATGTGGAACTGTGTTTCGTGGAGGTCGTGTGGTGTGACCTTCCACTCAATGTGTTTTTACCTTCCTCAGGTAAACTACCATATATGGTTTTCATGTGTGATGGATTGGCCGCTGTAGCCAGTCCTGTTACCTTATGTGTCGTTTCCAATATATTGTGGTTTGGGGTAGAACGGACCAGTTCTTGGTCAGCTGTCCTGTACCTATGTGTTTGGGGTTCGCCTGTGAAGCTTATAGCCTAAACAATGTTTGCCTGTGTGGCTTATAGCTTAGGCGATTAGTCGTTGGAATAATGTGCCTGTGAGGCTTGCGGCCTAGACATTTCAGTTGTTGAGCGGACTAGCTTGTGATTCCTTTTTCTTTATAAGGAATATGCTTTTGTTCATCAATTACTGTTTAAGCTATTATTTACATATAAATGTTGTGAGCATGAAATGGTTTGGCTATTGGTGTTGCTAGTGAGACCCATTGGGGTTGAGGTGTCCGTGGTTACGGTGTTGTTTTGGATAGCCCCTACTGAGCCAGTGACTTGTTGAGGCTCACTCCCCTACAGTTATTTTCAGGGCTTGCCGAGTGTTTGGCTTGCAGCAGTGTTGTGTCAGACTTGTACCACCAGTAGTTGTGTAGTAGTTAGTGTTATGTGAGCTTGTGCTCCCTCGGGGTATGCCCCAGGTAGTTGTACTTTTTAATTGGACATGTATTAATGTAAAGGGACAGTTGTAAATTGTTATATGCAGATATGAGCACATGTACTTTCTTGTGTCTTATACTGTTGTGGTTTGTCTTTTACATTCTTACTGGACAGTTGTGTGAGCTATCCCTTGCGAGACTTCGGTCCGTTCGCGGGAGGTGGATCTGGATATGGAGCCTTAATGGGCATAAATTCCCCGGTCCGTCACATTAATTGTGTTAAAAATGATAGATATCATGCTAGGACAATGAATAGAGCATCTTATATGGTTTGTATGAAAGATCCGGAGATGGTATCCCGTATTAGGGTTTCTGTCTGTGAAGGCGACGGACCTTGCTATCTCGTTCTGAACGCGACAGGCCAACCCGTCACGTTCTTCTTCTGAACGCGGCCTGTCGGGGTGTCACGTTCAGAAGGCGACAGTACCCCCCATCGCATTAACAGGTCTGAGGGCTTTATGGTTGTGTATGATAGTGCAATTATCAGATTAACGTTGCGTATTGTGTAAGGCATTGGTAAGTACTGCATCAGCACTTGTGGTAAGTGGCATTACCGAGTTTGTGTGGTTGTGCGTGCGAGGAAATTTGGGTATACGACGCCGCCCGTGGTTACCTTTCGAGTCGGGTACCCCAGGTTCTTTGTGAGCCAGGCACATAGTGCTCGGGGTCTTGTCCCGATACTTGTGTACTGTTTCGGTCTTTGTCGTCTTCCTAGACACCCTCATTCCATAGCTTGAGTAGTACGTCCGGCTGAGGGAAAGACGACAATGGGACAGCGGCTTGTGTGTTGTGGGTGTACTTAGTTGCTTGTAGCGCGCTCTTGGTTGGGGGACGAACACCGGTGGATGTACTGGTCCCCAGCTAGTCCTTGTTTTCCAGTGCCTCACTTTAGGGTGCTCAGGCCAGAGACCTTAAAAGTGCCAAGCATGGAGCTGTAGCCGTGTGACCTGCAGTTGTGGTGTGTGGTTGTCTCCACAGCTTGTTGGTTCTATGTAATGGAGCAGTAGCTGGACCTTTCGTCCTTGGCTACGAGGCTGAGAGGTAGACCTGTTTGTTTGTCCAGGTCTATAGCTGGTGTCGCGAACCAGTCTTCGTGACTCGTGTTTGGCGTTACCCTTCTTTAGCTCGTACTTCTGAGCGTGGTTTACTATTTACTTATCAAAGTTGAGTTATTATTATTAGCTTAATTTTGTTTAAGCAATGTGATTATTATTCCATGCTCAGTTAGAATTGTTAGTTATAAATAACTGTGTTCTACTCCTGCTTCTCTTGTGTTTTGTGGTTTGTGGCTTTTGAGGGGATTTCCCTACTGAGCCTGTGACTCGTGAGGCTCACTCCTTATTGCTTTCAGGTAAGGGAGAGCGGGAGGCTTCTCACCCATCTTCTAGTCCGGAGCCGCGTCGCAGCGGTGTTGGGCCGATGCATCCAGTAGTGTAATTTACTTTTCTATTGTGTCCAGGGGTATGCCCTGGGCCTGTGTACTTGAGTTTGACTTTTGTTTAAATTTGGCTATGTAAATCCATTGTAAATATGTGTGAGATGTTGAATCTTATATATATATATATATATATATATATATATATATATATATATCAGTGTGTTCCTTTGTGTTTTCACAGACTTGTGTGTGATATCCCTGGCGAGGCTTCAACTTGTTCGCGGGAGGCGGAGTCGGATCAAGCTCGTTATTAGGTTAATGGGTTTGAACGACGTGGTCCATCACAGTTGGTATCAGAGCAAGGTCCATGTAAATATAAAAGAACTGAGAGATTACATAGCCTGATTTTTACAGTAGTCCACTGCTGGTAGTTGACCCTAGTTTTGTATTGATTTGTTGGTGTATATGTGGTTGGAATGTTGTTTGTGTAGGAATTTGAGATGGCTGATAGGAGAGACTGGGGAGGTGGGGGAGATGATCTGGAAGAAACCACTCATTAGTTGATTGAGCAGTTATGGGAGAGTATAACACAGATAAGAACAAGGTTGGACCAGCAGGGTCCAGCACAGCCAGCAGTAGTAGGGCCTTCAGTTGTTGAGGAGGCAGGGCCGGTACCAGTTGTACCACCCCCACCACCACCAGGAGTGGAGGGACCTTTTGCGGCACCTGTGCCACTAGTACAACCAGTGAGGGCAGCCGAGGAACCAACCATGCAGATAGAGAGATTTTTGAGATTACAGCCACCTACTTATACAGGGGGACCCAATCCAAACACAGTTGAGCATTGGATCCATGAAATAGAAAGGGTTTTTGTGATTATGAGGTGTCTACCAAAGGATAGGGTAGTTCTGGCTACCTATCAGTTACGGGGTTTTGCGCAGGAATGGTGGAGGTTGAAGATGCAAACTACCTTTGCAGGTAGAGCAGAAGATGCCATTTTATGGTCGGAATTTCTGGAAACGTTTAATGATACGTTTTTCCCAGTGCAAGTTCAACAACCTAAAAGGGAACAATTTCGGACTTTGCAACAAGGGAATTCTTCTATTTTAGAATACCAGATGAGATTTATGGCACTTAGTAGGTATGCACCATATGTTGTAACAAATAATGCAATGATGGTTGAATATTTTATTCGTGGATTGAGAATAGAGTTGCAGAATGCGGTGATACCACTTATGTGCAAGACTGTGGAGGAAGTGGCACAGATTGCAGCTATTTTAGAGAGGTCAGTTCGGACTCGTCAGTCAGGGGAGACAGGTTTAGGTAGTTTTCGGCTACCGTAGCAGTCTTCGGGGATCAGTAAAGGAAAAGCACCGGCGGGGTCATCTTCCTCAGGTTTTAGAAAGTGGGGTTCAAAGTTGAAAGAAATATTTAGAGGACGAGGAGGAGGTCGCCAGCAGATGTTCCAGCAGGGACGTAGCTACAGGCCAGAGGTGGAAGAATCGCAGCAGAGTACAGCAAGGCAGCCAATAATTCCACCGGGTTACAGGTGCTACAATTATGATCAGCCGAGACATTTGATCTGTAATTGTCCTTATCCAAGAGAGTATGGGTATGGAAGAGGAGTACAGCAGCAGCAACAACAACAACAGCAGCCCCAACAGCCGCCAGCAGCACGAGGTGGAGGAGCACCACTAGAGGCCGGGTTATGGCTATCACCCGGGCACAGGCAGAGGCTTCTAATCTAATAGAAGGTATTTTGCCTATTTATGAATTTTTAGCAAGAGTTTTAATTGATCCAGGTGCTTCTCATTCTTTTATTTCTGAGGAATTTTTGGATAATATGGTGCACCCATTAGAAGAAAAGTTGTGTGAGTTAGTTGTAGAAGTTCCCTCGGGTGAGTTTATGTTCACTTCTTGCTATATCGATGAAGTTCCTATCGAGATTCAAGGGGATCAGTTGCCTGCTAGATTGTATGCTTTGTAGTTAAAAGATTATGATATCATTTTGGGTATGGATTGGTTGGAAGCCTATGGAGCAATGGTTGATTGCAGAAAAAAGAGGGTCAGGTTTTGTCACCCTAATGGAGCAGTATTTGAATTTCAAGGTATGTCGTTCTACACTAAATAGAGTCAAGTGCGGAAGCGTGAAATTATAAACTTGGAAGTGTTTTTTCCTTATAATTCTATCTCTAGTGATATGTTTTTCATTATCCTATGAACGTTCTGGTAGGTGCATGCATGAATTGAAAATGAAAGTTCACAACAAGGTGAAGGTAGAGGGTTCCATTGAGGAGGTGTATATTATAGAAGAAATATTAAATTTTTGTTCAATGTACTTTGAACTCGAGATACAAACTCGTCGTACTTAACCACCATGTAATGATGATGGGGGATACTCCGTTCAGTCTGACCGGCTCTCTATATTTAAGTATCCTGGATATGTGTATGGACGTTCTTTGAGTCAGATGCTAAATGATAGAGAATTGCACATCGCAGAGATTTATATTCTTTTAAATTGTATTGAGGTTGAATTTTATCTTGCGGTAAGTGCTCTGCTCACATTACGTTATGTCTATAACTTGTTATTTTTCATTCCATGTATAATGCTCTAATGTTCATAATACAAACAATTTGACTTAGAATTAATCCAAAGATGTCCATATCTCACTGACGTGGATGTTGAAAAAGAACGAGAGAAATCATTGGCTTCATGATTGAAATATCGTGTAAGCATGATTACTCTTACTTCTCGTGAGGTCAATGTCAATTTCTGACTAGTGTGCTCTCCATATGTAGGTTGAAAAAAGTTTCATTATTGATCAAAGAATTCGAGAGATAAGTTATGGGCTATCTAAAGTTGCACGTACATATCTAGCATTTATTATGAATGGATATAGATTTCACACTAAATAATATGGGTAGAATAAGTCAACAATGAACAGTGGGGTATGTGTGAAAGAAAGTACATATAATGAAAATGAATGTGATTATTATGGTATTATTGAGGAGATCATAGAATTGCAATATCTCGGAGATGACAACCATATATTATTGTTCAAGTGTCATTGGTTTGATCCTAATTCTGTTCGAAATGACACAACATATGGGATTGTCAATATCAAGCATAAGTCCAAATTGAATACTTATGATCCATTTATTTTGGCCGCACAAGCCCAGAAGGTCTATTATACAAAGTATCCATCGTCTAGAAATAAAAAAAGAAATGATTGGTGGGCAGTTTGCAAGGTTAAGACAAGGCTTTTCCCAGATTATGAGTTGGATTTGACTAAAATAGTGGAGTTGGATGTCAATGCCGAATTCTTTCAATCAGACTTAGATGATGATGTAGAGTTGCCTGCTTCTAGTGATGAATCTGTGGAGCCACTTTCTTTATCTGAAGAGAATGAAGTGGAAGAAGTCAATCCACAACAAAATGAAATATAGTTGGGGGACTCTGATGAGGAGGAATATACTAGTGATCAAAATGAATCTGATAATGAAGATGTCAATGATGAATTTGATATACTCCCAGCATCTAAAGATGAAATAGAGAATGTTTAATTCATGGTAGACAATTTTATTAGAAATTCTAATATTCTAAATCTTTCTATTGTTATTTATTAATATGCATGTATTGATTTACTCCTTGAAGATATGGTTTGAGGATGACGTGCGACTTCTTCTGGTGGGAGGGGAGAGGGTAGTGGGAGGAGATCTACTCCCTTTTCTGCAGCTCCACCATTCGTTATAGGTCGGGCTGCTTCCACGTCTGCACTACCAGATATAAACATTACTTATAAGAAGATATGTATTCTTTATATACATTGTTAATCTCATTTCTATATTTACAGGAGTGACGCCCTCTCCACCTCCACCACCGGCAGTAGGTATATATACTTTGATTTTTATGCATTGTGATATTTATTTTGTAATGATGACCAAACTGTCCCCATAATAAATATTTCCATTTATTTATATATTAATTTTGATGATTAACAAAATAACACTAATGGATTACTTGAGCCTTGAGAACAGGAAATAAAAGAAATATGAAAGTTCAAGACAATCTGGTAAGTCTCATCACACTTCTATCCAAGTCTTTGTATCGACTTCCTTGATAAGCAGAACGATTTCCTCTTTGACCGGAAAACTCAAAACAAATCGATATCGCATCGACTTCTTTGATAAGCAGAACGATTTCCTCTTTGACCGGAAAACTCAAAAGAAATCGATATCGCAACGACTCTTTAAGACATCGCAACGATTTCTTTAGAACTCGCAACGACTCTCTAGCCGTAACGATTTCTTTAGACCTCGTAACGATTTCTTTAGAACTCGCAACGACTCTCTAGCCGTAACGATTTCTTTAGACCTCGTAACGATTTCTTTAGAACTCGCAACGACTCTCTAGCCGTAACGATTTCTTTAGACCTCGTAACGATTTCTTTAGAACTCGCAACGACTCTCTAGCCGTAACGATTTCTTTAGACCTCGTAACGATTTCTTTAGAACTCGCAACGACCCTATAGTCATAACGATTTCTTTAGAGTTCATAACGATTTCTTTAGAGTTCATAACGATTTCTTTACTGTTCATAACGCCTTGCTTTGTGTAACGATTTCGTGTAACGATTTCCTTACAACTTGATAGTCATAACGATTTCGTGTAACGATTTCCTTACAACTTGATAGTCATAACGATTTCGTATAACGATTTCCTTACAACTTGATAGTCATAACGATTTTGTGTAACGATTTCCTTACAACTTGATAGTCATAACGATTTCGTATAACGATTTCCTTACAACTTGATAGTCATAACGATTTCGTGTAACGATTTCCTTACAACTTGATAGTCATAACGATTTCGTGCAACGATTTCCTTACAGTTCATAACGACTTGCTATAATTCATAACGATTTCATAAGTTATGAAGTCAGCAAGATTCTTTTTATCGAATTTCTTGATGCATCAGTATAATGCCTTTTAATAGCGTTGAAAAGTCAAAGTCATATCTTGTCCATTGACTACTATGCATTAAATGCTCTCTGATCGTATCTCCCATGCATGCAGACAATATCTTCCATTTCTATGCTACTCTGTCTACGTACTTTTTTAGACAGAAAGGAGCTTTGCTATATACTGCAATATCTGTTCCATCTCAACTAACAATAGACAGCAGTCTTAGCTGTCCTCTATTTATTGATGATATGCTTACAGATATCTGACAAGACTCATCTGGACAACGTTGGACACAAGATACAAAGTTCTATGACATCTCTTTGGCGTGTTCACAAGGATAAAAGACTGACGATCAGAAGCTTCCTTTGTGACCAGTCTAACGTACACAAGGATAAGAGACAACGGACACTTCAACGTTCGAATTTGAATCAGCAGTTTAAATAGAAGACTCAAGACGGAAAAGAACAGAGTGAAGTGAGCAACAACGCTTGATTTCAGAAGAAGAAAGAAATCCATCTCTTCGAGTCTTCAGAATATTGAAGAAGAGCGAAGCTACCACTCCAACCTTGTTCTAAGCTCTTAGCTCTCTGTGCTCAAAAAGAATTTTCTCATTTTGTGAGAGCTTGTGTAGTCCTTGGAGAGAAAAACCTTGTTAAATCTCTTTCTCTCTCGGGGGCTTAGAAGCTTCAGTGTGTAGCTGGTCAAGCTAGAGTCTGAAGCCTGTTTCCACACCCTTTTCTTATTAGGTTGTGTTCCCTTCTGGACGAAGGAAGACCTGGTGGTATCCAGGGTGGTTGTTATTCCCTTCAGGCTGAAGGAAGACCAGTTGAGGCTGGGTGTAAGGATCCTTAAGGGGGATTGTACCCTTGGTAGTGAAATCCTGAGATATTGCTCAGGGACTGGACGTAGGTCTCCTGTGGAGAGGAGTTCCGAACCAGGATAAAAATCCTTATGTCTTGTGGGTGTGTTTTTTGTGTGATTGTTGTCTTATTTGCTCTAACTCTAACCTTGTTGTTAAGTTGTGCAATCCTTTCAGTGAACAGATTGTAATTAGAGATCGAAGTTTTTATTAACCCATTCACCCCCCCCTCTGGGCTAGTTAGCTGGGCAACAAGTGGTATCAGAGCCCGTCTCTTCGACAAAGAAGAAGATCCAACGATCTGAAGAGCAAAGATCAATGGCAGCCCAAAGCAACTTCGAAGGTCAGTCAGTCAACAGGCCTCCCTTGTTCGATGGAGAAGATTACACATACTGGAAGACTAGAATGGAATATTTTCTACAAGGTCATGATTACACAATCTGGTCCATTGTAGAAGAAGGTGATCTTTTGGTCACAAATTCTAAGGCTCAGTGGACAGATGATGATAGGAAAAGAATATCCTTAAACTGCAAAGCCAAGAGCATATTATGCTGTGCCCTAAGCAAGAAAGAGTTCAATAGAGTCTCAGCCTGCAAATCCGCAATGGAGATGTGGGAAAAGCTCAGAATTACCTATGAAGGGACAGACAAGGTAAAGGAGACAAGAATAGATATTCTAGTAGCTCAATATGAAAGATTTCAGATGCAGACAGGTGAATCAATAACTCAGATGTTCAGCAGATTCACAGACATCACAAATGGATTAGCTGGTTTGGGAAAGGTTTATGATGTACCAGATATGGTTAGAAAAGTCCTCAGATCTTTACCATCTTCATGGACTCCGAAGGTAACAGCCATTGAAGAAGCCAATGATTTAAAATTAATGTCATTGGAAAAGCTAATAGGATCTCTCATGGCTCACGAGATAAACATGGAGAGATTAGGAGAATCCTCCAGCAGAAGGAAACAATCAAATGCTCTCAAAGCAAGTGAAGATAATTCAGAAGAATCCTTGGATAATAGTGAGAGTAGTAAAGACAGTGATGATGAAGAAGCCATGCTGTCTCGAAGACTTCAAAGGATTCTAGCAAAGAAAAAGAAATATCAGTCCGGAAGAAATTTTTTTAAGAAAAACAAAGACTTTAGAAAACCAGAAGTAAAGGATCAAAAGAAAGGAGAAGTGATCTGTTATGAATGCAAGAAGCCTGGACACATCAAGGCAGATTGTCCCATGATCAAAAAGAGTGATCACAAGAAGAAGGACAACTTCAGAAGATTTAAGAAGTACAAAAAGAAAGCAATGGCAGCTGCTTGGGAGAACAGCAGTGACTCAGACAGTGAGTCAAGCTCGAGCAGTGAAGGTGAAGAAGCCAACTTGGCTCTCATGGCCAACACCGAAGACAAGGTAACTTCTGACTCTTCTTTTGATTCATGCAATGATTCAGATTCTGATAATTTGGAAAATGCTTTTAATGAACTTTATGAAAAATACAAAGAAGTATGCAAATTACTTAAAACTAGTAAGAAAAATATAATCTGTTTAGAAAATACAAACTCAGACCTAAGAACAGAAAATGAAGAACTTGAAAAACAAATTACTGAACATAAAAGAAGAAATGAATTATTATGTGAAGATTTAAAAGAGAAAAATAAGAAAATAAATCATCTAGAAAAACAAGAAGACTTAGGTGAACTTAAAACAGAAATAGAAAGACTAAATAAAGAAAATGATAATCTATCAAGTACACTAGAAAAATTTACCAATGGTAAAAACTCTTTAATATTAAAAGGTGCTAGGAGATCGGGTAAAAAGAAAAATGGATTAGGATATACACCCCCAGACAATGAAGAAACCATAATATACCCTAAAACATATCCAACACCAAAATTTGTACCCGAACAAGATATAGCATACAAAGTTGATTTCAAATATATAGAAAAAGTAACTAAGTTATCCTGCTGCAGTCACTGCAACAAGTTAGGACATATTAAAATTACATGCCCAACAAGACATAAAAAATGGATATTAAAAGGTAAAGTTGATGATACTAACCAATCAGGACCCAAAAGAATTTGGGTACCTAAAGCTTGATGTTCTCATTTCAGGATAACCCTCGAGCATCCAAATGGTATTTGGATAGTGGGTGCTCAAGGCATATGTCAGGCAACAAGAAGATATTTATCGATCTCCAAGCTGAAGAAGGTACAGTCACATATGGAGACAATGAAAAAGGAGTTGTAATAGGAAGTGGATCCGTGAACATCAAAGGAAATCAGTAATTGAAGATGTTATGCTGGTCAAAGGGTTAAAGCACAATCTCATCAGCATCAGCCAGTTGTGTGACAAAGGCCATCAAATTCAGTTTCAAGAATCAAAATGCAGTATCTTAAAGGATGGTGCAGTCATATTTGAAGCCTACAGAGAAAGAAATTTGTATGTTCTATATCTCGAGGAACTCAAGGATCAAGATGTGTGTTTGGCAGCTAGTAAAGATCAATCAACTGAGTTATGGCACAGAAGATTGGGCCACTGCAGCTTGGATGGGTTGAACAAGCTAAGAAAGAGAAAACTAGTTGAAGGACTGCCAAAGGTAAATTTCAGATTGGATAGCATTTGCAGACCTTGTGCAAGAGGAAAGCACACCAAGAGCTCCTTCAAATCAAAGACCGTAGTAACCACCTCAAAGCCCTTAGAACTACTTCACATGGATTTATTTGGGCCAATGAGGACTACCAGTTTGGGAGGAAAGAATTTTGGATTTGTAATAGTTGATGATTATTCAAGATTCACTTGGGTATCCTTTTTAGAGCACAAAGATGACACATTTGAAAATTTTGTCAGCTTCAGTAAGAAAGTTCAGAAAGATCAGAAATTCTCAATTGTCTCTATTCGATCAGATCATGGTGGTGAGTTTCAGAATGAAAAGTTTACGAAATTCTGTGATGATCAAGGAATTGAGCACAACTTCTCAGCTCCAAGGACACCTCAACAGAATGGAATTGCTGAGAGGAAAAACAGAACTCTTTTGGATATGGCAAGAACCATGTTGTCAGAATATGATCTGCCAAGATATTTCTGGGCCGAAGCTATCAACACTGCATGTTATATCATAAATAGAGTGATGATCAGGCCAATTCTGAAAAAGACTGCTTATGAACTCTACAAAGAAAAGAAGCCAAAGATTAGCCATTTCAGAATATTTGGATGTCCTTGCTTCATCCATAACAATGGAAAAAGGGACATTGGTAAGTTGGATGCCAAATCAGATGAAGGCATCTTCATGGGGTACTCTTCTAAACCCAAAGATTATAGAGTTTTCAATAAACGTTCCTTATTGATTGAACAATCAGTACATGTTATTTTTGATGAATCTAACCCTTCCTTGAAAAAGGAAGAAATTAGTGACATTGATGATGCAGATGACTTGTCCGAAAAATTAAAAAATACTTCAATTAAGGACAAAGAGGATCCAACTCTGGAAGAACTGCAGCAAACAGAAATCCAACATGAAGATCTTCCAAAGGAATGGAGATATCAGAAAGATCACCCTCCTGAAAACATCATTGGTGATCCATCTGTAGGGGTAAGAACTAGAGGTAATGTAATTCCATGCGATTATTTAGCATTTGTTTCTCAAATAGAGCCTAAGACAGTCAATGAAGCTTTATCTGATGAATCTTGGATATTAGCCATGCAAGATGAACTAAATCAGTTCAAGAGAAACCAAGTATGGTCACTTGTTCCTAGACCATCCAATCATTCAGTTATTGGCACCAAGTGGGTGTTCAGAAATAAACTGGATGAGTCTGGAATAATCTTAAGGAACAAAGCCAGATTGGTGGCTCAAGGCTACTCCCAAGAGGAAGGCATAGATTTCGATGAAACTTATGCACCTGTAGCTAGACTTGAGGCCATTAGGATTTTACTTGCTTATGCATCTGCATTTGATTTAAAACTTTTTCAAATGGATGTCAAATCAGCCTTTTTAAATGGTTTCATCAAAGAGGAAGTTTATGTTGAACAACCTCCAGGTTTTGATGACACTGAATTTCCAAATCATGTATTTAAACTACATAAGGCTTTATATGGTTTAAAGCAAGCTCCCAGAGCCTGGTATGAAAGGCTCAGTACTTTCTTATTAAATCATGGCTTCACTAGAGGTAAAGTAGATAGTACATTATTTATAAAATCTAAGGTTAAACATATACTTCTTGTACAAATCTATGTAGATGATATTATTTTTGGATCTACTGATGAATCTCTTTGCAAGTACTTTGAAAAGCTTATGCAGGGAGAATTCGAAATGAGCTTGATGGGGGAGCTAAGCTACTTCCTTGGATTGCAAATCAAGCAAGGGAAGGATGGCACTCATATCTGTCAAGCAAAGTACACCAAAGAGCTGTTAAAGAAATTTGGATTTGAAGATGCAAAGCCATTATCAACTCCAATGAGCACATCAACCAGAATGGACAGTGATCAAAAAGGTAAAAAGGTAGATCAAAAGAATTATCGAGGTATGATAGGATCATTACTTTACTTAACTGCCAGTAGACCAGACATTTTATTCAGTGTATGCATGTGTGCTAGATATCAGGCAGACCCTAGAGAGTCTCACTTAATTTCTGTAAAAAGAATATTTAGATATTTAGCTAGAACTCATGACTTGGGTCTCTGGTATCCTAGATCTTGTGAGATAAATCTAATAGGATATTCAGATGCTGATTATGCTAGTTGCAAAGTAGATAGAAAGAGCACCAGTGGATGTTGTCAGTTTCTTGCAGGATGCTTAATATCATGGACATCCAAGAAACAAAATTCAGTAGCTCTATCAACAGCTGAGGCAGAATATGTTGCTGCTGGAAGTTGCTGTACACAACTTCTTTGGATAAAGCAACAACTTGAAGATTTTGGCATTCACATCAAATCAATTCCTCTATTGTGTGATAATACAAGTGCCATCAACCTCACCAAAAATCCAGTTCAACACTCAAGGACGAAGCACATTGAGGTAAGATACCATTTTATTCGAGACCATGTAGCTAGTGGTAATTTAGAAATTTCGTTTATAGATACAAATGGTCAATTGGCAGATATCTTCACAAAAGCCCTACCTGAAGAGAGATTTACATCTCTTAGAAGGGAACTAGGGATGTGCAATTTGTGAAAGAATTTCTGTGATTTTATTGACATATAAAATTTTCAGATTAAATGAAAGTTCTCTCTCCGTTAAAGTTAAGCAAAACTCAGTTATCTATATGCTTTGACCGCTTCTGTGTAGAAAGTTGTTTGACTTGTCAAACCTTTTTTGTCGCTTTCTATCTTTACCACCTTTGGCGCTCCTCCTTTCAATAAAGTAATATTATTTTATCCAAATCGCTCTGGGAACGACTCGTCTTCAACCTTTACCCTTTTTATCCTCTATATGTTCACCCAAAGCCGATGCCCTAACGATTTTGGGATCGACTCTCTGCAACTTTCGAAGCCTTCTTCTCTTCCCGCGAAGAATTCCTTCGAGAACTTCCGTCCCTTCCATCATCCTCCCTTCCAGAATCTTTTCTTCTCTGCACCCATGGCCGCTCCGTTAATCTCCGGAAGTGTTGGGGGCTACAGTGCTGAGTATTTATCCCCAAAGGAGCAAGAAAGATTTACGTTTGTGAAGACGAAGATTTGCGGAAATAAGGCAGTAGATGTTCAGAATCTTGAGAAGAGTGGCATGGCCAGGCTAGTTGATACTCTAAGAAGATTGCAGTGGATGGATGTGGTCACCTTCAGTGAGGTAAGCTACCCGGACTTGGTGAAAGCCTTCTACATTTGTCTGAAGTCAGAAGCAGATGGGTCCCTTGTTTCCTCTGTCAAGGGCATCCAAATCAGAATAACCCATGAGCTCTTGCGTGATCTGTTTGGAGTGAAGACCTCTGGATTTAGTGGCATTCACTCTGTGAATGATGAAGTCAAAGGTCTAGGGATTATCGGTCCAGGATTTAAGTTGAAGGATGGGAAGCTTGATATTAATCAGATGTCCGCATTCAATAGATTGCTTCACTTTATAGTTTGCCAAATCTTAGTACCTCGTAGTGCTACCTTTTCCTCATGCACTAGGGCAGATTCGGACATAATGTTCTGGGCAATCCAGAACAAAGAGATAAACCTGGCCGCAGTGATGATTGAGCGAATGATGGTTGCACATGCTCAGTTATGGGAAACAAAGAGCAAGTTGAATGTTTCCCTTCTGTATGCTCATCTACTGACCAAGGTTTTCAAGCACTTTGGAGTAGATTTGTCAGGAGCAGTAGCTGAAAAGATGGACCAGTCAATAAGGTCCAGAAATCTAAAGAAAAGCGGTTTTTCAGTGCAAGAAGGAGTTTGGTCAAAGTCCTCTGTGGCTGAAGGAGAAGCAGTTATTGAAGATATTCCAGAAGCAGCAGCAGAGCAAGCAGCAGCAGCAGAAGAAGAAGCAGTAGCAGCAGAGCAAGCAGCAGCAGTAGAAGAAGAAGCAGTAGCAGCAGAGCAAGCAGCAGCAGAACAAGAACCTGTAGAATCAGCTGCAGTAGAAGTACCAGTTGTGGAATGCCAATCCGAAGCTCAAGTGGAAGTAGGTGCAGCTGGGGTGGTAGACTCCTTGCCCACCACCTTAGTTGCCTCTATCTTAAAAGAAGTATTGGACTCCATTCCCTCCACCTTAGCCACTTCTAAAGAAGGTGGATGTGTTGAAGAAGAAGCTGTGGCACCTAGTCATTCAACAGTTCAGTCTGAACAAGTTGCTGATGTTGAGATGCAAGCAGGAACTCAACAAGATGTAGTCATGGAAGAAGCTCCTAGCCAAGGGGAGCAAAGTAGAGTAGAACCTGAAGTGTCTGAATCCGTGCCAGAAGGCCCCTTGGAAAAAGATGTTTTGGAAGAAGCTCCTGCTCAGGGGGAGCATTTAAGTATTGAAGTCCCTGCTCCCATTCAGGGGGAGCAAGCTGAGATTGAGAAGCCAGTGAATGAAGATATTCCTGAGAGTGTTTCACCTACTCAGGAAATCCCAGCTCCAGCCAAGGTTGATGTTAGTGAAGGCCCAAGTGCAAGCAATATAAATCTAGAGGAGCATGTCTCTCAGCAAGGTAAGCAGAAAAGAGTTGTTCACAGGAGGTCAAGGAAGGGCCATAGAAATGTGAAGTTGAAGCATGTTATGGCCTTGTTAAAAGCCCAAGGAGAGATCTTGGCATCTGTTCAGTCTAGCATTCAAGGCATTGTTACCAATCAAGCCTCAACTTCCTCGGACGTATCTTCAATAAGAAATGCAATGAGGTACTTCAATAAAGAATTGTCTGACATGAAGTCTATGCTGAGTGTTTTGTCTAAGTCCAGTGGGATGTCTCCGGGCAAACCAGCTGCTCCTCGGCCACCAGGGCCAGCAGGGCCATCTGCTCAAGGGTCAGGGCCATCAGGGCCATCTGTAATGAGGTCACCAGGACCAGTGGCAGCCTCAGGGTCTTCAGGACCCTCTTCAGCAGTCAGAGAGAGTCAGGCCAAAGGGAAAGAGCCAGTGTCCGTCTCCAAGGCCCCTGATACTTCATCTCTTGCCACTCCAACCCTCTCCACACCTTCATCTCCTTCTACAGCACCTCCTGCTCCACCAACCATAAAACATCCCTTCCATGGGACCCTCCTTCTCAGTTGCCTCTGGCGTTTTTCTGCAAATTTTTGAGGATCTTGAGATCAAGGCATGGGCTGTTGTCTCACAGCATGCCTCCTTGTTATCTCCTATGTATTATCTTTCTCCATCCTAATATAAATCTTTCTCTCTTCTTTGTCTCATAGCTTATCTTTTTGCTTAATGACAAAATGGGGAGACAACTAAAGTAAATCTGAAAAACATATTTCATTTTTTGTATGATGTTTAGTATATTTTGTCATCATCAAAAAGGGGGAGATTGATGACCAAACTGTCCCCATAATAAATATTTCCATTTATTTATATATTAATTTTGATGATTAACAAATAACACTAATGGATTACTTGAGCCTTGAGAACAGGAAATAAAAGAAATATGAAAGTTCAAGACAATCTGGTAAGTCTCATCACACTTCTATCCAAGTCTTTGTATCGACTTCCTTGATAAGCAGAACGATTTCCTCTTTGACCGGAAAACTCAAAACAAATCGATATCGCATCGACTTCTTTGATAAGCAGAACGATTTCCTCTTTGACCGGAAAACTCAAAACAAATCGATATCGCAACGACTCTTTAAGACATCGCAACGATTTCTTTAGAACTCGCAACGACTCTCTAGCCGTAACGATTTCTTTAGACCTCGTAACGATTTCTTTAGAACTCGCAACGACTCTCTAGCCGTAACGATTTCTTTAGACCTCGTAACGATTTCTTTAGAACTCGCAACGACCCTATAGTCATAACGATTTCTTTAGAGTTCATAATGATTTCTTTAGAGTTCATAACGATTTCTTTACTGTTCATAACGCCTTGCTTTGTGTAACGATTTCGTGTAACGATTTCCTTACAACTTGATAGTCATAACGATTTCGTGTAACGATTTCCTTACAACTTGATAGTCATAACGATTTCGTATAACGATTTCCTTACAACTTGATAGTCATAACGATTTCATGTAACGATTTCCTTACAACTTGTTAGTCATAACGATTTCGTATAACGATTTCCTTACAACTTGATAGTCATAACGATTTCGTGTAACGATTTCCTTACAACTTGATAGTCATAACGATTTCGTGCAACGATTTCCTTACAGTTCATAACGACTTGCTATAATTCATAACGATTTCATAAGTTATGAAGTCAGCAAGATTCTTTTTATCGAATTTCTTGATGCATCAGTATAATGCCTTTTAATAGCGTTGAAAAGTCAAAGTCATATCTTGTCCGTTGACTGCTATGCATTAAATGCTCTCTGATCGTATCTCCCATGCATGCAGACAATATCTTCCATTTCTATGCTACTCTGTCTACGTACTTTTTTAGACAGAAAGGAGCTTTGCTATATACTGCAATATCTGTTCCATCTCAACTAACAATAGACAGCAGTCTTAGCTGTCCTCTATTTATTGATGATATGCTTACAGATATCTGACAAGACTCATCTGGACAACGTTGGACACAAGATACAAAGTTCTATGACATCTCTTTGGCGTGTTCACAAGGATAAAAGACTGACGATCAGAAGCTTCCTTTGTGACCAGTCTAACGTACACAAGGATAAGAGACAACGGACACTTCAACGTTCGAATTTGAATCAGCAGTTTAAATAGAAGACTCAAGACGGAAAAGAACAGAGTGAAGTGAGCAACAACGCTTGATTTCAGAAGAAGAAAGAAATCTATCTCTTCGAGTCTTCAGAATATTGAAGAAGAGCGAAGCTACCACTCCAACCTTGTTCTAAGCTCTTAGCTCTCTGTGCTCAAAAAGAATTTTCTCATTTTGTGAGAGCTTGTGTAGTCCTTGGAGAGAAAAACCTTGTTAAATCTCTTTCTCTCTCAGGGGCTTAGAAGCTTCAGTGTGTAGCTGGTCAAGCTAGAGTCTGAAGCCTGTTTCCACACCCTTTTCTTATTAGGTTGTGTTCCCTTCTGGACGAAGGAAGACCTGGTGGTATCCAGGGTGGTTGTTATTCCCTTCAGGCTGAAGGAAGACCAGTTGAGGCTGGGTGTAAGGATCCTTAAGGGGGATTGTACCCTTGGTAGTGAAATCCTGAGATATTGCTCAGGGACTGGACGTAGGTCTCCTGTGGAGAGGAGTTCCGAACCAGGATAAAAATCCTTGTGTCTTGTGGGTGTGTTTTTTGTGTGATTGTTGTCTTATTTGCTCTAACTCTAACCTTGTTGTTAAGTTGTGCAATCCTTTCAGTGAACAGATTGTAATTAGAGATCGAAGTTTTTATTAACCCATTCACCCCCCCCTCTGGGCTAGTTAGCTGGGCAACATGTAACATCGTGGATTTTCGGATTGTAGTTTAATCATTTTGGTGGCCAATGTGCGGCCAATGGTTGGCATATGGTGTCTTCTGCAGGTTGTTTGGACATTGTGGGCCGGAAATCCGGGCCCAAACTGCCCACTGGTTCACTGTCTGTGAACGAGACAAAGGTGCATGTCGCGCCCTTAACACGACAGTTCTGGGTGTCGAGTTCACATTGCCGCTTCTTTGGGGTTGTTTGGCTGCATGCCCGCCGTGTGGCATGTGCAAGGCAGCCGGTTGGCGTCAGTGATGAGAAGGCGACGGCCTATACCGTCGCGTTCTTATCGCGACAATCAAGACCGTCGCATTCTTAACTGTTTAGAGTTAAGAAGCTTAGGTCGGCCAAAGAGAGCTGAGGAAGCTTTGCTCGGCCAGGAGGAGTTTCTGTTGCGTGTTTAGAGTGATTTTGGTGCTTAGAGCTTTGTTCAGCATGCTCTCGACGCGGGGACGTTGCACGGAGCGTGGGAGACGCCGATCTATGGTTGCTTTCCGCGTATCTCGCGTAGGTAGGGAGATTCTGCTCCGTTTCTTGTTATGAATGGCATGTTCACCATGTTTGATCCATGAAGCATATAGTAGATGCTAGATGGCATGCTAGTGTAACTATTAAACTGTTTTTTTTTATTAAAATTCCAATGGGTCAGCGACTAGGAGAGTGCACCTCCTCCCAGAGGGATGAGATGTTCTCACTCCACTAGGCGATCCACCAAAAGAAGAATTTTATTTCAGAAATAAAGAAAGGATGGAGTACACCCAAAGACATGAAGAACCACCACCAAAATTACATTCGAACCTCTCCAAACCAAAATAGAAGAAAAATAAAACCCTTCTATTGTCTCTGCCTAAAACTAGGTAACCCAGCTTTATCAACTAACATAGCTCCCCTTGAAGCGACAGGAAGATTACCAATGTTGAGATATACCGTGTTAATTTCTTGAGAACAAGCATGAGAAGCCAGGGAATCAGCAACCTGATTCCCCTCACGATATGTATGCAAGATCTTAGGATTGAGAATTTGCATCATGTTACAAATTCCTCGCCACCAAGGAAAGACCGCTCAGTATGGAATCTGTCCACAAGAAATGGCCCTCACAAGGAGAGCTGAATCTGAATACAAGACAGATATGTTAAGATGACGTTCCAAAGCCAATCTCAACCCATCGTGAATTGCTCTGGTCTCAGCCATAATACTGCTCCCTGTGCCATAGTAGAAAGCAAAGCCACAAACGAAATCACCATGATTGTCCCTGATGCATCCACCGCCACCACATTTACCTAGGTTACCTTTAGAAGCTCCATCTACATTAAGGCTATAATTGACCATCAGAGGATGCCACTTAACAATAATTGGAGCTTTGATGTTGACTTCAGCTCTTATGTTAAAGGTGTTGAGGATATCAGCTTGTCCCATAGAGATGGAACGGTTAAACTTGACTATTTCCATAACCTTGTTGACATTAAACATAATAGAACACTTGATGTGATCCACAGACTGTATATTTCCCTCCATGTGGGTAGTGCACCTGAACTTCCAAATTTCCCATAGCATAAGAATAGAAGTAACCAATCTAGTAAAGTGTAAAGCAGAATTCATATTGGAATTAGATAAAATACTCCAGCATCTAGTGGTAACATGATCGCTCCAATTGATCTTATTATTCAAAAGAGGTGCAATCCACCTCCAAAGCTCATTGGCAATATCACTGGAAATGAACAGGTGGTCCATCGTTTCTTGCTCATGAATCATGCAACACACATACTTAGACACCAAGGGAATACCACAATCGACAATTTTGGAATCAACCTGAACCGCCCTATGCATTAGTTTCCAAGCAAACATGGCAGGATGAGGGGGGATGGCATGATGCCATAATTTCATCTAGGTACCTCTACTGACACCTGAAAGGGAGGCCATAGAATATGCAGATTTAACAGTAAAAACTCCTTTATCATTCGTAGCCCAAATAAACTTATCAGACTTGTCAGTTAAGAGAGCCTGAACATGTTGACGAGAAACACCCATACAACTCTAAACACAGTTATTATCATCCATGGTCATATCCTTAACTGAGATATTAGGCCACTGCTAGTCATTGGAAACCATGTTTCTGAATTCATGCATGATGGTATTTTCCCCAATCCAAACATCTTTGAAAAAATCAATAGTAGACCCATCACCCCCAAGCCACCTGGTATTCTCCAGAACTACTTCCTTGGCTTGAGCAAAAATTTTCTTTGAAACACCTAGAGGAAATGGGTTAGAAATATCTCTAAGATGATGGTGATTGATAAACCTCTGCTTAGAATAAGCGAACCATAAAGAGTCACCATGGATGATATTCCAAAGCTGCTTAGCCGCCATAGCGACCTATAAAGTGTCCAAGTTGCGAAAGTTAAGACCACCTTCCACATAAGGCTTTTGCAAAATAGCCCACGCCACCCAATGTCGCCTGTGATTACCGTCAGCCCCTGCCAAAAAAAATTGGCACAAAGACGGTTCACTTGTTTGCAAATTGTTATAGGAATGGAAATGGAGCTGGCCAAATAAATGGGGAGACTCAAGAGGACCGATCTAATGAGAACAGCACGGCCAGCTTGGGACAGAGTTTTAGCTCTCCAACCAGCGAGCTTGTAAGTATATCAACCAAGAATTTGAAATCTTGGACCTTCAGCCTGCCAGGTTTCAACGGAATACCCAAATATCTCATACTACCATGGTGATGCCTGTAGACACCCGATTCTGACTTATAAGTTGAACCACATTTCTTGTTATCTTAGTAAGCCCCTAGTTGGTCACTCACCTTGAGCCCATCATTAGCCTTGCTTTAAGCCCATTAACAGCCCAATTCCCATGAAAATCTTATCCATTATCTTTTAAAGTGTCCATGAGCCCTAATGATCATTATCCTCCTATGTAATTGGCCAATAATTCAAGGATAATCGATTCCCTTTGACGCGACGTATTGTAGTGCCACGTTACCCTGTCGTGACCCCTTTGGCCGCCGTGACAGCCCATGCATATCCATGCACGTGGCCGCAGAGTCGTGACAACTAAGGCCGTCGCGATAATGCTTGTCGCGCCCCTACGATGCGTCGCGACTTCAGCCACGGCAACAGCCTCTGCAACCACCTCCTCATTATCCTCCCATGGCCTTTATCTCTATCCTTTTGAACCTCCCAACCCCCATGGCCACGGTTTGGGGCTAAGGGTCTCCTTAGGAGTCTCCCTAGGACTCTACCCATGAGTTTTAATGAGATTTATCCTCTCATATGGGTATTATCACTTAATAATGGGATTTTCTCTCTCTAAGTCTATAAAAGCAAGGCCCTCTTTTCATGAACGAGGGAGACCCCATTTTTACCCCGAAGGGCTGCCGAAATTTTCTCTGATCTGGACTTAGCCTCGCAGCTCTCTCATTTCCTCTCATTCCCTCACATTCCCAACTCAAAATCTTGCTCATTTCACATCCATGGAGTGTGGCACGTGAGGAGGACAACCCCCACTTCTTCCTGAAGCCTTTGTACGAGCTTTGGATGCCAACACACACCAAGGAGTTGCCCACATGGGGCTCTTTCTTTCCTCCCTCCCTTTTCCTCTCTTTTCTTCATGCATTTTATTTCATTTCTAGATAGGTTGCATCCCTTCCCATTCCCACATTTTTCATACACCCTAGGGGTATAAAAAAACCACCCCCAGGTTCGTTCCCACCATGCTCTCTCTTTTCTTTTCATTTTTGAATGGATACAACACTTAACTTGTTCTAATAGGGTTTTTATTGTTTTCTCTTTGTTTTGGCAGGCACCCAAGCAATATTCCACAAGGAGCTCTTGTCCTCTAGCCGGCTGGAGGACGGGAAGAAGGTCCCATCCATCATCTCCCGCACAGAAGAGAACGCGACGGAGGAGGACGATGCAACAAGGAGATGCGTCCTCCACGGGCGACGCGTTATCAGTATCGTCGTGACAGGTAATCCTACCGCGATACCAGGTCCACTTCTGTTCTCTATCCCTTTCCTAGAATAGTTAGCCCACATCTTCGTCGTTTATTAGGCAACTATCTAGGTGGCAATCACATTCCTCTTTCCATACTATTAGATTTAATACTTGCTTGTGTATTGGGGGGGGGCACAATCCCCGTGATTACACCTTTTGGCGATCACGGTGGGACCTTCAGTGCTACCCTCGTGGATTGAGTCGACTTGCTTGCCATGTTTCCTTCCTTAGTTATCTTCTTAGAGCCCTATTAGTATTTTGTTGTTTTGTTTTCTACGTTTTTGACTCTCTGTTAGTGTTGCAGCGTATCGCGGGGACGCGATACGATCGCATCGTCCAAGGAGGACGCGATAATAGGTCAGTATATTTCTTCTTCTATCTTCCTTATCCTACTTCTATGAGTTCATGTATGCCTGTTCTATGCTTCTCTGCCATGTATTTTTGTGTTTGTGAATGCTAGAGTCCTGCTAGGGTTCGGGTTTTCCTTTTCTTTCCGTTGTAAATTTTCGGGCTCTGTCGCGGCGTATTGTGAGGACGCGACAATGTCGCACCGTGGATGAGCATCGCATCTATAGGTACGCTTTGTTTGTTATTTCTTTCATCCATGTATCGATTTCTGGGTGATTCATGATCTCTGCAAGATTAATCTGGTGATTATATGCTCATATCATCTGCTAGGTTAGTCTGTTTGCTTTGCATTTGTGACTGACTGTTGTTCTCGGGGTTCTGTTCATATCGCGGCAGGCCGCCCTGTCGCGATAGTGTTGTGGTGTACCCTTCCGCCGCTCTGCCCGAGACCTTGTTGGTCATCCTGTTTGGTCATTAGCTACTTTGCATACACGTTGGGCACTTAGGCCCGTGCATATGCTATTAATCCCATTGTTTAGGTTCTCCCCCTCGGTTGAGTGAGCCCTCTCACTTACGAGCACTCGTAGGTTGACTCGGGCCGCCTTCTGAGGACCTCTGTAAGTACTCGTGATCGTACGCATGTTGCGGTTCACCAGGCCGGTTGTACCCGTCGCACCCATAGTTTGAGCCACCCCTCGCATGTGAGTGTATCCCATCCCTAGTCACACCGGAGGACTCGAGTCCACACCTATCAGGGTCCCACTTGGCTGAGTGATATCCCATTAATCAATTCATTTAAAAGTCAAGTGCAAATTTTAAAATTTAGACGTTAATCATGACAACTTGAGTGCTTTGGTTCATCCCTTCTCCTCTCAGTCCTTCTTGTTGTGCTAGAGTCTAGGTGTTGTCTGTGTCTTGGTATCACCCCCTAATTGTAACGGAGGTGCATGCGTCATTGTCTAGGAAGATTGAGTCCATCCCCTCCAATCTTTGTATCTTATCATAATCCTTTGTTCGACATGTGTAACGACCTTCTTCATACCGGTATGATTATACCAATCCCCATCGGTAAAAAGGGCGTCATCACAGTGGGACATGTACCCAACACTGGTCAATAGGTTGATATGTACCTGGATAGCAATAGAGTACAGCGGAATAAAATAAACAACTCAACTCTTAACCCATCACCAACACACATTCCACAATCTAAATAGCGAAATGGAAAGACAATGTCCACATTAATACAAAATAAAGAGAACTACAATGTCCAAATATTGTTCATACAATAATCCTTTTTGTGCAAAAGAAAAGTACAACTGGTAACAGCTCCACAAATAGTCTTCTAAAAGATGATCCTCGCCACGCTTCCTTCTAGTGCTCGATACCTGTCAACCTATACGCCGAAGCAAGAGTGAGTCCAAAGACTCAGCAAGCAACACTACCCATAACATACACGTATAAGTCATAGGGGTTTTACATGCACATTTACAAGTTTTCAACCTATCATGACAGTTTTACAAGTTATACATGGATCATGCTTTCAGATTTTGTAGGAATAAAATTTACCTATCACATGCTCTCTATTCAATTTACTTATGAAATTGTCTTTAAAGAGCCAAGACATGAGAGCTACTAACATGAACATTGTGCACACATGAAAGGAAACACAACTAGCATGGATCTTACATGTTTTTAAACAAATACATGGACATTTCTACATGCTTTAGGTTGCTGATTTCACATGATTCAATGGCTATAAATCTACACATGAGAGCTACAACGTTGCTTAAAACATATCATGTGAACAAACAATCATGCTATCTTGTACCCGTTTTCCCCAATTATCCCTAACATGGATCCTAGACATCTTTGCACATAATAACATGATGATAATAACATAAATTCACTGATTTCACATGATTTCAGATTTGTCTCACATGGGTTTCAATAACATATTCTCGCATTTTCGGTTTCACATGATTGCACACTTACTCATTCACATTGTTCGTTTTTACACATTTGACATGTACACATGTTTACACTTACACAATTTACTCATTTCCACATCATTTTCTCTTCCACTTTCACTTATCACATATCACGTCGATTGCACTTACCACGTGCATCTTGGGCACTTACCACATGCCATGTTCACATAATTCACACTTTATTCATTTCTCATTACTTAAACGATTTGCCATGACACATAGTCCTAACCACCAGTAGAGGACACTAACAAATATCTCATAGCTCGTGCTCATTCCTTAGCACAGCTCTCAACACAACTCATAACACAACACATGACACAACTCATACACATACTCGCCACCTAGGCAATACAGCGGTGAATCTTGGTAACTGCGCAGACCGGGAGAAGCCCTCTCCACCCTATCCAGTGGTACTTGTCCACCTCCGGGGTTTTCCCAATGCCTTTGGGACAAACTTATATCACATGGAGCCTTCTATAGGGACTTTTCTATATACGGCTCCCGATGCCTCTAGGGTAGCAGTGTCACATAGGCACAACTTTTACACTTTACTCATACCGAGTTTTAACATATGTTTTACACATAACACTCACATCTCCTTCGTTTTCTCATGCACAATGTGTCTTTGTTTTTCTCCTAATCATGCTACTATAGATTTCAGGAGTTTAACACAGTAAATTCACCAATCAAGTTGGTTTTAGACAATAACTAATCACATTACGATAATACACGTAGATTATCACATTTCACATGAAAATACATAACGTTTTATTTACTGATCCAAACGACCTGAAATTTTAACCACATGCTGTTTTCGGGTTCAAGATCATACACTTAAATTTTTAGATTTTTCTGAGCTAAATAGAATTTACAGAAAATAAAACACATATTTAGCATGCTATTAGTAACTTAAGTTAACGTGGGGTTTAACACGTCTTGTAATTTAGCCACTTGCTGTTTAAACATAAGCTACTAACATATGCAGGAATTTAGGATACAAAATTACCCTAATTCATACATCTATGGATTGAACCCTACAAACCATTCTTGCATGCTTCTATTTTTACCGAACCGAGCTTATTTACAAATTGCACAAGCATGGATAAGTTACCAAAATTTGCAAACACAAATGCTGACCCACTGATCTTCATGATTAGAATAAAACCAAGGCATTCATACTAATTCAAATCATGAACAAGAATTTGCAACATTATCTGTAAGTCATGCTCACAAGTTTAAAAGATACCATTATCCCACATTCACCATCACACCACATTCATCCACACATCACAACTAACGATATACATAGAGTATAAGGTTTACCATATATCCTCATCACGGAAAACATACCGAAATTAATGCATAAGGAGGACAGAACAGCTCAATGTTCTGTCCAGAGGAACTAGGCGGCGGTCTCTGGCCGCTGACTCAGGGTCAGCGGCATGGTCGATGGACACCAAGCTCATCACAGGCGTCCAGGGACCTTGCCGTCGAATCAGGTCTGTGCAGAAACACAGACCCGAGCTCTGAAACTTGGGTGAATGGGAGGGTCTAGGACTCGAGGAAAAATCCATAAAAATAGCAAAACCTACCTAGACTCATACGGGGACACCATAGATAGGTCACTTGTCTTTCACAAATTCCTCCAAGGGATCTAGGGCTCGGTGAAGACCTCCTTGGGCAGTCCCAAGAAGTTGCAGGATGGCCTCCAAGATCACCTTCCTCCGGGTTCTTGGATGAGCTCCACAGCAAGGGGGCAATGGGGAGGCCTTCTCCTTTGCTCCAGCTTCCTTCTTGTCGCAGTAGATGGCCGGATCAACCTCCAGGGGGTCGGATTTGTGGGTGCTAAAAGGGGTTTTTCTCACAGACTTTCTCTAGGGTTTTCTTTCTCTATTTCTCCTCTTGCAAGGGTGAAGGGAAAGAGTGGGGAGAGCCATTTCGGGTTCAGACTTAAGGGAGTCTCTCTCCCACTCACTAGGGTGATAGGACACCCTTCAGAGCCGTTGGGGGACATCCCCCAATGGTTGGCTTGCCTTGTTTCAGAAGCTTGCAGCTCTGCTGCGCATGCAGGCCAGAGAGATTGACGTCCATATCGTTGGACGCCGGAGTTAGTGTTGGCGTCCATGTCTGGACGCTGACACTGGATCAACGGCCTAGGCTTGACGCCAAGGTGCCTTCGGCCAGAACCCTAAATTATGCAGAAAACCACGCATACCAAGCTTATATACATGCAATATGTATACGGTATTATATCCATACTATCACCATGCAATACATACCTTATTTATATTTAATATAAACACATTGACGCTGATTGGCCCTTCGGCCAGAACTTAAAACATGCAGAAACTATGCTTACTCTATATATATATACATACAATGTATAAGGTGTAACATGTATATTACCATACCAGGCAATCAATATCATTCATACCTAGGCATACACAAGCATACATAAATACACTAAGATAGATGTACGTAGATATCTACCTATGCGTACATGATGTTGTACATAAGTGTGACTCAACACCCGGCAAAGTAAATGACAAGAATTATGAGGGCTTCGCAAATCATTAGGAGGTGATATGAATTATGTTAGCTAGGAATAATCTATTCGATAAAATAGTCCTTGCACACACACACTTGATTTGACATATATATAGTATACACACACGGGTGTAGCATACTTATGTACATTATGCTTGGAATAGATGGATACAACCTGCGCACCGGTAATTAGATTAACTTACACAACTTTACCTAACATTGCTTAAGTACTATATGCATAGGATTCCTTAATATGTACTATATGCATAATTTAGCCAATTGACTATTCTCACCTAAATATCATAAAAATACATGCATGTTATTCTTGAGGAGTATAGAATTTCAATATAAACCACTAATTACACCTACCATGCTTGAACTCTTTATGCATATGCAATGTACGAAGTACAATATACACATTAGCTAAACCATGCAAATGAGCAACGCTTACAACTAATCATACACATGCATACACAAATACACCAAGGTGTTATGCATGTAGAATTAGGTATGCAATTGTCACACGCACAAGATAACATACATACGTACATACACATATGTACTTCATACACTCCCATACAAAATTCCATGAAATAGGTAGTATAGGATATTCTTCAATATTTAGATAGCACACGCATAGTATTATTCAAGTATCATAAGTCAGAGATTCTTGGTATTCATAATACACCTCTAATTAGCTAATTGTTCACTTCCACATTAATCATCATATACACCTATGTATACATATATAGATATTCACACATGCTCATGTTCAAAAGAAGGATAAAACTTATAGTAGGCACAATGAACTACGCATGCTAAGCACACAACAACCGAACACCCAACACACCATTCCTATACATACATATATATAAAGAGAATAAAATTCGGGGTCTCACAACATGGACCAATTCCAGGTCCTTGCCGACGATGTCCTGCCCATTGGGCTCCTCGAGGATGTGGCCCAACCTTCTGCGGCCATTCTCTCAGGGCATATCCAACCACCTCTTGTCATTGGGAGTCGGTCCCGCCCCCCTTCTCCTCCAGGGGCAGACGACCCCCACTCTCAGTTCAATCAGCTTCTCTAGCATCTGACTCCAAACCAAGTCTGTGAATTTCTGGCCGCTGCCAAAGGCAAGCAACCCCTGTCTCCACCTGCTCACAATTCAGCCCAGCCTGCGGTTTCCTCAGCCCATATTGCTTCAGCACCACACATATCTTCCTCAGGGGCAGATCCTACACCCCTCCGTCCTCGGGCCATCCAATTTTCAGAACCGAGCTACCTTCCAGCACGAGAGGTCTGGCCCAGATCCCCTCCAACCTCAACATACTATGCAGCCGAACCTGCTCCCCTGCCCCGTGAGAGGTCTCATTCTTTTGAGCAACCTCGCTCCCTTGTTCCTATCCACCATGTCGCGACCCCCTCTGATTTTCTTACGGAGTGGGCAATTATGAAGAAGGAGCTCCATGACCTTAGGAGACAAATAGATCCTCAGAAGGTAGCTGACATCTCCCTTCCATTCTTCCAGTATCTCCGGGTTCCACCCTAGTCAAAGCTCCCTGTTTATCGACGATACTCTGGGGTAGGGGACCCTTATGTTCACTTGAAGGATTTTGTATATGAGTCTGCGTCGTACAAGTATGACCGTCACCTCATGGCATACTTGTTCAGAAAATCCTTAGATGGTCCGGCCCTCGCATGGTTTTATTCCTTACCCCCTGAGGAAGCCGAAGACTTCCAAATTGTCCAAGAAAGGTTCCTACAGCAGTTCCAAGATTGAGTTGGACCTGAATATTCTTTTGTTGATCTGGTGGCCGAAAAGATGAAATCTGATGAAGAGTTCTCAGCCTATGCCGATCGGTGGCGCTCACTGGCTGCCAAGGTCCGTTGCCCCATGCCAGAGGAGGAGAAGGTCAAGTTGTTAATCTCCAATGCCACTCCGACTTATCGAGCCATCTTAGCCATGAACGACATTACTACCATGCACCAACTATATAGCCAAGCCCGTTTCATCCAAACCCAACTCAAGGACTCGCCAATCCACTCCATCTTTGAGACTCCTAAGTCCCGTTACCCTAAGAAGCCTCAGGGTCCATTACCGAAGAGATCCAAACTAATGAACAAGTGGGTGCGGTGAATAATCCCCAAGGCCCAACAGGTAGGTCCCCCTACACTCAGCAGCCCCAGCAACCGTTGAACACCAATAGGCAGCCACCTCCTCAGGGCCAAAATACTCAGCAAGACCAGCGCCAATACAACCAAGTCCCTCCACCCCAAAATGGCTATGCCCCCAGAAAACCCAACGGACCCAAGAGAGCCTAATATCCTCCTCTGCCTGAGACCTTGGCCGACGTCTTTGCAGCCCTCATGTCCTTAAATGCCCTTAGACTCCCTCCTGAGAAGCTGAATTGGAATATGGCAGCGGACCAGTCGAAGTACTGTGTGTACCATCGCCATCCGGGCCACAATGTGTCGGACTGCTTCCAATTCCGGGACATCATATATGATCTCCATGAGCAGAATCAGATCGACTGGGCAGAGATGAAGAGGTTGATCCAAACATTAAGGGACCAGCAGGGTCAGAGACAGCAACAACAATAGCAGAGGTGACAGCAGCCACAACAACAACAACAACAACAATTCCAGCCTTTCCAACAACAATACCAGCAACAGCAACAGCCGCAACATCCGGCCAATGACCTCGGCATAATCCGCAATCTTATGCCACAACACCCGCCTGCTCTGAATCCCCAACTTGCTCCACCACCTCCTCCACCCGCGCAAGTTAACCCAGTCATCCACCACCCACCACCAGAAGCTCCATGGGCCTTCGATGATGAACACGAAGTGGGCCAGCTTTTGGTCATTTCCCATATCACACCCACTACCACCACACCTACATCCACTGTACCTGCCTCCTCCACACCCACCATTGCCACAATAACCTCCCCATCTTACAACTCCCCCGTCATATCACCCATTATCCCTTCGCCCAGCAACATCCCTCTCTCCCCTACGCCAGCACCATTATTAGCCAACCCCTCCATCCTTGATACCTCTCCTTCTCCACTCCACCATAACCTCGCTTTGCGGAGCGAGTGGATGTTTCACCGGATGTACCCCAATGCATCCATGTCTATGCCAGGCCAACCGGCACAGCAGTCCAACGCTCAACAGCAGCAAGACATGGAAGAGATAGATCTTGTTCCGGGGACTCAGTACGATATTCTGAAGCATTTGGATCAAACTTCCACCAAAATCTCCATCCTTGAGTTAATCAAGAGGCCACAGACTCACCAAGATGCCCTAAGGACCTTCTTGCAAAGGGTCATGGTAAGTGAGGACATGAACCCTGATAATCTACCTTCTGTGCTCTCTATTGTGAATAGGGGACCCACAATTACTTTCTCTGATGGCGAGTTAGCCTCCCCTGAAGCCAGAAAGATGCCCTTGTGCGTGACACTCACGATAAATAAAGTGGCCATTGATGCAGCATTGGTAGATACAGGAGCTTCCATCAATGTATGTCCACTGAGCACCTTAAGGGCCTGCAACATTTCAGAGCGCCAATTACAGCCTACCCCTACCACCATAACCGCCTACGACAATTCACAGAGGGCCTGCCATGGGGTTATCTCTTTGCAAGCAGAATTGGGCCCACTCGTCATGTCTGTAGAATTCTATGTGTTGAATATCGATCCTACCAATAAGGCCATCCTAGGGCGCCCGTGGATCGAAGCACTAGGGGCAGTACCGTCTACAGCCCATCAATGTTTGAAGTTCCCGTTCCAAGGGCGTATAGTCAAGGTCAAAAGTGCAACGACTACTCACACTGTTGAGGCTATAGAGAAGATCATGACATCAGTCTGGCCATCCAATAGGCCAGTTATTTCAATGCTTGATATAAACTACCCCTGGGCGTATACTTTCTCTTCCCATCGTCCAATTGTGTCTCCATCAGTGATAGCCATTAGAAAGGATGCATCAGCAAATACCAAAGGCTGGGATATCATGTTTAGGATTGGCTATCAGACAGGAAAAGGTTTGGGAGCCCATCTCCAAGGAAGAACTAAGGCAGTTGCTAGCACAAAGAAGTTCACAAAACACGGCCTAGGATACATAGAATGGGCTGCATTCTCATCTTCTTCACAATTGGACTGTGGCCCTCTTACCTGGACGTTATATGACCACTTTGTCAGAGGACCTATACAACCTGGGTATAATACCATAGTGGAAGAGGCACCGAGGTTAGCATATCAAGCCCTGGAAGCTCAGCGACCCAGCAAGAAGAAGAAGGTGCAGACAGAAACAGGAGAACCAGATCTTGAAGATCTAATTTCGGCAGTCAGTCTATTGTTCAATGAGGATAGCAACATCTCATCCCCAGAAGCCGAGATAGAGGGGCCGGAATTAGAGGATCTCATCTCAGCAGTCAACCACTTGTTTAGTGAGGATGATATTTCGCAGTCTCAGGCAGCAACACCATCAACACCAACAGCCACCACCAAGCGACAATTGCTTGGATTTGGTGAAGAAATTGAGAACATGAATCCAATTGATTTGACAGAGGAGCTCTGGCCAGGGTTTTCCCGGCCTCCCAACCATTTCGTTTCATCCATTCTTGTCCATAATTTTGATTTTATTCCCTTGTCTCCCCGACTTATTCTCCAACTCTCCCCTGACGCTATTAAAGCATTCACCTGCCCTTCACCTCTCTTCACTATCTTCCTCAATGGCTCGGTTCTGTCTCTTTCTCGACGCCCCCTGATGTAATGTAGTTCTTTTCCTAAAAAAAAAAAAAAACAAAAAAAATGTGTGTGTTTCTCTCCTTTCCAATCCCCCTTCTTCGGACGGAGATCCCCGTCCTCCCTTCCCCCCTTCTTCGGATGGCGATCCCCATCCTCCCTTCTCCTTCCAAGCATCGATTCCACTCCCATCCTAACTCATGACGGTGATCCCCGTTGTTCACCTCTGGTGGCCTTCTACCCTCAAGCTCCCTTGCTCTCGACGGAGATCCCCGTCACCCTCGCACTCCTCTCTGCTTTGACGGCGATCCCCGTCACCCCCCCCCGCACTCCTCTCTGCTTCGACGGCAATCCCCGTCACCTTCGCACTCCTCTCTGCTTCGACGGCGATCCCCATCACACCCGCGTTCCTCCTTCCTGTTGACGGCATTCCCCGTCACTCCCTTTTTCTCCTTGGCGGCGATCCCCGCCCTACTCCTCCTTCTGCTCAAACTGCATTTTTTCCGTCCGCTGACCGCCATGGTCACTCTAGACGATTTGGGTGTGGGGCCTTCTGTTCCCCTGCACCCCAGCTTAGCTGCGGGCACCCTGAGCTCGGGTGGCCCACCTCTTCTTCCAGATCCATTGGAGGGTTCCTGCGGCCCCACCGCATCTCTCTCTTCCCATTTCAATAAACCTCTAGACATTCCTCCAGAGCCTTCTGTAAATATTAGGCCTAGTTTAGATTCAAGGGTAGAAGCTAGCAAGTCCCCGTCCCCGTCTAGGAAGAAGAAGGGTAGTGGCATACCCCATAGGTATTTGCTAGATCTGGTGCAAAGGTGTGGCGCTCTTCTAGCTGTTGAAGAGTTTTTCCAAGAAGCAGTGGTTCTGAACATGGAAGCTCAGCACGAAGAAGAAGGGCTAGACGACGGATTTGGAGTATATGAGATCTTAGCTAAGGATGACCCTGCAGACGAAGGAGATTGTGAGATAGAGGATGCTGCCGAGATGTATGCAAGTGGCATGAGGAGATTCGATGAACCCACCTCGGCAGTAGATGAACCCACCAAGGAAGTAAATGTGGGAACAAAAGAAGACCCCAGGCTCTTGACTATAGCTTCCAGTCTCCCTCCTGAGGAAGAAGTGGTACTTATAGAGATGCTAAGGGAGTTCAAGGATTCCTTTGCCTGGTCTTATGATGACATGCCTGGCATTGACCCTGAGTTGGTGGAACATAGGTTGATCTTGAAGCCAGGGGCAGTTACTGTTAAACAAAAATTGAGAAGGTTCCTCCCCCACATTGCGTTGAAGATGAAAGAGGAGATCGATAAACTGCACAAAGCCAAGTTCATCCGTATAGTCCTCTATCTGTTGTGGGTGGCGAACATAGTCCCGGTCATGAAGAAAGATAAAAGAGTGCGAATTTGCATAGATTTCCAGGATTTGAACAAGGCATGTCCAAAAGATGATTTCCTGTTACCTCACTTGGATGTCTTGATTGACAATACCGCTGGGTATGAAACTCTATCATTTATGGATAGGTACTCAGGTTATAATCAGATTTGTCTAGCCCCGGAGGACCAAGAGAAAACCTCCTTCACCACCCCTTGGGGAACTTATTGCTATGTGGTCATGCTGTTTGGACTAAAGAATGCTGGTGCCACTTATTAGAGGGCAATGCTAGCTATCTTCCATGATATGATTCATATTGATGTCGAGGTTTACGTGGATGATATTGTGGTGAAGTCTAGAACCCGAAGAGAACACTCCTCCGTGCTTGCCAAGGTGTTTTGTCGCGCACAAGAATATCAGTTGAAGATGAATCCGAAGAAGTGCATGTTTGGCATTTCTTCTGGCAAATTTCTAGGGTTTATAGTCAGCAAACGGGGGATTCAAATAGACACGCACAAGGCCAAAGCAATCAATGAGATGCCTCATCCTAAGAATATATCTGAACTTCGAGGTTTAATCGGTTGGCTATAGTTCATAAGGAAATTTATATCTCAGCACTCCCAAAGATGTCGCCCCTTCTATGAACTGCTAAAAGGAGGAGCCAAGTTCGAATGGAACGCTAAGTGCCAAGAGGCCTTTGATGAGCTCAAGAGTTGTCTCATGAATCCGCCCATGCTGTAGGCACCTGTCCCGGGGAAACCTCTGATCCTATATATGTCGACCATTGAGGACTCACTAGGAGTTGTCCTTGCACAACATGACGAGTCTGGCAAAGAAAGGGCAGTCTACTACCTATCTAGGCTCTTCAATCCTTCCGAGCTCAAGCTCACCACAATGGAGAAAACATGTGCGGCGCTAGTATGGGTGGTGCAGAAATTGAAGCACTACTTTCTATCCCATAAAATGAGTTTGATTTCTAGAATTGACCACATTAGGTATCTCCTAGAGAAGCCAGTCCTCGCCGACAGATTGACGCATTGGCAAAGCTTCCTATCTCAGTTCGATATCACCTTTATAGTTTAGAAGGCTATAAAAGGGTACGCCATTGCTGAGCACCTTGCTCACCTTCCTATTCCTCACAGTGATACGGTTCAAGAGGATTTTCTCGATGAAAACCTATCACTTATCTCTCGCGATCCCTTCTGGTCGCTCCACTTCGATGGAGCTCTCAATTCTAGGGGACGGGGCATAGGAGCTGTCTTGCTCACCCCAGAAGGGATCACCATTACTCTAGCCTACCAACTATAGTTCCATGCCACCAACAATATCTCCGAGTATGAGGCTCTCCTTGCTGGTCTTAAGCTTGCTTATTTGTTAGACCCGCGTCATCTCAAGATCATAGGAGACTCTCAACTCGTTTTTCGGCAAGTCCTTTCTACCTACCGCACTCGTGACCCTAAACTCAAGCCTTATCAAGATCTGGTCACATTCCTAGCCAAGCAGTTCCATCAGCTCATCTACATTCACACTTCGCGCTCTCAGAATATCCTGGCTGATGCTTTGGCATCGTTGGCCTCATCTCTCTCCTTCCCTCTCAGTCGTAGTGCTGAGACAATTACTGTTCAGATATTAGAGGCTCCCTCCACTCGAGACCCTTGATTCATTAACCTCAGGAGCTCTTTAGTTTTGAAGGCAGAGAGAAAAGAAGCAAAGGAGTTGATGCTTGTGGAACTAGGAGAAATGATGGCGGAAGAGAGGCCATGGTACCATGAGATCGAGCAATATTGCAAGGATGGTACCTTCCCAGAAGAAGTTGAAGCTGAAGATAGGCGAGCCATCCGTAGAGCAGCATTAAGATATAACATCGTCGGTGAAGTACTGTACAGGCGCGCTATAAATGGAATGCTCCTCCGGTGTTTGTCCGACGAAGAAACATGGAAGGTAGTGGAAGGATCTCATTCCAGTGAGTGCGGTGGGCATGTGAATAGCCAAATGTTGGCTAAGAAGATTCTTAGGCAGGGCTATTATTGGCCAACCCTAGAAGAAGACTGTGCCATCTACGTTCGTAGGTGCGTCAAATGCCAGATCCATGCTGATAAGATCCATGATCCATCTTCCTCCTTGCATCCACTATCTTTCCCGTGACCTTTCTCCATGTGGGCCTTTGATATCATCGGGCCTCTTGGTGATCCTAATGCTCAAGTAAAACAAAAATCTTTCATTCTCACTGCCACTGAGTACTTCACCAAGTGGGCCGAGGTAGAAGCATTTTCAGAAATCAAAGGGTCAACCGTGTGTAGATTCATCATGAGGAACATCATCGCGCGGTTCGGAGTGCCAAGCAGCCTCGTCACCGACAATGGACCCCAGTTCACATCTCAAGAGCTTCAGGACTTATGTAAGAAATTCAACATTGTTTTGCATCATTCGTCTCCGTATTATCCACAGGGCAACGGACAAGCCGAGGCCACGAATAAAACACTCTTGAAAATTTTAAAGAAAACTTGTGAGTCTAATAAATTTGCTGATTGGCCAGAGAAATTAGTCGAGGCTCTGTGGGCCTACCGCACCTCCGTCCGCATGCCCACTCGGCAAACTCCTTTTTCACTTACCTATGGGATGGAGGCGGTATGTCCACACGAGATCCTCATTCCTTCACTAAGAGTTCAGTTGGACAGAGAACTCAATCCCGATGAACGTCAAGAGGCGTTGCTTTCACAACTAGAACTCTTCGATGAACGGCGTCTGGCCGCGGCCGATCATGTGCTGTCATATCAAAATAGACTCTCAAGATCATTTCAAAAGAAAGTAATTGAGCGCAAATTCCAAGAAGGAGACATGGTTTTGAAGCGAATCTTCATAAAACCTGGAGGTCCAAGGTCCAAATTGCAGGTAAACTGGGAAGGGTCGTACGTCGTTAAGGAGGTGTACCCTGGGAACGCGTATAGGCTACTTAATGCCGATGGTGAGGAGCTCTCTCACCCGTGGAATGGGTTATACCTTAAGAGATTCTACCCTTAATAAACAATTTTCAATAACGACGCCAATTTGCAGAAGAATGACGGCAGCCATGTGTCTCACTCTCCTTCGTTGTGTTAAATAATTCTTATGTCCAGCCGCACACACAACACAGCAACCTAAGGTTAATTCCCCTTCGGCCATTATGTTCTTGCCTAGCCCTAGTGTAGGGGGGATCGAAGGTCATTTCATTCATTACTCGGACAAAGTCTCGGGGTAAAAGGGTGCTGACTTGCATGATAAACAAAGGTACAAACCATGTGTATGAAATCTCAAATAGAGACGGTCAAAAAGAAGGTTGAATAATGAAGTGGTGATGCAAGAAAAGAAAATGAATAAAAGTAGGGGCATGTCAAAGAGTGGCAGTATAGTTCCCCGCAGGACGCCTTTGAGCCTAGTCGTACGCATGCCTCAGTCTAAAAGCAAAGGCCATAAAGTCTCTGGACAACAGACGGATTCCACATGGGATGTACCCTTGCAAGTTACACGAGCCAGTGTCTCGATGCCCCAAGGCCAAGTCTTACCTCATTCCAAGTCTTCCTATTCCCACTCATGACCGGAAAGCCCATGCACCCGGTCTATGTTGGAACATTAATGGCTAAGGGCAAGCAGCCTTGGGGTGTAGCCAAATAAAACAACCAAAAAGGGCACGCTGCACTTGGAAGATATTCGGCAAATGTAAGATGGGAGTGGGACCCATGGCTCATCCCTCAAATGCAAGAGGTGGCGTTATAGAAAATCCAAAACCCAAAAAAAAATCAGAAAATCCCAAAACCCAAAAAAATCAGAAATCTCAAACCCAAAAAAATCAGAAAATCCAAAACCGAAAAAAAAATCAGAAAATCTCATAATCCAAAAAAATCAGAAAATCCCAAAACCCCAAAAAAATCAGAAAATCCCAAAATTCCAAAAATCTCAAAATCCAAAAAATCAGAAAATCCCAAAACCCAAAAAAATCAAAAAATCCAAAATCCAAAAAAAAAAATCAAAAAATCTCAAAATCCAAAAAAAAAAATCAGTATGTACATATCGCTTTCTTTTAGCATGCATTGTTTATTTTTCTTTTCGTCTATTTAATAAAGCTCTGCCCCTTGACAATTATGAAGTCAAAATCATTCCTACTTTATGCAAGGGGCTGAGCCAAAGAGCAGATCTAACATGTTTTGCTAAGTGTACAGGGACAAGAGATTGAAGAACGATACAAACGTTGTACTCAGTTCATTTTCCACTCTCTTTCTTACTCTCTCGTTTGGATCTCATCTCACCCATGTCAATCACATTCAAATACAATCACAAACACTGACATGAAATGTAAAAAAAAATCCACTAGTAAGAGCAATATGTACAAAGATAAGGGGGAGATGGCTAACAAGCTCCTCACTCTCCACCACCACTCTCCCCAGATCCCTCACGCCTGTCGGGTGGTGGTGGCATCTCACCACCACCCCCACCACTCCTGGCACTCACCTCCTCTGCCAAGCACCTCTCCTCCTCCTCATTCCTCCGACGGCCAGAGGAGTCTACTAGATACTGCCTCACAGAGGTGCCCGTCGCCCAGCTAGCACCGCTTGCACCGCTCCAGCTCCTGCTTCGAGACTGGCCGATCGTCGTAATCATCTCCTGTAGACTCCGAGCTAGAGTCTGCTGCGTGTGCAAGTCGAAGCGAAGTCGTGTCAACTCCGCCTGATCCACAGCCGGTCCCTGCGTACGCAAACTCGCTAGCTCTGCAGTCATCTCGATCGTCTGGGAGCGTAGCTGATCTCTCTCTGCTACTACACTGTCCCTCTCGCTCTCCAGCTCGGCTGCTCGGTCAGTGGCGGTTCTCAGCTCGTCCACCTGCAGAAAGTCAATTCAAGGTCAGTGTGAATAAAATCTCAATTTTAAAATCACTGGCACACTTACCCACTGTACTAATGATGCCTCTGCCTCCTCAGCTCTCCGCACTGCACCAGCCAGTCGGTCTGCTAGATCCGATTGGGAATCCTCTGTTGCTCTAGAAGAGGAGGCACCTCCCTGTGTCCTCCTCACTCGGTCTAGCTCTCTCCGCTGCACATTTAACATATGTTAGTTTTTTTTAAATCAGCTATGAAATTGGTACAGTGCCGAAGTCTGAGTAGGTACTTACCAGATGCTCCGCCTCCTTCTACGCCGCCTCGTGATCCTGCATCACCGAGAAGAGCAAGGCCCAAAGTGATGCAGTCTCGCCAGCCAGGTCCACCTGCAATTCATTTCCAAATCATCAGCTTAATTCCATAAAGATAATTCTGCAGAGTTGTGGTTTAGGGGTTTTACCTGGCGTCTGGCACTCTTATACACCTTTCCTCCGTACTTCAGGGCGTATGCCTGAAGGTATGCGTCATCCGAGGTCACGCTGGACTTGACTGCCTTGCCCCGGCGCTCCCAGTTGTAGATCTATTCCTTCGCCCGCTCGCACCAATCGGTTGTGTCGTGGAGTCCCCAGAAGCTCCGACCCGGTCTGCGGAACCGGTCTCGGGCAGGGAACTCCACCACACTCTGCCGAAGTCCGAGGGAGCGCTGGCACAGGAACAGATGCAGAGGTAGCACAAGGTTGAGTGCATGCACCCACACCGACCTATTGAAGTAGGGGCGGGCCTGCACCAACCAAGGCTGTCCCTCGTTGCTCTCCTCCAAGTACGGCTGCCACACCACCTGCACACCAAAGCACAATTAGTCACCAAGCAGCTATATCAAGCATTAATCTATGGGAGAAAGGTTAGAACACTTACATCCAAATGTGGGTAGCAGTCAATGGCCTCCTGGAGGTGTGCTAGCTGGTCGCCGAGGGTACGTGTGTCCCAGCGCAAATCCCACCAGTGTGCAATGGGCACGAGGCCCGGCCGTGCGAGGATCCCTCTCCCTAGGCCTGGGAAGTGGAGATAAGTCCAGACCTGCAAAACAAGAAGCCAATTAGATCATAGTTCAAAGCAAAATGCATTCAAGTTCAATGGTTAAGGAGAGAGAAGTGTACCTGGAGAAAAGGGACAAAGCCGCTCGTGGACGCCTGCCGCTCGGATGCACCTAGGTTGTCGAACTGATGCGCCAGGAACGCTGCTCCCCAGGCATAGCTCTCCACCTCGGTCAGGTCCTCCAGAAGAGGTAGAAAGCGGCAATGGACTGCGTTGCCCCTCGTGGCAAACAAAAGTCTACCAAGGAAGAGGATGAGGAAGCAACGCAAGTCCAAGTCCGCCTCTGCCCCCGGCTCGCTCGCTAGCTCCTCCCGGCTAACTCGGACCAATCTCTGAAAATACTCATCCGCTATCTCCCCTGCTCCTTTCCCCACATTGTACAGCCCTAAGCTCTCCTGGAGTGCTACCCTGGGAACTAGAGAGGACCTTTGCCCTACAGGTAATCCTAGGAGTCGGTCAGCTAGATCTCGATAGCAAGGATAGGTAAACTCGCGCACAAACCTCCCATACACCCTAAGCTCTGTGATTCGGCTCACATCATCAAGGATGGGGATCATATGACCCCATGGGAATACGAAGGCAGTTGCCTCTGTATCCCACCTGCTCCGCAGAGCCTAAGTGAGCGCGGAATCCGCCTGCATCCTCTCCATCCTCAGCACCTCCCCAAATCCCATCCCCTCAAGTCTCTCTCTCTGGAAAGAAGGGAAGGCTAGGTAGACGTCTAGGACCAATATCCAAGCCACCCGGGCCCTCATTTCACCCTGCATGCAAGTTAATCAAAAAATAGTCAGGATTTAATCCACTCAGTTCTAGTCGTGACCTCCTTGTAGGCCACAACCATGTCACGACGGCGCGGTGCGTCGCGACCAGGTCGTGTCGCCCCCTTGAGTCGCGATCAGGCCGCGACGGCTGTCACCGACGCGACAAGGTCGCGCCCCCTTGGTCCGTCGCGACTACTGGTGTTGCGACGGATCGGGCTATCGCGTTCTCAGGAACGAACTGGCCGGAGCCTCCCTTGTCCGATCCCTTTCCCCTTGGGCGTCACGCCCTACACACACCCTCTGGGGGCCTCCTCTCCCTTTCCCATTCATTCATACAAAGTTTTTAGGGTCGGATTACCTACCGATTTCATCGCTTTCTCGCGCTCCTTCCTTGCCTTCTCCACATCGATGGCGGGACCTTCCGTTTCTTCCTCCACCTCCATCTCCATGTCCGGGTCTACTTCTTCCACTGGGGGCGCCTCCACGCGGCGCCGAGAGCTCCTCCTCTCCACGTGCCTCTTCCCCCAAGAAGATCCCGCACTGGCATCACCTCCTCCGTCCATGGGATTGATGAGTGATTGGGTTCGAATTTGAGGGAAAGAGTGAGTCCAGAAGGGCAAGGAGAAAGGGAATCCAAAGGGGGAATTCAAAGGCCTCTCTCAGATGGTTTGAAAGCACAAGAAGGGGGGAAGAAAGGCACCTTGCATTTTTAAACATTCGGTTCAAGACGCGACGTATCGGGCCGTCGCATTCACGTCACATCTCCATGGGTGGCCGCGACCATGTCGTGACTCACCGCCACGACGCGACGCTAACGCGACTGCCATGATTGTCGCGTTACAAACAGAGCCATGCACAAACAGGACAAAGTTCATGTTTATTCATCCAAACTATTCAATACATGTTCTAAATCATCCCTACATTCAAATAAATGCAATTTCCTGCCCTAAACTACCATCTGACATCCTCACTACATCAATCCACCCATCTTCAAGCCTCCACTGTAGCTAGTAGGATCTTCCTCAATGCCTCGAGATATTCTTTGATCACATCTTCAGCTTCCTCTACTCCCGCTTGGATGAGGCTCATAGCACATCCTTCCCAGTGGACTATGGCGCTTCGCACATCCCTCTCGTCCTGATCATCATCCATCTTCCTCTTCTGAATGTCCGGGAAGTGAGAAAGTGGTGGAACCATCGTGCGAGCCGCCCCACACTGCAGGTAGCAACGATCCGGGTTGTAGTGGACTAAGGCTTCATTGCCCAGAAGACGGAGTGCCAGTCCGAGGCGTTGTGGTACATGGATCATCTTGTTGTGCAAGAAGCGCGGACGTATATCGAACCCCGCCACAGTCAGATTCTTCAAGTAATCCTGCCAGGCCTTCAATCCTTTCACTTGGGTTGTCTTGCACCAGGCCTGCGTGGTCATGTAGAATGGTCCGCCCACGAAAGCTAGAGGATGATGGAGCATTGTCTTGCACTCAGTAGATAAATTGTCCATTGCCCAGAATTGTATGTGCATGCCCATCCAAAGCTCGAGGGCGATGACAGAGCCATAGAAGGGGCCTCCGGTGACTGCAGAAGAAAGTCCAGCATATAGAAAGCCAAGAACCGCCTGTCCAAAGCTCATACCTTCCGAGATGGAGTCGATTATGCTTAGAATGGCGAAGGAGATGGCGCCATCTTCAGTAGGGAATAAGTTTGTAGACGCGAGATTTGGCTAATCTCCCGCGAGGCTCTTTTGGCCCATTAAGCCTCATTTGACCATTTGTTGACTTGCCTCGGATGCCATGTAGATGGCAGCATTGAGTGCCGCCGACTACTGGTTGACAGCATAGGCCCTGGACGTTAACCCATATTGGCGTCCACATCTCTGGACGTCTGCATGAGGTTGGCGGCAGGATCGCTGGACGTCAACCGGGTTTACCTAGTCTGTGTAACTACCCCGAGAATCTAGCCCACTTGCGCCATTCTCTCGCCCATACAGCGCATGGGGCCGTTCCCAACGGGCAAATGGGCCACCTTGGCACCCCTTTGACCCAGTAAAAATCCTATTTGGCCTCTCTCCATTGGTTGGAGATTTTATACTTGGATTGCCAAGTGTACAAGTGTGTTTCTTCACACTTGAGCATCCAAGGCTGCTGAGTGTAGACACCCGGTTCCGACTAATGGGTTTAACCACATTTCATGTTACCCGAGTCAGCCCCTAATTGGTCACTCATCTTGAGCCCATAATTAGCCTTGATTGAGCCCATTAACAATTTAAAATTGCCTTGAAATCTCGCCCATTATTATTTTCGAGAGTCCGTATGCAATTATAACTCATATCTTTTATATAAATGGCTGATAAATGCAAAATAATTCGATTTCCTAGTCGCGACATATCGTAGCGCCGTGACTCTAGTTACGACGACCCTGGACGCCGCGACAGCCCATGCATGATATCCATGCACGTGGGCTTACTGTCGTCTCTAGTCGCGACCCCACGATACGCCGCGACAAGCCCGAGCACACCAGATTCCGCAACAACCTCCTATTTATCCTCCTATAGATCCAGCTTTATCCCTAGGAAATATCTCAACCCCTTGGGGCGAGATTTCAGCCCTAGGGACTCTCGTGAGGACCCCTTGGACTCTCCCTTGCAATTTTAAAAGGCCATTATCTCCCATTTCGAATTTGGAGCATTTTGAAGAGATAATATCACCCATTTCTCTCTCATGGCTCTATAAAAGAGAGGCCCCTTCTCAAGGACGGGAGAGCCTCATTGTTACCCCGAAGGGCTGCCAAAATTTCCTTTGACAAATACTTAGCCTTGCAGCCACCCTTTTCTTCCATTTCCCTCACAATCCCTCTCCACGAAAGCAATCCATTCCATCATCTATGGAGTACGGGACGTGAGAAGGGCGACTTCAGCATTCTCCTGAAGCTTTTGGACGATCCTTCGAGCTGCAGCCACGCCAAGGAGTCGCCCTAATGGGGCTCACTCTCTCCCTTTCCCTTTCTCCTTCTTTTGCATGCATTTTTCATGTTATTCTTAAATAGAACACATTCAGCACACACCCACGTTTTCCTATACCCAAAGGGGTTTAAAAAACCTCCCAGTTTCGTTCCCTCCATGTTCCCATCCTTTCTTTATATTTTAGAATAGATACTATGTTTAACGTGTTCTAATAGGGCTTCCTTTTGTTTGTTTTCTTTTGTGGCAGGCATCCAAGCGACATCCACAAGGAGCTCTTGCCTTCCGGCCGGGTGGAAGACGAGAAGAAGGTCCACACTCCAACAACTCCCGTAAAAAGAGAATGCGGCGGCGGAGGACGACGTGACAAGAAACACGAATGGGATCAACGTCGCGTTATCAGCACTGTCGCGACCGCTAAGGCCGCCGTGACACCAGGTCCGCCCCCTTTCTCTCCCCTCTTCCTAGTTAAGTTAGCCATCTTCATCTTCTATTTATAAGGCAGCTTGCTAGGTGGCGATCACATTCCATGTTCACACACCACTAGATTTTGTACTTGTTCGTGTCGAGGGGGGGCGTCAATCCCCGTGATTACACCTTTTGGCGAACACGGTGGGACCTTCACTGCCACCCTCGTGGATTTTTGACTTCTTGCTTGCCATGTTTTCTTTGTTTCTCACTTTAGTGCCCTGTTAGTCTCTTGTTCTTTGTTCCCTGTATTTTTCATGTTCTATTCTTGTTGCGACCTATCGCGGCGACGTGATCAGGTCACGTCGTTTATCGAGGACGCTTTATCAGGTCAGCGTCCTCTTCCTTCTATCTGCCTTGTCTTGTTTCTATCAGATCATGTATCCTTGTGATATCTCTTTGTATCATATGTTGTCGCGTTTCTGAATGTTAAAATCCTGCTAGGGACTAGATTTTCCTTTTATTTTTACTTGTAAGTTTTCGGTTCTAGTCGCGGCGTTTCGCGAGGACGCGACAAGGTCGCGTCGTGGAGGGGCGCCGCGTTATCAGGTATGCTTTGTATGTTACTGTTTTGACTCATGAATCGGTTTCTGTGTGCTTCTTGGCCCATGTGGTATTAATTCGATGTTTTTGTGTCTGTTCTCATTTGATAGGGTAGTCTGTTTGAGTTAGTTGAAGACCTCTTGGTGTTTCGGGCCTCTGTTCCTATCGCGGCAGGTCGCCCTGTCCCGATAAGGTCGCGGTGTACACGGCCGCCACGACGCTACCCGAGGGCCATTTAGTCATCCTGTTTGGTTCTCATCTATCACCTGTGCATGCATTTCGGGTGTTTAGGCCCATTGCATACGCTATTGAATCCCATTTATTTAGGTTCCCCCTTAGATGAGTGAGTCCTCTCACCTACGAGCACTCGTAAGCTGACTCAGGCCCACCTTCCGAGGACCTCCGTAAGACCCCGTGACCGTACGCACGTTGCAGTTCGCCAGGCTGGTTGTACCAGTTGCACCCCTTAGTTTAAGCCACCCCTTTGCGTGTGTGTATACCATTCCTTAGCTTCACCGGAGGACTTGAGTCCATACCCATTAAGGTCCACTTGATCGAGTGACATCCTCTTAATTAATTCATTTAAAGGTCAAGTTTAAACCTTAACAAATTTGCGCTTTAAACATGACAACTTGAGTGTTCATCCCTCTTCCTCTCGGTCTTTCTTGCTGTGATTGAGTCTAGGTATTGTCTGTATCACCCCCTATTAGTCTTGGGGGGGTGTATGCGTCATTGTTTAGGGAGATCGAGTACATCCCCTTCTTTCTTTGTATCTTATCATAATCCCCTCTTCGACATGGACCAATTTCGGGTCCTTACCGACGATGCTCTTCCTCTCGGGTTGCTCGAGGAGGTGGCCCAACCCTCTATGGCCATGCTCCCGGGGCATATCCAGCCTCCCTCCGTCACTAGGATTCGATCCCGTCCTGCCTCTCCTGCTAGGCCTTCAATCCTTTCACTTGGGCTGTCTTGCACTAGGCCTGCGTGGTCATGTAGAGTGGCCCGCCCACGAAAGCTAGAGGATGATGGAGCATTGTCTTGCACTCAGTAGATAAATTGTCCATTGCCCAGAATTGTATGTGCATGCCCATCCAAAGCTCGAGGGCGATGACAGAGCCGTAGAAGGGGCCTCCGGTGACTGCAGAAGAAAGTCCAGCATATAAAAAGCCAAGAACCGCCTGTCCAATGCTCATACCTTCCGAGATGGAGTCGATTATGCTTAGAATGGCAAAGGAGATGGCGCCATCTTCAGCAGGGAATAAGTTTGTAGACGCGAGATTTGGCCCATCTCTCGCAAGGCTCTTTTGGCCCATTAAGCCTCGTTTGACCATTTGTTGACTTGCATCGGATGCCATGTAGACGGCAGCATCGAGTGCCGCCGACTACTGGTTGACGGCATAGGCCCTGGATGTTAACCCATATTGGCGTCCACATCTCTAGACGTCTGCATGAGGTTGGCGGCAGGATCACTGGACGTCAACCGAGTTTACCTGGTCTGTGCAACTACCCCGAGAATCTAGCCCACTTGCGCCATTCTCTCGCCCATGCAGCGCATGGGGCCATTCCCAACGGGCAAATGGGCCACCTTGGCACCCCTTTGACCCAGTAAAAATCCTATTTGGCCTCTCCCCATTGGTTAGAGCTTTTATACTTGGATTGCCAGGTGTACAAGTGTGTTTCTTCACACTTGAGCATCCATAGCTGCTGAGTGTAGACACCCGGTTCTGACTAATGGGTTGAACCACATTTCATGTTACCCTAGTCAGCCCCTAATTGGTCACTCATCTTGAGCCCATCAATAGCCTTGATTGAGCCCATTAACAATTTAAAATTGCCTTGAAATCCCGCCCATTATTATTTTGGAGAGTCCATATGCAATTATAACTCATATCTTTTATATAACTGGCTGATAAATGCAAAATAATTCGATTTCCTAGTCGTGATATATCGTAGCACCGCGACTCTAGTCACGACGGCCCTGGACGCCGCGACAGCCCGTGCATGATATCCATGCACGTGGGCTCACTGTCGTCTCTAGTCGCGACCCCATGATACACCGCGACAACGCCCGAGCGCACCAGATTCTGCAACAACCTCCTATTTGTCCTCCTATAGATCCAGCTTTATCCCTAGGAAATATCTCAACCACATGGGGCGAGATTTCGGCCCTAGGAACTCTCGTGAGCACCCCTTGGACTCTCCCTTGAAATTTTAAAAGGCCATTATCTCCCATTTCGAATTTGGACCATTTTGAAGAGATAATATCACCCATTTCTCTCTCATGGCTCTATAAAAGAGAGGCCCCTTCTCAAGGACGGGAGAGCCTCATTGTTACCCCGAAGGGCTGCCAAAATTTCCTTTGACAAATACTTAGCCTTGTAGCCACCCTTTTCTTCCATTTCCCTCACAATCCCTCTCCACGAAAGCAATCCATTCCATCATCTATGGAGTACGGGACGTGAGAAGGGCGACTTCAGCATTCTCCTGAAGCTTTTGGACGATCCTTCGAGCTGCAGCCACGCCAAGGAGTCGCCCTAATGGGGCTCACTCTCTCCCTTTCCCTTTCTCCTTCTTTTGCATGCATTTTTCATGTTATTCTTAAATAGAACACATTCAGCACACACCCACGTTTTCCTATACCCAAAGGGGTTTAAAAAACCTCCCAGTTTCGTTCCCTCCATGTTCCCATCCTTTCTTTATATTTTAGAATAGATACTATGTTTAACGTGTTCTAATAGGGCTTCCTTTTGTTTGTTTTCTTTTGTGGCAGGCATCCAAGTGACATCCACGAGGAGCTCTTGCCTTCCGGCCGGGTGGAAGACGAGAAGAAGGTCCACACTCCAACAACTCCCGCACAAAGAGAACGCGGCGGCAGAGGATGACGTGTCAAGAAACGCGACTGGGATCAGCGTCGTGTTATCAGCACTGTCGCGACCGCTAAGGCCGCCGTGACACCAGGTCCGCCCCCTTTCTCTCCCCTCTTCCTAGTTAAGTTATCCATCTTCATCTTCTATTTATAAGGCAGCTTACTAGGTGGCGATCACATTCCATGTTCACACACCACTAGATTTGGTACTTGTTCATGTCGAGGGGGGGCGTCAATCCCCGTGATTACACCTTTTGGCGATCACGGTGGGACCTTCACTGCCACCCTCGTGGATTTTTGACTGCTTGCTTGCCATGTTTTCTTTGTTTCTCACTTTAGTGCCCTGTTAGTCTCTTGTTCTTTGTTCCCTGTATTTTTTGTGTTCTGTTCTTGTCGCGACCTATCGCGGCGACGTGATCAGGTCGCGTCGTTTGTCGAGGACGCTTTATCAGGTCAGCGTCCTCTTCCTTCTATCTTCCTTGTCTTGTTTCTATCAGATCATGTATCCTTGTGATATCTCTTTGTATCATATGTTGTCGTGTTTCTGAATGTTAAAATCCTGCTAGGGACCGGATTTTCCTTTTTTTTTCTTGTAAGTTTTCGGTTCTAGTCGCGGCGTTTCGCGAGGACGCGACAAGGTCGCGTCATGGAGGGGCGTCGCGTTATCAGGTATGCTTTGTATGTTACTGTTTTCACTCATGAATCGGTTTCTGTGTGCTTCTTGGTCCATGTGGTATTGATTCGATGTTTTCGTGTCTGTTCTCATTTGATAGGGTAGTTTGTTTGAGTTAGTTGAAGACCTCTTGGTGTTTCGGGCCTCTGTTCCTATCGCGGCAGGTCGCCCTGTCGCGATAAGGTTGCGGTGTACACGGCCGCCGCGACGCTGCTCGAGGGCCATTTGGTCATCCTGTTTGGTTCTCATCTATCACCTGTGCATGCATTTCGGGCGTTTAGGCCCATTGCATATGCTATTGAAGCCCATTTATTTAGGTTCCCCCTTGGATGAGTGAGTCTCACCTACGAGCACTCGTAGGCTGACTCAGGCCCACCTTCCGAGGACCTCCGTAAGACCCCGTGACCGTACGCACGTTGCGGTTTGCCGGGCTGGTTGTACCAGTTGCACCCCTTAGTTTAAGCCACCCCTTTGCGTGTGAGTATACCATTCCTTAGCTTCACCGGAGGACTTGAGTCCATACCCATTAAGGTCCACTTGACCGAGTGACATCCTCTTAATTAATTCATTTAAAGGTCAAGTTTAAACCTTAACAAATTTGTGCTTTAAACATGACAACTTGAGTGTTCATCCCTCCTCCTCTCGATCTTTCTTGTTGTGATTGAGTCTAGGTATTGTCTGTATCACCCCCTATTAGTCTTGGGGGGGGTGTATGCGTCATTGTTTAGGGAGATCGAGTACATCCCCTTCTTTCTTTGTATCTTATCATAATTCCCTCTTCGACATGGACCAATTTCGGGTCCTTGCTGACGATGCTCTTCCTCTCGGGTTGCTCGAGGAGGTGGCCCAACCCTCTATGGCCATGCTCCCGGGGCATATCCAGCCTCCCTCCGTCACTAGGATTCGATCCTGTCCTGCCTCTCCTCCTGGGGGTGATGACCCCCACTCACAATTCAGCCAGCTTCTTCCCCACCTCACTCCGGACCAAGTCTGAGAGTTTATAGCTGCCGCCATGGGGAAACAACCTTTATCTCCCCTGGGTCAGAGTTCAATCCGACCGGCAGATTCATCCGCCCATGTCGCTTCAACACCTCACCTTCCTTCATCAGGGGCAGATCCTACACCCCTCAGCCCTCGGGCCATCCATTTTTCAGAATCGAGCTACCTTCCTCCGCGAGAGGTCCGGCCTCGATCTCCCCCAACTACATACTATGCGGCCAAACTAGCTCCCCTTCCCCGTGAGAGGTCTCACTCATTCGAGCAACCTCGCTCCCTTATTTCTGCGCATCAAGTCCAGTCTCCCTCCGACTTCCTTGCGGAGTGGACAAGCATGAAGAAAGAGCTTCATGACCTCCGGAGGCCAATCGATCCTCGAAAGGTAGCTGATATTGCCCTCCCATCCTTCTAGTACCTTCGGGTGCCACCCCAGTCGGAGCTCCCTGTCTACCGGCGTTACTCTGGGGTAGGAGACCCTTATGTTCATCTGAAAGACTTTGTCTACGAGTCAGCACCACACAAGTATGACCGCCACCTCATGGCATACTTGTTCAGAAAATCCTTGGATGGTCCGGCTTTGGAATGGTTCTACTCATTGCCCTCGGAGGAAGCCGAGGATTTCCAAGCTGTTCAAGAGAGGTTTCTGCAGCAATTCCAAGATCGGGTGGGACCCGAATACTCTTTTGTGGATCTAGTAGCCGAAAAGATGAAGCTAGAAGAGGAGTTTTCTACCTACGCTGATCGGTGGCGTTCTTTGGCCGCCAAGGTCTGCTGCCCCATGCCTGAGGAGGAGAAGGTGAAGTTGTTGATTTCCAATGCCACTCCAACCTACCGAGCTATTTTGGCCATGAACGATATTTCTACCATGCACCAACTATATAGCCGAGCCCGTTTCATTCAGACCCAACTTAAGGACTCACCTATACACTCTATGTTTGAGACCCCCAAGGCCCGTTACACCAAGAAGCCGCAAGGCCCAGTCACCGAAGGGATCCAAACCAATGAACAAGTGGGTGCAGTTAGCAATCCTTAAGGCCCGGTAGGTAAGTCTTCCTACACCCAGCAAGCCCAGCAGCCATGGAACAACAACAACAATAGACAGCCACCTCCCCAAGGACAAAACCCTCCACAAGATTAGCGCCAGTACTCCCAGGTCCCTCCACCTCAAAATGGCTACGCCCCTAGGAAGCCCAATGGACCCAAAAGAGCCCAATACCCTCCTTTGCCCGAGTCCCTGGCTGACATCTTTGCCGCCCTTATGTCCTAAATGCCCTGAGACTCCCTCCTGAGAAGGCAAACTGGAATATGGCGGCCGATCAAACAAAGTACTGCGTCTACCACCGCCATCCGGGCCATAATGTGTCAGATTGTTTTCAATTCCGAGACATGATATATGATCTTCATGAGCAAAACCAAATTGACTAGGCAGAGATGAAAAGATTAATCCAGACTCTGAAGGACCAACAGGGTCAGAGGCAACAACAGCAACAGCAGAGGCGACAGCAGCTGCAGCAGCAACAGCAACAATAGCAACAACAACAACAGCCGCAATACCAACCCTTCCAACAATAATATCAGCAACAGCAGCAATAGCAGTAGCCGCAGCAGCTGGCGAATGACCTAGGCATAATCCTCAACCCCATGCCACAACATCAGCCAGCTCCACCACCTCCTCCACCCGCACATGTTAACCCTATCATCCACCATCCACCACCAGAAGCTCAGTGGGCCTTCGATGACAAACATGAAGTTGGCCAGCTTCTGGTGATTTCCCACGTCGCACCCACTACCCCCGCGCCTACATCCACCGTACCTCCCTCCATCATGCCCCACATTGCTACCATCACCTCACCATCCTATTCCCCGGTCATGTCACCCATTATCCATCCACCCAGCAACATCCCTTTCTCCCCTACGCCAGCACCCTTACTAGCCAACCCTTCTATCCTTGACACCGCAACCCCTCCCCTCCACCATAATCTTGCCCTCCGGAGCGGGCGAATGTTCCATCGGATGTACCCTAACGCATCCGTGTCCATGCCAAGTCAACCAGCCCAACAAACCAGCAACCACCAGCAGCAAGATATGGAAGAAATCGATCTGATCCCGGGGACCCAATATGATATCCTGAAGCATTTGGATCAAACCCCCGCCAAGATTTCCATACTAGAGTTAATCAAAAGATCACAGACTCACCAAGACGCCTTAAGGGCCTTTCTGCAAAGGGTCATGGTCAGTGAAGACATGAACCCAGATAATCTGCTTTCAGTTCTCTCGATTGTAAACAAAGGACCCACTATTACCTTTTCTGATGGTGAGTTGGCTGCCCCAGAAGCCAGAAAAATGCCCTTATGTGTGACACTCACCATAAACAAAGTGGTCGTCGATGCAGCTCTAGTGGACACGGGAGCTTCTATCAATGTTTGTCCATTAAGCACCCTGAGAGCATGCAATATATCGGAACGTCAACTGCAGCCCAACCCCACCACCATCACTGCTTATGACAATTCACGACATGCCTGCCATGGAGTCATCACATTACAAGCAGAATTGGGGCCACTAGTCATGTCAGTGGAGTTCTATGTATTGAACATTGATCATACTTATAAGGCCATCTTAGGGCGCCCATGGATTGAATCATTAGGGGCAGTGCCATCTACGGCGCATCAGTGTTTAAAGTTCCCCTTCCAAGGGCGAATAGTCAAGGTGAAAAGCGTGGCAACGGCACATCCAGTAGAAGCGGTTGAGAGGGTGCTGCCATCAGTATGGCCATCCAATAAGTCCGTTATCTCTGTGCTTGATGTCAACTATACTTGGGCCTACACATTCTCTTCTAACCGCCCAATTGGGTCTCCCCCTGTAGTGGCAGTCAGGAGAGATGTGAGCACAAATGTAAAGGGGTGGGATATCATGTTTAGACTGGGTTATCAGTCAGGAAAAGGCCTGGGTGCCCATCTCCAAGGGCGAACCAAGACTGTGGACAGCACTAAGAAATTCACAAAACATGGCCTGGGATACTCAGAATGGGCTGCTTTCTCATTTCCTTCACAATCGGACCATGGCCCACTTACCTGGTCCTTGTATGAACACTTCTTCAAAGGGCCCGTGCAGCCCGGATACAACACTACTACAGAGGTGCTAAAATCAGCTTACCAGTCCTTAGAAGAGCAGCGACCCAATAAGAAGAAGAGAGCCGAGGCAGGTACAGAAGACCCAGATCAGGAAGATGTCATCTCATCAGTCAGTCTGTTGTTTGAAGAACCAAAAGCTGGGGCAGAAGAGTCAGAATTAGAAGACCTTGTTTCTGCAGTCAATCGTCTGTTCAGTGAAGAAGACATGCCGCAAGTAGCAGTATTATCAGCATGAGCTACCACCACCAAGCGACAGTTGCTTGGATTTGGTGAGGAAAGTCAGCCAACCTGCTCAACCGTTTCAGCAAAGGAGCTCTGGCCAGGGTTTTCCCGGCCTCCCATTCATCTTATTTCATCCATACTTGTTTATAATTTTGATGTTATTCCCTTGTCTCCCCCCTTTATTATTCAACTCTCTCCCAACGCCGTTGAAGCGTTAGTTCGCCCTTCACCCCTCTTCACCATTTTCTTTAATGGTTCGGTTCTGTCTTTCTCCCGGAGCCTTTTAATGTAATTCCTTTCATCAATAAAAAAATAAAAAAATAAAAAATAGAAAATCAGAAAAATCCAAAAAAATAGAAAATCCAAAAATATGTGTGTCCCCCCATTCATCTTCTCTCCTCTTTCTTCGGACGGCGATCCCCGTCTTCTTCCTCCCCTTTCTTCAAATGGCGATCCCCATTCTCTCCTTCCCTGCTCACCGAACGGCGATCCCCGTCTTTCTATTCTTTTCTCCCTGCTTCCTGCCTCCAGTTATTGACTTCCCCTACTCTCTTGGCGACGATCCCCGTCATCCCTGTGTTTTCTTCTACTCCGACGACGATCCCCGTCATCCCTGCGTTTTCCTCTCCTCCGACGGCGATCCCCGTCACCCCGCACTCCTGCTCTCCTATTTCGACGGTGATCCCCGTCACTCCGTACTCCTCCTCTCCTCTCAGACGGCGATCCCCGCCCTCCTCCTCTTTCTGTGCAAACCGTGCCTTCGTCTGACTGACTGACATGGTCACGTTGGGCGTTCTGGGCGAGGGGCCTTCTGTTCCCCTGCGTCCCGTTCCTGCGGCCGGCACCCTGAGCTCGGGTGGCCCGCCTCTTCCTCCAGTCCCATCGAAGGACCCTCGCGGCCCTGCCGCACCTTTGCCTGCTCATTCCAATAAACCTCTGGACACTCCTCCAGAATCTCCTGTAAATATTGGGCTTAGTTTAGAATCGGGGGTAGAATCTATCAAGTCCCCGTCCCCATCTAGGAAGAAAGGTAATGGCATACCCAGAAGGTATCTGCTTGACTTAGTTCAAAGGTGTGGCGCTCTTCTAGCTGTCGAAGAGTTTGTCCAGGAAGCAGTAGTTTTGAACTTAGAGGATCTACATATAGAGGAAGGACTAGACGATGGTTTTGGAATTTATGAAATTGTAGCCGAAGGAGACCCATTAGATGAGAATGATTGTGAGATAGAGGATGCTATTGAGGCGTATGCTAGCGGTATGAGGAGATTCGATGAACCTACCTCAGCAGTCGATGAGCCCACTAAGGAGGTAAACGTGGGAACTGAAGAGGACCCCAGGCTTTTAACCATAGCTTCGAGCTTCCCTCCCGAAGAATAAGAAGCGCTCATAGAAATGTTGAGGGAGTTTAAGGATTCCTTTGCCTGGTCCTACGATGACATGCCCAGCATTGACCCTGATTTGGTGGAACACAGGCTGATCTTGAAGCCAGGGGCAGTTGCCGTCAAACAAAAGTTAAGGAGGTTCCTCCCCCACATCGCTTTGAAAATGAAAGAGGAAATTGATAAACTACACAAGGCTAAGTTCATCCGTGTAGTCCTCTATCCATTGTGGGTGGCGAACATCGTCCCAGTCATGAAGAAGGATGGAAGGGTGCGAATCTGCATAGACTTCCGGAACTTAAATAAGGCATGTCCTAAAGATGATTTCCCCCTACCTCACTTGGACGTTCTGATTGATAATACTGCAGGGTTCGAAACTCTGTCGTTTATGGATGGGTATTCAGGCTACAATCAAATTCGTCTAGCCCCGGAGGATCAAGAGAAAACCTCCTTCACTACCCCATGGGGAACATATTGCTATGTGGTCATGTCGTTTGGATTAAATAATGCCGGCGCCACTTATCAAAGAGCAATGTTAGCTATCTTCCACGACATGATTCATATTGATGTTGAAGTCTACGTGGATGATATCGTGGTGAAGTCTCGGACCAGAAGAGAACACTCCTCCGTGCTTGCCAGGGTATTTCACTGCGCACAAGAGTATCAATTAAAGATGAATCCAAAGAAGTGCGTATTCGGGGTTTCTTCGGGCAAGCTGTTAGGCTTCATAGTTAGCAAACGGGGGGTTCAAATAGACCCACACAAGGCCAAGGCAATAAATGAAATGCCTCCTCCCAAGAACATATCTAAGCTTCGAGGTTTGATTGGTCGGCTCCAGTTCATAAGGAGATTCATATCTCAGCACTCTCAAAGGTGTCGTCCCTTCTACGAACTGTTGAAAGGAGGAGTCAGCTTTGAATGGAATGCTAAGTGCCAAGAGGCCTTTGATGAGCTCAAGAGTTACCTTATGAATCCTCCCGTGCTTCAGGCGCCCATCCCTGGGAAACCCTTGATCCTATATCTGTCAACTATTGAGGACTCCCTAGGAGCTGTCCTTGCTCAGCATGATGAATCTGGCAAAGAAAGGGCAATCTATTACCTATCTAGGCTCTTCAATCCCTCCGAGCTCAAACTCACCACAATGGAGAAAACATGTGCAGCGCTAGTTTGGGTAGTGCAGAAGTTGAAGCACTACTTCCTAGATCATAAAGTGAGTTTGATTTCTAGAATGGACCCTATTAGGTATCTCCTTGAGAAGCCAGTCCTCACCGACAGATTGACACGCTGGCAAAGCTTCCTCTCCCAATTTGATATTTCCTTCATAGGTCAGAAAGCCATAAAAGGGTATGCCATTGCTGAGCACCTTGCTCACCTTCCTCTTCCCCATAGTGACACGGTTCATCACTCATTTCTCGCGATCCCTTCTGGTCGCTCCACTTCGACGGAGCTCTCAATTCTAGGGGACGGGGCATAGGAGCTATCTTGCTCACCCCAGAAGGGATCACCATTCCTCTAGCCTATCAGCTTCAATTCTATGCCACCAACAACATCTCCGAGTATGAGGCTCTCCTTGCCGGTCTTAAGCTGGCCTATCTCTTAGGCGCGCGTCATCTCAAGATTATAGGAGATTCTCAGCTCGTTCTTCGGCAAGTCCTTTCTACCTATCGCACTCGTGACCCTAAGCTCAAGCCTTATCAAGATCTGGTCACTCTCCTAGCCAAGCAATTCCGTCAACTCATCTACATTCATACTCCTCGTTCTCAAAATATCATGGCCGATGCCCTCGCATCCCTAGCCTCCTCTCTCTCCTTCCCTCTCAGCCGCAGCGCTGAGACAATCACCGTTCAAAGGTTAGAGGCTCCCTCCACTCAGAACCCTTGGTTCGTTAACCTCAAGAGTTCTCTAGTTTTGAAGGCCGGGAGAAACGAAGTGAAGGAGTTATTTCTTGTTGAGCTAGGAGAAATGATGTTAGCAGAAAGGCCGTGGTACCATGAGATTGAGCAATATTGGAGAGATGGTACCTTTCCCGAAGAAGCTGAAGTGGAGGACAGGCAAGCTATCCGTAGAGCGGCGTTAAAGTATACCCTCATTGGTGAAGTTCTTTACAGACGCACTCTAAATGGAATGCTGCTCCGATGTGTGACAGATGAAGAAGCTTGGAAGATTGTGGAAGGATCCCATTCCAGCAAGTGTGGAGGGCATGTGAACAGCCAGATGTTGGCTAAAAAGATTCTTAGGCACGGCTATTACTGGCCAACCCTAGAAGAAAATTGCGCCATCTACGTTCATAGGTGCATCAAATGCCAAGTCCATACTGATGAAATCCATGCTCCATCCTCCTCTCTACATCCGCTATCTTCTCCTTGGCCTTTCTCCATGTGGGCCTTTGATATCATCAGGCCTCTTGGTGATCCTAATGCTCAGGTAAAACAAAAATCTTTCATCCTCACTGCTACCAAGTACTTCACCAAATGGGCCGAAGCTGAAGCATTTGCAGAGATCAAAGGTTCAACCATGTGCAGATTCATCATGAGGAATATCATCGCGCGGTTCGGAGTGCCAAGCAGCCTCGTCACCGACAATGGACCCCAGTTCATATCTCAAGACCTTCAGGACCTGTGTAAGAAATTCAACATTTCCTTGCATCATTCGTCTCCGTACTATCCGCAGGGCAACGGCCATTCCGAAGCCACGAACAAAACACTTTTGAAAATTCTAAAGAAAACTTGTGAGTCTAATAAATTTGCGGATTGGCCAGAAAAGTTAGTTGAGGCTCTGTGGGCCTACCGCACCTCCGTCCGCACGCCCACCGGGCAAACTCCGTTCTCACTTACATATGGAATGGAAGCGGTATGTCCACATGAGATCCTCATCCCTTCGCTAAGAATTCAGTTAGACAAGGAACTTAATCCCGATGAACATCGGGAGACGTTGCTGGTACAACTAGAACTCTTAGACGAACGACGTCTAGCCACGGCCGATCATGTGCTTGCATATCAAAATAGACTCTCAAGGTCTTTTCAAAAGTAAGTCATTGAGCGTAAATTTCAAGAAGGAGACATGGTTTTGAATCGCATTTTTATAAAACCTGGAGGTCTAAGGTCCAAATTGTCAGCAAATTAGGAAGGGTCGTACGTTGTTAAGGAAGTGTACCCCGGAAATGCATATAGGCTAGTTAATTCCGAAGGTGAGGAGCTCTCTCACCCATGGAATGGGCTGTACCTTAAAAGATTCTACCCCTGATATTGATAACAACACCAATTTGCAAAAGAGGATGTTGTTGGCCATGTGCCTCACTTCCCCTCATTGTGGTGAATGATCTCTATGTCCGGCCACACACACAACACGACGACTTAAGGCCAATTCCCCTTTGTTTATGGTGTTTTCATTCAGCCCTCATGTGGGGAACCTGAGGTCGATTCTCCTCTCACTCGGACAAGGTCCAGGGGCAAAGGGAAAGCTAGCATGTAGACCAGCAAGCGATATGTATCATGTGTATGAAATCTCAAAGAGGGACGATCAATTCAAAAGAAAATCAAAAGAGGGAAAGGAAACAAAAATAAAAGAAAATTGCTAAAAAAATAGGGGCATGTCAAAGAGTGGCAGTACAGTTCCCCGCGGGACACCCTTGAGCCCGGTCGTACGCATGCCCCCAATTCAAAAAGAGCAATGACCTTAAAGTCCCTGGACAACAGACAGATTGCACATGTGACATACCCATTGCAAATCTTACAAGCCAGTAAACCCGACCCCAAGACCAAGTCTTGTCTCATTACTAATCTTCCTATTCTCCCTAGAAGACCAAAAGACTCCCACACCTGGTCTGTGTTAGAACATCAATATTCAAGGGGCAAGAAGCCTTAGTAAGCCAAGGCTAAATGCACGCCGCACATAGATGTTATTTCACTAAACAATAGATGGGGATGAGATCTATGGCTAATTACTCGAAAGAATAGCAAGAAGTGTTGTTATTAGAAATTTCAAAAAAATCCAAAAAAATCAGAAATTTCAAAAAAAAATCATCAAAATTTTTAGAAAATCCAAAAATTAGAAATCTCAAAAATTCAAAAAAAAAATCAGAAATCTCAAAAGTCCAAAAAAAATCAGAAAATCTCAAAAATCCAAAAAGAATGTGTGTATATACCGCTTTCTTTTAACATGCACTGTTTATTTTCCTTTCTGCCTATTTAATAAGGCTCAGCCCCTTGACAATTATAAAGTCACGTTCATGTTTATCTAAGCGCAAGGGGCTGAGCCAAAGAGCAGATCTGACTTGTTTTTTGCTAAGTGTGCAGGGACAGGTAATTCTAAGGGACACACAGTGTGGTACTCAGTATTCTCTATCTCTCCCGTGTTTTGAATCTCATCTCACACTCGTGTCGAATACAATTTATTTCATTTCCACAAAGATTGACATGAAGTAAAATTTCACTAAGATATAAACAACATGTACAAAGATAATGGGGGAGGTGGCTCACAATCTCTTCACTGACCACTGCCACTCTCCCTGGATCCCTCCTGCCTGTCAGGTGGTGGCAACATCTCGCCACCACCTCTAGCACTCTGAGCGCTAGCCTCGCCCTGACAGCGCCTCTCCTCCTTGTTCCTCCGTCGGCTGGAGGAACCTGCTAAATACTCCCCCACGGAGTCGCCCGTCGCTCTGCTGGCGCTCGCCCGACTCCTACTCTGTGAATGGCCGATCGTCGTCATGATCGCCTGTAAGCTCCTCGCCACGGCCTACTGTGCATGCAGCTCGGAGCAGAGCCGAGCGATCTCCTCCTGATCCCCGGACGACCCTCACAGGCGCAATGTCGTCGGCTCCCTCGTCATGTCTGCTACCTGTGCCTCAGCTGCCTCCGCCCGAATGCGCAGCTGGTCTCGCTTACCACGAATCGTCTGGACCTCCCCCTGTAGCTGATCCCTCTGTCCTTGCAAGTCCATGGCGTGCTCGGTAGTGAGCCGCAGATCCCTCTCCTGCAAAACGAAAAGAACAAGTCAGTCAATAATCTTTAAAATAAAGTTTAATCTAAAGTTTTATTGTACCTACCCATTCCTCCAGGTGCCTCTGTGCCTCCTCGGCCCTCAGCACCGCTCCTGCCAGCCGGGCCTCCAGAAGCGACGGGGTACCCCCCGTCGTCCGTGAAGAGGAGGCATCGTCTACTCGGTGCTCCTTACTCTCGCCAGCTCCATCCTCTGCACACAAAAGTACACGTCAATTTCCAAAATAATAAAAAAAAAGGTACTGAAGTCTGAGTAAGTACTCACCAGCTCCTCGGCCTGCCTTTGCGCCGCCTCCCGATCCTGCATCGCCGAGTGGAGTAAGGCTCAGAGCGATGCTATCTCACCCGCCGCATCTACCTGCAACGCATGGCAAATCATTAACTCATTCCTATAAAATCAAATTCATAGTGTTATGGTTTTAGTTCTTACCTGGTGTCGGGCGCTCTTGTATACCTTGCCCCCGTACTTCAAGGCGTATGCCTGGAGGTACGCATCATCAGTGGAAGCGTCTGACTTAACGGCCTTTCCTCGACGCTCCCAGTTATCGATTTGCTCCTTCGCCCGCTCGCGCCAATCGGTAGTGTCGTGAAGTCCCCGGAAACTTCGACCCGATCTGCGAAACTGGTCTCGGACGGGGAACTCCACGACACTCTGCCGAAGGCTGAGTGAGCGCTAACTGAGGTGCAAGTGAAGAGGTAGCACGAGGTTGAGTGCATGCAACCACACCGACCTATCGAAGTAGGGGCGGGCCTGCACCAACCAGGGCTGTCCCTCATCACCCTCCCCCAGGCATGGCTGCCAAACCACCTGCAAAACAAACTTGATCAGTCACTAAGCAATAAAATCAAGCAGTTAATCGAAGAGGAAGGGTTAGAACACTTACATCCAGATGAGGGTAGCTGCCAATCATCTCCTGTAGGCGAGCCAATTGGTCGCCAAGGTTTCTGGAGTCCCGGGGCGAGTCCCAGTGGCGTGCAATGGGCACGAGGCCCGGCCGCTCAAGAACCCCTCTCCCCAGGGCTAGAAGGTGTAGATAGGCCCAGACCTGTAAATTGAGAAAACATATTAGTTCACAATCTATGATAAATGCAATCAATTTCAAAGGGTAGAGAGAGAGAAGTGTAGACGCGAGATTTGGCCCATCTCCCGCAAGGCTATTTGGCCATTAAGCCTCGTTTGACCATTTGTTGACCAGCCTCGGATCCCATGTAGACGGCAGCATCGATGGCCGCCGACTACTGGTTGGCGGCAATCACCCTGGACGTTGACCCAAGTTGGCGTCCACCTCCCTGGACGCCTGCATGAGGTTGGCGGCCTGATCCCTGGACGTCAACAGGGTTTACCTGGTCTGCGCAACTACCCCGAGATTCCAGCCCACTTGCACCATTCTCTCGGCCATGCAACGCATGTAGCCGTTCCCAACGGGCATATGGGCCACCTAGGCACCCCCTTGACCCAGTAAAAATCCTACATGGCCTCTACCCATTGGTTGGAGCATTTAGCCAAGGATTGCCAAGTGTGCAAGTGTGTTTCTTCACACTTGAGCATCCAAGGCTCTCAACCCCGAGCTCCACTGTCTATATAATAGCCCTTTGAGCCCTCTGAACCAAGGCAGGGAGGCTGGACGTCCTTATGCTGCCACTTTGAGAGAAGAGAGAGAAATTTGCATCTTACCTTCTACCATTCATCCTCTCCCTTTTCTCTTCATTCGGGACGTCTAGAAGGGTTGCTTTGGAGCTGGAGGAGCCCTACAAGGAGCCAACAAAGCCAACAACAAGGATCTACACCCTCTCCTCTCTCTCTTCTCTTACTTGCTTTGTAGCTAACTTGCATGTTTCACACACTTTCCCATACACCCTAGGCACGTAGGGCATTTCCCTATACACCTAAAAGGGGTTTCCCAACCAAAAACGGAGGGAAGAAGGGTGGTCATAGCATTTGGCCACCCCTCTTCTCAAGCCCGCAACCGGTACGGGACTCGCCTTTTGGGCTTTCCTTTCTTCCTTCTGAACATTTGCTACACTGCATTTAGTCTAATAGAGGTTTGTTTGTGGCAGGAATATTGTGAACGTGACCGTGGAGCTCTCCTCCTTTGGTCGGCCGAAGAAGGAGAAGTTGGAGCCCCATCTCCGCCCGCTGCGTGAGGCTACTACAACAACGTGGTCAAAGTACTTCCTTGGGCACAGGTAAGGCCCTGGCGATCAAAAATCTCCCCTTTCATCTCTTGTTTTCTTTGTTTCCTCCTCAGTCAACCTAGTCAACCGGGGAGTCAACCAAGTCAACCAACAATCCATCATCGCCAACTAGAGACCAGTGACGTTCGCGAGCACCCGAAGGGCATCCACCGTCGACAACGGGGACCCGGCTGGAGGCGAAACGGATCGTCCATAGCCTCTTTTCTGGCGATCACGGTGGGACAACAGTGCTGCCACGGTTTCAATCTACATTCAGATCGACGGCAAGCGATCTTGCCGCCCATCCAGGTAAGCGTCCACATCTCCTGCCGTTAAGTGTGTTTCAGCGTCCACATAGGTAGTCGTCTACTTTTACTTAGCGTCTATCGATCATGCCGTCAACATGTTTCTGATGAACTGAGCGTCCATCTGCATGTCGTTTACTTCACAGAAACTGCTATTTTTTACTGTTTTGATCTGATTTTTCTCTCTATTTACTTCCTGTTTGCTTCTAACAGTCCTCAGTCACGGGGGTTCCTTCCTCTCATCTGTTCTAGCCTCCCCTCACATTTTAGGACAGCCATTCTTTGGTCTACAACCTTTTACTCGGGGATTCCCTCTCGGGTAAATCGGGTTGGCTCCAAGGAAAACTCTATAAGTCCCTAAATTCCATGGATTCCCTCACGGTACGAGGCAGGAGGACCTTACACCTTCCTATCTAGTTCACCTACTCATCCGGGTTTGAGTAAGATTTGAGAGAACCGTCCAAGTAAAAGTCAAGTCAAAGTAATACACAACCTTAATCTTTAAAACTTTTGGGACGTTGTTTGATAACATTGATTGGTAGAAATTCATACTTCTGCTGAAAACAGTGTAATCACTTCAACTTAGAACATTTTAAAATCCATAGGTTGTGTGCTAATGGACACTTGGTTGGACCCTGTTGACATGTCTAATAAACCGGCATTTGAATATGATGATAACATCAATGATGAGATTGTCGGTATGATTAACATCGATGTTCAACCTGAAGAGTCAGTTCAGTCATCTTCTCAAGCCGACAATGAGGAAGTTAGCTTGAGGGTCAACCCCACTCACGCCCATAACGCCTAAGAAGACCCCGAGTTTTCCAAACTCATGTCCCGCTATTCGCCCGACGATATCATTTCTATGCTTTCCAGGCATACCATTCGGGCAGCAGCTTCTCCTTCCCCTCCATCCCATTCTCCCTTCCATGCTTCCTCATCTAGGCCCGCTCCTAGGCCTCTCACCCCTTCCCGGACTCCTATATCCCCCATCCCTATCTCCACTCCTGTTCCTCCCACTCCTTTACCTACTTCTACCCCAATCCCTCCACCCATTCACCCATCTCATATCCAAACCACTCCTCCCGCTCATTAGGAAGCTCTTAGCTGAATCCTTGTCTCTTTCCAAGCCTCATTCACTCCAAAACTACTGCAAGCTCCCCAACGCTTACTTCCCTCCGGGCTTCAAGGCCCCGAAGTATCGCAAGTACGACGGGACCTCCGATCCCCAATTCCATCTTGCTGGCTTCACCATGGACTCCCACCGATGGTTGTACGATCGGGTCCTCTTAGTCCACCTCTTCCAACAATCGTTAGAAGGGGAGGCTTTGAGGTGGTTTACCTCTTTGCCCGCATCGGATCTTGTCAACTTTGACATAGTCTCCGAACGCTTCATCTCCCATTTCTCCTACATGGCCACTCAAGTCCCTACACTCCCCGACTTGGTGGCGGAAAAGATGAAAGCGAACGAAGACTTTGTCACTATGCCAACCGATGGAGGTCCATGGCTTCGAGAGCTGACATTCCCATCCCGGAGTCCCAAGCTATAACCTTGTTGGTCACCAATACCACCCCTGTGCTCCGTTCCATTCTAATGCTAAGTGAGTTCCCTTCCTTCTCACATCTTTATAACAGAGCCAGGGTGATTGAAAATCAGATCAAAGACTCCTCTCTCCCACATTTCTTCGAAGGGAAGCCAAGGGCACGTAAGGCTCCCGCGGCACCCACCACCGAGGGGGTAACCATCAATGAGTCTGTCAGTGCCTACAGCCAGCCTTTGAGGCCTCCCAACAAATCCTCCCATCCTCCTTCCAACCCTTCCAACCCTTCTTCCAACCCTCACCAATTCCCATCTCACCCCTCTAAGCCTTACTCTGCCGTTCCCCCTCCTTCCGGATACACCCGACCTGGCCCCAAAAGGTCACACTACCCTCCTCTCCCTGAGACTCTCGAGGACGTGTTCTTCGCTCTCATGTCCTGCGATGCGATTCAACTCCCCCCACAAAGGGAGAACATCAATCCGAGGGTCGATACCTCCAAGTATTGCCCATATCATAGGGCCCATGGTCACTTCATCTACAATTGCTTTACCTTCCGTGACTGGGTCTATGATATGAATGACCAAGGTAGGATCAACTGGGATGATGTCAAGGTGGCCATAGCCAAGTCTAGGTACACCAAAAAGGACCTTGGCATTTTCAGTAACTCTCTCCCCAACCACCAAAGCAACAATCCCTCCTCCTCTAAAACCCGTGAAAGAGTGCATACTATCGTACACCTAGGACCTCGGGTTGTGAGGAGAGAACAACAGTGGGGGGTAGAAAGTTTCGAGGAATGGTACCTGTGTCCCACTGCCGAGTCTCAGGAGCCTTTTATCTCGGTAGATGCCATCCTCGACGAGAGATCATTAGTGCTCATCCGTCCTCCCCAAGATGCTCATCCCACTATCCCCACTTCTCCTGCCGATGAGTCATCTTCCAGACCCCTCCAGCTTATCCGTCCTCAGTCTCAGGAGGCCGTGCATGTCACGCTCCGAAACCGGATTGTTCCTCCACCCCCGGCCGGCACCGAATATGATATTCTCCAACATCGGGATAAGACTCCCGCGAGGGTATCTATTTTAGAATTGATTCGGCGGTCGCCATCACACCAATCCACTCTTCTCCAATTCCTCCAGAAAATCATGGTTAATGATGACCTCCCTCCTAGTGGGGTCACCGGCGCCATTCTCTCCCTCACCCAAGGACCCTCAATTTCTTTCTCGGACAAGGATCTTGCCGCCCCCGAGTGTCGTTCCCTTCCTCTTTGTCTCACCATCAACCTCAATGGGGTTTCGGTGGACTCCACTCTCATCGACACCGGGGCATCTATCAATGTTTGTCCGATGAAGACCCTTAAGCAATTGGGTTTAGGGGAAGAGAACCTGGAGAAAAGCTGCTCCACCATCGCCGCCTACGACAACTCCAAAAGGGTTGCCAAAGGCAAAATTGCTCTTAAGTTAGAAGTCGGACCTGTCACCATGTCTACCGAATTTCTAGTCCTTGATGTCGACCCGGCCTACAAGGCCATTCTCGGTCGTCCTTGGCTAGAACAAACTCTAGGGGTCCCTTCCACCGCCCACCAATGCTTCAAATTCCCTTTCAATGGGCGGGTGATCAAGATTAAGAGCATTCCCATTCTGGAGACCCTCAATGTCATTACCTCGGAACAGATGCCGCACCTATTCATTCCGGATAAAGGGAAGAAACCTGTCATGTCAATCTTTGACTTCCCCTTACCCTGTGACCTCGGCCAGCCTCCCAAGCCCGATGTAGAACCCCATGTCCCATGTCTCCTGGAAAAAGGTTGGGAAGTTATGGCCAACATCGGCTATGTTCATGGCCGCGGTTTGGGCACGGATGAAAAGGGAGAGATCCAGAGCGTTCAGGCAATCAGGAGGTTGTTACCCAAAGCCGGTCTTGGTTTCCACCCAGACCCTGTCCATCCGGACCCATTCATACCGTATCAACCCCTTACCTGGACTTTAAAAGAGCATTTTGTTCAGGGGCCAACCCAGCTGGGGACCAGGGAGCCCGTAATAGAAGAAATTCCTTGCTCTGAGAGTGAGGATGAAGAAGAGGAAGAAGATGCCCAAATAGAAGACATTTCTGATGATTTTGGCCTCCTCTCCCTCTTTGGCTCTGATCTCCCTTCCCCCCCCCCCCCCATCATCACCACCATCATCTCCATCTCCTTCTATTTCCGCGTCTAATCCCCTTCTTTCCCCTCCTGTCCTCTCTCCATCCCTCATCTCGCCAGTCGAGGCTACCTTGAGTCAGCAACTCATGGTTCTTGGCCTTGACTCCCAAAAAAAAATGCCAATTTTGAAAATTGGAAATCCGAGGTTCCATTGAGCACCCCTCCTCTCTGGAACCTCTTCCGCTCGGCCAGGGCCGACGCTTTCCGGCCTAAGCTCCTCTTCCTCTTGCCCCTCTAGGGGCACTTCCCCTGTACATAGTTTTGTACATAGCAGTCCTGTAAATAGTGGTCTAGATTCTAGTTTAGAGTCAGGTCTAGAGGCTAGTCTAGAGTCTGGTTTAAGTCTAGGAGAGTCTAGTTCCTCTCAGCCATGTGTGCGCAAGGAGAAGGGTAGGCAAGTTCCTGCCCGTTTTGTTATGGCCTTGGCTGAGAGATGTGCTAAGTTAAGTAAGGTGCCAGAATTTCTTGAGGACCCTGCTCTCGTGGAATCAGATTTTGAAGAAGGTGACTCCGTAGATGACAGTCTAGGTGTCTATCTGCTAGATTTTAATGAGGAGGATGAGTCGGGAGATCTTGGGTTAGGAGAAGAGGACCCAGTAAGCTCCTATGTGGATGGCACAAAGAGGTTCGACGAGCCAACCATGGCTGCTGACGAGCCTACTAAAGAGGTCAACCTTGGCACTGAAGAATCCCCGAAGACAGTTTTGATTAGTGCCAACTGGAGTGTTGAAGAAGAAGAAGCCTTGGTACCTATTCTTAAAGAATTTTCCGACGGATTTGCTTAGTCTTATGAGGACATGCCGGGGCTCGACACCTCTTTGGTCGAGCATCGTTTGGTCCTAAAAGCCGACGCAAAGGCCGTCAAACAAAAGTTGAAAAGGCTACATCCTAAGCTGGCACTCAAGATCAAAGAGGAGGTTGACAAGTTGCACAAAGCCAAATTTATTAGGGTTGTGCTATATCCACAGTGGGTAGCTAATATCATCCCCGTAATGAAGGACGGTAAGGTTAGGATCTGTATAGATTTCCGTGACCTTAATCGTGCTTGCCCAAAGGACGATTTCCCTCTCCCACACATAGATGTCCTAGTGGACAATACTGCCGGCTTCAAGCTTTTGTCATTTATGGATGGTTTCTCTGGGTACAACCAGATTCGCTTGGCGGAGGAAGACCAGGAGAAAACTTCATTTACAACGCCCTGGGGGACTTATTGTTATGTCGTCATGCCCTTCGGATTAAAGAATGCAGGAGCAACCTATCAAAGGGCAATGATGGCAATTTTTCATGACATGATGCATGTGCACATGGAGGTCTATGTGGACGATGTCTTGGTAAAATCAAAGACTCGACATGGCCATGCTGAGGTCCTCCGGGCAGTTCTCCAAAGGTCTAGAGAGCACAATCTTAAGATGAACCCCAAGAAGTGTGTCTTTGGTGTCTCTTCGGGAAATTGCTTGGGTTCATAGTCAGCAAGCGGGGAATTGAAATTGATCCTAACAAGGCCAAAGCAATAATCGACATGCCTCCTCCTAGGAATATCAGAGAAGTTAGAGGGCTAATTGGCAGACTCCAGTTCATTCGGAGATTTATCTCCCAGCATTCAATCCGCTGTAAGCCCTTCTACGAGATGCTTAGAGGAGAGGCGAAGTTTAATTGGGACGATAAATGTCAGAAGGCCTTTGATGAATTGAAGAGCTATCTTTTTAATCCCCCTGTTCTCGCTCCTCCGGTCCCGGGTCAGCCTTTACTGCTCTATGTGTCAACCACGGAAGATTCAACTGGAGCGGTTTTGGCCCAATACGACGACGAGAAGAAGGAGAGAGCGGTGTACTATTTATCCAAGTTATTCAATGAGGCTGAAAAGAAGTACACCGCCATGGAAAGAACGTGCGCGGCCGTCGTCTGGGTTGCCCAGAAGTTGAAGCACTATTTCTTGGCTCATGAAGTGAAACTTCTGGCGCGTATGGACCCTATTCGGTACTTGCTCGAGAAGCCCGTCCTGACTGAGCGGTTGATGAGGTGGCAAAGCTTCCTTAACCAATTTGATATCACCTATGTCAACCAAAAGTCAATCAAGGGGCATGCCATAGCTGAGCATTTGGCCCACCACCCCTTACCTTTATATTCCCCCGTTGATGAAAGTTTTCCCGATGAAGAGTTAGGAGCCATTATTGATGGTGAACCTTCGTGGGTGCTTTACTTCGATGGGGCGCTCAATTCTAAAGGGTGTGGGATAGGGGCAGTCCTCCTCTCTCCGGAAGGGGTAGTCATTCCGCACGCTTACCAGTTAACCTTCCGAGCCACGAACAATGTGGCTGAGTACGAGGCTCTCCTAGTCGGGCTGAAAATGGCTTTATTGCTCGGAGTCAAGGAGTTAAGGATTATTGGAGATTCGCAGTTGATACTCCGGCAATCTCTTAGCAAGTACCAGACCCGGGACCCCAAGCTGAAACCATACCAAGAGTTGGTAGGAAAAGTAGTCCGGCAGTTTAGGAAGCTCACCCTAGTTCACACTCCTAGGGCCCAAAATATCCTAGCAGATTCCCTCGCATCCCTCGCGTCTTCCATTCCCATTCCTTTGGGAAAGTCGTCTGAAACCATCTCTGTTCAGAGGTTAAGAATCCCTTCCCATGTCGATCCGTGGTTCTCTCAGCTCGTGCGTCCTTCTCCATCCCTTCGGGTCCATGCGCTTTCCAAAGAGCCAGAAATTGACCTTGAAGATGGCCATCCCTGGTATTTTGACATCGAAAACTTTCTCAAAGATGGATCCTTCCCTGATTATGCCACCTCTGCCGATAGACGGGCAATTCGCAGCGTCTCGGAGCATTACAAGATCATAGGTGGCATTCTGTACAAAAAGTCTCTCAGCGGGGTCTATCTCCGTTGCCTTGATGAAATCGAATCTCAAGATGTTGTTGAAGCCGCTCACTCTAGTGAATGTGGTGGCCATGTTAATGGTAGAGCAATTGCCCAGAAATTGCTAAGACACTATTATTGGCCCACCATGGAAGAGGATTGTCGCCATTTTGTCCGTCACTGTGCTAAATGCCAATTACACGGTGACAAAATTCATGCTCCTTCCTCTTCTCTTCACCCTCTCATCGCACCATGGCCTTTCGCCATGTGGGCATTTGACGTGGTCGGTCCTCTTGCGGACAGAACCGGAGAAATCCGTAAGAAGTCCTTCATTCTGACCGCCACGGAATACTTCACAAAGTGGGCTGAAGCAGAAGCATTCATAGAAGTCAAAGCTTCAACGGTCGTCAAGTTCATCAAGCGCAACATTCTTGCAAGATTTGGCGTGCCTCGGGACATCGTCACCGACAACGGACCGCAATTCACTTCACAGGAGCTTCGCGACATGTGTGGTAAATATGGCATTAACTTGCATCATTCATCACCATATTATCCACAAGGTAATGGACAAGCTGAAGCTACTAACAAAACTCTCATTAAAATCATAAAGAAAACATGCAAATCTCACAGCAATGCTGACTGGCCAGATCGCTTGGTTGAAGCTCTTTGGGCTTATCGCACCTCCGTCCGCACTCCTACGGGACAAACCCCCTATGCCTTGACATACGGATCGGATGCGATACTCCCATATGAGATCTTCGTCCCTTCACTTAGAGTTCAATTGGATTCCGAACTTGATCCTGATCAACGTCGGGAAGCCTTGTTGGCACAACTTGAACTCTTAGATGAAAGGCGAATGATAGCGGCTGACCATGCACAAGTCTATCGTCAGAGAATTGCACGTTTTTATGCCAAAAGAGTTCTTGAGAGAAAGTTCGAAGTAGGTGAATTGGTCCTAAAACGCAAAATCATAAAGGCACCAGGTCCCAGGAGCAAGTTGCAAGAAAATTGGGAGGGTCCATTCGTTGTCAAAGAGGCCTATTCAGGGAACGCTTATAGGTTAGTGGATGCCGAGGGAGTTGAGCTAACGCACCCTTGGAATGCTGTCTACCTCAAGAAATTCTACCCTTAGTCAGTCAGTCAGTCCGTCAAGTTGGTCATTCATCACTTGTTAAGGTGTGGGTCTACTTTCTTTACTCTTCCACGTGGCCACTAGTCAGGTAGGGCTTATTCATACACCACACGATGTTAAAATATTGCCTTTTGGCTAGAAAATCACTAGTACACTCGGGCGGTCTCATCCGGTCAATGTGTTTCCCCTATTCTTTTCCCACTCGGTCGTGTCTGGAAACGGAACAAACTACGAGTAGGGGACCACTCACTCTCTTTTAAAAGGACAAGGTCACCATAAAATAGGGGCAGTTAAACAGAAAAAACAAGAGGCAAAATGTCAAATCAAGTCTCAAAAAGGGGGAAAGAAAAGCCAGAAGGTCAAAAAAGGGTAGCAAAAAGTACGTACCCAGAAAAAGGTTCACCAACTCAAGGAGGTAGCAAAAAGTACGTGCCTCCACCCCAGAAATCATAAATAAAATGAAAAATCTCCCTGAAAACAATGGTTGACCAAGTCCGCTTGATATGAGATGTCGGTTTGGAAACAAAAAGTAGTTTGAACTAAAGTCCTACATGATTTTCTATACATTTCTTCCCATTTCTCCCACTAGGGGCAATTTGATTGTATAAGATCCTCCGTAGTGGAAAATATTAAGAAGGCTAGGGGCAATTTCCAACATCAAGGAATTCATGCACGTCCCTCCTCACTCTTGGCCTCTGTGGTTAAGTAGATCGTGTAAACCCTACACTACAACATGTGATGAATATGTGTCTTAGAGTCCAAAAATCAAAAAAAAATACAAAAATGCAAAAAAATAGAAACAACAAAAAGAGAGTCTTTTGATGTACATATTTCACGTTGTACATATTTTCTCCCAAATTTTCTCCCTTATTTTCAAAAGCCAAAAAAATTAGAAAAAATCAAAAATCCAAAAAAATTAGTGGTACCATGTATATATGCTAACATTCTCCTTATTTTCTTATCAAAAACAAAAACAACAAAAAATCAAGAAAACAACAAAACACAAAAAATGCATGTGCATATTTCCCTTCAGTTATTTTATTACGTTCTTATCTTTGATTAGAAATTAGCCCCTTGACCAGATCTCAAGAAAGGTACATCGTAGGTAAGGGGCTAAAAATAGATCTACACTAACATGTTTTCTTTAAGTGTTGTGGATACAGGATGCAGGAACCAGAGAACAGAAACAAACCATTCAAGTGCAAAAGACAAAAGTCCACAAAATTCCACTACAATGATCAAGTTCAAAGTACATGTCATAACAGGGGCATACCCCTGGAAGTACAACTGGAGCACCTCTCCTCACTCCTCTCTCCGCTCCCCCTCCGCAGGCCTCTGTCTGCGGGAGCTGCTCACCTCCTCCTCCTCTCTCTCCCTACGCCAGTCTGGAAGAGGAGGTCTCGACGCCGTCGATGCCTCGGGTCGCTGCACCCCTCCTCGCACCACGGAGGGGTCCCCCAGGGACACGATGTCGTCAAGCGAGGCAAACGCCGAGCCGGTCCTCGCGGGCGTCGCCTGCTGGGCCTGCCGCTGCTGCTCCCGACGCTTCTTCAACACTCGGTCCTTCAAAATCTCGTAATCTGCAGCAATCTACGCCCGAGCTATCTCGGCCTCCCTCTCCCTCTCTCGGGCCTCGAGCAGGCGACCCCTCATGAGGGTCCGGTCATCCCTTAGCTCCTCCATGGCAGTCACCATGGTCCGCCGCTGCGTATCAAAAGCAAAAGAGGATCAGTCATGAACATGTGTCAGAGAAGAAGAAAGAAGAAAGTTACGCACCTCAGCCTCCAGACCAGAGATCTTCGCCTCGAGCTACAGTCGCAGACTCTCCATCTGTGCCTGGAGAGTAGCCACTCCTCCTCCCTGCCGCTGCATGTCAAGGGACAAGCACGTTAGAACATTCAATGCACATTAAAGGAAAGTGCAAGTCTAGTGTCTTACCTCAGTCCCAACCTCTCGAGCCTGCTCCTCGAGCTCCTGGACCCGAGCCTGCGCCTGGTCCAGGGCATCCTGCAGGCGGTCGACGAGGTCCCCTCTCGTCGGCCGTGCCGACAAGCTCGCCCCGAGGTCGCGGCTCGCCCGAACCTTTGCTAGCTCCTCCCTCTGCATTCACATATCTTGGTCAGCAATCGAATCAAGTCAATGTCAAATCAATTTCAAGATAGGGTTAATGCTACTTACCAGTGTCCTGATCTCGGCCCGGAGCCTCGTCAGCTCCACCTCCTGCTCGGCCAGTTGCCCCTCCAAAAGGCGGATGGCCTATGACTCCGGCATCTGCCAAATGCACTTCAAGGTTAGAATCAAATAAGGCAATCCACCGACCAAGGCTTAAAGTTAGAAGTTTCACTCACCACTCGTCGGTCAAGCTGGAGTCGCCCGGCATACCGTGCCTGGTAGTCCTCCATGTAAGCCGAGCTGTCGGGGAGGTCTGTCACTCGTACCACCTGCTCGCCACCCTCGCGCCAGTACGCGACTGTGCTGCCGTGGTCTGCTCCCCAATCGCGGTCCTCAGCGAAGAACCGCCGACGCGAGTGTCCCTCTCTCCCGAGGGAGGGCACCTCGACGGCCGGCTGGTGCCAGCCCAGTGTCCGCACCACCAACTCCAAATACAGCACCTCACATGTCCCGAGGCACAGTAAGAGGAGGTGGCGGTCGAACAAGGGGCAACCTGCCGCCACCGCCGGGTGCGAGGCGTCCACCTCCCCCGCATATAGGGTCCACACCACCTGAGAAGAATGAGAAAACATTGGTCAGTAACATCAAATATAGCAGTAATTGAAAGAATGCAAGAGCTAGTTGAGATTTTCATATCTGCTCGTGCGGGTAGTGGTCGAGCGCGACCCGCACGTCTCCGACCCTCCTGTCAGTGACCCTGGGGTCCGGGGCCACCTCCCACCTCGTCATGAGAGGCACCATTGTCTGGCGCCCCTCTGCCAGTGTCCCGCGTCCCATGGGGAAGCGGGTGTACCCCCAGATCTGCAAGGCAACCAGTCAGTCAGTCAAACAGTTTAATCAATTGAAATTCAGATCAACTTTAAAGGAAATTTGCATACCTAAAGGAAAGGGGTGAAGCCCCCTGTGCTCTGAGAGCGCTGTGAGCTGCTAGGGAGGAGAGAGAAAAGATGTCCCAGCATCGCAGCACCCCAAGCATACCGGCCAGCCTGCGCCAGGTCCCACAGCAGCAGCACGAACTTGCAGTTCATCTGTGATGACTGCGTCGCGAACAGGAGCCGCCCGAGCAAGTAAGAGACGAAGACCCGGATCGAGCGCTCCTCGCTCCTGTCCCCCAGATCCAATGCTCCTCTCACTCCTATACAGAACTCATCCAATGTCTCTAGGGGTCCTCTCCTCCTACCCCTCAATCCAACTGCCTCCAACAACGATCCGAGCAGGATGCTCCGGATCGGTCTCCTCCTCCCGGCCACAAACTCTGGCCCCAGCAGCTCTACTATGTCATCATAGTAGTCCCTCCTCTCCAGTCCGACTACAGGCTCTCCCTGAACCGGCAGTCCTGTCAGATACGCCACATCCTCCAATGTGGGTATCATGTGTCCCCAAGGCATGATGAATGCCTTGCAATCCTCCTCCCACCTCTCCCGGAGTGCCTCCAGATACGGTACGTCCACGTGGAAGGGCCGCACCGACAGGATATGCCCGAATCCCATCCGAGCAATCTGGGTCTGCTGGACCTCTGGTAGGGCCCGGTACCATGCCTAGCACAAATCCCAGGTCACTCTGCTCCTCATCCGGCCTTTACCCTGCAGAAATCACAGAAAACTAGACGTCAGGATCGACTGCCGTTTATTAACAATTGACGGCAAGGGTTTGGCCGTTCACTCAGAGTCAGCGTCCAATGGGTGGCCGTCAAGTTCCTATGTCAGCGACCAAACCCTTGACATCAAGATACTTTTGACGGCAAGGGGTTGGACGCCAGCAGGAACTCGACGGCAACCGATGTTGCCGTCAAGTTCCTGTCTGACCCGACGACATTTCCCCCGTTTTCCCTTCTTTTCACCAAATCAAAAACACATCCACAAGGGTTTTAGAGGCTTACCTTGGGCCGTCGAGGAGCCTCCGCCTCCGTCTCATCTCCTCCCTCGGTCTCTTCCCCCTCCGGTGCGTCCTCCATCGCCACTTCTTCTTCTTCTTCAGCCGTAGCCATGGCCACCTCTTCCTCTTCCTGCTCCGGTTGACGGCGCCCCCGGATGATGCTTCTTTTCTCCCTTGTCCTCATTGAAGTCTCGAGTGGGAGACTGTGGGTTTTTCTCCTCTCCTGGCGTTTGGAAGGCGTAATGGCGCCCGGGAGAGGGCGTCGGTTCAAAAAAAGGCAGTTTTCTGGTTTAACGTCCAGGTCTGGACGTTTACCTTTTCCTGACGTCAAGCCCTGGCCACGGACGTACCGTCAACGGCCATGCTATGGACGTCAAGGTCTCTTCAATGTCAGACCTCGAAGTCTGGTCAACGACCATGTCTGGCCGTCTAATTTGAATGTAGACGGCCACCTATGTGGCCGTCTATCTCCTGTTTCAGTGGTGAGCGGCCAGTGTCTGGACGTTGACCAATCTTTGGCGGCGGTCGATGTGGACGCCAATAACCCCGCACTCAGTCCTCACAGCACACTCTTTTGGACCCTTTTTGAGGCCATTTCATCCCACACATTCCACAACTCAAGCCAATTCAACACAAATACAACTCACTTTTATTCATCAAATTTGTGTTACACTTATTCAAAACAGGAAGACACATCATTTTGCCCTGCGGGCCATGAAAAAGTCACATGAAATAGGGCAAATAGTGTCTGTGTAATCCTCATACTGCCACACATCTTCCGGCGTTTCCTGCACTGTCAGTCCCACCTTCTTGCTCACTGTGTATTTCTTCCAAGTCTTCATAGCTTTCTTCATCATCCTTTCATTCCTCCTGGTGATTATCATATCAGTGCAGCTGGATAGAGTTGGAATTCCCCGTGGAATCCCAAGCTGACAGTGGCACTGATGTGGTTGGTACACCACCATCTGACCCGCTCCAATCAGCCACAAATCTCTGTCCTCCCTGGTCCTTACTTTAAACTCAATAGTCCTCATGAACAGTGGCCTCATGATGAAGTCATCCATCACCAGAAATGCCAGATGATCTCTCCAGGCATCTCTGCTCTTCAAGTGTGCTGTCACACACTTGATCTCACCTTCCGGCTCATACCATGCCCTGCTGCAGTACACTGAACTCCGAAGGAAGATCCTGGAGGGGGTAGGTTGTGCTTCAGCAAAATCAAACTTCAAGTGAGCCTCCATCCATACCTGGAGCAGAAACAAACTCCCGCAGGTGCGTCCGCCTAGGCTCATTATGGTGAGCGAACTGTACAGGTGGGCCAGCACTGCAGGGGCAGGTGACTGCCCGCGCCACAGCAGAGACAGTACTCCAACATGCTCATAAAGGATGAAGTTGCCACTCGTGGGGAACAGGAAGACTCCAGCCAGGCAGAGTGTCAATCCCCGGGTCGCCCTCTCTCCACCAATCTCCCTCGCATGCTGGATCAACCACCACGCCAGACGGTCTAGGAAGATCTCGTTCTTGTTCGTCATCTGCAACACCTCCTTCTTGTCTCTTACGATGTCCGCGAGGATCTCTTCCCACGGGAGGAGAGGAGTCGCTGCATCGTACTCCAGGCACCGCTGCCATCCCAGGAACAGTTCCACCTCCTCCAGCAACACGCTCGCCTCGAAGCCCTGGAACACGAACGTGTGCGTGTGCGGGTGCCATCTCTCCACCAACGCCCCCAGGGCGTCGAATCCCCACCACATGTCCTTCATGTTCTTCGCCAGTACCACCATGAAGTTCAAATTCCACATCCCGACAAAGCTCCGCATGTCCAGTGTGATAGCATTTACCAGGTTCACAAGCCAAGAAAAGGCCCGTACCTGGCCTTGGCTCGGAAATGCTGGGATTTCCTGCATGAGGGCGGGGTTTTGTAAGAGCGCTGCTTGGGGCATTTTCAGCCCAGGATAGATCAGAAGTAATCATTGCTTACCTCCCCGTTGGCCAGACGCGTGCTCAAGTGACCCGGAACTTCACTCAGAACTCTGGGATTCGCGCCTGTGGATTGTTCGGTCGATGAAGAGGCCATGCTGCTGTGTTTCTCTGTCTCTCTGCTCTCTGGTTCGCAGTAGAAGCAAGGAGGGACGGAGGTGGGAGATGGTAGAGTCCCTATGGACTCCCATCACCTATATTTTCGGTCTGATCCGCTGTCCAGTAGGCGTCCAGATCGGTGGACATCAGTTTCAGGTTGGCGGCCACAGATGTGGACGTTAACAAGTGTACTGGCAGCCATCGATGTGGACGTTTACTGTCCGGAATCTTTTAAATGTCTTATTCTTTATATGGCCATTACCCTTTTTCCTTTATCTTGTGCTTCAAGTTGTTTTGCAGATATCTTAAGCACAAGCTGCGCTTCAATGTCGGAACGCTCATGCGACCTTGAGCGTTACAGGTATGTCTAATATAGGACCCCACCAGAGGCGAATAACTTGGCGACCGTGAACCCTGAGTTCCCCTTCACCAAAAACCATGATGGGTTTGCGATCTCTCAGTTATTCGTATGGCCTTTAGAATTTTCCTCTGGTGCTAACTTGCATTTTAGATAGGCAACCCACACCAGCATGCATCTTCACTGCTAACATTTTCTTACTAACACTCAAAAAAAAAAAATGGTGATTTTCCTCGTTCATATGATTGCTTCATGGCTCCCCCAGCTCAAGTAGCCTACTGGATCCGCCCTTCGTAACTATCCAAGTTGATATCGGGTCTTTGTTGCCCCCCTTCTCCACTTGTCCCACCGTGCTTTTCACAACTGATCATTCCAGCCTTATTGAGTTCATTTGAGCCTTCGCCAGCCGCGAGCTTAATTCCGGACTTCAGGCTTTCCAAGCATTTGATTCCAGCTAGACTCTTTTGATAATCCTTTGAGAGATCAACCAACTCCTTGTCTTTGTGACCTCCTAAATTCGGGACCGACGTCCTGATTAGGCCCGCGAGCTCCGGTTATGAGACCCTCCTGATTCAACCGTCATATTACAACTCCTTTGACTCAAACACACCAGAAACTAGTCAAAGTCCAACACGGTCATGCCAGGGACCCTGCCATTGGGTCGCAGTTGTAGTTACATGGGTAGATCACCCTTTTCTTACCCCTATTTGTCTCTCAGACGATTCGTCATCTGTCTCTATCCTGTCTCTTTCGTTTGGTTTGCTAGAACTCCTATCCTCGGAGATGGCCCTTCCATTAAATCTCCGCATCCTTTGTTTACCGAGACACCAACCTTTCAGTCCGCTCTGCTCCCTTGCAAGACCGGACGTCTCGGAGGGGCATTTGTAGACGCGAGATTTGGCCCATCTCCCGCAAGGCTATTTGGCCCATTAAGCCTCATTTGACCATTTGTTGACCAGCCTCGGATCCCATGTAGACGGCAGCATCGATGGCCGCCGACTACTGGTTGGCGGCAATCACCCTGGACGTTGACCCAAGTTGGCGTCCACCTCCCTGGACGCCTGCATGAGGTTGGCGGCCTGATCCCTGGACGTCAACAGGGTTTACCTGGTCTGCGCAACTACCCCGAGATTCCAGCCCACTTGCACCATTCTCTCGGCCATGCAACGCATGTAGCCGTTCCCAACGGGCATATGGGCCACCTAGGCACCCCCTTGACCCAGTAAAAATCCTACATGGCCTCTACCCATTGGTTGGAGAATTTAGCCAAGGATTGCCAAGTGTGCAAGTGTGTTTCTTCACACTTGAGCATACAAGGCTCTCAACCACGAGCTCCACTGTCTATATAATAGCCCTTTGAGCCCTCTGAACCAAGGCGGGGAGGCTGGACGTCCTTATGCTGCCACTTTGAGAGAAGAGAGAGAAATTTGCATCTTACCTTCTACCATTCATCCTCTCCCTTTTCTCTTCATTCGGGACATCTAGAAGGGTTGCTTTGGAGCTGGAGGAGCCCTACAAGGAGCCAACAACGCCAACAACGAGGATTTACACCCTCTCCTCTCTCTCTTCTCTTACTTGCTTTGTAGCTAACTTGCATGTTCCACACACTTTCCCATACACCCTAGGCACGTAGGGCATTTCCCTATACACCTAAAAGGGGTTTCCCAACCAAAAACGGAGGGAAGAAGGGTGGTCATAGCATTTGGCCACCCCTCTTCTCAAGCCCGCAACCGGTACGGGACTCGCCTTTTGGGCTTTCCTTTCTTCCTTCTGAACATTTGCTACACTGCATTTAGTCTAATAGAGGTTTGTTTGTGGCAGGAATATTGTGAACGTGACCGTGGAGCTCTCCTCCTTTGGCCGGCCGAAGAAGGAGAAGTTGGAGCCCCATCTCCGCCCGCTGCGTGAGGCTACTACAACAACGTGGTCAAAGTACTTCCTTGGGCACAGGTAAGGCCCTGGCGATCACAAATCTCCCCTTTCATCTCTGGTTTTCTTTGTTTCCTCCTCAGTCAACCTAGTCAACCAAGTCAACCAACAATCCATCATCGCCAACGAGAGGCCAGTGACGTTCGCGAGCACCCGGAGGACATCCACCGTCGACAACGGGGACCCGGCCGGAGGCGAAACGGATCGTCCACAAGAAGTAGCATACCTGAAGGAAGGGGTAGAAGCCGCTCGTAGAAGTCTGTCGCTCCGAGGCGCCCAGGCTGTCGTAATGGTGCGCCAGAAACACCGCTCCCCAGGCGTAGCTCCCCATCACAGACAGGTCCTCCAGCAGGGGCTGGAAACAGCAGTGGACTGCGTCGCCCCTCGTAGCAAACAAGAGTCTGCCAAGAAAGAGGACGAGGAAGCGACGCAGATCCAAGTCCGCCTGCGCTCCTGGCTCGCTCACCAGCTCGCTTCGGCTGCTCCGAACAAGCTGCTGAAGGTGCTCGTCCTCATCATCCCCAGTCTTCCTCGCTACATCGTACAAGCCTAAGCTCTCCTACAGCGTCCTCCAGGGAACTAGGGATGACCTCTGCTGTCACGTCCCGACGTGGAATATCGGAGCGCGAAGGCAGTTGCAAGAAAAGGGTATAGAGTGAGTACTAGACATCAAACCATTGCACCTTGAATAACACTAAAGCAAATCTTTCTCATTAATAACTTTTCAAATGTCTAGTTACAACCACTAATATCAGAGCCATTCTATAGGGCCCAATTACATTGCAATAAAAGGAAATAACTAACTACAACTCTAAGATAACATAATGACTCGAGGGTACTCCTGGCTTCACTCTTGGTCATTCCCTTCCTCATGAGTGTATGTGTCATCCTCGGTCTCACCTGAGAACACAACATCAAATAACGTAGGGTGAGCGATAACGCCCAGGAGGACTTAAATCTCAGGCTCAAGCAGGCTTAAAATAATTAACGCATTTAATGGCAAAGTATCTAAAGATAGCAGGTACAAGAGAATCAAAATATAGCAAGGGATAGCACAACAGGTAACAGGATAGCACAATAGCATGAGATCGAGTATAGTTTCCAAAAATAGCACAAGTATCGAGTATAGCACGAATAGCAGGATGGCCATAGCACAACTAGCACAAGTATAATAATAGCACGACGAGTATAGCACTTGTTTGTCATTCTAGACATCAAGAGAGTATAGCACGTTTTGTGTTTGATTGTCATATAGATAGTCGAGATAGATAGCACTTGAGTGTAATGCCAAACACTCTGATCATTTAACTCCCATGGGCACTAGCACTTTCGGGCGCACATCCTAGGACCAGATCGGGCCCTTTATATATTGCCAGGCATTGGTTATATTGTATCTTTAGACAATCAGTCAATAGCCAATACAGAGTACCAAGAATAGTTGAGAGCACTAGATGAATAGACGAGATAGTAGAGAGAACGTGAATAGATGAGCCAGTAGAGTATAGATGAGAGCTAATGGACATTGCACGTAATGCGACGAGTAACAGGCGATAGTAACAGTTGCACAACACGCGCACGTCGTATTAGCAGTCAGGTGGAATTCACGATCTTCCCGCTGGCCATGTTATGCACAAGTCCAGAGGTCTGACGTGATTCAAGGTAAGAGCGAACTTCTAATAGCCGTTTGGATCATATCGATCCCTAAAGGTGTAATGGGTGTTAGGGTACAACCGGCTCGTCGACCATGTGCAAGGGTTCACTAGTCCGGCGAAAGGAATATCCGACGGAGAGTTAACCACAAGCCAAGTAAAGTGTGTATATAAAACAGGTGCTCGACGTTCTAGAGGAATTCTAGAACAGTGGAGCGTCGATATCGGTATATAAACCACGCAAGAAACGAATACAAGTCTTTTAAAATAGGGCAATTAATATACTTTATTCTAATAAATTACCAGATACATTATGAGATATTTTATGCTAGATTTCAGCCATATATGGATGGTTCATGTGTGTGCATGTGTAAGAGAAATCATAGATAGAAAAGAAGTCGTGAATATGTATTTTAAAGCATTCAATATGGCTCCATTTTAAAACAGGTGTTTTTACTGCGTGTGTGACTGGGTCATGATAGAAAAGAAAGTGAGAGCAATAAATTTTATGGGTTTTCATGCAAAATCCTGTGATCGCGACGTACCCATGTAAGGGTCGTGACAGGGTCATGATAGAACGCAACAGGGTCCTGTACGGGTCGCGACAGGGCTGCCAGAACAGAAGGCCAGAACGCAACGTAGGGTACTGTCGCGTTCAGAACATGACAAGCAAAGGCGTCGCGACGGGCTTGAGAACACGACCTGTCGGGCTGTCACGTTCTCAGGTCCGTGGACTGAGTCTGACAGAGTTCTGCTCTGTCTTGGATTGCGGTCCAGGAATATCATATTTTGATACAGGGTCATTCAGAAAATCATAACTAATTATATACACAATGAAAAATCATGAAACCAGTGGAAAATGAAACTAGACATGCGAGAGTACTTCTAGTAAATAGGAATTAGAGAGAGAGCATGGTTTGAACATGGTTTGCTCATGAACAATAACGAGTAACATAGAACATGATACAGAGAGCAAGATTGATTTAATTCGACCAACATGCTCAACAAAAATTAGTGCTTTCAGGGGCAAAAGATCCCTAACAACATGAAGTATCTACAGTAAAAATTTTGTAGCATGGGATCAAGTATAAATAGAGTTTAGAATTAAACATGATGTCTCGGGATTATCATGTTTGCAGATCTTCTAAAATCAAGAACAAAAGATTGGCTCGATGGAAAATTATGAAACAAGAGGGCTTTTGTTCCTGGTGATTGGAACTACCTACAGACGAGTTTAATTTAATTTTGCTCGTGAGAATGCCTACCTTTGACTCGATTTATCTTCTAGGGCTTAGAACTCCAAGAACGAAGGAAGAAGCTTGATGAATCTTCCTCTTCTCGATTTCTCCTCCTCCTTGGCCTCTTCTCTACGTCCAAGAACCCCTTTGCACGAGCTAGGGCCGGCCATGAGGGTTTAAGAGGTGTATTTATATAAATACAAGTTCCTATTCCTACTACTACTCAAATTCCTCTTAATTACGAGATTTCCTAACTCCACCTTTCCTCTCTTGCTTTCCAATCTCTAATTGGGTTAGGATAGTATCTAAATTCGTGCTAGACTATATGGGGTAGGTCTAGGAATCTAATTCCAACTCTAATTGCCACTTTTATTACTTTAATAACCCCTTTCCAATTAGGATATAATAAAACTCCGAATTTAGGGTATTTTCTTATTATTCTCCCTTTTTAAATTTATATTTTTGACCCAATAAATTCTAGAGGATCCATTAAGCAAAGCCCATTACTCTTTTCCATTTAATGGGTTTTATTTAATGCTCTTTTATTTAAATATCCATTTTGCTAGGTTTTAATTATTTATTTAAATTTTTTAAATTTTCACAAAAATTCAGGTTGCTACATCTGCTCTACGGGTAACTCGAGCAGTCGCTCAGCTAGGACGTGGTAGCAAGGGTACGTAAACCCGCTCACGGGTCTCCCGTACACTCGGAGCCCCGTGATCTGGCTCACGTCCTCCAGACTAGGGATCATGTGTCCCCAAGGGCATACGAAGGTAGTCACCTCTGTATCCCTCCTACTCCTCAGTGCATGGGTAACGGCTGGGTCTGGCCTCATCCTATCCATACGGAGAATTTCCCCAAACCCCATCTCCTCTATTCTCTCCCTCTGAAAGCGTGGGAAAGCAAGAAAAACAGCTAAAACTAAGGTCCATGAAACTCGAATTCTCATATCACCCTGCAAGCACAAAGATTGGATTGAAATTCATCATTTTTTGACCCTCGATTTCTGTCGCGACCCTTCTTAAGGTCGCGACCTTGTCACAACAGCACGATGTGTCGTGACCTTATTGCGTCGCCTTTAGAAGCCGAGATAAGGACGCGGCGCCTTTGTATGTCGCGACAAGGTCTCGGTGTTGCAGGCCGCCGCGACATCTGGTGTCGCGACGGATCGCAACGCCGCGTTATCAGAGCCGGACGGGCCGGAGCCCCCTCTGTCCGATCTCCTTTTCCTTGGGCATCACGCCCTATATCCGCCCTCTAGGGGCTCCTTCTACCTCTCCTACACTTTCATTCAAGGATTTTGAGGGTGTTTACTCACCGTGTTCATGGCCTTCTTCTTCTTCTTCCTCGCTTCTTCAATGCTCATGACCGGGACCTCCGGCTCCTCCTCCAGTTCCATCGCAACATCCTCGACCTCCTCCTCCTCGACCGGGGTTGTCTCCACCTGGCAACGGGAGCTTCGCCGCTCCACTTGGAATTTCCTCCGTGTGGAACCTTCGCCGGAGTTCCTTCCACCCTCCATGGCGGCGATCCGGGTTGTAGGGGTTGATTGGAAGGAGAAAACGGGGGGAAGAAAGCAAGCTTGAAAGGGGGGGGGGGGGGGGGGGGGGGGTGGAAATCGCCAGAGAGAATTTTGTGGGGTTTTGAATAGCCGGAAGGGGGGGAAAAGGGAAGGCGGATCGCATTTGAAGGGTGCGGTTCATGTCGCGACGTGTCGAGACGCCGCTTCTGCGTCGCGACGTGATAGGACGTCGCGACCTGGTCGCGACGCCCTGCCATGTTGCGACTAGAAAGGCGACACCATAGGCCGTCGCGTCTAAAACTGAGCCAGTTTTCCTTCCTAAAAATCCTGTTTTATTCATTCAAATTCAAATTCTTACATTCACTAATGCTTTCAAAGTTAAATAAATGCTGAATTCTTTCCCTAATTACCATCTAATGCTCACAATCAATCCCTACAATCAATGCTCAAAGATATCCCGCTGCCGGTTGGATCTTCTTCAACGCCTCGAGGTACTCTTCAGTCACGTCCTTTTCTTCCGCTACCTCGGCTTGGAGAGGGCTCATCGTGCTTGCTTCCCAATGGACGATGGCGCTACGCACATCGCGCTCGTCCTGCTTGTCACCCCTCTTCCTCTCTTGTATAGGTGGATAGTGTGAAAGAATGGGGACCACCGTGCGGGCCGCACCACATTGGAGGTAGCATCGGTCCGGGTTGCACAAAACTAGCGCTTCGTTACCTATCAACCTCAGGGCCAGCCCGGTGCGCTGAGGAAGGTGAACCATCCGGTCGTGCATGAAGCGGGGGCGCATATCAAACCCCGCCACAGTGAGCTTCCTGAAATAATCACGCCAAGCTTTCAACCCTTTCACTTGCGTAGTCTTGCACCAAACCCAGGTAGACATGTGAAGAGGCTCGCCTACGTAGGCCAGTGGGTGATTGAGATTGATTTGCATTCCGTGGCCAGAGCAACCATCGCCCGAAACTAAATGTGAACCCCCATCCATAGCTCGAGGGCAACAATAGAGCCGAAGAAGGGACCTCCCATAGCTGCAGAAGACAAACCGGCATAGAGGAATCCCAAGACCGCCTAGCCTATGTTCATACCTTCTGAAAGAGAGTCCACGATGCTGAGGTTGGCGAAGGAGATGGCCCTATCCGTCGTAGGGAAGAGGATGACTCCACAAATGCATATCGCAGCCGCTTTGGCGATGGCACGATAATTACCCATCTTACGCTTGCATTGCGAGTTGATCCGCTGCGCAATAGGAAGAAGGTGGACGTGCATCCCGCTTGTGATGGAGTGCAAATCCGTCTTTCTCGTTGTAATCTCCGCAAGGATGCTCCAGGAGTTGGTTGGTGCCACGGTGTAGGATATTGACAACTCCTCGCCCCTGTGGTACCGGCCGAGCATGACCTCCAACTCCTCCAGAAGGATCGTGGCTTCAAACGTCAGGAAGAGGAACGTGTGGGTCTGCGGATGCCACAACTCCGCTAGCGTCGTAACGCTATCCCACACGTGTACGATTTTGTCGTACTTCTTAGCGAGGACTAAAACGGTAGCCAAACCCCACTCCTTTAGGTGGCCAATGGAAGCATGGGGGAGCAATTCCAACATAGGGGAGAGCCATGGTAGCTTGGAGAATCTCCTTTGACCAGGCAAAATCTGAAGGGTAGAAGAAAAGAAGAGTTTAAGAGCGGGGAAGAACAGAACAGAGCAAAACAGAACTGAAAAGTGTAGAAATTGCAGAAATAGAGAGGAAAAGCACTTACTTGGAGCTCCGGGCGCATACAAACATGCCCCGGGACGGCGCTCAGCTGCTGGAGATCAGCATGGGACTCCCTTGCAACCTTGGGACCCGAGTAGGGAGGGATCTCCTCCTGGAAAGCAGAGTAACGCCTCTTCATGCTTGCAAAACAGGGAAAATCTGGAAGAAAAGAGGAGAGAGGAGATTAGCTGCGGGATTAGCACCCTTAAACCCTCTATTTATAGACTCTTGAAGGGTGCAAACCTTCTCTAATCCCGCACCTAGGAGTTAGGATAAGACTAGGAGAGGATTAGGAGTCCTAGTGTCATTCTAAGTGTCTTAGGATAGAGATAAACTTGAGTTTTTCCGTTTTCAGGGCTCTGTTCGAGTCGCGACGCCACGATACGCCGCTACTTGGTCGTGACGCCGCGACTCTGTCGCGGTGATCCTGGCCGTCGCCTTTCTGTCCGAGGTGTTGTTCTGTTGTCCATACTCTATTGGCTTATGTTGTTTGACTGTGTCCAAATTTATGTTGATGAGTCTGTGCTTATTATCTTTGTTTCTTGACAAAATAAAATTCAAAAAATTTTAAAAAAAAATCAAAAAAGAGACCGCCACAGGTAAGTCAAGTATCTCTTCCCTTACTCCTCGCATTACTATATGATATTCTAGCTATTATATCGTTTCAAGGACCAGCTGGTTCTCAATGTGCTCTGGGATTGGAGTTCCCCTTTACCAAAAATAGTGATAATCTAGGTGCACATTGTTAACCGTTGGATAGGCCGTTGAGTTGGGTAAGCTCGGGGACGATAGATTCAGGCCTGCACAGCGGTTGTAGGTAGTCTCTTGACCCGTCCTTATCCAGCTTAACAATATTATCCTCGATATATTTTCTATTTTCTCTTTTTTTTAGCATTCGTTTTGATGATTTCTTTAATTTTAGCCCAGCATGCATCATGTAGGACTTTGAGCTTCCCTGACTCATTCTTGATTTTTGATGAGCCCTTGTTGAGTGCCCAATCATCCTCCAATTTCCAAAAAAGAAATCTAATTCCACTCCGAATCTGAAGGTTTGCCTCCAAGTTGTTCCCGTCAGTTTGACAAGAATTTCCCTGTCTAGATTCTCTATCAAATTTTCATCATATTCCTTTGATCCGTTTTGGTTGTGAACCGCTCCCAAGACAGAGTCATGAGTTACTTGCCTGGCACGCACATGTCCCTCCAAGGCGAAACCTACAGGCCAATCGGCTAGGGTACCTCTCAATCGAGGGGTTGATCGTCCTCCTCTTTTCTCCTTCTCGTCCAGACTTGTTCTTCTTGGCATCCTGCTCGAGCAGCTGACTCGGGGCTTTCACAAAGATTCCAAATTGCCTATTAGTTAGACCGGGTGTCTCTTTACCTTGGCTCCCACTTTTCAGTCCACTCTGCGTCATTTCCACTTCGCTGTCACTTCGTGACAACTCCACTCCACTTCCGCTTTGCTACCCTGCAAACAGGAAGCCAAGGAGGGGCAATCGGTAGACACCTGGTTCTGACTAATGGGTTGAACCACATTTCATGTTACCCTAGTCAGCCCCTAATTGGTCACTCATCTTGAGCCCATCATTAGCCTTGATTGAGCCCATTAACAATTTAAAATTGCCTTGAAATCCCGCCCATTATTATTTTGGAGAGTTCGTATGCAATTATAACTCATATCTTTTATAAAACTGGCTGATAAATGCAAAATAATTCGATTTCCTAGTTGCGACATATCGTAGCGCCGCGACTCTAGCCGCGACGGCTCTGGACGCCGCGACAGCCCATGCATGATATCTATGCACGGGGGCTTACTGTCGTGACGCCCCGACCCGTCGTGTTTCTAGTCGTGACCCCACGATACGCCGCGACAACGCCCGAGCGCACCAGATTCCGCAACAACCTCCTATTTATCCTCCTATAGATCCAGCTTTATCCCTAGGAAATATCTCAACCCCTTGGGGCGAGATTTTGGCCCTAGGGACTCTCGTGAGGACCCCTTGGACGCTCCCTTGCAATTTTAAAAGGCCATTATCTCCCATTTCGAATTTGGACCATTTTGAAGAGATAATATCACCCATTTCTCTCTCATGGCTGTATAAAAGAGAGGCCCCTTCTCAAGGATGGGAGAGCCTCATTGTTACCCCGAAGGGCTGCCAAAATTTCCTTTGACAAATACTTAGCCTTGCAGCTATCCTTTTCTTCCATTTCCCTCACAATCCCTCTCCACCAAAGCAATCCATTCCATCATCTATGGAGTACGGGATGTGAGAAGGGCGACTTCAGCATTCTCCTGAAGCTTTTGGACAATCCTTCGAGCTGCAGCCATGCCAAGGAGTCGCCCTAATGGGGCTCACTCTCTCCCTTTCCCTTTCTACTTCTTTTGCATGCATTTTTCATGTTATTCTTAGATAGAACATATTCAACACACACCCACATTTTCCTATACCCAAAGGGGTTTTAAAAACCTCCCAGGTTCATTCCCTCCATGTTCCCATCCTTTCTTTATATTTTAGAATAGATACTATGTTTAACGTGTTCTAATAGGGCTTCCTTTTGTTTGTTTTCTTTTGTGGCAGGCATCTAAGCAACATCCACGAGAAGCTCTTACCTTTCGGCCGGCTGGAAGACGAGAAGAAGGTCCACACTCCAACAACTCCCGCACAAAGAGAACGCGGCAACGGTGGACGACGCGACAAGAAATGCGACTGGGATCAGCGTTGCGTTATCAGCACTGTCGCGACCGCTAAGGCCGCTGCGACACCAGGTCCACCCCCTTTCTCTCCCCTCTTCCTAGTTAAGTTAGCCATCTTCATCTTCTATTTATAAGGCAGCTTGCTAGGTGGCGATCACATTCCATGTTCACACACCACTAGATTTGGTACTTGTTCGTGTCAAGGGGGGGCATCAATCCCCGTGATTCAACTGAGCTTGACCCCCACTGTCTATATAACACTCCCTTGAGCCCTCTAAGCCAGAAGAGAGAGGTTGGACGTCCACATGCTGCTACTTTGAGAGAAGAGAGAGAATTTACACCCAAGCTTCATCAACTCTTCCTCTTCTTCCTCTCACACTTCGGGACGTTCAGGAGGCTTCTTCCCAAGCTAGAGGAGCCCTGTCAGGAGCTGCAACGCCAATGAACGAGGATCTACACCTCCCTCCCTCTCTCTTTCCTTACTCTTTCTTTAGTTATTTGCATGTCACACACACCTTCCCACTCACTCTAGGCACGTAGGTCACTTCCCTACACACCTAGAAAGGGGTTTCCCAACCAAAAATGGAGGGAAGAAGGGTGGTCATAGCACTTGGCCACCCCTCTTCTCAAGTCCGCAACCGGTACTGGACTCACCTTTTGGGCTGTCTCACTCCGTTTTTGAGCATTTACCACGCTTTCCTTAGGCTAATAGAGTGTCTTTTTGTGGCAAGAATGACTCATAGAAGACCGCGGAGCTCTTCTTCTTTGGCCAGCCGAAGAAGAAGAAGTTGAAGCCCCATCTCCATCTGCTGCGCGAGGCCACTGCACTGACGTGATTCCATCACTCCTTGGGCACAGGTAAGGCCCTGGCGATCACAGACTCCCTCTCCTTTTGCTAGTTTGCTTTGTTTTCTCTCTAGTCAACCAAGTCAACTGGAGAGTCAACGAGGTCAACCGGAGACCCCATCATCGCCAACGAGAGGTCAGCGGCGTCCGCGAGCTCCCGGAAGATCCAGCTGTCGGCCGAAGACGGCGCAGAAACGAGCGTCCATAGCTCTCTTCTGGAGATCACAGTGGGACCACTTCTGCCACTGTGGTCTGTCTACGCCCAGGTAGACGGCAAGCGATCGTGCCGTTTACCCAGGTAAACGTCTATCTTTCCTGCCGTTTAGTTTCTGTTAGCATCCATCTAGGTTGTCGTCTACTTGCTATTAGCGTCAGTCGATCATGTCGTTTACTTGTTTCTGATGAACTATGCGTCAACTTGCATGCCGTTTAGTTTCACAGAAGCATGTTTTTGACTATTTTTTTTATTGTTTTGCTTTGATTTTGTTTTCTGTCTGCTTACTGTTTGCCACTGATGGTCCTCAGTCACTGGGAGGTCACTCTTCTCACCTTTTCTAGCCTCCCCTCACATTCTAGGATCACCCTTCTTCGATTTACAACCTTTTACTCGGGGATTCCCTCTCGGGTAAATCGGGTTGGTTCCGAAGAAAACTCTGTAAGTCCCTACATTCCGTGGATTCCCTCACGGTACGGGGCAGGAGGACCTTTTACCCTCCCAGTCTAGCTTGCCTATTTACCCGAGTCTGCGTCAGATTTGAGAGAACGGCCTTTACAAGTCAACATAACACATAACTTTGATCTTTAAAATTTTGAGAGAACGGCCTTTACAAGTCAACATAACACTTCAACTTAAACCATTCTAAAATCAGTAGGTTGTGTGCTAATGGAAGCTTGGTTAAACTCATTAAACATGGCTGATAATCTGGCATTTGAATATGAAGATAATGTTCATGAGTTTGTCGGGATGGTTGACACCAACAACCAACCCGAAGAGTCGGTCCATTCCACCTCTTCCTCTCAAGCTGATTTTGAGGGGAGCGTGAGTTTGAGGGTCAATCCCACTTATGCACAAGACACCCAAGAAGACCCTGAATTCTCTAATCTCTTTTCCCGGTACTTGCTCGAGGACATCATTTCGATGCTCTCCAAGCATACTGTTCGGGCAGCAGTCTCCCCTTCCTCTCCATCCCCTTCCCCTTTCCAAGCTTCCTCATCTAGGCCCATTCCTTGGCATGCGACCCCTTCACGGGTTCCCGTCTCTCCTGTCCCCTTCTCCACTCCAATTCCCTCCACTCCTCTACCTACTCCTGTCCCAACTCCTTCCTTCTCCTATCCACCTCAAGCTCAGCCCGCGCCCCCCACTCGATCCGAATCCGTCTCCCGTTCGGAGATGGAGGGGCTGATTAGGAAGCTTCTGGATGAATCCCTATCCCTTTCAAAGCCTCATTCCCTCGAGAATTACTGCAAGCTTCCCAACGCCAATTTCCCTCCGGGTTTCAAGGCCCCGAAGTACCGCAAGTATAACGGGACCTCTGATCCCCAATTCCATCTTGCCGGATTCACCATGGATTCCCACCGATGGTTGTACGATCGGGTTCTTTTAGTTCACCTCTTCCAACAATCGTTAGAAGGGGAGGCTTTGAGGTGGTTCACCTCCCTACCCGCATTGGACCTCGTTAACTTCGACATCGTCTCCGAGTGATTCATCTCCCACTTCTCGTATATGGTCACCCAAGTCCCTACACTTCCTGACTTGGTGGTAGAAAAGATGAAGCCGAACGAAGACTTTGTCGCGTTTTCCAATCAATGGAGATCCGTGGCATCAAGGGCAGATATACCCATTCCGGAGTCCCAAGCTATAACCATGTTAATTACCAACACCACCCCCGTGCTTTGCTCTGTCCTGATGCTGAGTGAGTTCCCCTCATTCGCACACCTTTACAACCGAGCCAGGGTGGTCCACAACCAAATTAAGGACTCCTCTCTGCCACACTTTTTCGAAGGGAAACCCAAGGGACGTAAGGCTCCCGCGGCACCTACCACCGAGGGGGTGACCGTCAATGAGTCCGTCAACGCCTGCAATCAGCCGTTGAGGCCTCCAAACAAGCCCTCCAATCCTCCATCCACTCCTTCCAACCCTCATCAGTTCCCGTCACACCCCTCCAAGCCTTACTCTGCAGTTCCTCCTCCTGCTGGTTACACCCGACCTGGCCCTAAGAGGTCTCACTACCCTCCTCTACCTGAGACCCTTGAGGATGTATTCTTCGCCCTTATGTCCTGCAATGCTATCCAACTCCCCCCACAAAGGGAGAACATCAACCCGAGGGTGGACACCTCCAAATACTGTCCTTACCATAGGGCCCATGGTCATCAGCTCCATAACTGCTTTACCTTCCGTGACTGGGTGTATGACATGAACGATCAAGGAAGGATTAACTGGGAGGATGTCAAGGTAGCCATAGCGAAGTCTAGGTATACCAAGAAAGAGCTGGGTATCTTCCAAAACCCCCTCCCCAACTACCAAAGCAACAATCCCTCCTCCTCTAGGACCCAGGAGAACGTCCACACCATGACACATGCAGAACCCCAGGTCGTGAGGAGAGAACAAAAGTGGGGGGTAGAGGGCTTTAAAGAATGGTACCCGTGTCCTTCCATAGAGTCTGAGGAACCTTCCACTACAGTAGACGCCATTTTAGAGGAGCGGCCTTTAGTCCTCATCCGACCAATCCGTCAAGAGGCCTACCCTCCTACCTTCCCTACCCGTGAGTCGTCTACCCCTGAGACCAGACCTCTCCAATTAATCCTTCCCAGGTCTCAAGAAGATGTTCATGTCACGCTCAGGAACTGTATCATTCCTCCACCCCCGCGGCCTTTGCAAGATGAGGAGGATAATGGACCTCCACCACCTGCCGACACAGATAAGATGCCCGCGAGGGTGTCTATTCTCGAATTGATTCGGAGGTCGCCGTCTCACCAGTCCACCCTCCTCCAATTTCTCCAGAAGATCATGGTCAATGATGACCTCCCTCCTAGTGGGGTCACCAATGTCATTCTCTCCCTTACCCAAGGACCCTCAATCTCTTTTTCAGACAAAGATCTTGCTGCCCCCGAGTGTCGTTCGCTTCCTCTATGTCTCACCATCAACCTCAATGGGGTTTCTGTAGACTCCACTCTGATCAACACCGGGGCATCTATCAATGTATGTCCGATGAAGACCCTCAAGAAATTGGGTTTGGGGGAAGATAATCTGGAGAAAATCTGCTCCACCATCGCTGCCTATGACAACTCTAAAAGGGTTGCCAAAGGTAAGATTGCTCTTCAGCTTGAAATCGGGCCCGTTACTATGTCTTTTGAGTTTTTAGTCCTCGACGTCGATCCGGCCTACAAGGCCATTCTCGGTGGTCCATGGCTAGAACAAACCTTAGGGGTCCCTTCCACCGCCCATCAATGCTTCAAGTTTCCTTTCAATGGGCGGATTATCAAAATCAAGAGCATTCCTACCTTGGAAACTTTTAATTCCATCACCTCAGAGCAGATGCCGCATTTGTTCGTTCCGGACAAGGGGAAGAAGTCGGTCATGTCAATCTTTGACTACCCCTTGCCCTGTGATCTCAGCCAATCTCCCCAGTCAGCTAAAGAACCCCATGTCCGATGTCCCCAAGGGAAAGGTTGGGAGGTATTGGCTAGGATCGGCTATATACATGGCCGAGGGTTGGGTAAGAACCAGCAGGGTCCTGTCCACCACACCCAAGTCAAGAGGCCGCTAGATAGGGCTGGTCTAGGTTTTCACCCAGACCCCATTCATCCAGACCCATTTATTCCCTATCAACCTCTTACCTGGACCGTGAAGGAACATTTCGTTCAGGGGCCCCTCCAACCGGGAACTCGGAAACCCATGATAGAGGAGTTGTCCGACTCGGAAAGCGATGAAGAAGAGGACGCCCAATTAGAGGAAGTCTCCGAAGATTTTGGCCTTCTCTCGCTCTTCGGTTCTGACTCTCCATCTCCACCATCTCCCTCTCCATCTCCTTCTCCCCAAGCTGAGGTGCGCCCGGTACCTGACTCTCCTCCCCCTTCTTCAACTTCTTCTTTCTCCCTTCTTTCTCCACCCGTTCTTTCTCCATCCCTCGCATGGACAGTCGAGGCTGCCTTAAGTCAACAACTTATGGTTCTAGGCCTTGATTACCAAAAAAAAATGCCAATTTTGAAAATTGGAAATGCGAGGTCTCCATCGAACACCCTTCCGCTTTGGAGTCTCTTCTGCTCAGCCAAGGGCCGACGCTCTCCAGCTTAGACTCCTTTCCTCACCCCTCTGGGGGCACTTCCTCTGTACATAGTTTTGTACATAGCAGTCATGTACATAGTGGTCTAGATTTTAGCTTAGAGTCGGGTTTAGGGTCTAGTCTAGAGTCAGGTTTAGGATTAGAAGAGTCTAGATCCTCTCAGCCCTGTGTGTGCAAAGAGAAGGATAGGCAAGTTCCTGCCCGTTATGTCATGGCTTTGGCTGAGAGGTGTGCCAAGTTAAGTCAAGTCCCAAAGTTTCTTGAGGAGCCTGCCCTTATTGAATCAGATTTTGAAGAAGGTGACACTTTAGATGATGGTTTAGGAGTTTATCTGCTAGATTTTGATGAGAAAAGTGAGCTGGGAGATCCTGGGTCGGAAGAAGAGGACCCAGTGAGCTCCTATGTGAATGGCACAAAGAGGTTCGACGAGCCAACCATGGCTGCGGACGAGCCCACTAAAGAGGTCAACCTTGGCACTAAAGAATCCCCGAAGGTAGTTTTGATTAGTTCCAACTTGAGTGTTGAAGAAGAAGAAGCTCTGGTAGCTATTCTCAAAGAATTCTCCGATGGTTTTGCTTGGTCCTACGAGGACATGCCAGGACTTGACACCTCTTTGGTCGAGTACCGGTTGGTCCTAAAAGCCGACGCCAAAACCGTCAAACAAAAGCTGAGAAGGCTACATCCCAAGCTTGCACTCAAGATCAAAGAGGAGGTTGACAAGTTGCACAAAGCCAAATTCATTAGGGTTGTGCTATATCCACAATGGGTAGCTAATATCGTCCCTGTGATGAAGAAGGACGGTAAGGTTAGAATCTGTATAGATTTTCGTGACCTTAATCGTACCTGCCCAAAGGATGATTTCCCTCTCCCACACATAGATGTCCTAGTGGACAACACTGCCGGCTTTGAGATGTTGTCTTTTATGGATGGCTTCTCTGGGTATAACCAGATCCATCTGGCGAAGGAAGAGTAGGAGAAAACTTCTTTTACAACACCCTGGGGGACTTATTGTTAATCGTCATGCCCTTCGGATTGAAGAATGCGGGAGCAACCTATCAAAGGGCAATGATGGCAATTTTTCATGACATGATGCATGTGCACATGGAGGTCTATGTGGACGATGTCTTGGTTAAATCAAAGACTCGACATGGCCATGCTGAGGCCCTCCGGGCAGTTCTCCAACGGTCTAGAGAACATAATCTTAAGATGAACCCCAAGAAATGTGTCTTTGGTGTCTCCTCGGGGAAGTTGCTTGGGTTCATAGTAAGCAAGCGGAGAATTGAATTTGATCCTAACAAAGCCAAAGCGATAATCGGCATGCCTCCTCCTAGGAATATCAGAGAAGTTAGAGGGTTAATTGGTAGACTTCAGTTCATTAGGAGATTTACCTCCCAACATTCGATCTGTTGTAAGCCCTTCTACGAGATGCTTAGAGGAGAGGCTAAATTTGATTGGAATGATAAATGTCAAAAGGCCTTTGGTGAGTTGAAGAGTTATCTGTTCAAACCCCCTGTTCTCGCTCCTCCGGTCCCAGGTCGGCCTTTATTGGTCTATGTGTCAACCACTGAAGATTCAACTGGAGCAGTTTTGGCCCAATACGACGATGAGATGAAGGAGAGAGCAGTGTATTATTTATCCAAGTTGTTCAATGAAGCTGAAAAGAGGTACACCGCCATGGAAAGAACGTGTGCGGCCATCGTCTGGGTTGCCCAGAAGTTAAAGCATTATTTCCTAGCTCATGAAGTGAAACTTCTGGCGCGTATGGACCCAATTCGGTACTTGCTTGAGAAGCCTGTCCTGATTGATCGGTTGATGAGGTGGTAGAGTTTCCTCAATCAATTTGATATCACCTACGTCAACCAAAAGTCGATCAAGGGGCACGCTATTGTTGAGCATTTGGCCCACCACCCCTTACCTTCATACTCTCCCCTTGATGAAAGCTTTCCCGATGAAGAGTTAGGAGCCATTATCGATGGTGAACCTACGTGGGTACTTTACTTCGACTGGGCCCTCAATTCCAAAGGGTGTGGAATAGGGGCAGTCCTCCTCTCACCGAAAGGGGTAGTCATTCCGCACGCCTACCAGTTAACCTTCCGAGCCACGAACAATGTGGCCGAGTATGAGGCGCTCTTAGTTGGGCTGAAAAAGGTATTATTGCTCGGAGTCAAGGAGTTAAGGATAATTGGTGATTCGTAATTGATACTCCGAAAATCTCTTAGCAAGTATCAGACTCGGGACCCCAAGTTGAAACCATACCAAGGACTTAGGAAGCTCACCCTAGTTCACACTCCTAGGGCTCAGAATATCCTAGCAGATTCACTCGCTTCCCTAGCATCTTCCATCCCCATTCATTTAGGAAAATCTTTTGAAACCATCTCTGTCCAGAGATTAAGAGTCCCCTCTCATGTCGATCCTTGGTTTTCTCAACTCACGCCTCCTTCTACGTCCCTTCGGGTCCACGCGCTCTCGAAAGTGCCAGAAATCGACCTCGAAGATAGCCATCCTTGGTATTTTGACATCGAGAACTTTCTCAAAGATGGATCCTTCCCCGATTATGCCACCTCTGCCGATAGACGGGCAATTCGCCACGTCTCGGAGCGTTACAAGATCATAGGTGGCATTCTATACAAGAAATCTCTCAGTGGGGTCTATCTTCGTTGCCTCAATGAATTCGAGTCTCAAGATGTCGTTGAAGCCGCTCACTCTAGTGAATGTGGTGGCCATGTTAATGGTGGAGAAATTGCCCAAAAGTTGCTAAGACAGTATTATTGGCCTACCATGGAAGAAGACTGTCGTCATTTTGTCCGTCACTGTGCTAAATGCCAATTGCACGGTGACAAATTTCATGCCCCTTCCTCTTCTCTTCACCCTCTCATCGCTCCATGGCCTTTCGCCATGTGGGCATTCGACGTGGTCTGTCCTCTCGCGGACAGAATCGGAGAAATCCGTAAGAAGTCCTTCATCCTGACCACCACGGAATACTTCACAAAGTGGGCTGAAGCAGAAGCATTCATTGAGGTCAAAGCTTCAACAGTGGTCAAATTCATCAAGCGCAACATCCTTGCAAGGTTCGGCGTGCCTCGGGACATCGTCACCGACAATGGACCTCAATTCACTTCACAGGAGCTTCGCGACATGTGTGGTAAATATGGCATTAACTTGCATCATTCATCCCCATATTATCCACAAGGTAATGGACAAGCGGAAGCTACTAATAAAACTCTCATCAAAATCATAAAGAAAACATGCAAATCTCACAACAATGCTGACTGGCCAGATCTCTTGGTTGAAGCTCTTTGGGCTTATCGCATCTCGGTCTGAACTCCTACGGGGCAAACCCCCTATGCTTTGACATACGGATCGGATGCGATACTCCCATATGAGGTCTTCGTCCCTTCACTTAGAGTTCAATTGGATGTCGAACTTGACCTCGATCAATGTCGGGAGGCCTTGTTAGCACAACTTGAACTCTTAGATGAAAGGTGAATGATAGCGGCTGACCATGCTCAAGTCTACCGTCAGAGAATTGCACATTTTTACTCTAAAAGAGTTCTTGAGAGAAAATTCGAAGTGGATGAGATGGTCCTAAAGCGTAAAATCATAAAGGCACCAGGTCCCAGGAGCAAATTGCAAGAAAATTGGGAAGGTCCGTTCGTTGTCAAGGAAGTATATTCAGGGAACGCTTATAGGTTGGTAGATGCCGAGGAGTGGAGTTGTCGTATCCGTGGAACACAGTCTACCTCAAGAAATTCTATCCTTAGTCAGTCTGTCTGTCAAATCGGTTATTCATCACTTTTTAATGGCGTGGGTTTAAGTCTCTACTTTTCCACTTGGTCATTAGTGAGGTAGGGTTTATTCGCACCACGCGATGTTAAGGTATTGCCCTCTAGTTGGAAAATCACAAGTACACCCGGATAGTCTAATCTGGTCAATATGTTTACCATATTCTTCTCCCACTCGGTCGCGTCTGGAAGCGGAGCAAACTACGAGTAGGGGACCATCCAATCCCATCTAAAAGACAAGGTTACCATAAACAGGGGCAATCAAGAAAAGCAAGGGGCAGAATGCTAAATCAAGCCTAAAGGGGAAAAGAAAAGCCAAAAAGGTCAAAAAAGGGTAGCAAAAAGTACGTACCCAGGAAAAGGTTGACCAAATTAAAGAGGTAGCAAAAAGTACGTGCCTCCACCCCTCAAATAAGAAGAAAAATTCCCCTGCAAATAATTGTTGACCAAGTCTTCAGTATGAGGTGTTGGTTTGGAAACAGAAAGTAGTCTGAACCAAATCCTTGCATGGCTTCCTACTTATTTCTTCCAAATTCCTCCCTCTAGGGGCAAATTTGACTGTATAAGACCTTCCGTGGTGGAAAATATCAAGAAGGCTAGGGGCAATTTTCAACATCAAGGAATTCATGCATGATCCTCCTTATTCATGACCTCTGTGGTTAAGTAGATCACACAGACCCTATGCTTTGACATGTGATGAATATGTATTTTAGAGTCAAAAAAAATGAATGAATGAAAAAAAAAATGATGACAAAAAAAAGAGAGTCTCTCGATGTATATATTTTCACCATGTACATATTTTTACTCTTACTTTCAAAAAAAAAATGCATGTGCATATTTCCCTTCGGTTATTTTTCTTGTGTTTTATCTTTGATTAGACATTAGCCCCTTGACCAGATCTCAAGAAAGGTACATCGCTTAGGTAAGGGGCTAAAGACAGATCTACACTAACCCTTTTCCTCTAAGTGTTGTGGATGCAGGAACCGAAGTACACAAAGCAAACCATTCAAGTGCACAAATGACAAAAGTCCACAAAAAAAACCCACTATAAAAGTCGAAGTTTTGTACATATCATGACAGGGGCATACCCCAGGTGGTACAAATCACTCCTCTCTCCTCTCTCCCTCGCTAGGCCTCTGCCTACGCGAGCTACTCACCTCCTCCTCCTCTCTCTCCCGACACCGGTCTGGGAGAGGAGGCCTCGACGGCGTCGATGCCTCGGGTCGCGGTAATCCTCCTGGCACCACGGAGGGGTCCCCTAGGGACACGATGTCATATCGGGAGGCGAAGGCAGATCCTGTCCTCCCCGGTGCCTCCTGCTGAGCCCGGCGCTTCCTCAGCACCCGATCCTTCAGGATCTCGTAGTTCTTCGCGATCTCAGCCCGGGCTCGGTCGGTCTCCCTCTCTCTCTCCCTCGCCTCTCTCTCCCGCTCCCGTGACTCGAGCAGGCGGCCCTCCACTCTCGACAGCTCCAGCCGCAGACTCTCCATCTGCGTCTGGAGGGTCGCCGCTCCTCCTCTCTGCCGCTACATATCAAGGGGCAAACAAGTCAGAACATTCACATCACATACAGAAGAGTATGAGTTTCAGTGGCTTACCTCTGCCTAAAACTCCCGTGTCCTCGTCTCTAGCTCTTGGACCTTCGCCTGTGCCCGATCCAGGGCCTCCTGTAGGCGGACCGCCAGGTCCCCTCCCGCAGGTTGTGCGGATGAGCTCGTGCCTGTGTCTCAGCTCGCCCGCACTCTCGATAGCTCTCCCATATGCATTCACACATCTTGGTCAGTCATCAAATAAAATCAGTGTCAAATCAATTTCAAGATAGGCTCAGAATTGTACATACCAATGTCCGCACCTCGGTGCGGAGTCTCTCCAACTCTACTTCCTGCTCCGCCAGTTGTCCCTCCAGGAGGCATACAGCCTGTGACTCCGGCATCTGCCGTTCACACTTCAAGGTTAGACTCAAATCAAATCAAATCTAGAAATTTAAATGACAGAGGCTTAGAGATAGAAATTCACTTACCACTCGCCGGTCAAGCCAGAGTCGTCCGGCGTAGCGTGCCCGGTAGTCCTCCATGTAAGCCGAGCTGTCGTGGAGGCTCACCTGCTGCACCACCTGGTCCCCTCCAGCTCGCCAGTAGGCGACCATGCTCCCGTGCTCCTCACCCCAGTCTCGGACCTCGGCGAAGAACCGGCGGCAGGAGTGCCCCTCTCTGCCCAGGGATGGTACCTCCATGGCCGGCTGGTGCCAGCCTAGGGTCCGCACCACGAGCTCTAGATAGAGGACCTCGCAGGTCCCCAGGCATAGCAGGAGCAGGTGGCGGTCAAACAGAGGTCGACCTGCCGCCACTACCGGGTGTGAGCTGTCTGCCTCCCCCGCATATGGAGTCCATACCACCTGAAAAAGAAAAGAACACTGATCAGTCACATCAATCAAAAAACAATAATTAAATGAATGGAAGAGCTAGTTGAGAGTTTCATACCTGATCATGCGGTTAGTGATCCAGCGTGGCGCGCACATCCTCTACGCGCCGATCTGTGACCCTGGGGTCAGGGGCCACATCCCATCGGGCCATGAGGGGCACCAAGGACTGGCTCCCCTCTCTCTATACCCCACGTCCCATGGGGAAGCGGGTGTACCCCCAGATCTGCAAAGCAACAATAAAAAGAATGTCAGTCGGGCAGTTAATCAAATTTAAAAATCAATAATGAGCATTAAATAAAATTGGCGTACCTAAAGAAAGGGGGTGAAGCCCCCGGTGCTCTGAGAGCGCCGCGAACTGCTGGGGAGAAGAGAGAAGAGATGCCCCAGCATCGCGGCGCCCCATGCATATCTCCCAGCCTGCGCCAGGTCCCTCAGCAGAAGTACAAACTTGCAGTTCATCTGCGATGACTGCATCGTGAAAAAAAGTCGCCCAAAGAGGTAGGCGATGAAGATCCTGACCGAGCGCTCCTCGCTCCGGTCCCCCAAGTCTAGTGCCCCCCACACTCCTGTATAGAACTCCTCTAGAGTCTCCAGGGGCCCTCTCCTCCTACCTCTCAACCACACTGCCTCAGACAATGATCCGAGCAGGATGCTCCGGATCGGCCTCCTCCTACCCGCTACAAACTCCGGTCCCAGCAACTCCACAATGTCATCGTGGTAGTCACTCCGCTCCTGCCCAACTATCGACTCTCCCTGAACCGGCAATCCCGTCAGATACGCTACGTCCTCCAACGTAGGTATCATGTGCCCCCAAGGCATGATGAATGCCTTGCAGTCCTCCTCCCATCTCTCCCTCAAAGCCTCTAGATACGGTACGTCCACGTGGAATGGACGTACCGACAAGAGGTGCCAAAACCCCATCCTCGCTATCCTGGTCTGCTGAGCCTTCGGTAGCGCTCTGTACCATGCCCAACACAAGTCCCAGGTGACTCTGCTCCTCATTCGGCTTTTACCCTGTAGAAAACACAGACAAATTGGCGTCAGCATCGATTGTCGTTAAACCCAAATTGGCGTCAAGGGTCTGCCGTTTACTCACACTCAGCGTCCAGGGTTGGCCGTCAAGTTCCTCTATCGGCGTCCAACCCGTTGCCGTCAAGTTCATTTGAACGTCAAGGGGGTGGCCGTTGACAGGATCTCGACGTCCACCGATGTGGACGTCAAGTTCCTGTCAAACCCGACAGAGCCTCCCCTGTTTTTTCCCCTCTTTCCACAACATACAACACACACCCACAGGATTTTTAGGGTTCTGGGAGCCTACCTTAGGCCGTCGGGGTGCCTCCGCCTCCGTCTTGTCCCCTCCTCCGTCGTCTCCGGCGGTCTCCTCCCTCTCCGGTGCATCTCCCGCCGCCTCCTCTTCTTCTTCCTCCACCATGCTAGCCTCTCTCTCCTCCTCCTCTTCCTCGGGTTGGCGCCGAGCCCGGAGGATGGTCCGCTTGCCCCTCGTCCTCATCGAAGGCGGTTGAAGCAGTTTGGACTTTCCGAAGTCTTAACAGTGATTGGTCTTGCGGTCTTGCGGTTTGGAGGGTTTGGAAGTAGAAGAAGAAAGAAGGGAATTAGGGTGGAAGGGTTCGGTGTGTGGAGATGCCTCTCCCGGCGCTTGGGAAGGTGAAGTGGCGTCGGGAGAAGGCATCAGTTCAAAAAAGCTATTTTTCAAAGTTGGCGTCAAGGTCTGGCCGTCCTAACTTTTTCTGACGTCAACGTCGTGGTTGCTGACGTACCATCAACGTCCAGGATGTGGACGTCAACGTCCCTTTAATGTCAGACCTCGAAGTATGGTCAACGGCCAGGTTGGGACGTCAAGTTTGAATTAGGCGGCCATCGTTATGGACGTTTACCCCTCTGTCTCCTGGTTAGCGACCAGCGGCTGGACGTCTACCAGTTATTGGCGGCCATCGATGTGGACGCCAAGACTTCCGCACTCAGCCCTCACAGCACACTCCATTAAACATCTATGAGGCCCGTTCACTCCATTCAATGCACGCATTCAAGCAATTCAAGCCATTCAACACAAATGCAAAAAATATTTATTCATCTGACTTTGTGTTACACTTATTTGAAATCGGGAAAATACATCATTTTGCCTGCGGGCCATAAAGTAACCACATGAAATGGGGCAAATGCCGTCATTAAATTCTTCATACTTCCATATGTCCTCCCGGTTTTCCTGTATTGCCAATCCCACCTTTCTGCTCACTGTATACTTTACCCAAGTCTTCATAGCCTTCTTCATCAACTTCGTCCGGTGACTATCATGTCGGTGCAATTGGATGAAGTGGGAATTCCCCGTGGAATCCCAAGCTGACAATGGCACCGGTGTGGCTGGTATACCACCATCAGATCAGCCCCGATCAGCCTTAGATCTTTGTCCTCCCTGGTCCGAGCTCTGAACTCAATACTCCTCATAAATAGTGGCCTCACAATGAAGTCCTCCATCACCAGGTAGGCTAAGTGATCGCGCCAAGCATCTCTGCCCTTCAAGTGCACTGTCACGCACTTGATCTCATTCTCTGGCTCATACCATGCCCTGTTGCAGTACACCGAGCTCCGAAGGAAGATTCTGGAGGGGGAAGGTTACTGGTCAGCAAAATCAAACTTCAAGTGAGCCTCCATCCAAACCTGAAGCAGAAACAAGCTCCCGCATGTGCGTCCGCCTAGGCTCATTGTGGTGAGCCAACTGTACAGGTGTGCCAGCACTGCAAGTGCAAGTGACTGCCTGCGCCACAGCAGAGACAGGATTCCCACAGGCTCGTAAAGGATGAAGTCGTCGCTCGTAGGGAACAGGAAGACCCCAGCCAGGCAGAGCGTCAGTCCTCGGGTCGCCCTCTCTCCGCCAATCTCCCTTGCATGCTGGATCAGCCACCAGGCCAGCCGGTCCAGGAAGATCCCATGCTTGTTCATCATCCTCAAAACCTCCTTCTTGTCCTGTACAATGTCTGCTAAAATATCTTCCCACGGGAGGAGAGGAGTCGCTGCATTATACTCCAGGCATCGCCTCCATCCCAGGAAAAGCTCCACCTCCTCCAGCAGCACACTCGCCTCGAACACTTGGAATACAAAAGTGTGCGTGTGCGGGTGCCATCTCTCCACCAGCGCCCCTAGTGCATCAAACCCCCACCACATGTCCTTCATATTCTTCGCCAGCACCACCATGAAATTCAAATTCCACATGACGATGTAGCTTCGCATATCTAGCGTGATGGCGTTCATCAGATTCACGAGCCAAGAAAAGGCCCGCACCTGGCCTTGGCTCGGGAAGGCAGGCACTTCCTGCATGAGGGAGGGGTGTTGTGAGAAAAGTGTTCGGGGCATTTTTAACCCAGGTAGAAGCAGAATGATCAAAGCTTACCTAACCCGTTGGCCAGTCTGGTGCTCAGGTGCCCCGGAACTTCGCTCAGAATCCCTGGGTTCATGCCTGTGGATCGTCCGGTTGAAGAGGAGGCCATTTCGTTGCTTTTTCTTCGTTTCCCAGTCTCTGGTTCGCAACAGAAACAGAGAGGGACGGAGGTAGAAGATGGAAGAGTCCCTATGGACTCCTACCTCCTATATTTTTGGCCTGATCCGCTGGCCCATAGACGTCTAGATCGGTTGACGTCAGTGTCTTGTTAGCGGCAATATCGGTTGCCGTTAACTGGGAGCTGGCGGCCATCGATGTGGACGTTTATCCCTGAAAATTTTCAAAATTTTATTATTCATATGGCCTTTATATTTTATCTTGTGCTTCAAGTTGTTTTGCAGATATCCAAGCACAAGTTGCGCTTCAAAGTTCAGAACGCTCATGTGACCTTGAGCATTACAGGTATGTCTAACGTAGGACCCCACCAGAGGCGAATAATTTGGCGACCGTGAACCCTGAGTTCCCCTTTACCAAAAACCGTGATGGGTTTGCGATCTCTCAGTTATTCGTATGGCCTTTAGAATTTTCCTCTGGATCTAACTTGCATTTTTAGATAGGCAACCCACACCAGCATGCATTTAGGTCTTCACTGCTAACATTTTCTCACTGACCCAAAAAAAAAATGGTGATTTTCCTCGATCATTTGATTGCTCCATGGCTCCCCCAGCTTAGGTAGCCTACCGGGTCCGCCCTTCGTGATTATCCAAGTTGATATCGGGTTTTGTTGCCCATGATCCAAGTTGCCCCACCGTGACTTTCACAAATAGTCAAGCAGCCTTACTGAGTTCATTTGAGCCTTCGCCAGTCGCGAGCTTAATTCTGGACTTCAGGCTTTCCGAACATTGATTCCAATTAGAATCTTTTGATAATCCTTTGAGAGATCAACCAACTCCTTGTCTCCACGACCTCCTAAATTTGGGATAGACGTCCTGATTAGGCCAGCGAGCCCACGAGCTCCGTTCATGAGACTCTCCTGATTCAACTGTCATATTACAACTCCTTTGACTCAGACACACCCAAAACTAGTCAAAGTCCGACTTGGCCATGCCAGGGACCCTACCGTTGGGTTGCAGTTGTAGTTACACGGGTAGATCACTCTTCTTCTTACCCACATTTGTCTCTCAGATGATCCGTCACTTGCTTCTAGCCTAATTCATTCATTTGGCTCGCTAGAATTCCTATCCTCGGAGATGGCCCTCCATTAAATCTCCACGTCCTTTGTTTACCGAGACACCAACCTTTCAGCCCGCTCTGCTCTCTTGCAAGACCGGACGTCTCGGAGGGGCATTTGTAGACGCGAGATTTGGCCCTGTTGCCCAGCTAGCTAGCCCAGAGGGGGGGGTGAATGGGTTAATAAAACTTCGATCTTTGATTAAAACCTGTTTACTGAAAAGATTGCACACTTTAATAACAAGGTTAGAGTTAGAACAAACAAGATAACAATCACACAAAACACATCCACAAGACACAAGGATTTTATCCTGGTTCGGAACTCCTCTCCACAGGAGACCTACGTCCAGTCCCTGAGCAATACCTCAGGATTTTACTATCAAGGGTACAATCCCCCTTAAGGATCCTTACACCCAGCCTCAACTGATCTTCCTTCAGCCTGAAGGGAACAACAACCACCCTGGATACCACCAGGTCTTCCTTCGTCCAGAAGGGAACAACAACCACCCTGGATACCACCAGGTCTTCCTTCGTCCAGAAGGGAACAACAACCACCCTGGATACCACCAGGTCTTCCTTCGTCCAGAAGGGAACAACAACCACCCTGGATACCACCAGGTCTTCCTTCGTCCAGAAGGGAACACAAACTAATCAGAAAAAGGTTGTGAAAACAGGCTTCAGATTCTAGCTTGACCAGCTACAACCTGAAGCTCCTAAGCCCCCGAGAGAGAAAGAGATTTAACAAGGTTTTTCTCTCCAAGGACCACACAGGCTCTTACAAATGAGAGGATTCCTTTTGAGCACAGAGAGCTAAGAGCTTAGAACCAGGTTTGGAGTGGAGGCTTCGCTCTTCTTCAAAGTTCTAAAGATTGTGAGAGATGGATTTCCTTCTTCTTCTGAAATCAAGCGATGTTACGCCCTCTATGTTTTTCTTTTCGTCTTGAGTCTTCTATTTAAACTGCTGATTCAAATTCGAACGTTGAAGTGTCCGTTGTCTCTTATCCTTGTGTACGTTAGACTGGTTACTGAGGAAGCTTCTGATCGTCAGTCTTTTATCCTGGTGTACACGCCAAAGAGATGTCATAGAACTTTGTATCTTGTGTCCAACGTTGTCCAGAAGAGTCTTGTCAGATATCTGTAAGCATAACATCAATAAATAGAAGACAGCTAGGACTGCTGTCTATTGTTAGTTGAGATGGAACAGATATTGCAGTATATAGCAAAGCTCCTTTCTGTCCAAGAAAAAGTACGTAGACAGAGTAGCATAGAAATGGAAGATATTGTCTGCATGCATGGGAGATACGATCGGAGAGCATTTAATGCATAGCAGTCAACGGACAAGATATGACTTTGACTTTTCAACGCTTATTAAAAAGCATTATACTGATGTATCAAGAAATTCGATAAAAAGAATCTTGCTGACTTCATAACTTATGAAATCGTTAAGAATTATAGCAAGTCGTTATGAACTGTAAAGAAATCGTTGTAAGAAATCGTTATGACTAATAAAGAAGTCGTTACGCGAAATCGTTATGACTAATAAAGAAGTCGTTACACGAAATCGTTATGACTAATAAAGAAGTCGTTACGCGAAATCGTTATGACTAATAAAGAAGTCGTTACGCGAAATCGTTATGACTAATAAAGAAGTCGTTACGCGAAATCGTTATGACTAATAAAGAAGTCGTTACACGAAATCGTTATGACTAATAAAGAAGTCGTTACGTGAAATCGTTATGACTAATAAAGAAGTCGTTACGCGAAATCGTTATGACTAGAGAGTCGTTGCGAGTTCTAAAGAAATCGTTACGAGGTCTAAAGAAGTCGTTACGGCTAGAGAGTCGTTGCGAGTTCTAAAGAAATCGTTACGAGGTCTAAAGAAGTCGTTACGGCTAGAGAGTCGTTGCGAGTTCTAAAGAAATCGTTACGAGGTCTAAAGAAGTCGTTACGGCTAGAGAGTCGTTGCGAGTTCTAAAGAAATCGTTACGAGGACTAAAGAAGTCGTTACGGCTAGAGAGTCGTTGCGAGTTCTAAAGAAATCGTTACGAGGACTAAAGAAGTCGTTACGGCTAGAGAGTCGTTGCGAGTTCTAAAGAAATCGTTACGGTAACGATTTGAGCGTTCCGGTCAAGGAGGAAGTCGATCTGCTTATCAAAGAAGTCGTTACAGGGACTTGGATAGAAATGATGGGACTTACCAGATTGTCTTGATCTTTCATTTTTCTTTTGCTTCCTGTTCTCAAGGCTCAAGAAATCCATTAGTGTTATTTTGTTAATCATCAAAATTAATATATAAATAAATGGAAATATTTATTATGGGGACAGTTTGGTCATCAATCTCCCCCTTTTTGATGATGACAAAATATACTAAACATCAGACAAAGAATGAAATATGTTTTTCAGATTTACGTTAGTTGTCTCCCCCATTTTGTCATTAGGCAAAAAGATAAACTGTGAGACAAAGAAGAGAGAAAGATTTTTATTAAGAGGGAGAAAGATAATACAAAGGAGATAGCAAGGAGGCATGCTGTGAGATAACAGCCCATGCCTTGATCTCAAGATCCTCAAAAATTTGCAGAAACACGCCAAAGGTAACTGAGAAGGAGGGTCCCATGGAAGGGATGTTCCTCTGAATGTAGAGTTGCCTTTGCTGCTCTATGAACTCTCCATACTGAGTTTTGACCAAAATGAATCTGAAGTAAGTACTCTTGCCAAAACTGGCCCTATGGAGAAATCTGTCCAAGGAAATTGGATAGTGAAGTTGTTGATTTAACAGATCCTGCTTTAGGGCATAGAAGGCAGAATATCTAGCTGCCCATACAGCATAGAGCTCTGGTATGGGTGCGATGGAATTGAGATCCATAAAGGCTTCTGCAGAAAGAGCAGGCTTCCTCTGACTAACCAGATCTTGATTGATAGCTTCCAATTGCTGATAAGAGGCCCGATATAGAAGCTCCCATTCTGATGAGGTGAGTCGTTCACACTCAGAAATGAGTGGAGCTAAGGTCAGAGAAGAGATGCGGCCAGAGTGATATTCTCTGAAGATGAACCGCAAGAAGGAGGGAGATCGGCCCTGCTTGGCTGACATCCGGCCCAGCTGCCTTGCAAACATATCTAGAGCGAGAGATCCAGCATCTGAATTAAACACTAACGAGTGCAGCTTCGGCAGAAGAACTGGAAACTCAACCTTGAAGGAGACAAAGTCTACTGTAAGAGGAAGGTTGAGAGGGGTCTCTGATTGCAGCACAGTAATCTGCGAGTTGAACTGGCAAAACTGAACTTCTGGAATTTTGTTCAAGTAGCAGAAGTCACTGTACAGCTGAAAGGCTCTGGCAACGCGAATTTCCTTCAAAATGAAGGATCCCCAAGAGTTCTTGTGCTGGAAGATAAACCACTCAGAGAAGGTGAGTGGGTGAGCTCTGAGAGAGAGGGATTCGGCCCTTGCAGTCAGGTATTTTGAGTACTGAGCCTTGTTTCCTTTGATAGCTGCCCACTGATCTTCAGTCTTGAACTCAGTGCCCTCAAAGATTTTGGATTTGAAAGCTTGAGATATCTGAGTAAAGGGAAGAACAATGGCCAGGTGTTCGGAGAGGTTGAGAAAAGGAATACCATAAATGGTAGAAAGAATGCATTTCTGGAGGTATTCTTTGTAGATAGGTCTTCTCTTAGGATCAAGGGTAAGAGAGTACCATAAAGGAGGGTAGAGAGAAGCAGAAGGAGTGCTTAGAGAGGAAGATGTTTTTCTCTTTTTCAAGACAGGACTAGGAGGGTCAGTCCTGTGAATGTGAGAGGCTGTGGAAAGAATGGTGAGGAGAGTGTTCCTTTCAAAATGGTCTGGAACATTGGTGTCAAAAATACCAAGAGGCAGAGGTTTCACTGGAGGAAAGGTAATAGAATTAGGAGGAGTAGGAGGATAGAAAAAGTGTTTAGGATTAAAGGAAGAGGTTGGTTGAGGATGAGATGTTTGGGTTTTAATAGGTGAAGGTTGAGGAGTTAATGAGGATGAAGCTGAGATGAGAGCTGGAGTAGGTGAGAAGGAGGGTTGAGAGGAAGTAGAGGATGAGGAAGGTTGGGTGCGAGGCATGGGATGTTTTATGGTTGGTGGAGCAGGAGGTGCAGTAGGAGGAGATGAAGGTGTGGAGAGGGTTGGAGTGGCAAGAGATGAAGTATCAGGGGCCTTGGAGACTGACACTGGCTCTTTTCCTCTGGCCTGACTTTCTCTGACTGCAGGAGAGGGTCCTGAAGACCCTGAGGCTGCCACTGGTCCGGGTGACCCTACAACTGATGGCCCTGATGGCCCTGACCCTTGAACTGCGGCCCTGTTGGCCCTGAGACTTCTGCTGGAGGCCCTGGTGGCCTAGGAACTTCAGCTGGAGGCCCTGGTGGCCTAGGAACTTCAGCTGGACTGCTCTGAGTAGGTGCAGGAGGGACACCACTAGACTTTGAAAGATGAGCCAGCAAATTCTTCATATCAGACATTTCTTTATTGAAATACCTCATTGCATTTCTTATTGAGGATACGTCTGAGGAGGTTGAAACTTGAGTTGAAACAATTTCTTGTATACCAGACTGAACTGATGCCAAGATCTCTCCTTGGGCTTTTAACAAGGCCATAACATGCTTCAATTTTACTTTCCTATGGCCCTTCCTTGACCTCTTGTGAACAACTCTTTTCTGCTTACTTGGCTGAGAGACAGGCTCTTCAAGATTTATAGTTGCACTTGGGCCTTCACTAACATCAACCAAGGCTGGAGCTGAAGTTTCCTGAGTAGGTGCAGCTTTCTCAGAAAAGGCTTCCTTCTCTGTCTTTTCACTCTCAGCATGCTCCCCCTGAATGGGAGCAGGGACTTCAATACTTTCTTGCTCCCCCTGAGCAGGAGCTTCTTCCAAGACAACATCTTCATCAGGTTCACCAAAAGCTCGAGCTTCGGATTGGCATCCCACAGCTGACTCAACTGGTTCTTGCTCTGCTGGACTTGCTGCTGCTTGCTCTACTTCTACTGCTTCTGGAATATCTGCAATAACTGCTTCTCCTTCAGCCACAGAGGATTTCGACCAAACTCCTTCTTGCACTGAAAAGCCACTTTTCTTCAGGTTTCTGGACCTTATAGACTGGCCCATCTTTTCAGCTACCGCACCTGACAGATCTACTCCAAAGTGCTGGAAAATCTTGGTCAGAAGATGGGCATATGGAAGGGAAACATTCAACTTGCTCTTTGTTTCCCATAACTGAGCATGTGCAAACATCATTCGCTCAATCATCACTGCGGCCAGGTTTATCTCTTTGTTCTGGATTGCCCAGAACATTATGTCCGAATCTGCCCTAGTGCATGAGGAAAAGGTAGCACTACGGGGAACTAAGATTTGGCAGACTATGAAGTGAAGCAATCGGTTGAACGCGGACATCTGATTAATATCAAGCTTCCCATCCTTCAACTTAAATCCTGGACCGATAATCCCGAGACCTTTGACTTCATCATTCACAGAGTGAATGCCACTAAATCCCGAGGTCTTTACTCCAAACAGATCACGCAACAGCTCATGGGTTATTCTGATTTGGATACCCTTGACAGAGGAAACAAGGGATCCATCTGCTTCTGACTTCAGACAGATGTAGAAGGCTTTTACCAAGTCCGGGTAGCTTACCTCACTGAAGGTGACCACATCCATCCACTGCGATCTTCTTAGAGTATCAACTAGCCTGGCCATGCCACTCTTCTCAAGATTCTGAACATCCACTGCCTTATTTCCGCAAATCTTTGTCTTCACAAAAGTAAATCTTTCTTGCTCCCTTGGGGATAAATACTCAGCACTGTAGCCCCCAACACTTCCGGAGATCAACGGAGCGGCCATGGGTGCAGAGAAGAAAAGATTCTGGAAGAGAGGATGATGGAAGGGACGGAAGTTCTCGAAGGAGTTCTTCGCGGGAAGAGAAGAAGGCTTCGAAAGATGCAGAGAGTCGATCCCAAAATCGTTAGGGCATCAGCTTTGGGTGAACAGATAGAGAATAAAAAGGGTAAAGGTGGAAGACGAATCGATCTCAAAGCGATTTGGGTAAAATAATATTACTTTAATGACAGGAGGAGCGCCAAAAGGCGGCAAAGGTAGAAAGCGACAAAAAGGTTTGACAAGTCAAACAACTTTCTACACAGAAGCGGTCAAAGCATATAGATAACTGAGTTTTGTTTAACTTTAACGGAGAGAGAACTTTTCATTTAATCTGAAAAATTTATATGTCAATAAAATCACAGAAATTCTTTCACAAATTGCACATCCCTAGTTCCCTTCTAAGAGATGTAAATCTCTCTTCAGGTAGGGCTTTTGTGAAGATATCTGCCAATTGACCATTTGTATCTATAAACGAAATTTCTAAATTACCACTAGCTACATGGTCTCGAATAAAATGATATCTTACTCAATGTGTTTCGTCCTTGAGTGTTGAACTGGATTTTTGGTGAGGTTGATGGCACTTGTATTATCACACAATAGAGGAATTGATTTGATGTGAATGCCGAAATCTTCAAGTTGTTGCTTTATCCAAAGAAGTTGTGTACAGCAACTTCCAGCAGCAACATATTCCGCCTCAGCTGTTGATAGAGCTACTGAATTTTGTTTCTTGGATGTCCATGATATTAAGCATCCTGCAAAAAACTGACAACATCCACTGGTGCTCTTTCTATCTACTTTGCAACCAGCATAATCAGCATCTGAATATCCTATTAGATTTATCTCACAAGATCTAGGATACCAGAGACCTAAATCATGAGTTCTAGCTAAATATCTAAATATTCTTTTTACAGAGATTAAGTGAGACTCTCTAGGGTCTGCCTGATATCTAGCACACATGCATACACTGAACAAAATGTCTGGTCTACTGGCAGTTAAGTAAAGTAATGATCCTATCATACCTCGATAATTCTTTTGATCTACCCTTTTACCTTTTTGATCACTGTCCATTCTGGTTGATGTGCTCATTGGAGTTGATAATGGCTTTGCATCTTCAAATCCAAATTTCTTCAACAGCTCTTTGGTGTACTTTGCTTGACAGATATGAGTGCCATCCTTCCCTTGCTTGATTTGCAATCCAAGGAAGTAGCTTAACTCCCCCATCAAGCTCATTTCGAATTCTCCCTGCATAAGCTTTTCAAAGTACTTGCAAAGAGATTCATCAGTAGATCCAAAAATAATATCATCCACATAGATTTGTACAAGAAGTATATGTTTAACCTTAGATTTTATAAATAATGTACTATCTACTTTACCTCTAGTGAAACCATGATTTAATAAGAAATTACTGAGCCTTTCATACCAGGCTCTAGGAGCTTGCTTTAGACCATATAAAGCCTTATGTAGTTTAAATACATGATTTGGAAATTCAGAGTCGTCAAAACCTGGAGGTTGTTCAACATAAACTTCCTCCTTGATGAAACCATTTAAAAAGGCTGATTTGACATCCATTTGAAAAAGTTTTAAATCAAGTGCGGATGCATAAGCAAGTAAAATCCTAATAGCCTCAAGTCTAGCTACAGGTGCATAAGTTTCATCGAAATCTATGCCTTCCTCTTGGGAGTAGCCTTGAGCCACCAATCTGGCTTTGTTCCTTAAGATTATTCCAGACTCATCCAGTTTATTTCTGAACACCCATTTGGTGCCAATAACTGAATGATTGGATGGTCTAGGAACAAGTGACCATACTTGGTTTCTCTTGAACTGATTTAGTTCATCTTGCATGGCTAGTATCCAAGATTCATCAGATAAAGCTTCATTGACTGTCTTAGGTTCTACTTGAGAGACAAATGCTAAATAGTCGCATGGAATTACATTACCTCTAGTTCTTACCCCTACAGATGGATCACCAATGATGTTTTCAGGAGGGTGATCTTTCTGATGTCTCCATTCCTTTGGAAGATCTTTATGTTGGATTTCTGTTTGCTGCAGTTCTTCCAGAGTTGGATCCTCTTTGTCCTTAATTGAAGTTTTCTTTAATTTTTCGGACAAGACATCTGCATCATCAATGTCACTAATTTCTTCCTTTTTCAAGGAAGGGTTAGATTCATCAAAAATAACATGTACTGATTGTTCAATTAATAAGGAACGTTTATTGAAAACTCTATAACCTTTAGGTTTAGAGGAATACCCCATGAAAATGCCTTCATCTGATTTGGCATCCAACTTACCAATGTCCCTTTTTCCATTGTTATGGATGAAGCAAGGACATCCAAATATTCTGAAATGGCTAATCTTTGGCTTCTTTTCTTTGTAGAGTTCATAAGCAGTCTTTTTCAGAATTGGCCTGATCATCACTCTATTTATGATATAACATGCAGTGTTGATAGCTTCGGCCCAGAAATATCTTGGCAGATCATATTCTGATAACATTGATCTTGCCATATCCAAAGAGTTCTGTTTTTCCTCTCAGCAATTCCATTCTGTTGAGGTGTCCTTGGAGCTGAGAAGTTGTGCTCAATTCCTTGATCATCACAGAACTTCGTAAACTTTTCATTCTGAAACTCACCACCATGATCTGATCGAATAGAGACAATTGAGAATTTCTGATCTTTCTGAACTTTCTTACTGAAGCTGACAAAATTCTCAAATGTGTCATCTTTGTGCTCTAAAAAGGATACCCAAGTGAATCTTGAATAATCATCAACTATTACAAATCCAAAATTCTTTCCTCCCAAACTGGTAGTCCTCATTGGCCCAAATAAATCCATGTGAAGTAGTTCTAAGGGCTTTGAGGTGGTTACTACAGTCTTTGATTTGAAGGAGCTCTTGGTGTGCTTTCCTCTTGCACAAGGTCTGCAAATGCTATCCAATCTGAAATTTACCTTTGGCAGTCCTTCAACTAGTTTTCTTTTTCTGAGCTTGTTCAGCCCATCCAAGCTGCAGTGGCCCAATCTTCTGTGCCACAACTCAGTTGATTTATCTTTGCTAGCTGCCAAACACACATCTTGATCCTTGAGTTCATCGAGATATAGAACATACAAATTTCTTTCTCTGTAGGCTTCAAATATGACTGCACCATCCTTTAAGATACTGCATTTTGATTCTTGAAACTGAATTTGATGGCCTTTGTCACACAACTGGCTGATGCTGATGAGATTGTGCTTTAACCCTTTGACCAGCATTACATCCTTTATGACTGATTTTCCTTTGATGTTCACAGACCCGCTTCCTATCACAGTCCCTTTTCCATTATCTCCATAGGTGACTGTACCTTCTTCAGCTTGGAGATCAACAAATATCTTCTTGTTGCCTGACATATGCCTTGAGCACCCACTATCCAAATACCATTTGGATGCTCGAGGGTTAACCTGAAATGAGAACATCAAGCTTTAGGTACCCAAATTCTTTTTGGGTCCTGATTGGTTAGTATCATCAACTTTACCTTTTAATATCCATTTTTTATGTCTTGTTGGGCATGTCATTTTAATATGTCCTAACTTGTTGCAGTGACTGCAGCAGGATAACTTAGTTACTTTTTCTATGTATTTGAAATCAGCTTTGTATGCTACATCTTGTTCAGGTACAAATTTTGGTGTTGGATATGTTTTAGGGTATATTATGGTTTCTTCATTATCTGGGGGTGTATATCCTAATCCATTTTTCTTTTTACCCGATCTCCTAGCACCTTTTAATATTAAAGAGTTTTTACCATTGGTAAATTTTTCTAGGGTGCTTGCTAGTGTATTGTTTTCTTCATTTAATTCATTTACAGTTTTTCTTAAATCATCTGAGTTTTCCTGTTTTTCTAGGTCAGTGATTTTTCTGTTCTTGTCTTTTAAATTTTCACATAATAGTTCATTTCTTCTCTTAAGCTCAACTATTTGTTTTTCTAGTTCTTCGTTTTCAGATTTTAAATCTGAGTTGGTATTTTCGAGACATGTGATATTTTTCTTGCTTAGCTTAAGTAGTTTACACACTTCTTTATACTTATTGTAGAGTTCATTAAATGCACTTTCCAAATTATCCGAATCTGAGTCATTACAGGAATCGAAAGAAGAATCAGATGTTACCTTATCCTCGGTATTCGCCATGAGAGCCAAGTTGGCTTCTTCACCTTCACTGCTCGAGCTTGACTCACTATCTGAGTCGCTGCTGTTGTCCCATGCAGCTGCCATGGCTTTCTTTTTGAATCTTCTGAACTTCTTGGAGCTGTCCTTCTTCTTGTGATCATTTTTCTTTAACATTGGACAGTCTGCCTTGATATGTCCAGGTTTCTTGCATTCATAGCAAAGTGGCTCATTCCTCTTCTGATCTTTTCCATCTGGTCTCTTGAGATCTTTGTTTTTCTTGAAGTACCTCCTACCAGACTGGAACTTCTTTTTCTTTGCCAAGATTCTCTGCAATCTTCTTGAGAGCATGGCTTCTTCATCATCACTACTTTGCTATCTTCACTGTTATCTAAGGATTCTTCTGATGAGTCCCCATTAGCTTTAAGCGCATTTGACTGCTTCTTTCTACTGGAGGATTCTCCTAGTCTTTCCATGTTTATTTCATGGGCCATGAGAGACCCAATGAGTTTTTCTACTGACATTATCTTAAGATCATTAGCTTCTTCGATAGCTGTGACCTTTGCCGTCCATGAAGATGGCAGGGATCTGAGAATCTTCCTTACCATATCTGCATTTTCAATGACTTTCCTAGACTTGCTAGGCCATTAGTAATGTCAGTAAATCTACTAAACATTTGGGTAATAGACTCACCTGTTTGCATTTGAAATCTTTCATACTGAGTGACAAGAATGTCAATTCTTGTCTCCTTTACTTTGTCTGTACCTTCATATGTGATCTTTAACTTTTCCCACATTTCCATGGAGGATTTGCATGCTGAAACTCTGTTGAACTCTTTCTTGCTTAGAGCACAACATAGAATGCTCTTAGCTTTACAGTTCAAGGAGATTTTCTTTCTATCTTCATCTGTCCATTGTGCTTTCTCATTTGTGACGACCAGATCACCTTCTTCCACTATTGACCAGATTTGATAATCGTGGCCTTGTAGAAAGTATTCCATCCTGGTCTTCCAATACGTATAATCTTCACCATCGAACAAGGGAGGTCTGTTGACAGACTGACCTTCGAAGTGACTTTGGGCTGCCATTGATCTTTGCTCTTCAGATCGTTGGATCTTCTTCTTTGTCGAAGAGACGGGCTCTGATACCACTTGTTGCCCAGCTAGCTAGCCCAGAGGGGGGGTGAATGGGTTAATAAAACTTCGATCTTTGATTAAAACCTGTTTACTGAAAAGATTGCACACTTAATAACAAGGTTAGAGTTAGAACAAACAAGATAACAATCACACAAAACACATCCACAAGACACAAGGATTTTATCCTGGTTCGGAACTCCTCTCCACAGGAGACCTACGTCCAGTCCCTGAGCAATACCTCAGGATTTTACTATCAAGGGTACAATCCCCCTTAAGGATCCTTACACCCAGCCTCAACTGATCTTCCTTCAGCCTGAAGGGAACAACAACCACCCTGGATACCACCAGGTCTTCCTTCGTCCAGAAGGGAACAACAACCACCCTGGATACCACCAGGTCTTCCTTCGTCCAGAAGGGAACAACAACCACCCTGGATACCACCAGGTCTTCCTTCGTCCAGAAGGGAACAACAACCACCCTGGATACCACCAGGTCTTCCTTCGTCCAGAAGGGAACACAAACTAATCAGAAAAAGGTTGTGAAAACAGGCTTCAGATTCTAGCTTGACCAGCTACAACCTGAAGCTCCTAAGCCCCCGAGAGAGAAAGAGATTTAACAAGGTTTTTCTCTCCAAGGACCACACAGGCTCTTACAAATGAGAGGATTCCTTTTGAGCACAGAGAGCTAAGAGCTTAGAACCAGGTTTGGAGTGGAGGCTTCGCTCTTCTTCAAAGTTCTAAAGATTGTGAGAGATGGATTTCCTTCTTCTTCTGAAATCAAGCGATGTTACGCCCTCTATGTTTTTCTTTTCGTCTTGAGTCTTCTATTTAAACTGCTGATTCAAATTCGAACGTTGAAGTGTCCGTTGTCTCTTATCCTTGTGTACGTTAGACTGGTTACTGAGGAAGCTTCTGATCGTCAGTCTTTTATCCTGGTGTACACGCCAAAGAGATGTCATAGAACTTTGTATCTTGTGTCCAACGTTGTCCAGAAGAGTCTTGTCAGATATCTGTAAGCATAACATCAATAAATAGAAGACAGCTAGGACTGCTGTCTATTGTTAGTTGAGATGGAACAGATATTGCAGTATATAGCAAAGCTCCTTTCTGTCCAAGAAAAAGTACGTAGACAGAGTAGCATAGAAATGGAAGATATTGTCTGCATGCATGGGAGATACGATCGGAGAGCATTTAATGCATAGCAGTCAACGGACAAGATATGACTTTGACTTTTCAACGCTTATTAAAAAGCATTATACTGATGTATCAAGAAATTCGATAAAAAGAATCTTGCTGACTTCATAACTTATGAAATCGTTAAGAATTATAGCAAGTCGTTATGAACTGTAAAGAAATCGTTGTAAGAAATCGTTATGACTAATAAAGAAGTCGTTACGCGAAATCGTTATGACTAATAAAGAAGTCGTTACACGAAATCGTTATGACTAATAAAGAAGTCGTTACGCGAAATCGTTATGACTAATAAAGAAGTCGTTACGCGAAATCGTTATGACTAATAAAGAAGTCGTTACGCGAAATCGTTATGACTAATAAAGAAGTCGTTACACGAAATCGTTATGACTAATAAAGAAGTCGTTACGCGAAATCGTTATGACTAATAAAGAAGTCGTTACGCGAAATCGTTATGACTAGAGAGTCGTTGCGAGTTCTAAAGAAATCGTTACGAGATCTAAAGAAGTCGTTACGGCTAGAGAGTCGTTGCGAGTTCTAAAGAAATCGTTACGAGGTCTAAAGAAGTCGTTACGGCTAGAGAGTCGTTGCGAGTTCTAAAGAAATCGTTACGAGGTCTAAAGAAGTCGTTACGGCTAGAGAGTCGTTGCGAGTTCTAAAGAAATCGTTACGAGGACTAAAGAAGTCGTTACGGCTAGAGAGTCGTTGCGAGTTCTAAAGAAATCGTTACGAGGACTAAAGAAGTCGTTACGGCTAGAGAGTCGTTGCGAATTCTAAAGAAATCGTTACGGTAACGATTTGAGCGTTCCGGTCAAGGAGGAAGTCGATCTGCTTATCAAAGAAGTCGTTACAGGGACTTGGATAGAAATGATGGGACTTACCAGATTGTCTTGATCTTTCATTTTTCTTTTGCTTCCTGTTCTCAAGGCTCAAGAAATCCATTAGTGTTATTTTGTTAATCATCAAAATTAATATATAAATAAATGGAAATATTTATTATGGGGACAGTTTGGTCATCAGGCCCATCTCCCGCAAGGCTCTTTTGGCCCATTAAGCCTCGTTTGACCGTTTGTTGACTTGCCTCGGATGCCATGTAGACGGCAGCATCGAGTGCTGCCGACTACTGGTTGACGGAATAGGCCCTGGACGTTAACCCATATTAGCGTCCACATCTCTAGACGTCTGCATGAGGTTGGCGGCAGGATCGTTGGACGTAAACCGGGTTTACCTGGTCTGCGCAACTACCTCGAGAATCTAGCCCACTTGCACCATTCTCTCGCCCATGCAACACATGGGGCCGTTCCCAATGGGCAAATGGGCCACCTTGGCATCCCTTTGACCCAGTAAAAATCCTATTTGGCCTCTCCCCATTGGTTGGAGCTTTTATACTTGGATTGCCAAGTGTACAAGTGTTTCTTCACACTTGAGCATCCAAGGCTGCTGAGCTCGACCCCCACTGTCTATATAACACTCCCTTGAGCCCTCTAAGCCAGAAGAGAGAGGCTGGACGTCCACATGCTGCTACTTTGAGAGAAGAGAGAGAATTTACACCCAAGCTTCATCAACTCTTCCTCTTCTTCCTCTCACACTTCGGGACGTTCAGGAGGCTTCTTCCCGAGCTAGAGGAGCCCTGCCAGGAGCTGCAACGCCAACGAACGAGGATCTACACCTCCCTCCCTCTCTCTTTCCTTACTCTTTCTTTAGTTATTTGCATGTCACACACACCTTCCCACTCACTCTAGGCACATAGGTCACTTCCCTACACACCTAGAAAGGGGTTTTCCAACCAAAAACTGAGGGAAGAAGGGTGGTCATAGCACTTGGCCACCACTCTTCTCAAGTCCGCAACCGGTACGGGACTCACCTTTTGGGTTGTCTCACTCCGTTTCTGAGCATTTACTACGCTTTCCTTAGGCTAATAGAGTGTCTTTTTGTGGCAGGAACGACTCGTAGAAGACCGCGGAGCTCTTCTTCTTTGGACGGCCGAAGAAGGAGAAGTTGAAGCCCCGTCTCCATCCGCTGCGCGAGGCCACTGCACCGACGCGATTCCATCACTCCTTGGGCACAGGTAGGGCCCTGGCGATCATAGACTCCCTCTCCTTTTGCTAGTTTGCTTTGTTTTCTCTCTAGTCAACCAAGTCAACTGGAGAGTCAACGAGGTCAACCGGCGACCCCATCATCGCCAACGAGAGGTCAGCAGCGTCCGCGAGCTCCCAGAAGATCCAGCGGTCGGTCGGGGACGGCGCGGAAATGAGCATCCACAGCTCTCTTCTGGCGATCACGGTGGGACCACTTCTGCCACTGTGGTCTGTCTGCACCCAGGTAGACGGCAAGCGATCGTGCTGTTTACCCAGGTAAATGTCTATCTTTCCTGCCATTTAGTTTTTGTTAGCGTCCATCTAGGTTGTCGTCTACTTGCTATTAGCGTCAGTCGATCATGTCGTTTACTTGTTTCTGATGAACTGTGCGTCAACCTGTATGCCGTTTAGTTTCACAGAAGCATGTTTTTGACTATTTTTTTGATTGTTTTGCTTTGATTTTGTTTTTTGTCTGCTTACTGTTTGCCACTGACGGTCCTCAGTCACTGGGGGTCACTCTTCTCACCTTTTCTAGCCCCCCCTCACATTCTAGGATCACCCTTCTTCGGTTTACAACTTTTTACTCGGGGATTCCCTCTCGGCTAAATCGGGTTGGTTCTGAAGAAAACTCTGTAAGTCCCTACATTCCGTGGATTCCCTCACGGTACGGGGCAGGAGGACCTTTTACCCTCCCAGTCTAGCTTGCCTATTTACCCAGGTCTGAGTCAGATTTGAGAGAATGGCCTTTACAAGTCAACATAACACATAACTTTGATCTTTAAATTTTTGGGGACGTTGTTTGATAACATTGTTTGGTAGAAACCCATATTTCTTCTAAAACAGTGTAATCACTTCAACTTAAACCATTCTAAAATCAGTAGGTTGTGTGCTAATGGACGCTTGGTTAAACTCATTAAACATGGCTGATAATCCGGCATTTGAATATGAAGATAATGTTCATGAGTTTGTCGGGATGGTTGACACCAACAACGAACCGGAAGAGTCGGTCCATTCCTCCTCTTCCTCTCAAGCTGATTTTGAGGGGAGCGTGAGTTTGAGGGCCAATCCCACTTATGCACAAGACACCCAAGAAGACCCTGAATTCTCCAAGCTCCTTTCCCGGTACTCGCCTGAGGACATCATTTCGATGCTCTCCAAGCATACTGTTCGGGTAGCAGTCTCCCCTTCCTCTCCATCCCCTTCCCCTTTCCAAGCATCCTCATCTAGGCCCATTCCTTGGCCTGCGACCCCTTCACGGGTTCCCGTCTCCCCTGTCCCCTTCTCCACTCCAATTCCCTCCACTCCTCTACCTACTCCTGTCCCAACTCCTTCCTTCTCCTATCCACCTCATGCTCAGCCCGCAACCCCCACTCGATCCGAATCCGTCTCCCGTTCAGAGATGGAGGGGCTTATTAGGAAGCTTCTGGCTGAATCCCTGTCCCATTCAAAGCCTCATTCCCTCAAGAATTACTGCAAGCTTCCCAATGCCTATTTCCCTCCGGGTTTCAAGGCCCCGAAGTACCGTAAGTATGACGGGACCTCTGATCCCCAGTTCCATCTTGCCGGATTCACCATGGATTCCCACCGATGGCTGTACGATCGGGTTCTTTTAGTTCACCTTTTCCAACAATCGTTAGAAGGGGAGGCTTTGAGGTGGTTCACCTCCCTACCCACATCGGACCTCATTAACTTCGACATCGTCTCCGAGTGATTCATCTCCCACTTCTCGTATATGGCCACCCAAGTCCCTACACTTCCAGACTTGGTGGCAGAAAAGATGAAGCCGGACGAAGACTTTGTCACATTTACCAATCGATGGAGATCCATGGCATCAAGGGCGAATATACCCATTCCGGAGTCCCAAGCTATAACCATGTTGGTTACCAACACCACCCTCGTGCTTCGCTCTGTCCTGATGCTGAGTGAGTTCCCCTCATTCACACACCTTTACAACCGAGCCAGGGTGGTCCAGAACCAAATTAAGGACTCCTCTCTGCCACACTTTTTCGAAGGGAAACCCTATGGATGCAAGGCTCCCGCGGCACCTACCACCGAGGGGGTGACCGTCAATGAGTCCGTCAACGCCTGCAGTCAGCCGTTGAGGCCTCCAAACAAGCCCTCCAATCCTCCATCCACTCCTTCCAACCCTCATCAGTTCCCGTCACACCCCTCCAAGCCTTACTCTGCAGTTCCCCCTCCTGCTGGTTACACCCGACCTGGCCCTAAGAGGTCTCACTACCCTCCTCTACCTGAGACCCTTGAGGACGTATTCTTCGCCCTTATGTCCTGCGATGCTATCCAACTACCCCCACAAAGGGAGAACATCAACCTGAGGGTGGACACCTCCAAATACTATCCTTACCATAGGGCCCATGGTCATCAGCTCCATAACTGCTTTACCTTCCGTGACTGGGTGTATGACATGAACGATCAAGGAAGGATTAACTGGGAGGATGTCAAGGTAGCCATAGCGAAGTCTAGGTATACCAAGAAAGAGCTGGGTATCTTCCAAAACCCCCTCCCCAACTACCAAAGCAACAATCCCTCCTCCTCTAGGACCCAGGAGAACGTCCACACCATGACGCATGCAGAACCCCAGGTCGTGAGGAGAGAACAAAAGTGGGGGGTAGAGGGCTTTAAAGAATGGTACCCGTGTCCTTCCATAGAGTCTGAGGAACCTTCCACTACAGTAGACGCCATTTTAGAGGAGCGGCCTTTAGTCCTCATCCGACCAATCCGTCAAGAGGCCTACCCTCCTACCTTCCCTGTCTGTGAGTCGTCTACCCCCGAGACCAGACCTCTCTAGTTAATCCTCCCCAGGTCTCAAGAAGATGTTCATGTCACGCTCAGGAACTGGATCGTTCCTCCACCCCCGCAGCCTTTGCAAGATGAGGAGGATAATGGACCTCTACCACCTGCCGGCACCGAATATGACATTCTCCAACACCTAGATAAGACGCCCACGAGGGTGTCTATTCTGGAATTGATTCGGAGGTCGCCGTCTCACCAGTCCACCCTCCTCCAATTTCTCCAGAAGAACATGGTCAATGATGACCTCCCTCCTAGTGGGGTCACCAATGCCATTCTCTCCCTTACCCAAGGACCCTCAATCTCTTTTTCGGAAAAAGATCTTGCCGCCCCCGAGTGCCGTTCACTTCCTCTCTGTCTCACCATCAACCTCAATGGGGTTTCAGTAGACTCCACTCTGATCGACACTGGGGCATCTATCAATGTATGTCCGATGAAGACCCTCAAGAAATTGGGTTTGGAGAAAGATAATCTGGAGAAAATCTGCTCCACCATCGCTGCCTATGACAACTATAAAAGGTTCTCCAAAGGTAAAATTGCTCTTCAGCTTGAAATCGGCCCGTTACTATGTCTTCTGAGTTTTTAGTCCTCGACGTCGATCTGGCCTACAAGGCCATTCTCGGTCGTCCATGGATAGAACAAACCTTAGGGGTCCCTTCCACCGCCCATCAATGCTTCAAGTTTCCTTTCAATGGGCGGATTATCAAAATCAAGAGCATTCCTACCCTGGAAACTCTTACTTCCATCACCTCGGAGCAGATGCCGCATTTGTCCGTTCCGGACAAGGGGAAGAAGCCGGTCATGTCAATCTTTGACTTCCCCTTGCCCTGTGATCTCAGCCAATCTCCCCAGTCAGCTAAAGAACCCCATGTCCCATGCCCCCAAGGGAAAGGTTGGGAGGTAATGGCTAGGATCGGCTATATACATGGCCGAGGGTTAGGTAAGAACCAACAGGGTCCTGTCCACCACACCCAAGTCAAGAGGCCGCTAGATAGGGCTGGTCTAGGTTTTCACCCGGACCCCATTCATCCAGACCCATTTATTCCCTATCAACCTCTTATCTGGACCCTGAAGGAACATTACGTTCAGGGGCCCCTCCAACCGGGAACTCGGGAACCCATGATAGAGGAGTTGTCCGACTCGGAAAGCGATGAAGAAGAGGACACCCAATTAGAAGAAGTCTCCGAAGATTTTGGCCTTCTCTCGCTCTTCGGTTCTGACTCTCCATCTCCACCATCTCCCTCTCCATCTCCTTCTCCCCAAGCTGAGGTGCGCCCGGTACCTGACTCTCCTCCCCCTTCTTCAACTTCTTCTTTCTCCCTTCTTTCTCCACCCGTTCTTTCTCCATCCCTCGCATGGACAGTCGAGGCTGCCTTAAGTCAACAACTTATGGTTCTAGGCCTTGATTCCCCAAAAAAAATGCCAATTTTGAAAATTGGAAATGCGAGGTCTCCATCGAACACCCTTCTGCTTTGGAGTCTCATCTTCTCGGCCAAGGGCCGACGCTCTCTAGCTTAGACTCCTTTCCTCGCCCCTCTGGGGGCACTTCCTCTGTACATAGTTTTGTACATAGCAGTCATGTACATAGTGGTCTAGATTTTAGCTTAGAGTCGGGTCTAGGGTCTAGTCTAGAGTCGGGTTTAGGATTAGAAGAGTCTAGATCCTCTCAGCCATGCGTGCGCAAAGAGAAGGGTAGGCAAGTTCCTGCCCGTTATGTCATGGCTTTGGCTGAGAGGTGTGCCAAGTTAAGTCAAGTCCCAGAGTTTCTTGAGGAGCCTGCCCTTATTGAATCAGATTTTGAAGAAGGCGACTCTTTATATGACGGTTTAGGAGTTTATCTGCTAGATTTTGATGAGAAAGGTGAGCAGGGAGATCTTGGGTCAGAAGAAGAGGACCCAGTGAGCTCCTATGTGGATGGCACAAAGAGGTTCGACGAGCCAACCATGGCTGCGGACAAGCCCACTAAAGAGGTCAACCTTGGCACTAAAGAATCCCCGAAGGTAGTTTTGATTAGTGCCAACTTGAGTGTTGAATAAGAAGAAGCTCTGGTAGCTATTCTCAAAGAATTCTCTGATGGTTTTGCTTGGTCCTACGAGGACATGCCAGGACTTGACACCCCTTTGGTCGAGCACCGGTTGGTCCTAAAAGCCGACGCCAAAACCGTCAAACAAAAGCTGAGAAGGCTACATCCCAAGCTTGCACTCAAGATCAAAGAGGAGGTTGACAAGTTGCAAAAAGCCAAATTCATTAGGGTTGTGCTATATCCACAATGGGTAGCTAATATCGTCCCTGTGATGAAGAAGGACGGTAAGGTTAGAATCTGTATAGATTTCCGTGACCTTAATCGTACCTGCCCAAAGGATGATTTCCCTCTCCCACACATAGATGTCCTAGTGGACAACACTGCCGGCTTTGAGATGTTGTCTTTTATGGATGGTTTCTCTGGGTATAACCAGATCCGTCTGGTGGAGGAAGACCAGGAGAAAACTTCTTTTACAACGCCCTGGGGGACTTATTGTTATGTCGACATGCCCATCGGATTGAAGAATGCGGGAGCAACCTATCAAAGGGCAATGATGGCAATTTTTCATGACATGATGCATGTGCACATGGAGGTCTATGTGGACGATGTCTTGGTTAAATCAAAGACTTGGCATGGCCATGCTGAGGTCCTCCGGGCAGTTCTCCAATGGTCTAGAGAACATAATCTTAAGGTGAACCCCAACAAATGTGTCTTTGGTGTCTCCTCGTGGAAGTTGCTTGGGTTCATAGTAAGCAAGCGGGGAATTGAAATTGATCCTAACAAAGCCAAAGCGATAATCGACATGCCTCCTCCTAGGATTATCAGAGAAGTTAGAGGGCTAATTGGTAGAGTTTAGTTCATTAGGAGATTTATCTCCCAGCATTCGATCTGTTGTAAGCCCTTCTATGAGATGCTTAGAGGAGAGGCTAAATTTGATTGGAATGATAAATGTCAAAAGGCCTTTGGTGAGTTGAAGAGTTATCTGTTCAAACACCCTGTTCTCTCTCCTCCGGTCCCGGGTCGGCCTTTATTGCTCTATGTGTCAACCACTGAAGATTCAACTGGAATAGTTTTGGCCCAATACGACGACGAGAAGAAGGAGAGAGCGGTGTATTATTTATCCAAGTTGTTCAATGAAGCTGAAAAGAGGTACACCACCATGGAAAGAACGTGTGCGGCCGTCGTCTAGGTTGCCCAGAAGTTAAAGCATTAATTTCCTAGCTCATGAAGTGAAACTTCTGGCGCGTATGGACCCAATTCGGTACTTGCTTGAGAAGCCTGTCCTGACTGATCGGTTGATGAGGTGGCAGAGTTTCCTCAATCAATTTGATATCACCTACGTCAACCAAAAGTCGATCAAGGGGTATGCTATTGCTGAGCATTTGGCCCACCACCCCTTACCTTCATACTCTCCCCTTGATGAAAGCTTTCACGATGAAGAGTTAGGAGCCATTATCGATGGTGAACCTTCGTGGGTACTTTACTTCAACGGGGCCCTCAATTCTAAAGTGTGTGGAATAGGGGCAGTCCTCCTCTCACCGGAAGGGGTAGTCATTCCGCACGCCTACCAGTTAACCTTCCGAGCCACAAACAATGTGGTCGAGTATGAGGCGCTCTTAGTGGGGCTGAAAATGGCATTATTGCTCGGAGTCAAGGAGTTAAGGATAATTGGTGATTCGCAGTTGATACTCCGGCAATCTCTTAGCAAGTATTAGACCCGGGACCCAAAGTTGAAACCATACCAAGAGTTGGTAGGAAAGGTCGTCCGGTAGTTTAGGAAGCTCACCCTAGTTCACACTCCTAGGGCTCAGAATATCCTAGCAGATTCACTCGCTTCCCTAGCGTCTTCCATCCTCATTCCTTTGGGAAAATCTTCGGAAACCGTCTCTGTCCAGAGATTAAGAGTCCCCTCCCATGTCGATCCTTGGTTTTCTCAACTCACGCCTCCTTCTCCGTCCCTTCAGGTCCACGTGCTCTCGAAAGAGCCAAAAATCGACCTCGAAGATGGCCATCCTTGGTATTTTGACATCGAGAACTTTCTCAAAGATGGATCCTTCCCCGATTATGCCACCTCTGCCGATAGACGGGCAATTCGCTGCGTCTCGGAGCGTTACAAGATCATAGGTGGCATTCTATACAAGAAATCTCTCAGTGAGGTCTATCTTCGTTGCCTCGATGAATTTGAGTCTTAAGATGTTGTTGAAGCCGCTCACTCTAGTGAATGTGGTGGCCATGTTAATGGTAGAGCAATTGCCCAAAAGTTGCTAAGACACTATTATTGGCCTACCATGGAAGAAGACTGTCGTCATTTTGTCTGTCACTGTGCTAAATGCCAATTTCACGGTGACAAAATTCATGCTCCTTTCTCTTCTCTTCACCCTCTCATCGCTCCATGGCCTTTCGCCATGTGGGCATTCGACGTGGTCGGTCCTCTCACGGACAGAACCGGAGAAATCCATAAGAAGTCCTTCATCCTGACCGCCACGAAATACTTCACAAAGTGGGCTAAAGCAGAAGCATTCATTGATGTCAAAGCTTCAACAGTGGTCAAATTCATCAAGCGCAACATCCTTGCAAGGTTCGGCGTGCCTCGGGACATCGTCACCAACAATGGACCTCAATTCACTTCACAAGAGCTTCACGACATGTGTGGTAAATATGGCATTAACTTGCATCATTCATCCCCATATTATCCACAAGGTAATGGACAAGCGGAAGCTACTAATAAAACTCTCATCAAAATCATAAAGAAAACATGCAAATCTCACAACAATGCTGACTGGCCAGATCGCTTGGTTGAAGCTCTTTGGGCTTATCGCAGCTCGGTCTGAACTCCTACGGGGCAAACCCCCTATGCTTTGACATACAGATCGGATGCAATACTCCCATATGAGGTCTTCGTCCCTTCACTTAGAGTTCAATTGGATGCCGAACTTGACCCCGATCAACGTCGGGAGGCCTTGTTGGCACAACTTGAACTCTTAGATGAAAGGCGAATGATAGCGACTGACCATGCTCAAGTCTACCGTCAGAGAATTGCACGTTTTTACGCTAAAAAAGTTCTTGAGAGAAAATTCAAAGTGGGTGAGATGGTCCTAAAGCGTAAAATCATAAAGGCACCCGGTCCCAGGAGCAAATTGCAAGAAAATTGGGAAGGTCCGTTCGTTGTCAAGGAAGTATATTCAGGGAACGCTTATAGGTTGGTAGCTGTCGAAGGAGTGGAGTTGTCGTATCCTTGGAATGCAGTCTACCTCAAGAAATTCTATCCTTAGTCAGTCTGTCTGTCAAATCAGTTATTCATCACTTTTTAACGGTGTGGGTTTAAGTCTCTACTTTTCCACTTGGTCATTAGTGAGGTAGGGTTTATTCGCACCACACGATGTTAAGGTATTGCCCTCTAGTTGGAAAATCACAAGTACACTCGGATAGTCTAATCCGGTCAATATGTCTCCCCTATTCTTCTCCCACTCGGTTGCGTCTGGAAGCGGAGCAAACTACGAGTAGGGAACCATCCACTCCCATCTAAAAGATAAGGTTACCATAAACAGGGGCAATCAAGAAAAGTAAGGGGGAAAATGATAAATCAAGCCTAAAGGGGAAAAGAAAAGTCAAAAAGGTCAAAAAAGGGTAGCAAAAAGTACGTACCCAGGAAAAGGCTGACTGTCACGCCCCAATGCGGAATATCGGAGCGCGAAGGCAGTTGCAAGAAAAGGTATAGAGCAAATACTAGACATCAAACCATTGCACATTGAATGATACTAAATCAAATCTTTCTCACTAATAACTTTTCAAATGTCTAGTTACAACCACTAATATCAGAGCCAATCTATAGGGCCCAATTACATTTCAATAAAAGGAGAATGACTAACTACGACTCTAAGATAACATAACCACTCGAGGGCACTCCTGGCTTCACTCTTGGTCATTCCCTTCCTCGTGAGTGTAGGTGTCATCCTCGGTCTCACCTGAGAACACAACATCAAACAACATAGGGTGAGCGATAACGCCCAGTAGGACTTAAATCTCAGGCTCAAGCAGGCTTTAAATAATTAATGCATTTAATGGCAGAGTGTCTAAAGATAGCAGGTACAAGAGAGTTAAAATATAGTAAGAGATAGCACAACAGGTAACAAGATAGCACAATAGCACGAGATCGAGGATAGTTTCCAAAAATAGCACAAGTATTGAATATAGCACGAATAGCAGAATGGTCATAGCACAACTAGCATAAGTATAGTAATAGCACGACGAGTATAGCACTTGTTTGTCATTCTAGACATCGAGAGAGTATAGCACGTTTTGTGTTTTTGATTGTCATATAGATAGTCGAGATAGATAGCACTTGAGTGTAATGCCAAACACTCTGATCATTTAGCTCCCATGGGCACTAGCACTTTCGGGCGCACATCCCAGGACCAGATCGGGCCCTTTATATATTGCCAAGCATTGGTTATATTGTTTATCTTTAGACAATCATTCAATGGCCAATATAGAGTACCAAGAAATAGATAAGAGCACTAGATGAATAGATGAGCTAGTAGAGTGAACGTGAATAGGTGAGCGAGTAGAGTATAGATGAGAGCTAGTGGACATTGCACGTAATACATCGAGTAATCAGGGGATAGTAACAGTTGCACAACACGCGCACTTAGTGTTGGCAGTCAGGTGGAACTCACGACCCTACCACTGGCCTTGTTATGCACAGGTCCAGAGGTCCGGCGTGATTTAAGACGAGAGTGAATCTCTAATAGCCGTTTGGATCATATAGATCCCTAAAGGGTATCATAGGTATTAGGGTACAACCGGCTCGTCGACCATGTGGGAATCCATGATCAGAGGAGACTTACGGAGGCCTTGTACATGAGTTCACTAGTCCAGCGAAAGGAATATCCGACGGAGAGTTCACCACAAGCCAAGTAAAGTGTGTATATAAAACAGGTGCTCGACGTTCTAGAGGAATTCTAGGACAGTGGAGCGTCGATATCGGTACATAAACAACGCGAGAAATAAATACAAGTCCTTTCAAAATAGGGAAATTAATGTACTTCATTTCAATAAATTACCAAATACATTATGAGATATTTCCTTCAAGATTTCAGCCATATATGGATGGTTCAAGTGTGTGCAAGTGCAAGAGAAATCATAGATAGAAATAAGTCGTGAAATATGTATTTTAAAACATTCAATATAGCACCATTTTTAAGTAGGGTTTTTACTGGGGGTATAACGGTAAGAAGGCGTAAGGATTATTTAGAAAGCGACAAAAATATTTTTCATGGGTTTTCTGCAAAACTCTGAGAAGGCGACATAGGCCTGTAAGGAATGCGACAGGGGTATGGCAGATAGCGACAGGGGGTTACACAGAAGGCGACAGAGCTGTCTGCTCAGGCGGCCAGAACGCGACTGGAGTCATGTCATATTCAGAAAGTGACAAGAAAGGCGTCGTGATGGCTTGAGAAAGCGACAAGTGGATGGTCGCAATCAGACCCAGAAGGCGACATATCGGCCTGTCGCAATCTGGTTGTCTGCACCTGGCTCTGACAGGATTCAGACCAGGCTTTGGATTGCGGGCCAACTTGAAATCAAATGATACAGGGTGCTTTGAAAAAATCATAACTAATTGCATAGTGAACGAAAAATCATGAAACCAGTTGCAAATTAAACTAGACATGTTTTTTGAAGGGTACTTCCGATAAATTGGAATTAGAGAGAGAGCATGGTTTGAACATGGTTGAGAACGAACAAGAACAAGTAACATAGAACATGATACAGGGAGCAAGATTGATTTAATTCGAGCAACATGCTCAATGAAATTTAGGCTTTTCGGGGGCAAAAGATGCCTATCATGCATCAGTATCTCCCATTCAAATTTGGAGGCATGAGATAGAGTATTCAAGGAGATATGAATTAAGCATGAAGGTTCGGGGTCATAAGAACTGCAGAACTTTGAAAATTCATAAGAAAAGATTTGATCGATGGAAAATTATGAAATTTGAGGGTTTTGTTCCAGAGGGTAGAAAGATCCTACATAAAAAGTTTCACGGTTTATGCTTGTGAGAATGCCTACCTTGACTCGATTTCCTCTTCTAGGGCTAGAACTTGAAGAACGGGGTTGAGAGCTTGAAAGGTTCTTCTCCCCACGAAATCTCCTCCTCCTTGGCCTCTCCTTCTGGTCCAGGAATCCTTTGGCACGAGCTTGGGTCGGCCATGAGGGTTTTAGGAGAGTATTTAAGCTTCTCCTCTTTCTATTTCCTAATAGGACTCTAATTCCTCTTTAATTCCGAAATTTCCTTACTTCCTCCTTTCTTCCTTGCTTTTAAATCTCTATTTAGACTAGGAAGAGATCCAAATTCGTGCTAACCCATATGGGGTAGGTTTAGGAATCCTATTATAACTCAAACTAGCTATTTAATGCATTAAATACCCCTTTTCTATTTAGGTAATAATTTAGTTACGAATTTAGGGTATTTTCCTATTATTCTCCCTTTGTAAATTCATATTTTTGACCCAATAAATTCTAGAAGATCCATTAAATAAAGCCCATTACTCTTTTCCATCTAATGAGTTTTATTTAATGCTCTATTTAAATATCCATTTAGCTGGGTTTTAAATTCTTTATTTAAATTTTTATTTTTCGTAAAAATTCAGGTTGCTACACTGACCAAATTAAGGAGGTAGCAAAAAGTACGTGCCTCCACCCCTGTAATCAAATAAGAAGAAAAATTCCCCTGTAAATAATTGTTGACCAAGTCTTCAGTATAAGGTGCTGGTTTGGAAACAGAAAGTAGTCTGAACCAAATCCTTGCATGGCTTCCTACTTATTTCTTCCAAATTCCTCCCTCTAGGGGCAAATTTGACTGTATAAGACCTTCTGTGGTGTAAAATATCAAGACGGCTAGGGGCAATTTTCAACATCAAGGAATTCATGCATGATCCTCCTTATTCATGACCTCTGTGGTTAAGTAGATCACACAGACCCTATGCTTTGACATGTGATGAATATGTATTTTAGAGTCAAAAAAAATGAATGAATGAAAAAAAAAATGATGACAAAAAAAAGTGAGTCTCTCGATGTATATATTTTCACCATGTACATATTTTTACTCTTATTTTCAAAAAAAAAAATGCATGTGCATATTTCCCTTCGGTTATTTTTCTTGTGTTTTATCTTTGATTAGACATTAGCCCCTTGACCAGATCTCAAGAAAGGTACATCGCTTAGGCAAGGGGCTAAAGACAGATCTACACTAACCCTTTTCCTCTAAGTGTTGTGGATGCAGGAACCGAAGTACACAAAGCAAACCATTCAAGTGCACAAATGACAAAAGTCCACAAAAAAAATCCACTATAAAAGTCGAAGTTTTGTACATATCATGACAGGGGCATACCCCTAGTGGTACAAATCACTCCTCTCTCCTCTCTCCCTCGCTAGGCCTCTGCCTACACGAGCTACTCACCTCCTCCTCCTCTCTCTCCCGACGCCGGTCTGGGAGAGGAGGCCTCGATGCCGTCGATGCCTCGGGTCGCGGTAATCCTCCTCGCACCACGGAGGGGTCCCCTAGGGACACGATGTCATCTAGGGAGGCGAAGGCAGATCCCATCCTCCCCGGTGCCTCCTGCTGAGCCCGGCGCTTCCTCCGCACCCGATCCTTTAGGATCTCGTAGTTCTTCGCGATCTCAACCCGGGCTCGGTCGGTCTCTCTCTCTCTCTCCCTCGCCTCTCTCTCCCGCTCCCGCGACTCGAGCAGGCGGCCCTCCACTCTCGACAGCTCCAGCCGCAGACTCTCCATCTGCGTCTGGAGGGTCACCGCTCCTCCTCTCTGCCGCTGCATATCAAGGGGCAAACAAGTCAGAACATTCACATCACATACAGAAGAGTATGAGTTTCAGTGTCTTACCTCTGCCTCCAACTCTCGTGTCCTCGTCTCTAGCTCTTGGACCCTCACCTGTGCCCGGTCCAAGGCCTCCTGTAGGCGGACCGCCAAGTCCTCTCCCACAGGCTGTGCGAACGAGCTCGCGCCTGTGTCTCGGCTCGCCCGCACTCTCGATAGCTCTCCCTTCTGCATTCACACATCTTGGTCAGTCATCAAATAAAATCAGTGTCAAATCAATTTCAAGATAGGCTCAGAATTGTACTTACCAGTGTCCGCACCTCGGCGCGGAGTCTCTCCAACTCTACCTCTTGCTCCGCCAGCCGTCCCTCCAGGAGGCGTACGGCCTGCGACTCCGGCATCTGCCGTTCACACTTCAAGGTTAGAATCAAATCAAATCTAGAAATTTAAATGATAGAGGCTTAGAGATAGAAATTCACTTACCACTCGCCGGTCAAGCCGGAGTAGCCTGGCGTAGCGTGCCCGGTAGTCCTCCATGTAAGTCGAGCTGTCGTGGAGGCTCGCCTGTTGCACCACCTGGTCCCCTCCGGCTCGCCAGTAGGCGACCGTGCTCCTCGCCCTAGTCTCGGTCCTCGGCGAAGAACCGGCGGTGGGAGTGCCCATCTCTGCCCAGGGACGGTACCTCCATGGCCGGCTGGTGCCAGCCTAGGGTCCGCACCACGAGCTCTAGATAGAGGACCTCGCAGGTCCCCAGGCAGAGCAGGAGCAGGTGGCGGTAAAACAGAGGTCGACCCGCCGCCACCACCGGGTGTGAGCTGTCTGCCTCCCCCGCATATGGAGTCCATATCACCTGAAAAAGAAAAGAACACTGATCAGTCACATCAATCAAAAAGCAATAATTAAATGAATGGAAGAGCTAGTTGAGAGTTTCATACCAGATCATGCGAGTAGTGATCCAGCGTGGCGCGCACGTCCTCTACGCGCCGATCTGTGACCCTGGGGTCAGGGGCCACATCCCATCGGGCCATGAGGGGCACCAAGGCCTGGCTCCCCTCTCTCTGTACCCCGCGTCCCATGGGGAAGCGGGTGTACCCCCAGATCTGCAAACCAACAACAAAAAGAACGTCAGTCGGGCAATTAATCAAATTTAAAAATCAATGATGAGCCTTAAAGAAAATTGGTGTACCTGAAGAAAGGGGGTGAAGCCCCCGGTGCTCTGAGAGTGCCGCGAACTGCTGAGGAGAAGAGAGAAGAGATGCCCCAGCATCGCGGCGCCCCATGCATATCTCCCAGCCTGTGCCAGGTCCCTCAGCATAAGTACAAACTTGCAGTTCATCTGCGATGACTGCATCGCGAACAAAAGTCGCTTGAAGAGGTAGGCGACGAAGATCCTGACCGAGCGCTCCTCGCTCTGGTCCCCCAAGTCCAGTGCCCCCCGCACTTCTGTATAGAACTCCTCTAGAGTCTCCAGGGGCCCTCTCCTCCTACCTCTCAACCCCACCACCTCAGACAATGATCTGAGCAGGATGCTCCGGATCGGCCTCCTCCTACCCGCGACAAACTTCGGTCCCAGCAACTCCACAATGTCATCGTGGTAGTCACTCCGCTCCTGCCCAACTACCGGCTCTCCCTGAACTGACAATCCCATCAGATATGCTACGTCCTCCAACGTAGGTATCATGTGCCCCCAAGGCATGATGAATGTCTTGCAGTCCTCCTCCCATCTCTCCATCAAAGCCTCTAGATACGGTACGTCCACGTGGAATGGACGTACCGACAAGAGGTGCCCAAACCCCATCCTCGCTATCCTAGTCTGCTGAGCCTCCGGTAGCGCTCTGTACCATGCCCAACACAAGTCCCAGGTGACTCTGCTCCTCATTTGGCCTTTACCCTGCAGAAAACACAGACAAATTGGCATCAGCATTGATTGCCGTTAAACCCAAATTGGCGTCAAGGGTCTGCCATTTACTCACACTCAGCGTCCAGGGTTGGCCGTCAAGTTCCTCTATCGGCGTCCAACCAGTTGCCGTCAAGTTCATTTGAATGGCAAGGGGGTGGCCGTTGACAGGATCTCGACGTCCACCGATATGGACGTCAAGTTCCTGTCAAACCCGACAGAGCCTCCCCTGTTTTTTCCCCTCTTTCCACAACATACAACACACACCCACAGGATTTTTAGGGTTCTGGGAGCCAACCTTAGGTTGTCGGGGCACCTCCACCTCCGTCTCGTCCCCTCCTCCGTCATCTCCGTCGGTCTCCTCCCTCTCCAGTGCGTCGCCCTCCACCTCCTCTTCTTCTTCCTCCGCCATGCTAGCCTCTCTCTCCTCCTCCTCTTCCTCGGGTTGGCGCCGAGCCCGGAGGATGGTCCGCTTGCCCCTCGTCCTCATCGAAGGCGGTTGAAGCAGTTCAGACTTTCCGAAGTCTTAACAGTGATTGGTCTTGCGGTCTTGCAGTTTGGAGGGTTTGGAAGTAGAAGAAGAAAGAAGGAAATTAGGGTGGAAGGGTTCGGTGTGTGGAGATGCCTCTCCCAGCGCTTGGGAAGGTGAAGTGGCGCCGGGAGAAGGCATCAGTTCAAAAAAGCTATTTTTCCAAGTTGGCGTCAAGGTCTGGCCGTCCAAACATTTTTTCACGTCAACGCTGTGGTTGCTGACGTACCATCAACGTCCAGGATGTGGACGTCAACGTCCCTTTAATGTCAGACCTCAGAGTATGGTCAATGGCCAGGTTGGGACGTCAAGTTTGAATTAGGCGGCCATCGTTATGGACGTTTACCCCTCTATCTCCTGGTTAGCGAGCAGCGGCTGGATGTCTACCAGTCGTTGGCGGCCATCGATGTGGACGCCAAGACTTCCGCACTCAGCCCTCACAGCGCACTCCATTAAACATCTCTGAGGCCCGTTCACTCCATTCAATGCACGCATTCAAGCAATTCAAGCCATTCAACACAAATGCAAACAATTTTTATTCATCTGACTTTGTGTTACACTTATTTTGAAATCGGGAAAATACATCATTTTGCCCTGTGGGCCATAAAGTAACCACATGAAATGGGGCAAATGCCGTCACTAAATTCTTCATACTTCCATATGTCCTCCCGGTTTTCTTGTACTGTCAATCCCACCTTTCTGCTCACCGTATACTTTACCCAAGTCTTCATAGCCTTCTTCATCAACTTCCCATTCCGTCCGGTGACTATCATGTCAGTGCAGTTGGATGAAGTGGGAATTCCCCGTGGAATCCCAAGCTGACAATGGCACCGGTGTGGCTGGTATACCACCATCAGATCAGCCCCGATCAGCCACAGATCTCTATCCTCCCTGGTCCGAGCTCTGAATTCAATACTCCTCATAAATAGCGGCCTCACAATGAAGTCCTCCATCACCAGGTAGGCTAAGTGATCGCGCCAAGCATCTCTACTCTTCAAGTGCGCTGTCACACACTTGATCTCATTCTCTGGCTCATACCATGCCCTGTTGCAGTACACCGAGCTCTGAAGGAAGATTTTGGTGGGGGAAGGTTGTTGGTCAGTAAAATCAAACTTCAAGTGAGCCTCCATCCATACCTGAAGCAAAAACAAGCTCCCGCATGTGCGTCCACCTAGGCTCATTATGGTGAGCAAACTGTACAGGTGTGCTAGCACTGCAGGTGCAAGTGACTGCCCGCACCACAGTAGAGACAGGATTCCCACATGCTCGTAAAGGATGAAGTCGCCACTCGTAGGGAACAGGAAGACCCCAGCTAGGCAGAGCGTCAGTCCTCGGGTTGCCCTCTCTCTGACAATCTCCCTTGCATGCTGGATCAGCCACCAGGCCAGCCGGTCCAAGAAGATCCCGTGCTTGTTCGTCATCCTCAAAACCTCCTTCTTGTCCTGTATGATGTCTGCTAAAATATCTTCCCATGGAAGGAGAGGAGTCGCTGCATCGTACTCCAGGCATTGCCTCCATCCCAGGAAAAGCTCCACCTCCTCTAGCAGCACACTCGCCTCAAACGCTTGGTACACAAAAGTGTGCGTGTGCGGGTGCCATCTCTCCACCAGCGCCCCCAGTGCATCATACCCCCACCACATGTCCTTCATATTTTTCGCCAGCACCACCATGAAATTCAAATTCCACATGCCGATGTAGCTTCGCATATCTAGCGTGATGGCGTTCATCAGATTCACGAGCCAAGAAATGGCCTGCACCTGGCCTTGGCTTAGGAAGGCAGGCACTTCCTACATAAGGGAGGGGTGTTGTGAGAAAAGTGTTCGGGGCGTTTTTAACCCAGGTAGAAGCAGAATGATCAAATCTTACCTCCCCGTTGGCCAGTCTCGTGCTCAGGTGCCCCGGAACTTTGCTCAAAATCCCTGGGTTCATGCCTGTGGATCGTCCGGTCGAAGAGGAGGTCATTTCGTTGCTTTTTCTTCGTTTCCCAATCTCTGGTTCGCAGCAGGAACAGAGAGGGATGGAGGTAGAAGATGGAAGAGTCCCTATGGACTCCTACCACCTATATTTTTGGCCTGATCCGCTGGCCCATAGACATCTAGATCGGTTGACGTCAATGTCTTGTTAGCGGCAATATCGGTTGCCTCCAGCAATGTGGACGTTTATCCCTGGAAATTTTCAAAATTTTATTATTCATATGGCCAATATATTTTATCTTGTGCTTTAAGTTGTTTTGCAAATATCCAAGCACAAGTTGCGCTTCCAAGTTCAAAATGCTCATGCGACCTTGAGCGTTACAGGTATGTCTAACGTAGGACCCCACCAGAGGCGAATAATTTGGCGACCGTGAACCCTGAGTTCCCCTTTACCAAAAATTGTGATGGGTTTGCGATCTCTCAGTTATTCGTATGGCCTTTAGAATTTTCCTCTGGTTCTAACTTAAATTTTTAGATAGGCAACCCACACCAGCATGCATTCAGGTCTTTACAGCTAACATTTTCTCACTGACCCAAAAACAAATGGTGATTTTCCTCGATCATTTGATTACTCCATGGCTCCCCCAGCTTAGGTAGCCTACCGGGTCCGCCCTTCGTGATTATCCAAGCTGATATCGGGTTTTGTTACCCATGATCCAAGTTGCCCCACCGTGACTTTCACAAATAGTCAAGCGGCCTTACTAAGTTCATTTGAGCCTTCACCAGTCGCGAGCTTAATTCCGGACTTCAGGCTTTTCGAACATTGATTCCAGTTAGAATCTTTTGATAATCCTTTGAGAGATCAACCAACTCCTTGTCTCCACGACCTCCTAAATTCGGGATAGATGTCCTGATTAGGCCAGCGAGCCCACGAGCTCCGGTCATGAGACTCTCCTGATTCAACCGTCATATTACAACTCCTTGGACTCAGACACATCGGAAACTAGTCAAAGTCCGACACGGCCATGCCAGGGACCCTACCGTTGGGTTGCAGTTGTAGTTACACGGGTAGATCACTCTTCTTCTTACCCACATTTGTCTCTTAGAGGATCCATCACTTGCTTCTAGCCTAACTCATTCGTTTGGCTCGCTAGAATTCCTATCCTCGGAGATGGCCCTCCATTAAATCTCCGAATCCTTTGTTTACCGAGACACCAACCTTTCAGTTCATTCTGCTCCCTTACAAGATCGGACGTCTCAGAGGGGCATTTGTAGACGCGAGATTTGGCCCATCTCCCGCAAGGCTCTTTTGGCCCATTAAGCCTCGTTTGACCGTTTGTTGACTTGCCTCGGATGCCATGTAGACGGCAGCATCGATTGCCGCTGAGTACTGGTTGACGGCATAGGCCCTGGACATTAACCCATATTGGCGTCCACATCTCTAGACGTCTGCATGAGGTTGGCGGCAGGATCGCTGGACGTCAACCGGGTTTACCTGGTCTGCACAACTACCCCGAGAATCTAGCCCACTTGTGCCATTCTCTCGCCCATGCAGCGCATGGGGCCATTCCCAACGGGCAAATGGGCCACCTTGGCACCCCTTTGACCCAGTAAAAATCCTATTTGGCCTCTCCCCATTGGTTGGAGCTTTTATACTTGGATTGCCAAGTGTACAAGTGTGTTTCTTCACACTTGAGCATCCAAGGCTGCTGAGCTCGACCCCCACTGTCTATATAACACTCCCTTGAGCCCTCTAAGCCAGAAGATAGAGGCTGGACGTCCACATGCTGCTACTTTGAGAGAAGAGAGAGAATTTGCACCCAAGCTTCATCAACTCTTCCTCTTCTTCCTCTCACACTTCGGGACATTCAAGAGGCTTCTTCCCGAGCTAGAGGAGCCCTGTCAGGAGCTGCAACGCCAACGAACGAGGATCTACACCTCCCTCCCTCTCTCTTTCCTTACTCTTTCTTTAGTTATTTGCATGTCACACACACCTTCCCACTCACTCTAGGCACGTAGGTCACTTCCCTACACACCTAGAAAGGGGTTTCCCAACCAAAAACGGAGGGAAGAAGGGTGGTCATAGCACTTGGCCACCCCTCTTCTCAAGTCCGCAACTGGTACGGGACTCACCTTTTGGGCTGTCTCACTCCGTTTCTGAGCATTTACCACGCTTTCCTTAGGCTAATAGAGTGTCTTTTTGTGGCAGGAACGACTCGTAGAAGACCGCGGAGCTCTTCTTCTTTGGCCGACCGAAGAAGGAGAAGTTGAAGCCCCGTCTCCATCCGCTGCGCGAGGCCACTACATCGACGCGATTCCATCACTCCTTGGGCACAGGTAAGGCCCTGGCGATCACAGACTCCCTCTCCTTTTACTAGTTTGCTTTGTTTTCTCTCTAGTCAACCAAGTCAACCGTAGAGTCAACGAGGTCAACCGGAGACCCCATCATCACCAACGAGAGGTCAGCAGCGTCCGCGAGCTCTTGGAAGATCCAGCGGTCGACCGAGGATGGCGCGGAAATGAGCGTCCACAATGAGGCCGCAGATGCAAATGGCAGCTACTTTGGCGATAGCAAGATGGTTCTCGGTCTTGCGCTTGCACTGAGAGATCACCCATTGGGCGATGGGGAGGAGATGTACCTACATTCGGCTGGTCATGGATTGCAGGTCAGTCTTCTTATTAGTAATTTCCGCAAGGATGCCCCATGCATTGACGGGCGCCACCGTGTAGGAAAGAGCGTATTCCTCCCCTTGCTTGTATTTCGGCAAGCCTAGCATGATCTCCAACTCCTCCAGCAGGATAGTGGCCTCAAATTTGGGGAAGATAAACATATGAGTTTGGGGATGCCATAGCTCCACCAACGCCGTGATGCTATCCCACACATGCACGATCTTGTGATATTGCTTGGCCAGTACGAGCACAGTGGACAGTCCCCACTCCTTCGAGTGATGGATGGACGAAGGCGGGAGTAGTTCTATCATTGGGGCTAGCCAAGGCACTTTGGAGAATCTCCTCCGGCTAGGAAGAATCTACAGGAGAATAGAAGAGGGAAGGTTGAGAACGGGGAGAAGAAGAAGAAGAAAATAGAGGAAAACAGGGCAGAAAATCAAAGTTAAAGGAGAAGATCACTTACTTGAAGTTCCGAGCGGGTGTATATGTGCCCGGGGATGGTGGAGAGTTGCTGAAGTTCAGCATGAGACTCCCGGGCGGCCTTGGGACCAGCATAAGGTGGTATGTCTTCTTGGAAGGCTGAGAAAGACCTCTTCATGGCTGCAGGAGAGGGAAAATAGAAGAAGAGAAGAAGGAGGGAGAAAGCTGCAGGAATAGCACCCTAAACACCCCTATTTATAGAACTCTAGGAGGTGCAAACCCATCACAATCCTGTAACTAGGTGTTAGGATAAAGTTAGGAGAGGTCTAGGAGTCCTAATGGAGTTCTAGGAGTCTTAGGATAGAGATAAACATGGGTCTTTTGTGTTTTCAGGGTTCGGGTAGAGTCGCGACGCCGCGATATGACGCGACAAGGTCGCGACATGGCGGGGCGACATGACTATGTCGCGGTCCCCAAAGGCATCGCCTCTCTACCTTGTGTGTTATTTCCATGTATATGCATAGTATGTTTGCTTGTTCGATTGTGTTTATGTATATATTGTCATTTTTGTGCTTATTATGTCTATTTTGTCAAAAAACAATCAGAAAATCACAAAAAAGGGACATCACAGGTAAGTCAGGTAAGTATTTCTTTCCTTACCCCCTGCATTACTATATGGTATTCTACCTATTATATAGTTTCAAGGACCGGCTGGTTCTCAATGTGCTCTGGGATTTGAGTTCCCCTTTATCAAAAACAGTGATAATCTAGGTGCGCATTGCTAATCGTTGGATAGGCTGTTGTGTTAAGTAAGTTTGAGGACGATAGATTCAGGCCTGCACTGCGGTTGTAGGTAGTCTCTTGACCCGTTCTTATTTGGTTTAACAATATTATCCTTGATATATTTTCTATTTTCTCCTTTTATTTACATTTGTTTTGATGATTTCTTTTATTTTAGCCCAGCATGCATCATGTAGGACTTTGAGCTTTCCTGACTCATTCCTGACTATTGATTAGCCCGTGTTGAGTGCCCAACTATCCTTCATACTTCAAACAAGAAATCCTTTTCCACTCTGAATCGGAAGGTTTGCCTCCGAGTGAGTTGTTCCCGTCAGTTTGACAAGAATTTCCCTGTCTGGATTCCCTATCCAATTTTCATTTTATTCCTTTGATCCGTTTTGGTTGCAAATCGCTCCCAGGAAAGAGTCATGAGTTACCTACCTGGTACGCACATGTCCCTCCAAAACGAAACCTGTAGGCCAATCGGCTAGGGTACCTCTCAATCGAGGGGTTGATCGTCCCTTTCTTCTCCTTCTCGTCCAGACTTGCATTTTTCTTTGCATTCTGCTCGAGCAGCTAACTCGGGGTTTTCACAAAGATTCCCATTGCTTGTTTGTTAGATTGGGTGTCTCTTTACCTTGGCTCCCATCTTTTCAGTCCACTCCGCGCAATTTCCACTTCGTCGTCATTTCGTGACATCTCCCTACACTTCCGCCTCGCTCCCCTGCAAAGTGGAAGCCAAGGAGGGGCAATCTGTAGACACCCGATTCTGACTTATAAGTTGAACCACATTTCTTGTTATCTTAGTAAGCCCCTAGTTGGTCACTCATCTTGAGCCCATCATTAGCCTTGCTTTGAGCCCATTAACAGCCCAATTCCCATGAAAATCCCATCCATTATCTTTTAAAGAGTCTATGAGCCCTAATGATCATTATCCTCCTATGTGATTGGCCAATAATTCAAGGATAATCGATTCCCTTTGACGCGACGTATCGTAGCACCGCGTTACCCTGTCGCGACCCCTTTGGCCACCGCGACAGCCCATGCATATCCATGCACGTGGCCGCAGAGTCGCGACAACTAAGGCCGTCATGATAATGCTTGTTGTGCCCCTACGATGCGTCGTGACTTCAGCTGCGGCAACAGCCTCTGCAACCACCTCCTCATTATCCTCCCATGGCCTTTATCTCTATCCTTTTGAACCTCCCAACCCCCATGGCCATGGTTTGGGCTAAGGGTCTCCTTAGGAGTCTCCTTAGGACTCTACCCACGAGTTTTAATGAGATTTATCCTCTCATATGGGTATTTATCACTTAATAATGGGATTTTCTCTCTCTAAGTCTATAAAAGCAAGGCCCTCTCTTCATGAACGAGGGAGACCCCATTTTTACCCCGAAGGGCTGCTGACACTTCCTCTGATCTGGACTTAGCCTCGCAGCTCTCTCACTTCCTCTCATTCCCTCACATTCCCACCTCAAAATCTTGCTCATTTCACATCCATGGAGTGTGGCACGTGAGGAGGATGACCCCCACTTCTTCCTGAAGCCTTTGTACGAGCTTTGGACGCCATCACATGCTAGGGAGTCGCCCACATGGGGCTCTTTCTTTCCTCCCTCCCTTTTCCTCTTTTTCCTCATGCATTTTATTTCATTTCTAGATAGGTTGCATCCCTTCCCATTCCCACATTTTTCATACACCCTAGGGGTTTAAAAAAACCACCCCCAGGTTCGTTCCAACCATGCTCCCTCTTTTCTTTTCATTTTTGAATGGATACAACACTTAACTTGTTCTAATAGGGTTTTTATTGTTTTCTCTTTGTTTTGGCAGGCACCCAAGCAATATTCCACGAGGAGCTCTTGTCCTCTAGCCGACTGGAGGACGGGAAGAAGATCCCATCCATCATCTCCTGCACAGAAGAGAACGCGACGGAGGAGGATGACGCGACAAGGAGACGCGTCCTCCAAGGGCGACGCATTATCAGTATCGTCGCGACAGGTAATCCTGCCGCGATACCAGGTCCACTTCTATTCTCTATCCCTTTCCTAGCATAGTTAGCCCACATCTTCGTCGTTTATTAGGTAACTATCTAGGTGGCGATCACATTCCTCTTTCCATACTATTAGATTTAATACTTGCTTGTGTATTGGGGGGGGCGCACAATCCCCGTGATTATAATGCCTATACCCAGTAATATTAGAGATACGAGACACCAACACACTCGGAGCCTTTGCAGAAATTTGGAAGCAGCTTTTCCCAGCATTAACTTGTTGATCAGAGCCTTTTTCATAATCCTGAAGGAAATGCAGCATATGTTTCACATTCCTAATACCCTCATTCATAAAGACCAACATATCATCTACATACAGAAGGTGAGAAACTTGCAAACACCCCCGAGGACCACTATAATACTTGATTTGACCATTGATGAACATATTCCTCAAACCTCTACTGAGCACTTCCGAGGCAATGATGAAAAGAATGGGTGCTAAAGGATCACCTTGCCGAATTCCCCGAGTAGATTTGAAGTATCCAGCAATAGACCCATTGAAATTAATAGAAGATCAGCAATTAAATAGCATCATACCGATATAGGAGGTGAACCTGTTAGAAAAACCAAATTTCTTCATAACCTGCAGAATAAAGTCACATTTCATTCTATCATACGCCTTGGCCATGTCCAATTTGAACATGACATTGTCCTTCACAAAAGCGCTTTGTTCTTCCGAAATAATATGTGGCAAGATTGGGGTTAGGTGCCCACAAAACACACGGGATATAATTTTGTACACGAAGTTGCATAAGCTTATAGGTCTGAAATCACTAAAGGATCTCGGCTCAGCCACTTTAGGAATAAGAGTGATCAAAGAGGAGGATATACCTCTAGGAAGACCAAAGCCAGTGAAAAATCCCTACACAGTCGAAATCACATCTTGCCCAATAATGTTCCAACAGTGAGTAAAGAACAAGCCTGAAAACCCATCCGGGCCAGGTGCACTAGAGCTATCCATCGAGAAAACAATGTTTTTAACTTCCTCTTCTGTGGGAGCTTTACAAAGCATGTCATTTTGGTCATTAGTAATCATAGCTGGAATACTGCAAAGAAGGTCAGGATCAACAACATGATTCTCCGAAGTGAGCAGGTTCTGAAAAAAGATGACAGCTTCCCTTTTTAAAACGCCTTGATCCGAGCACCACTCATCACTATCACCAATCTTCAGTATGTGAATAAGCCCCTTCCTCCTATTGCATTTAACAGTTGCATGGTAAAAAGCAGTATTTCTATCACCATTCATCAGCCAGTCAACTCTAGATTTTTGTTTCCAAAAAGTTTCCTCCCTGTTCAAAGCAAGGTTAAGCTTAGCATTAGCAGAAAACAAAGCGGTCCTATTACCTTCCGAAGTCAAAACATCAAAGACATTATGCAGTCGCTCTACATCCTCCGTAGCCAACTTAACCATCTGGGCAACATGGCCAAAAACATCTTTATTCCACACTTTAAGAACCTTCTTTACATCCTTCAGCTTCACCTGTAATCTAATTAAGGGATTAAAATAATTAATATCATTATTCTTCCAAGCATTCGAAACAGCCATCATGAAGGAATCATGAGAAGTCCACATAGTCTGAAACACAAATCTACTAGGCCCACGAACTGGAGAAACATGGGATAAGGCAAGCGGGCAGTGGTCAAAAGGACCTCTCCTAAGATGGTTGACAGTGAGATCCGATAAGGAATCCTGCCACTTATCATTGATTAAGATACGATCAAGCCGAGCATGGATGTTAGCATTCCCAGCTCTGTTATTATTCCAAGTGAAAGTAGTACCCATAAAACCAGCATCAAAGAAACCAGTAGCAGCAATGAAAGCATGAAAGTCAATCATCCCAGTGATATTGCCAAAAGAACCACCCATTTTTTCAGAAGGCTGGGCAATACAATTAAAGTCTCCTCCAACTAGCCATGGTACGTCCACCGAAGAGGCGAAGTGAAGCAAATCTGAAAAAAGAATATGCCGCCTACCACAATCACATGAGGCATAGACACAAGTAATATAGCAAGAGTAAGAAGACCCAGAGTGATATATTGATCAGATTTGTCCACCACGTTCAAAGTGAGAGTAGAATCCCAGAAAACCCAGATCATGGAAGTATGGTCCATATTACCAGCATAATTATCCAATTTGATCAAAGCAGACAACCTGGAAGCTTTCTCAAGAGGTTGCTTAGGCTCCATAATAGCCATAATATTAGGTTGCAATTGAGTCACCAGTTTCTTAAGGCTTCTGCAGGAGGAAACATTCCCTATACCACGAATATTCCAAAATACAGTAGAATTCATTGGAACAACAGATCCTTATCCCTATCCTCCGAGCAAGCACGAGCTCTGGTAATCACCCGATCTCTTCGATCTTTAGGCACTTCCTCCACCACTATAGAGTTGGAAGGCATAAGATAATTATCCATATTCGCCAAAGTAGCAGTGTCTAACCCCTTGTCAGATCCATGGTCTCTTAGCGAACTTGTTCCTTCCCTGCATGGCCATACAGAACTCACTTCTTGATGGGCGCCTGGGCATGCAACCAAAGAATTTTCCTGAACAGACATATTTCCAGCAATATAACAATCTTCTATCTTCTTGAGAGCCCCATGGAACTCTTCTTGATTGCTACAATCATCACGCGCCACAATGTTGCTCTTATCTTGAACAATCGGATTTGTCGATATTCCTCGATCTCCCTGGACGTGCTTAGGGGTATCCATCCGAACATCTTCTTGATGTGAACCCTTAGAAGGCACGTCCTCAATATCTAACCAGGTAGCAAGATCATGATAACCAGCAGGTTGCAAGTTTGTCGGACTCCCCGAAATAATTATCAAGTTATTCTGCATATGTTCTCCCTCAACCCGTTCCTGAAGAACAGTCAAGTCTTCCGGGCCACTAGCTGCTTCTTGACCACCGCCATCAGTCGAAGCAGTCTGTTGAGAGGTCCCCACTCCCACTTCTTCAGAGATAGGAATCCAAACTTTGTTAGCTCTTCCAACTACCTTAGTGGCTGGTAAAAGCCGCTTCTGAAATTGCACCCCATCCCCCGCAGAACGACAGTTTTCCATGTTCTGTTAAACTGGTTACCCATGTTCTGTATAGTTATTTGTGTGTGTTTTGTGGGGTTTTCAGAGGTGGAACCCCGGAGTTGGGACTTTGTCTACGAAGGTGATGGCCTAGAGTGTCGGGTTCTGAATGCTACAGCCTGACCAGTCGCGTTCTTGTTTCAGAACGCGTCGTATCGAGGCGTCGCGTTCTGAAGGCGACAGAGTACCCCATCACCTTCTAGTTTCTGTTATGCATGGTTACATGGTTAACGTATGGTATTATTTTATGAACTTAAAGTAGGTAAGCAGTGCAATGGCACCTATCGAGATTGAGAATGTCGAGTTTGCATGGTTTGTGCGTACGTGGCGAGTTGGGTAGTATGATGCCTTCTGTGGTTACCTCTCGAGTCGGGTACCCCAGGTTCTTTGTGATCCAGGCACGTTGTGCTCGGGGTTTGTCCCGGTATTTATGTACCGTTGAGGTCTATGTCGTCTTCCTGAACACCCTCACTCCTTTGTTTGAGTTGTACATCCGACTGAGGGAAAGATGATAGTAGGACAACAACTTGTGTTAATTGTCTTTAGTCGGTTGTAGAGCACTCTTGGTTGGGGGTGAACACCGGTAGAAGTATTGGTCCCCAGCTAGTCCTATTTCTAGTGCCTCACTTTAGGAAGCTCGGGCCGGAGTCCCTAAAAATGCCAGGCATGAGCTTGCAGTTGTGTGGTCTGTAGGTGTGGTGTTTGTGTGGTCTCCACAGTTTGTTGCCCTTTTAAGGTGGAGCGGCAGCTGGACCTTTCGTCTGTGGTTGGGAGGCTGAGAGGTAGACCTGTGTGGTTTGTCCGGGTCAGTAGCTGGTATCGCGAACCAGTCTTCGTGACTCATGTTTGACATTACCCTTCTTTAGATCGTACCTTTGAGCATGGTTTGTGGCTTGTTTATTAATGTTTAGCCACGTTCATAGTGCAGAGTTGTTTATTTAATTGTAGTTGTGGCATCATGCTTAGCTAATTTATTTAATTGTTTAAATAGATATTTTTACTCCTATTTTTCTGGTACTTGTGTTGTTTCGGCCTTTGAAGGAGTTTCCCTACTGAGCCAATGACTTGTGAGGCTCACCTCTACTCCTTTTAGGTGAGGGAGAGTAGGAGGGTTCTCGTCCCTCTTCTAGTTCGGAGCCGCACCGCAACGGAGTTGGGTCTACTCCTCCAGCAGTGTAATTCTCTTTCCGTTGTACCTCAGGATATGCCCTAGGCTGTTGTACACTGTACTTGACTTTTGTTAAGAATTGGCTATGTATTAATCATGTAAATATATGTGAGATGTGCAATCTTATGTGTTTAATGTATTCCTTTATATTTCCACAGACATGTGTGTTGATATCCCTTGTGAGGCATTGGCCTGTTCGTGGGAGGCAGAGTCTGGTCAAGCTCATTATTAGGTCAACGAGTTTGAACGACGAGGACCCTCATAGTTGGTATCAGAGCAAAGTCTGTGTAAATATGAAGCAATAGTGAGATTTACATAGCCTGATCTCTACACTAGTCCATTGCTGGTAGTTGACCCTAGTTTTGTATTGATTTGTTAGTATGTTGTGTGGTTTAGAATGCTATATGTGCAGGATTGGGGAGGTGGTGGAGACAATCCGGAAGAGACTACACATTAGTTGATTGAAAGATCATGGGAAAGTATTACAAAAATTCAGACAAGGTTAGATCAGCAGGGTCCTGTTCAGCCAGCAACAATAGCACCTCAAGTTGTTGAAGAGGCGGTACTAGTGCCAGTAGCACCACCCCCACCACCACCATGAGTAGAGGTACCACTTGTTGCACCAGTACCCCCAACAGTACCAGTACGACCAGCTGGCACATATGAGTCTACAATGTTAGTGGAAAGGTTCTTGAGATTGCATCCATCCATGTATACAGGAGGTCCAAATCATGACACAGAGAAACATTGGGTGCATGAGATAGAGCATGTTTTTGTTACAATGAGGTGTCCTCAGGCGAACAAGGTAATTCTAGCTACCTACCAGTTGCGAGGCTTTGCTCAAGAGTGGTGGAGGTTAAAAATGTAGACAGTATTTCCAGGTCGAACAGAAGATTCCATTATGTGGCCAGAATTCTTGGGAGTATTCAATGATACTTTTTTTTCGATCCAGATTCAACAAGCAAAAGGGGAACAATTTAAAACATTGTAGCAAGGTAATTTGTCAGTGCTGGAATATCAAATGAGGTTCATGGTGTTGAGTAGATATGCACCCTATGTGGTTACCGATAATGCTATGATGGTAGAATATTTCATCTGAGGATTACGGCTAGAGTTGCAGATGGCAGTACTTCCCCTTATGTGCAGGACGGTAGAGGAGGCGGTGTAGAAGGAAGCTACACTAGGGAGGTCTGTACAGGTTCGTCAGCCAGGAGAGTCGGGTAGTTTCCGACTGCCACAGCGATCTCCAGGAATTAGAAAAGGAAAGGCACCAATAGAACCATCATCTTCAGGATTCAGTAAGTGGGGATCAAAATTGAAGAAAATATTTCGAGGTCGAGGAGGCGGCAGGCAGTAGACTTTTCAACAGGGTCGAGGCTTTAGGCTGGAGGTCAAAGAGTCTCAGCAGAGCACAATGAGGCAGCCTGTCATTCCTCCAGGCTATGGATGTTACAATTATGATAAGTCAGGGCATTTGATTAGAAATTTCTCTTATCCCAGGGAGTATGGCTATGGTAGAGCGGCACAGCAGCAACAGTAGCCACCGGCAGAGCGAGGTAGAGGGCCACCTTTTTAGCGAGGTCGAGGGCAGGTTATGGCTATAACCCGGGTGCAGGCAGAGGCTTCTAATCTGATTGAAGGTATATTACATATTTATGAATTTTCTGCAAGAATTTTGATAGATCCAGGTGCATCAAACTCTTTTATTTCCGAAGATTTTTGGGATGGTATGGTTCACCCATTAGAGGAAAGACAGTGTGAGTTGGTGGTAGAGGTTCTCTTAGGTGGATATATGCTTACTTTTTGTTATTTATATAAGGTTCCTGTAACGGCTCCGGTGCCCGGACCCTCGGCTCCCACCAAGAATCCGAACATCGGTACCGCCACCCATGGGTCCGGAGACCCAGAAGGGCTAACGGATCGGTCTAACAAGATATGTAATAAAGATAAATAACAACAAACGCACTAAAATGTACGACAGGTGAAGGAAAAGAGTCCAACACTGAGTAACAGCCTAGTACAGTCCCAAAGTAAATAAAGTACACTAGAGACGCTGACTACTGTGGGCCCGTCTCCTCAGTCCACTGCGAAGGGAGATGCTGTGAAGTCTCACCCACAAAACAGGGAGTGAGCTTCAAGAAGAAGCCCAGTAGGGACTACCAATCTCCCACTGGTTCTAACAGCAGAATAGAACTAAGTGCAGTAATTAAATAAAGTAGTAAATTCTATTCTACTAAACAGAGTCATGTGTCAATGTTGAGAAAGTATGTCTACGATCCAGAACATATCATTGAATATCAAGATCTGAATGTACAAGAAAATTTAGCATATGAAGAAAGACCTGTACAAATTCTCGACCGAAAAGTTAAGCAACTTCGGAACAAGGAAGTTCCATTAGTAAAGATTCAGTGGAATAAGCAAGGACAAGAAGAATCAATGTGGGAATTGGAAGATGCCATCAGAATCAAATATCCAGAATTGTTTACAGGTCAGTAATCACACTCTTATGTTATTAAATTTGGAGGACCAAATTTCTTTTAGTAGGAGAGAGTTATGCCCCAAAAATTTTATTTGCTAGAAAAATGTGAATAATTTGATGATTAAACACAGCTATTATCATGAAATACAATTAATCTTAATTTAAGATTTATTGGTGACAATAAAAGTTATTTTAAGTGTCGTACTTAGAGGTGTGCGTGCCGACAGGGCGACCCTGAAAAACTGCAACGAAAATAAAATCTGAAAAGACCATAATTTCCAGAAAAATACGGTGATATCAGAAGTGTAAATATCCAGATTTGCGGACGTATGGATTTCGAGATTAAGCTGATGTAACTATTTTTCGAGCAATTTTCACTGGGTGAAAAATAAATTCTAAAAATTAAACTAAAATCACCATAATTTGTAAAACTTCTTCATTAGCCTATGGTTGAAATTTTAACATAAATGGACATCATTTGAGTACATAAACATGAGGATTATTGGGCCAGCTGATTTATTGCCCATTTACGGTAACTAATTATGGGATTTTCTTGCTTACGTACTTTGGGAAACGTAAGCCCATGTCACTGGGAGTTAAATGCCCTACACATACATACCTATGTGTAACTCTTGGAAAGTTGCATGGACCAGGTGGCTACGGGTAGGTAAAAGAGGTTTTTACCTCAACACCCGTAAACTGACGTGTCTGCATGCATGGGTGCCTGGAGAGTTATAAAAACACTCTCTTCACCCATCGTGCAAAACTTTTCACCCTGTGATCACAACTCTTGCACCTCTAGCTCAACTCCCTTGCCTTGTTCTTGCTCCTGCTGCTGCGTTGGACTATTACTGCTGGAGTTACTGCTTTACTGCTCTTGCTGTGGTGAAGCTGCTGTCGTAGCTGCTCCTATTGTTATACATCTGCAACTTCATGGAACTCTTCTTCTTGCTGGTGGGTGACTTCTTCGTTAAGAAGAAGTGAAGGTTCTTAATCTCTTAAGTAAGGTAGGATTCTTTTCCTTCCTCTCCTATCTTTACCCTTTAAACATGCTATAGAACCTTCTGTTTAGGTGTTTGAATCCTCAGACTTTTGTTTTGACTCCATAAACACTCTTGGAAGTGTGTGTTCGTCATGTAGAAACCTTGTTGAGTGCAAGTAATCACTGTTATAGGAGTTGTTCTCCCAGTACCTTGTTGTTTAAAGCTTCTAGCTAATCATGATTAGATTGTATATTCCACATGTTTTAATTTCTGTCTTTCATGAAAAAGTAGTATCTGAAGTTGTGAACAAGACCTTTTTTATTGTGGTAGTTCATGTTTGAATCCTTAAGTTCCATTGATAAGGTCTTTAGAGTGTCTGCTACACCATTTTTGGAAGTTAGCCTGGCGGCTGTCGACAGATGGGAATCACCTGTTGACAGACCCCCAAGCTCCCAGAACTCAAATCTACTAGAAACACCAGTGCCTGTCAACAGATAGCATCTGTTTGTCGACAGATGCACTAGCCTATCGATAGCCAAGCCAGGCTTGTCGACAGGCACTGCCCAAAACCAGAATTTGGCTTCTGGATGCCTGCATCTATCGACAGCCATCTCCTGGCTATTGACATACACTATTTGGGCCAGTGTTCCAGCACCTTTCCTTGCCTAGTATCTTGCTAATACTTCATGCTATCACCTGGCAAGCTTCCATCTTCATTCTCTTGGGTATTTACTGTTATGTCATTACAAAGATCATTCATATTGTTTCCTATACCCTTCTTTGGATTGCTCTTGAAGTCTGCAAGTACAAGTAGTGTCTAGTTGGTTCCATTGCCCTGTGTTCAGTGAACTTGATCCATAATCTTTGATTACATGAGAGTTGAATACTTGAATACCACAGTTTGGTTATAAATGACTTGTGATGACAATTATTGGGTCCCTGGACCCCACATGATTAATATGCCTGTGCAAATAGGGCTGGTCCAATCCTAGGAGGAGCACCCAAATTTGTTTACAAGCCGTACGGAACGATAAAGGATCCAAGGATGTTTGGCATTGCATCAATACAAGCTTGATTAAGTCATCATGTTATTTTTCATGTGTGAACATGTTTGTGAACCAGAATATGTGTATCATCATGAATCGTTGACCATGTTTTGTAATCCAGAACACTTGTTTCACAAACATTGCCTAGTTGACATGCTTGCTCATTCGTCTTTGTTATCAGTCAAGTCTGTTATCTTGACCTGCGTATAATTTAGTCCTTTTGATTAGAGGATTTGAATCCTACTGGGCAAGTTAGCTCATATATCCTACCATATAAAGTGATCAAGATGGGGGTGACGCTTAAAGGTAAAAGTGTGTTGAGTGGATCTTTCGACCTCAAGAAGCCAACTATTTTGTTTTCTTTAGTGTTAAGTATATGGATTGTAACATAATGAAGTTTACTCTATCCTGCTCCTCATTTAGACTGTAATGAGGAGTATTATGTAATAATGCTTCCATTAAGTTTATTATGAATAGACACACACTAGTGTTGTTATTTGTGCCTGATTTCTGTCATTTCCGATAAATGGACTTTTATTAGGACATGATAGATAATTTGGTATTAGAGCCTTAGGTCGATGAACCTAGGGAATAACCAGTGAGTTGGGGTAGAAACTTGGGATTAGTTAGAATGGCCATAATGATTTTGTAATTACATAGGCATTTAATTTGTAGTTTGTTATATCATGGACATGAATGCCCAAGAACGATTGGTGGCAGAAATGGAGATGCTCCGCCAGGATATAGAATTATATGCCCAAACCCAAAGGGAAGCACACATGCAGATTAAAGAGGAAGTATTGAATCTGACTGCGGGCGCATTCCTGGCGGGTAATCCACGTGCCTCTTTGGATACCATGACCCAGGTCATGAATAATCTGGACAGTTTGAAGCTGGGGCAGGACATGTTGCTCCATCAAGTGGAAGGATACTGGGAAGTGTTGACTGAAGCAGCACGGGAGCTCTACCATGGTCCGGGAGGAGAACAGCAGCCACTATCTATAGAGTCTGTGGTACAAACTTGAAGTTAGTCTGGAAGGAGGAAACCCATTTTTCTAAACCTCTCTTTTTGGTTAAGTGGTTGTACATATAAACCTCACGTCTATGTGAAGTGAGAGGTTAGAGGATGTTGATGATATTGCAAATATGTTGGTCTAGTAGGAAGAATGTTGTGTATATTTTCAGTTTATGGAATAAAGGTGCCAGTGTAATGTAATGTAAATATTTTGCCTAATTAGTGATGTGTTATGTGAAATGTAAAGTTTGTATATGATGAATGTGAGCATGGTTTGGTTATGAATTAATGTATGTATTATTGGATGTCTCAGATATTCTTTCCATCTAATCATGGACGGAGGTGATGCCAATTGGAAGAAAATGGAAAGTTCAATGCATGATTTGACTAGAGTAATGAGAATTGTAGCCATGAACAACAACCATAATGGAACAAGTCTGTTTAAGGATTTCTGAAGTTTGGATCCTCCGAGATTTGCGGGTAGCACGTGATGATCAGTCCATCCCTATATAATTTCATTTATGCCTATTTTGGTGATTAACAAAACCATAATAAGTATTGTCTAACAAGTTTCCTTGAAGCTAAGTCATAGGAAATAAATCAGGCAAAATCAAGCAAAAATCTGTAAGTATTCTTATACTGTATCATTTAGAGTTCACAGCATGTAATTCTTCTAAGTACACATCGATTACCTAAGTGATATAACGATTTCATTAAGATCATAATGATTTGTTAAGTGAGAAACAACGATTTGGTTCTTACAACGATTTATTAAGTGAGAAACAACGATTTGGTTCTCACAACGATTTGTTAAGTGAGAAACAACGATTTGATCTCACAACGATTTTATATGTTACATAACGACTTGGTCACCGTAACGATTCAATAAGTTATATAACGACTTGGTCGTCGTAACGATTCGATAAGTTACATAACGATTTGGTCACCATAACGATTCGATAAAGCAAACAACGATTTGGTCACTGCATCGATTTGATAAGTAGAACAACGATTTGTGTCCACAATGACTTGCTTATAACGATTTGCTTATAATGATTTACTCACAACGATTTGTATTCACAATGACTTGCTTATAACGATTTGCTCACAACGATTTATGTTCACAACGACTTGCTTATAACGATTTGCTCACAACGATTTGTGTCCACAACGATTTGTATTCACAATGACTTGCTTATATCTGTATAACGACTTGTGTTCACATCGATTTGCTTACGGATGAAAAAAAATTTGCTCAAACAACGATTTGCTTATACTTGAACAACGATTTGTTCAAACAACAATTTGTTTATGTTTGAACAACGATTTGTTTGTATCTGTACAACGATTTACTTATATGTGTAGAATGATTTATATTCACAATGATTTGCTTCTACTATAAGAACGATTCGTTTGCTCTTGCAACGATTTCATTAGTGGAACAATCTCTCATGGACACAGCGATTTCTCTATCATAAATTTAATGAATATATCTATTATTCTTATATATTTTCAAATATTGTGAAAGTCAAAGTCTTCCCCCACACATCTCTAATATCCTTGCATTTATTATGACTGTTCACATCATCTGCTCATTGCCTTCTATTCTTATGTTTCTATAAGAAACACTTTTCAGAAAGCAGAATGACATTTCTATTTTAGTGAATAGTCTTACTACATGAATTCTAACGTTGACTGACAGCAAGAGACAGCATAGCTGTCTATGCTTTAGCATTTAATGTGTGCAGGTCTCTGCCAGTACCATGTCATACAAAGTTGGACAAAATAGAAGCTGAAGGATATCAAGATGGATCTTCTCCTTGCGTACATGGGTCATAAAGCATTAAATGACTGCAAGCACACCTGTCGTACTCGACGAACCATGCAGTCTAACGAGCATCCAACCTAGAGACAACGGACACTTCAACGGATATATTTTTCAAAGAGAAGGATATATAGAAGACTAATGACTCTATAAAGAATAACTTTTGAGCTTTCATCTTACAACCTGCGAGCATCAGAAAGAAGAGCCCTGAGCTTCACTCCCTAGCTTGTTGTAGCTCTTGCTCTCCGTTTTTCATTGTTTTTAGCCTTTGGAGAGCTAGTGTGTTCTGAGAGATTTTCTTATTGTAGATCTTTCTCTCTCAGTCACTACCTCAGATCGAGCATTTATTGTAAGCTTGGTCTAGGGGCATTTTGCCTTCATTCACACTTGTGGTGAAGTTCCTCTTTGGGGTGTGAAGAGACGTCCTGTTGTGAACAGGTGGTTTGTATTCCCTTCGGTAAGGAAGGAAGACCTGTGTATCAAGGTGTTTGTATTCCTCTTCGGGGTTAGAAGAGAAGGCCAGCTACGACTAGATGTGTAAGGGTCCTTAAGGGGGATAGTACCCTTAGTAGTGAAAGTCCAAGTTGTTGCTTGGGGACTGGACGTAGGACTCTTTAGTATAGGAGGGCCGAACCAGGATAAAAATCTCTTGTTGCATGTGTGATTGCTTTTGTGCATTTGTTTGTCTTTATTCATCTAACACTAACTACTCTCTTTAGTGTTTTCTATTAAGCATTTTTGTTAACAGGTTTTAATCGAAAAGAATTTTTAGAATCTCATTCACCCCCCCTCTGGGCTTGCTAGCTGGGAAACAAGTGGTATCAGAGCCAAGTATCTTCGTTAAAGAGGATTTCACGATCCGAAAAGCAAAGATAAATGGCAGCTCAAGGGTATGCAGAAGGCCAATCAGTCAACAGACTACCTTTGTTCGATGGTGAAGATTATAACTATTGGAAAACCAGAATGGAGTTCTTCCTTCAAGGTCTCGATTTTCAAATCTGGTCAATTATAGAAGAAGGAGATTTAGTAGTTCTCAACAACAGAGAAAATTGGACAGAAGATGACAAGAAGAAGATATCTTTAAACTGCAAAGCAAAGAGTATTTTGTGCTGTGCGCTGAGCAAGAAAGAATTTAATAAGATCTCAGCATGCAAGTCTACAATGGAAATGTGGGAGAAGTTCAGAATTACTTATGAAGGCACAGACAAAGTTAAAGAAACAAGGATAGATATCTTAGTAGCACAATACGAGAGATTTCAAATGCAAACTGGAGAATCAATTACTTAGATGTACAGTAGGTTCACAGACATTACAAATGGTCTGGATGGTCTTGGAAAGTATTATGAAATGGGAGATATGGTGAGAAAAATCTTAAGATCTCTACCATCCTCGTGGACACCACAAGTGACAGCTATAGAAGAGGCGAATGATTTGAGAAGAATGTCGTTAGAAAAGCTTGTTGGGTCACTAATGGGCCACGAAATAAATATGGAACGACTTGGAGAGTCCTCCAGTAGGAAGAAACACACCAACGCTCTCAAGGCAGCAGAAGATACATCTGGTAAAGAATCAGATGACAGTAAGAGCATGGAAAGCAGTGAAGATGAAGAAGCTTTTCTCTCCAGAAGACTGCAAAGGATACTTGCTAAGAAGAAATACCAGTCTGGAAGGAGATATTTCAAGAAAGGAATGGACTTAAAGAAACTCGAAGTCAAGGATACAAAGAAAGCTGAACTCATATGCTACGAATGTAAGAAACCAGGACACATCAAGGCAGAATGTTCGAAGATGAAAAAGATAGAGTTCAGAAAGAAGGACAACTCCAAGAAATTCAGAAAATACAAAAATAAAGCCATGGCAGTAGCATGGGACAATGACAGCGACTCAGACAGTGAGTCAAGCTCAAGCGAGGAAGAAGAAGAAAAGGCCAACCTGGCCTTGATGGCAAACACCGACGACAAGGTAACATCTGATTCCTCATTCACTTCCTGTAATGAGTCTGATTCTGATAGTTTAGAAGACGTGTTTAATGAGTTATATAGTAAATATAAATATGTGTGTAAGTTATTAAAAATCACCAAGAAAAATCATGCCAATCTAGAAATTACTAACTCAGACTTAAAGTTAGAAACCGAGCAATTAGAAAAATAAATTTTTGAATTAAAGAGGAGAAATAATTTATTATGTGAAGATCTAAAAGTTAAAAATGATCAGATAGCTAACCTGGAAAGTCATGAAACTGTAAGTAAACTTAAATAGGAAATTAACACACTAACAAAAAAATGAATATTTATCCAGTACAATTGAAAATTTTACAAATGGTAAATCATCCTTAATATTAAAAGGAGCTAGAAGATTAGGGAAAAAGAAACATGGTTTAGGATATACTCCACCTGATAATGAAGAAAATATAGTTCATCCAAAAGTGTATCCAACTCCAAAATTTGTAGCTGAAAAAGATACTGAATATAAATCTAATTTTAAATATATTTCGAATGAAAAAATAAGTAAAACATCATGTTGTAGTCAATGTAATAAACTAGGACATACTAAAATAACTTGTCCAACAAAAAATCTAAAATGGATAATTAAAAGAAAAAGTGATGAAACTAACCAGCAAGGACCCAAAAGAACTTGGGTACCTAAGTCTTAGTGTTTCTATTGCAGAGAAGCCTTGGAGCATCAAAATGGTACCTGGACAGTGGGTGCTCAAGGCATATGACAGGTAAAAAGAATCTATTTTTGTTCATCAAGGATGAAGAAGGTATAGTGACATATGGCGACAACGGAAAAGGAACAGTGATAGGTTGTGGATCAGTTGGCAGTCAAGGCAGAACTCTCATAGAAGATGTCCTATGTGTGAAAGGACTTAAGCACAATCTAATCAGCATCAGTCAACTTTGTGACAAAGGGCATCAAATTAAGTTTCAAGAGACTAAGTGCAGTATCATGAAAGATGGTGCAATAGTATTCGAAGCCTGCAGAGAAAGAAATGTTTATGTGCTTCATCTAGAAGAAATGAAGGATCAGGATGTATGTCTTGCAGCAAACAAGGATCAATCAGCTGAACTGTGGCACAGGAGATTGGGCCACTGTAGTCTGGATGGAATCAGAAAATTAGTTAAGAGAAATTTAGTAGAAGGTTTGCCCAAGATAAGTTCAAGGATAGAGGGTGTGTGCGAACCTTGTGCAAAAGGGAAGCATACAAAATCATCCTTCAAGTTTTAAACAGTTGTAACCACTTCTAAACCTTTAGAACTGTTACATATGGATCTATTTGGGCCGATGAGAACAACCAGTTTAGGAGGAAAGAACTTTGGGTTTGTGATTGTAGATGATTACTCCATATTTACTTGGGTATCATTTTTGGAACATAAGTATGATACCTTCGACAGTTTTCTTAAGTTCAGTAAGAAAGTTCAGAAAGACAAGAAGTTCAGTATAATAAGCATTCGAACAGATCATGGAGGAGAATTTCAAAATGAAAGATTTGCATAATTCTGTGATGATCAAGAAATTGAGCATAACTTCTCAGCACCAAGGACACCCCAGCAAAATGGAGTAGCTGAGAGAAAAAATAGGACCTTGTTGGATATGGCAAGAACAATGCTATCAGAATATAATCTTCCAAGACATTTCTGGGCTGAAGCAATCAACACTGCATGTTATATAATTAATAGAGTGATGATCAGGCCAATTCTAAAGAAGACTGCATACAAGCTTTACAAGCAAAAGAAACCAAAGATCAGTCATTTCAGAACCTTCAGTTGTCCTTGCTTCATCCACAATAATGGCAAGAGAGATATTGGTAAGCTAGACTCAAAGTCTGATGAAGGTATATTTATGGGGTATGCTTCTAAACCAAAAGGCTATAGAGTATTTAACAAACAAAGTTTATTAATTGAGCAAACTGTACATGTTATCTTTGATGAATCTAACCCTTCCTTGAGAAAGGAAGTAGATAGTGATAATGATGATGCAGATAATTTGTCCAAGAAACTAAAGGATACATCTATCAAGGACAATGGAAATCCACCCTTGAAAGAGCTACAACAAAAAGATCTATCTCATGATGATCTTCCAAAGGAATAGAGATACAAGAAGGATCACCTGTTGGATAACATCATTGGAGATCCATCAGTTGGGGTAAGAACTAGAGGTAATGTAATTCCTTGTGATTATTTAGCTTTTGTATCTCAAATTGAGCCTAAGACAGTCAATGAAGCACTGTTTGATCAATCTTGGATACTAGCCATGCAACATGAACTTAATTAGTTCAAGAGAAACCAAGTTTGGTCCCTTGTTCCGAGACCATCAGATCATCCTGTGATTGGCACCAAATGGGTGTTCAGAAACAAAAATGGATAAAGCTGGTGTTATCACTAGAAACAAGGCTAGACTGGTTGCTCAAGGCTATTCCCAAGAGGAAGGCATAGATTTCAATGAAACCTATGCACCAATGGCTAGACTAGAGGCAATTCTGATTTTACTTGCATATGCATCTTCATTAGATTTAAAGCTTTTTCAAATGGATGTAAAATCAGCATTTTTAAATGGTTATACAAAGGAGGAAGTCTATGTAGAACAACCTCCTGGTTTTGATGATGTGAATTTTCCAAATCATGTTTTTAAATTGCATAAAGCATTGTATGGTTTAAAGCAAGCACCTAGAGCATGGTATGAAAGGCCCAGTGCATTTTTATTAAAACATGGTTTTATCAGAGGACAGGTAGATAGCACATTATTTATTAAATCTAAAGTCAAAAATATATTACTTGTATAAATATATGTAGATGATATAATTTTTGGATCTACTGATGAATCTCTTTGCAAGTATTTTGAAAAGCTTATGCAGGGAGAATTTGAAATGAGTATGATGAGAGAGCTAAATTATTTCCTTGGATTGCAAATCAAGCAAGGAAAAGAAGGCACACGCATCTGCCAAGCTAAGTACACCAAGGAGTTATTGAAGAAATTTGGATTCGACAATGCAAAGCCACTGTCAACACCAATGAGCACATCTACAAGATTAGACATTGACAAAGATGGTAAGAATGTAGACCAGAAGCTCTACAGAGATATGATAGGTTCACTACTTTATTTAACTGCTAGTAGACCTGATATTTTATTTAGTGTATGCATGTGCGCAAGGTATCAGGCTAATCCTAAAGGATCTCACTTAATCTCTGTCAAAAGGATCTTTAGATATTTAGCTAAATCTCATGATATAGGCTTATGGTGTCCTAAATCATGCAAAGTAAATTTAGTAGGATATTCTGATTCTGACTATGCTGGATGCATGGTAGATAGAAAAAGCACCAGTGGTTGTTGTCAATTCCTTGCAGGGTGTCTGATTTCATGGTCCTCAAAGAAACAAAATTCAATAGCTCTATCGACAGCTGAAGCTGAGTACATGGCTGTTGGAAGCTGTTGCACACAACTCCTATGGATAAAATAGCAACTTGAGGACTACGGATTACACATCAAAACCATTCCTCTGCTGTGTGATAATACAAGCGCAATAAATCTCACCAAGAATCCAATTCAGCATTCGAGAACCAAGCATATAGAGGTTAGATATCATTTTATTAGAGATCATGTAGCAAATGACAATATAAATATTTCTTTTATAGATACTCAAAATCAGTTAGCAGATATCTTCACAAAGGCCTTACCTGAAGAGAGATTTACGTCTCTTAGAAGCGAATTAGGCATGTGTAATTTGTGATAGATTTATCTGTATATAGCTGAAATAATAATTATTTCAGAATAACAATTATTCTCTCTCCATAAATTAAGTAAATTCTTTAATTGCGTGCGTTATAAATTGCTTTGACGATTCGCTATTTTATAAATCTTTATTCTTTGCGAAATCGTCTCCTAGTTTGTTGTTTTGTGCATTTATTATCGCGTCCTTTCAAAAGCAACTTTACCTTTTGCCTCGTATCCCGTAATCTATGCCATAACGATTCACTTCCCTCTCTCATCTCTTTCGACTCGTCTGGAACGATAAACCCTATCGTCTCCGGCATCGACTCTGTGAAGATTTCAAAGAATCCCTCTCCTCCCGCCAAAAATCTCTTGAGGGTTTCTGTTCTACTCCTTCCTACGATCCTCCAGAACTTTCCCTCGTTCAATCCCATGGAGGTTTCTGGGGTTTCCGGCACCATTGGGGGTTACAGCGCTGCTTTCCTTACAGCTGAGTAGCAGGAGCGGTTTGCAGCAGTGAAGTCGAAGCTGTGTGGCAACAAGCGTGTGGATGTAGCAGACTTGGAGAAGAACGGCATGCATAGCATAGTAGCAGCGATGCAGAGGATGAAGTGGTCGCAGATGGCAACGTTCTCTGAGGCAAGTTATCCAGATTTGGTAAAAGCATTCTATGTTTAATTAAGATCAGAGGCAGATGGGTCCTTGACCTCCACACTCAAAGGAACCCAGATTCATATCACCTATGATTTGTTGGAGTCCCTATTTGGAGTCTCTACCACTGGTCACAGCGAGGTAGACAGTGTGAATGTTCAGGCCAAGGGTTTGGGGATTATCGGCTCAGAATACAAGTTGAAAGATGGCAAAATTGACATCAATCAATTGAATGCCTTCAATAGAATTCTTCACTTTATAGTTTGCCAGATTTTGGTACCTAGAAGCGCAACTTTCTCCACCTGTACAAAAGCAGACTCAGATATGATGTTTTGGGCCATCCAGAACCAAGGTATTAATATGGCAAAAGTGATCATTAAGCGGATGAAGTTTGCAACTACAATGATTTGGGATAAGAAGAGCAAGCTTAATGTGTCTCTACCTTATACTCACTTGTTAACCAAGATTTTCCAGCACCACAACATCAGTTTAAGTGGTGAGGTTTCTGAGAAGATGGGTCAAGCCATTAGAAGCGGAAATTTGAAGAAAAGTGGTTTCTCATTGGTAGCTGGGGTTTGGACCAAGACCTCAGTCGCTGAAGGTGAGACTATCATCGGGGAAGCTCAAGAAATTCCCCAAATTCTAGAGGAAGCAGAATCTGTAAGAATTGAAGTTCATGTGGCAGCAGCTCCTGAAGATCAAGCTACTCAACCAGTCTCAACAGCAGCAGTTATTCCAGAAGTTCCAGTTCAAGAAGAGCAACCAGTAGCAGCAGTAGATGTCCAAGTTGAAGAATCTGTGGTCAGAAGAATTGAAGAAATCCCTCCAGATCATATTGAGCCCGTTGGGCAAGTACCAGAGGTAGAAAACCCCACCTCAATTGTTGCCTCTGTGCTTAGAAGTGTGCTGGACTCTATCACCAGCACTCAGGGGGAGCAAGAAGTTGTTCAAATTGAAGAAGCTCCCATTCAGGGGGAGCAAGAGTTATTGGGTTCAAATATCCAGATGGAAGATGCTCCTGTTGAGGGGGAGCATGAAGTAGAAAAAGAAGCAGAAGCTCAAGGGGAACACACATCTGGTGCCCCTGATGATCAGTTCAGAGAAGGTGTTGTGGAGAGCACCTCTAATGAAGAAAATGAAGAATTTGTGGAGCCCGCTGCTAGGGCTAGTGACGAAGGCAAGGATGTAGCCCCTAACATTCCTTTGCTGACCAGAAGAGCGCATCATAGCTCCAAGAAGAAGAAGCTGAAAGTCAACACGAAGCCAGTGATAGCAAGACTAGACGCTCATGGGGAAATCTTATGCTCACTTCAAAATGAGGTTTCTTCTATTTTTATGAGCCAAAGCACTGGAGCTAAGCAAGTTGGAGCATTGAAAGGTGAGCTCCAAAGTTTGAAGGGTGAGTTAGGCAGCATTAAGCTATTAGTTCAAGAATTATCTATTTTTGTAAGGGCGTATTTACCCATTCCTGCCCCTCCTGCTCCCACTCCAGCTAGTAGTTCAGGGCTATCAGGGCCATCTGTTGAAGATGTTAGGCCATCAGAGCCTGTTGATGTTGAGCAGTCAGGGCCACCAGGGCCAATTTTGGATGAGCCTGGGCCATCAGGTCCAGTTGATGTTGAGCAGTCAGGGCCATCAGGGCCGATGGAATCAGTAGCTAAGCCTGCAAGAGTTGAAGACCAAGTTGTAGCCCTAGAGCCCCTTTCTTCCCCTCTTCAAACTTCAGCCCCTCCTTCTCCACCTTCATCCACCACTGCTCCTCCAGCACCTACCACCTTCAAACAACCCCTTCCTAAACACATATCATCACCCACTCCATTTCCTACCACCTCTTCCTCATCTCTTGCTTCCTCCACATCTAATCCTCCTCCTATTGTTGAGATTCCTCCAGCAGCATCTTCAGCTGGAGCCTCTTCTTCTGGTCCTTCATCTTTTGGACCATCCATACCACCTCCATCCATTTCTCATTCATTCCTTCATCGTCCTACTCCTCCATCCTTTATCACCATCATTCCTGAGGGTTCCCAACTTGAACATCATATGATCCACGACATTAAAGATGAGTTTGAAGTAGCAATGCTTCGCTCAGTCATGTCAGTTGGGACTCACCTCCATAGGACAGGCTCTTCCAGTCCTACTTCTAAGAAAAGGAAAATTTCTTCCAACTGTGCCATCTCTTCATAACCTCATTTTCTACCTCTTTGGTTTTCTCTCTCAGTTGAAAATCGAAGAAGGTCCCTTTATTGTGAATATCTCCAGAAATGCACATTTGCCACTATTTTTGGACTTCCTTACCTCAACCTCACCGACCATATAAACGTCATTCTTCCTTTTTCCTCATTATCCAAGGCTGAACAGTCAAAAAAAATTTCCATGACTGAAGCCAAAACTGAAGAACAGTGAGCTTGAGGCCACAAGTCCCTCTACAGCCAATTCCTTCATGCTCAGGTAGCCAGATTCCCACCCAGGGATCATCCCTTGACCCTCTCTGAGTGGTTCCAGATCCATCACAAGGATACCTGGGGGCCATTCATTCAAAAGGAGATCAAGCTTATCCGTCATTTCCAGATGTTCACTGACTACTGCTATCTTAATAATCTACCTGAAGTTCAGCTTGGTCAATTCCGACAAGCTCTTTCTACTCTTGATTCAGGTAATGCTCATACCTCCTCCATCCAGGTAGATTTTGCCACTTTGGAAATTCCAGTTGTTGTGTTTCTGTCTCCACTCCACTCCCTAGTCATGGAATCTGCTGTCGGGACTATGATTTTTGAAAGATTTACAAGGGTAACGGGCAGAATCTCAGTGCAAAAAGGTGGTTCTCTCTCCTTTCACAGATTTGTTTTAAGAGAATATCATCAAGGCCACATCAAATCTGATGTTCTTGCCCCTCTCTTGTCTGAATGTGAGCGCTTATCTCCATCAGAATGGGAACAGCTTTACCCCCTCACTGCTCAGCAGCTCACTGCTCTCAATGTCTCTAAGGCCAAATCAGGTCAACCTCCTCTGTCTGCTGCAGAATTCTTAGACCTAAACTTTATTCATCTTGTTCGAGACCCCTATGAAACTTGGGTTGAGAGATACAAGGTGTATATTGCTATGAAAAAGGAACTGAAGCAGCACCAGATATTCTACCCCATAACTATAGATAAGTTCCTTCAGCATGCCAATTTTGGTACCTCTACCTTTTACAAATCTTCTCTTGGCAGCAATGAATATGGCACTTTCATAGAAGCTCAAAGGTAGTTGCACATCCAGAGGATGGCTCCTGTTATGGGACATTCCTACTCCATTGTTTATGGTGCATTTCAAAGTTATTTTGAAGAGCAGAAGCACAAGACTTGGCCAATCATTACTCTCCATGCCTCTCTTTTGTCCCCTGCCTTCTACATTCCTATACCTCCTCAGTGATTAATGAAAAACTGTCTCTTCCTGGCTCCCATTTATCTTTCTTATGTTCTCTCTTTATATCTTTTTGCTTAATGACAAAAAGGGGGAGAAAATAAAACATTCTGAAATACATATCAACATACCTTCTTTCTTATTTTAGAAAAATTACTCAAGTTTATTTCAGCAAATTATATGTTATGTTTTGTTATGATTTTGTCATCACCAAAAAGGAGGAGATTGATGATCAGTCCATCCCTATATAATTTCATTTATGACTATTTTGGTGATTAACAAAACCATAATAAGTATTGTCTAACAAGTTTCCTTGAAGCTAAGTCACAGAAAATAAATTGGGCAAAATCAAGCAAAAATCTGTAAGCATTCTTATAATGTATCATTTAGAGTTCACAGCATGTAATTCTTCTAAGTACACATCGATTTCCTAAGTGATATAACGATTTCATTAAGATCATAACGATTTGTTAAGTGAGAAACAACGATTTGATTCTCACAACGATTTGTTAAGTGAGAAACAACAATTTGGTTCTCACAACGATTTGTTAAGTGAGAAACAACGATTTGGTCTCACAACGATTTGATATGTTACATAACGACCTGGTCTCCGTAACGATTCGATAAGCTATATAACGACTTGGTCGCCGTAACGATTCGATAAGTTACATAATGACTTGGTCACTGTAACGATTCGATAAAGCAAACAACGATTTGGTCACTGCATCGATTTGATAAGTAGAACAACGATTTGTGTCCACAACGACTTGCTTATAACGATTTGATTATAACGATTTGCTCACAACAATTTGTATTCATAACGACTTGCTTATAACGATTTGCTCACAACGATTTGTGTTCACAATGACTTGCTTATAACGATTTGTTTATAACAATTTACTCACAACGATTTGTGTCCACAACGATTTGTACTCACAATGACTTGCTTATATCTGTATAACGACTTGTGTTCACATCGATTTGCTTATGGATAAATAACAATTTGTTCAAACAACGATTTGTTTATGTTTGAACAACGATTTGTTTGTATCTGTATAACGATTTGCTTATATGTGTAGAATGATTTGTATTCACAACGATTTGCTTCTACTATAAGAACGATTCGCTTGCTCTTGCAACGATTTCATTAGTGGAACAATGTCTCATGGACACATCGATTTCTCTATCATAAATTTAATGAATATATCTATTATTCTCATATATTTTCAAATATTGTGAAAGTCAAAGTCTTCCCCCGCACATCTCTAATATCCTTGCATTTATTATGACTGTTCACATCATCTGCTCATTGCCTTCTATTCTTATGTTTCTATAAGAAACACTTTTCAGAAACCAGAATGACATTTCTATTTTGGTGAATAGTCTGTCTACATGAATTCTAACGTTGATTGACAGCAAGAGATAGCATAGTTGTCTATGCTTTAGCATTTACTGTGTGCAGGTCTCTGCCAGTATCATGTCATACAACGTTGGACAAAATAGAAGTTGAAGGATATCAAGATGGATCTTCTCCTTGCGTGCATGGGTCGTAAAGTATTAAATGACTGTAAGCACACCTATCGTACTTGACGAACCATGCAGTCTAACGAGCATCCAACCTAGAGACAACGGACACTTCAACGGATATATTTTTCAAAGAGAAGGATATATAGAAGACTGATGACTCCGTAAAGAATAAATTTTGAGCTTTCATCTTACAACCTGCGAGCATCAGAAAGAAGAGCCCTGAGCTTCACTCCCTAACTTGTTGTAGCTCTTGCTCCCCGTTTTTCATTATTTTTAGCCTTTGGAGAGCTAATGTGTTCTGAGAGATTTTCTTATTGTAGATCTTTCTCTCTCAGTCACTGCCTCAGATCAAGCATTTGTTGTAAGCTTGGTCTAGGGGCATTTTGTCTTCATTCACACTTGTGGTGAAGTTCCTCTTCGGGGTGTGTAGAGAAGACCTATTGTGAACAGGTGGTTTGTATTCCCTTCAGTAAGGAAGGAAGATCTGTGTATCAGGGTGTTTGTATTCCTCTTCGGGGTTAGAAGAGAAGGCCAACTGCGGCTGGATGTGTAAGGGTCCTTAAGGGGGACAGTACCCTTGGTAGTGAAAGCATAAGTTGTTGCTTGGGGACTGGACGTAGTATTCCTTGGTATAGGAGGGCCAAACCAGGATAAAAATCTCATGTTGCATGTGTGATTGCTTTTGTGCGTTTGTTTGTCTTCATTCATCTAACACTAACTACTCTCTTTAGTGTTTTCTGTTAAGCACTTTTGTTAACAGGTTTTAATCGAAAAGAATTTTTAGAATCCCATTCACCCCCCCCCCCCTATGGGCTTACTAGCTGCGCAACAGCATGGATCCGGATAAGGCTGAGAATTGGTTAAAAGATATTGAGAGGATCTTTAAAGTGATCAAATGTAGAGAATAGGAAAAGATTCGTTTGGCAACATTTCAGTTAGATCGGGATGCCCGAGCATGGTGGGAAACAGTGGAGTCTACCTTAGAGGACCCAAACCAAGTTGGTTGGGAAGAGTTTGTGGAACTATTTAATGATCAGTATTTCTCCGAGGTAGTTAAGGAAAGAAAAGCAAATGAGTTTGCTAATTTGAAGCAACTCAAGATGTCGGTGTCAAAATATGAGGCACAATTTGCCCGATTGTCAAAATATGCTCCTCATCTTATAGCCACAAAGAAACTGAAAGCCAAGAGGTTTATGATCGGACTGCGGCCCAATTTCATTATGCAGCTAACACCACATTTGATTACTACATACTCAGAAATGGTTAAGAGAGCTTTAGCACTAGAAGCTGCTAATGATACGGTAGAGAAAATTAGAGGAAGATCGGGAGAAGGTTCTTCGGATCGTAAGAGGATGTTTGAGTCGGGGAATGCCCCGAAGGTTCAGCAAACCAACAAGAAAGCAAGAAAAGCTCCAGTCGGAGGCAAAGATGTGTGTAAGCATTGCCATCTCAGTGGACATAAGACTGAGAACTGTTGGCGTAGGTTGGGTGTCTGTCTTCGATGTGGGAGTACTCAACACCGAATTCCAGATTGTCCGATGATCAAGAATGCACCAACAAATCAGAACCCCCGAGCGAAGCAAGGAAGGTTACAAGCTATTCAGGAAGTGGAACCTGAATCTCCACAAGAAGGCAGACTGATAGAAGGTACACTATTAGTAAACTCAAAACCGGCGTATGTACTATTTGATTTCGGAGCTACACATTATTTTATTAGTTATGAGTTTGCTAGATCTTTGGAAGTACAATCAGTTTCACTACCTACATAGTTAGAGGTTGCAACTCCTTTGAGTGAGGGTAAGAAACTTAAGGAATATTACCCTGCTAGCCAAATCTTAGTCAAAGGACACAACCTACCCGGTGATTTGATATGCCTTGAAATATGAGATTATGATGTAATCCTTGGGGTTGATTGGTTATCTAAACATCATGTAAATTTAGATTGCCAATTAAGGCAAGTAACCTTTCTAGGAAAGGAAGCTTATACCATGACTTTTGATAAACCCCATACAAGAAGAATACCTATAATTTCAGCAGTCAAAGCATGTAAATTGGTACAAAAAGGTTGTCAAGGGTATTTGGCTTCTGTAACTTTGATAAATCAAAACACTTCTGGGTTGAAAGATATTCCAATAGTAAGGGAATTTCTTGATGTTTTTCCCGAAGAGTTACCTAGTTTGCCACCTAGTAGAGAGGTGAATTTTTCAATTGAATTAGTACCAAAAGCTACAGCAATCTCAAGAACACCCTACAGAATGTCAATGGAAGAGTTGAAAGAGTTAAAAAAAGTAACTACTGGAATTGATAGAGAAGGGATTCATTAGACCCAGTACCTCACCTTGGGGTGCTCCGCTGTTATTTATTAATAAGAAAGATGATACTATGCGGTTATGCATAGATTATAGACAATTGAATCAGTTGACCATTAAAAATAAATACCCACTTCCAAGAATCGATGATTTATTTGATCAATTGTATGGAGCACAGTGTTTCTCAAAAATTGATTTAAGATCTAGGTATCATCAACTAAGAATTCAAGAGTAGGATATTCATAAAATGGCTTTTCGAACGAGGTATGGGCACTACGAATTTGTGGTTATGCCATTTGGATTAACTAATGCACCTACTACATTTATGCGTTTGATGAATGATGTGTTCAAATCTTATTTGGATCAGTTTGTGGTTGTATTTATTGATGATATATTAATCTACTCTAAGAATATAGAAGAACATGAAGCACATTTACGGATTACTATTACGAGATCATAAACTGTATGCGAAGTTCAGTAAATGTGAGTTTTGGTTGAAGCAAGTGATGTTCTTAGGACATATTATTTCTAAAGAAGGATTATCAGTAGATTCTTCAAAGATTGAAACTATACAAAAGTGGGAACGACCTAAGAACCTTACTGAGATCAGAAGTTTTCTGGGTATGGCAAGTTACTACCGACGATTTGTTAAAGATTTTTCTAGAATTGCTTCACCTCTTACACAATTGACTAGGAAAGGAACTACAATTGAGTGGAGTGAGAGTTGTGGACAAGCATTTCAATTATTGAAAGAATGTTTGTCATCTGCACTAGTTTTAGTTTTGTCGATAGAAGGAAAAACATTTGAAGTATACAATGATGCATCGAACATTGGACTGGGATGTGTATTGATGCAAGAAGGTAGAGTCATTGCTTATGCATCTAGACAATTAAAGATTCATGAGAAAAATTATCCAGTACATGATTTGGAGTTGGCAGCGGTAGTTTTTGCTCTCAAGCTTTGGAGACACTACTTGTATGATAATCAGTTCATAGTGTACTCTGATCATAAGAGTCTAAAGTATTTATTTTCATAGAAAGAATTGAACATGAGGCAAAGAAGATGGATGGAGTATATCAAAGACTATGATTTTAAAATTGAGTACCATCCGGGAAAAGGTAATACTGTGGCTGATGCTCTCAGCAGAAACCCTATAGCCAAGGTATTCCAATTGCAAGTCAAGGAATGGAAGTTATTGGAAGAATTTTTTACATTAAGTTTGAAGGCTGAACCACAAGAAGAAAGGGTTGTAATTGATAATTTGACTGTACAGTCGGACTTGTTAAAGTAAATAGGAGAACAACAAGACAATGATCCTATGTTGTTAGAGATCAGAGAGAAGTTGGCTTCCAGACCAGATTTTAATGAAGGCGTGTATGGGAATCTTCAGTTCCAGAACAGGTTGTGTGAACCGAATAATTCTGAAATTAAGAAGCAAATACTAGAAGAATCTCATCGGTCACATTACACTATACATCCAGGAGTTTTCAAAATGTACCAGGACTTAAAGAAACATTTCTAGTGGTGTAACATGAAGAAAGACATTGTGAACTTCATAGCTAGATGTTTAACATGTCAGAAAGTCAAGGCCGAACACCAGAAACTGGCAGGAAAACTAAAACCTCTTGAGGTACCAGAGTGGAAATAGGATAGTGTCGGTATGGATTTTATTGTGGGGTTACCCAAAACACGAAGTGGATACGATGCAATATGGGTAATCATTGATCGACTTACAAAGTCAGCACATTTCTTGGCAATTAAAACAAGATGGTCTGTCAGTATTTTAGCAACTCCATACATGAAAGAGATTGTTCGGTTACATGGAATTCCAAAAGATATTGTTTCTAACAGATATGCAAGGTTCACTTCACATTTCTTGAGAGAACTACAAGATGCATTGGGAACCAAGTTGAAATTTAGTACTGCATTTCATCCTCAAACTGACGGATAAACAGATCGAAAAAATTAGATTATTGAGGATATGTGTCGTGCTTGTGTTTTAGAATTTGAAAGTGATTGGAATAATCAATTAGTGATTATGGAATTTGCTTATAACAATAGTTACCAGTCTACTATTCAAATGGCATCATTTGAAGCATTATATGGTCGGCAGTGTAGATCACCATTATGTTGGGTAGAGTTGAAAGAATCACACATTCTTGGACCTGAAATGATCTAGGAAACAACGGAAATTATTAAGTTGGTACAAAATCGAATGAAAGCTGCCCAAGACCGACAGAAAAGTTATGTTGATCGACAAAGAAGAGAATTGGAGTTTTAACAGGGTGATCATGTATTTCTTAAAGTATCTCCCCGACGTGGAATTAAGAGGTTTGGTATTAATGGAAAATTGAGTCTAAGATATATTGGACCATTTGAAATATTGAAGAGAGTTGGGGAAATGACTTATCAACTGGCACTTCCACCCCAGTTATCTAATGTACATGATATTTTTCATGTGTTAATGTTGAGAAAGTATGTCTACGATCTAGAACATATCATTGGATATCAAGATCTGGAGGTACAAGAAAATTTGGCATATGAAGAAAGACCTGTACAAATCCTCGACCAAAAAGTTAAGCAACTTCGGAACAAGGAAGTTCCATTAGTAAAGATTCAGTGGAATAAGCGAGGACAAGAAGAAGCAACGTGGGAATTGGAAGATGCCATCATAATCAAATATCCGGAATTATTTCCAGGTCAGTAATCACACTCTTATGTTATTAAATTTGGAGGACCAAATTTCTTTTAGTGGGAGAGAGTTATAACACCCCAAAAATTTTATTTGCAAGAGAAATGTGAATAATTTGATGATTAAACATAGCTATTATCATGAAATATAATTAATCTTAATTTAGGATTTATTGGTGACAATAAAAGTTATTTTAAGTGTCGTACTTAGAGGTGCGCGCGCCGACAAGGCAACACCAGAAAACTATAACGAGAATGAAATCCGAAAACACCATAATTTTTGAAAAATGTGGTGATATCAGAAATGTAAATATCCAGATTTGTTGACGTACGGATTTCGAGATTAAGCTGACATAACTATTTTCTGAGCAATTTTCACTGAGTGAAAAATAAATTCTAAAAATTAAACTAAAATCACCATAATTTGTAAAACCTCTTCGTTAGCCTATGGTTGAAATTTTAACATAAATGGACATCATTTGAGTATATAAACATGAGGATTATTGGGCCAGCTGATTTATTGCCTATTTACGGTAACTAATTATGGGTTTTTTTTTCTTACATACTTTGGGCAACGTAAGCCCATGTCACTGGGAGTTAAACGCCCTACACGTACTTACCTATGTGTAACTCTTGGAAAGTTGCATGGACCAGGTGGCTACGGGTGGGTAAATGTGGTTTTTACCTCAACACATGTAAACCGATGTGTCTACATGCATGGGTGCCTGGAGAGTTATAAAAACACTCTCTTCACCCATCGTGCAAGACTATTCACCCTGTGATCACAACTCCTACACCTCTAGGTCAACTCCCTTGCCTTGTTCTTGCTCCTGATGCTGCGTTGGACTGTTGCTGCTGGAGTTGCTGCTTTTACTGCTCTTGCTGTGGTGAAGCTACTGTCGTAGCTGCTCCTATTGTTATACATCTGCAACTTCATGGAACTCTTCTTCTTGCTGGTGGGGGACTTCTTCGTTAAGAAGAAGTGAAGGTTCTTAACCTCTTAAGTAAGGTAGGATTCTTTTCCTTCCTCTCCTATCTTTACCCTTTAAACATGCTATAGAACCTTCTATTTAGGTGTTTGAATCCTCATACTTTTGTTTTGACTCCATAAACACTCTTGGAAGTGTGTGTTCGTCATGTAAAAACCTTGTTGAGTGAAAGTAATCATTGTTATAGGAGTTGTTCTCCCAGTACCTTGCTATTTAAAGTTTCTAGCTAATCATGATTAGATTGTATATTCCACATGTTTTAATTTCTGTCTTTCATGAAAAAGTATTATCCGACGTTGTGAACAAGACCTTTTTTATTGTGGTAGTTCATGTTTGAATCCTTAAGTTCCATTGATAAGGTCTTTAGAGTGTCTGCTACACCATTTTTGGAACTTAGCCTGGTGGCTGTCGACAGATGGGAATCACCTGTCGACAGACCCCCAAGCTCCCAAAACTCAAGTCTACTGGAAACACCAGTGCCTGTCGACAGATAGCATTTGTTTGTCGATAGATGCACTGGCATGTCGACAGCCATGCCAGGCCTATCGACAGGCACTGCCCAAAACCAGAATTTGGCTTCTGGATGCCTGCATCTGTCGACAGCCACCTCCTGGCTATCGACATACACTATTTAGGCCAGTGTTCCAGCACCTTTCCTTGCCTAGTATCTTGCTAATACTTCATGCTATCACCTGGAAAGCTTCCATCTTCATTCTCTTGGGTATTTACTATTATGTCATTACAGAGATCATTCATATTGTTTCCTATACCCTTCTTTGGATTGCGCTTGAAGTCTGCAAGTACAAGTAGTGTCTAGCTGGTTCCATTTCCCTGTGTTCAGTGAACTTGATCCATAATCTTTGATTACATGAGAGTTGAATACTTGAATACCACAGTTTGGTTATAAATGACTTGTGATGACAATTATTGGGTCCCTGGACCCCACATGATTAATATGCCTATGTAAATAGGGCTGGTCCAGTCCTGGGAGGAGCACCCGAATTCGTTTACAGGCCGTAAGGAACGATAATGGATCCAAGGATGTTCGGCATTGCATCAATACAAGCTTGATTAAGTCATCATGTTATTTTTCATGTGTGAACATGTTTGTGAACCAGAATATGTGTATCATCATGAATCCTTGACCATGTTTTGTAATCCAGAACACTTGTTTCACAAACATTGCCTAGTTGACATGCTTGCTCATTCGTCTTTGTTACCAGTCAAGTCTGTTATCTTGACCTACGTATAATTTAGTCCTTTTGATTAGAGGATTTGAATCCTACTGGGCAAGTTAGCTCATATATCCTACCATTTCCGGTGATCAATATGGGGGTGACGCTTAAAGGGAAAAGTGTGCTGAGTGGATCTTTCGACCTCAAGAAGCCAACTATTTTGTTTTCTTTAGTGTGAAATATATGGATTGTAACATAATGAAGTTTACTCTATCCTGCTCCTTATTTAGACTATAATGAGGAGTATTATGTAATAATACTTCCGTTAAGTTTATTATGAATAGACACACACTAGTGTTGTTATTTGTGCCTGATTTCTGTCATTTCTGATAAATAGACTTTTATTAGGACGTGACATGGGGTTTCTTGGTGATAGAGCACCTCCTGCACATCAACCTCCAGTGAGTATTTTATTTTATTGATTTTTTATTTCTCAACTCTAAATGTCATCTTATCAAATACAAGAACTTGGGTTGAGGAGGGTCAATAAACACTTTTTAAAAGAACTTAGTTTAAAGTTAATAAACACAGGTTTAAGAGGGTTAAAATTAAAAATATAGGTCTGATTAATTTGTCAATGATTCCAACACGGCCGGAAAAGTGAGAGTGACTTGTGAAAATTGACAGAGTCCAAATTGGACTCCTGATTTGGATTGGGTAATCAATTTCTCATTTTCTTAACTAGTTTTGTTTAAAATATGTGAACTTGGGTTTAAGGGTCCAAAATTTAAAATATACGTCCAATCAGCCTATTGATTATTCCAATATGACTTGGGGGTGAAAGTAACATGTAGAAACTAACGGAGTCCAAATTGGACTCCAGGTTTGAGCTCGATGCTCAAATTTACATTTTCTAAAAAAACTTAGTTTAAAGTCAATAAACACGGGTTTAAGAGGGTCAAAATTAAAATTATAGGTCTGAGGCATTTGTCAATGATTCCAACATGACCGAGAAGGTGAGAGTGACTTGTAGAAACTGACAGAGTCCAAATTGGGCTCCCGATTTGGGCTGGGTAATCAATATTTCATTTTCTTAACTAGTTTTATTTAAAATCTGTGAACTTGGGTTTAAGGGTCCAAAATTTAAAATATAGGTTCAATCAACCTATTGATTGTTCCAACATGACTTGGGGGGTGAAAGTCATAAAAATTGTCAGAGTCGAAATTGGATTCCAGATTTGAGCACAATGCTCAAATTTACATTTTCTAAAAGAACTTAGTTTAAAGTCAATAACACGGGTTTAAGATGGTCAAAATTAAAAATATAGGTCCGATTAATTTTTCAATGATTCCAACATGACTGGGAAGGTGAGAGTGACTTGTAGAAACTGACGGAGTCTAAATTGGACTCCTGATTTGGACTGAACAATCAATTTCTCATTTTCTTAACTTGTTTAAAATCTGGAAACTTGGGTTTAAGGGTCCAAAATTTAAAATACATGTCCAATCAATGTATCGATTGTTCCAACATGACTTGGGGGGTCAAAGTAACCCATAAAAACTAACGGAGTCCAAATTGGACTTTAGGTTTGAGCTCGATGCTCAAATTTACATTTTTTAAAAGAACTTAGTTTAAAGTCAGAAAACACGGGTTTAAGAGGGTCAAAATTAAAAATATAGGTCTGATTAATTTTTCAATAATTCCAACACGACCGAGAAAGTGAGAGTGACTTGTAGAAACTGACGGAATCCAAATTGGACTCACGATTTGGACTGGGCCAATTTGGACTGGGCAATCAATTTCTCATTTTCTTAACTAGTTTCGTTTAAAATATGTGAACTTGGGTTTAAGGGCCCAAAATTTAAAATACAAGTCCAATCAGCCTATCGATTGTTCCAACACGATTTGGGGGATGAAAGTAATCCGTAGAAACTGACGGAGTCCAAATTGGACTCCAGGTTTGAGCTCGATACTCAAATTTATATTTTCTAAAAGAACTTAGTTTAAAGTTAATAAACACGGGTTTAAGAGGGTCAAAATTAAAAATATAGGTCCGATTAATTTGCCAATGATTCCAACACAATCAGGAAGGTGAGAGTGACTTGTAGAAACTGACAAAGTCCAAATTTGACTCCCGATTTAGATTGGGCAATCAATTTATCATTTTCTTAACTAGTTTTGTTTAAAATCTATGAACTTGGGTTTAAGGGTCTAAAATTTAAAATACAGATCCAATCAACCTATCGATTGTTCCAACACGACTTGAGGGGTGAAAGTAACCCGTAGAAGAAAAAAAATTTAAGTAAGGTTATACCTAGCAGAAACGATATGGAAGCCATGGCTCCAATATCGTGACCAACTAGGCAATTTTATATATATGAGAAACATAAAGGAAAGGAATATAATACTACCCGGTCACAAGCCAATTGCACCCTACGCAAAGGGGCAGATTTAAGCAAGGTGCTGGCCCAAGAAAGCAAAAAGTACAACTCAGATCAGTCCTCTGACTCCTCTGCTGAATTGACTCGTCGAAGAGTGCTGCGAGTCCTGACTCGATGTGTGCACGGTGGCAGATCTGGTGGCACATACGAGGCTACCCAATTGTTGTGAAGTCGGGACAGTTCTTCATCAGATAGAGGGCCAACTTTCTTGCTGCCATCAAGCAAATTTCTGACTGAGTATTGGATAGGGAGACAGATAACATGGCAATCTAAACTTGCCTCCAGGTGAGGCTGAACCGACTATGCAGAGTGCATAGCATACGGAAGGAGAGATAGCACAGGAGGACTAGTTTCTGTCATGCGGATTTCAAATCTCTTAGTCTTCTTACGTAGAGCGTCAGCAAAAGACATACACGAAGCAGACGGCGAGGCTTCTCTGGGTGATGGCGAAGCTTCCACTCCGGATGGAGAAATGGTATGTGCTGGTCCCTGGGTAGCAGGGGTCCAAGAGGGGGCATCAGCATTCAAATGTGACATAGTATAAGGAGCTATAGCTACCTCAGAAGGACCACCAATAGATGACTGGTTGATAGTAGCATCAGGTGATGATGGGGCCTCATGCACAACGGTGATAGCAGGAAGTAAAGGCGCCTCAAGCACAATTGCCTCAAGCACAGTTGCCTCAAGCACAGCAGCACTGTTGGGCTCCATACAGAAGGAGGCTGTAATAGGGGCTGTTGCATGCACCAGATCCACTTGAGCTAGTTGTCATGGAGGAAAATCATCAAGCACATGTTGTGTTGTAGTAGAACCTGTGCGACCAGTAGCTACACTGCTTGGTTGATCACAGACAGTAGCAGTAGCAAGGGGTGCTGCAAGCACCGGATCCACCTGATCTGCTGGAGATCCAATGGCAGTTGAAAGATCATCACTCTTCACACAAGCAACCCTAGAAGTAACACCTGCAGAACCGCCATGCTTGGCTTCAACAGATGGAGGATCGGCCTCATAAATCAGACCTGGTTGTTGAGGAGGCAATTCATCAAGCACTTGTTGTGCAACAGTATGTGTTGCGTCACCATCAGACAAATGGGCCTTCTGATTATTATGCGGGTGAGAGACCTTGTCACCAGTGTGAATGGGGCACCAAACTACCTTTTCAGTCTTCCCTAAGATAGTGCCATCAGAGATCAGACCATGTTTGGCAGAAGCACTCTCAGACTTTCCCAAGCCTGGGCCATCTGGCCTTTGGTTCTATTTGGTGGAGCTCTTGTTGCATTTAGATGGCAGAGGTGACCAAGGCATTTGCATGTCGAATAGAAGAGCAGAGGGTTTGGATACACGATCGGCTGCCAATAACCCTTCGTCCCCATGACAACCCAAATTCGATCCGACAATATCTTGGACACATTCAGTTGGACATTAACCCAAGCAGAATATGTGCGCATCATAGAGAGGGTGTTGTTGTCCACTTTGAGGATAGGGTCTAAGCTCCCAACAATGGAGCAAATCATTACATCATTATAGAAGTTTGCAGGCAGTCTGGGCAATTTCAGCCACACTGGAATCACTGGTGAGTCTTCATTAGAACAGAAGTTAATTGACCATTTTAAGAATCTGAAGACTCGACCCTGCACATACATAGATTCCTTCAAGAGGATCTTGAGGTAGTCTTCTCTATTAAGAAATATGATCAGCAGATGGCGGCCATCTAGGACACTGATGATAAAATCCTGCTGCAACTTGAATCTAAGCTTCAGATAAGAATGGATATCTTGGAAAGAAGGCCTGCCTTAAGGGGTACTAGCAATAACAGCAAATTTTAGGGGCTTGCAAGAGGCATTGATCTCCTCCATGGAGAAGAAAACTGCTGGCTCACCTGAATCTGTGGAGGCAAGAGGGTGAATGGCCAGAGGGAGGACCGGCAGACGAAGAGATTGTAGCAGAACCTGTGCAAAGAAGGTCGGTGGTGATGACCCCACAGAGTTGACAGTTGCCAGGGGCTAGCTATGGGATTTGTGGCAGATGCATCTACTGCAGAGGGGGGCACGTTAGGAGCAGTTGGGGCCCAAGGCGATGCCACAGTAGGATCAGCTTGAGCAGCTGGAGAGAGGGCAGTAGGAGGTGGCACCGTTGGGACCCCTGCACAGTGCGCTACAGTAGGAGCAGCAGTTGGTTCGGGCAAAGCCCCATCTAAGCAGGTCGCAGCAGGTTCTAGGGCTTCAAGGGCTGGTCAGGGCCCAGTGAAAACAGAAGCTGAAGAGGTGACAATGGGGGGAGGACCAGGCCCCCCCCCCTTGGGCGGCCATTTCTGGCCCTCAAGGGAAAGAACCAAACCCATAGAATTTGATGGAGTCTAAATTGGACTCCAAGTTTGAGCTCAATGCTCAAATTTATATTTTCTAAAAGAACTTAGTTTAAATCCAATAAACATAGGTTTAAGAGTGTCAAAATTAAAAATATATACCCGATTAATTTGTCAATGATTTCAACACGACCGGAAAAGTGAGAGTGACTTGTAGAAACTAACAGAGTCTAAATTAGACTCTCGGTTTGAGTAAAAAGCTCAAACTGTCATTCGTCAAATTAAGTTAAATGAAAAACATCTTGCTTTCAATTTTAAAGAAAAAATAGTTTATTTATTAAGTATTTGATTTTGATTTTTTATAAATGATGTACATGATCATCCATCGTGAGGCATTGGGGGAGATGAGGACCAGCATGACACATATGCAGAGGATTTGTGATTTTGTGATGGGTGTATATTGTGGTTTGCAGTTTCTTCTCAGTTGTGTGTATGTTGTAATTTCATGATGGATGTATGATGGGTTTGTGTACATGTTTGTTGTGATTTATGTGATGGGATATTGTGATTTGTGTAGTAGATGTATTGTGATTTTGTTTTATTGTCATTTATTAGGTGATTTATTGTCATTTATGTTTAATTATTAAAATAAATTCTAATAATAACGACCGATCAGCAATAGATTATATCGGTCGCAAGATGGTCGCTAATGTTGGTCGCTATAAACATAGCGATCGCAATTATATCGGTCGCTAATCGGTCTATGCATTAACGACTGATTTTGCGACTGATTATATCGGTCGTAATTAATGCGATCGATTAGCGATTGTTAGTTATCGATCGTTGTTAGCAACTGACTAGCGGCTGTTGGTTATCAGTTGCTAATAGCGACCGATGTTGCGACCGACGGTTATCGATTGTTGTTTGCGACTGATTCAGCGACCGATGGTCGCATAATAGCGAGCAGAGTATAGTGACTGATTATATCGATCGCGGATCAATTACAATTCAGTCGCTAAGTTCTCTTGCGACTGAATTGCGATCGATCAAAGACTGATTATGTCAGTCGCTATGTTTTTCTTGTAGTACGAACAATTGCATATCTTATGTTGGTCGCTACCGTCGAATTGCATCGAATCAAATCTAAAATTTAATAATAAGAAATATTAAACAAAAAATGATTAATAAATACACCAAACTACAACGAGTATCAGAATTTCTCAAATATAATATGATATGCCCAAACCACAACACTACGGTTGAACAAACCATAATCCAAGTGGCAACATCTGTTAGACTCGCCGAAGCTCTTCCAAGCTTCAATATTGTTGTGGGGCGACTACCATCAAATGGTCCATATTTTACGCAGAGTCAGTGGATGATGTCCATATTTTTAATTGTTGATGTCATCCATATTTTATGTAGTGGCAGTTGATGATGTGCATAATTTTATCCAATTTTGTTATGTCATCCATATTTTATATATGTGCGTATATACTTTTATCCAATTTTGGTGTCATAAATTGATTTGAATATCATAAAAGAATAAAACTGTCGGTGGGCAAAAACCTTTTCTCCGCCACCGTCTGAGTAGATCGATTGGATTAATGAAAGGGGAAGAGAGTTTCTTACTTTTTGTTTTCTAATTAACTCTGGAGTGACTAAGATTTTTTTTGGATTAGGGAATCCTTCGAAAGAATATTAATTAGGAGTAATCCTAAAAATAACTCTCTTATGTTTATAATTATAAAAAATATCCCTCAGATATATATACACACATTTAAGATAATATTGCTACATAAAGACAAATGCAAAATTGTCTGCAAGAGGTCAACTACCATGAGAGAATAATGGATGATGTAATAATTAGATGTTATTTTGTACGTACTTCTACTTATGAAGTGTGGTTATTTTCAAATTAAGTATATAATATATGAGAAAGGCTTATTACACTTGAATATTGTACTTTTTGTTACGGGGGTCTCCAAGCAGGTCGGCTAACCCCGAGTGTAGCCAACCACTTCTGAGGATAGCCCGACATTCAGCAGCCTTGGCCGATTGGCAAGGACCTCGCCTCCGATTCGGCAGTCAGCGAAAAGGGCGGCATCCAAACTTCAGGACATTCCCATAAGCTCGGACCTCGGCTCATCCGACCTCAATAAGGCCATTGGCCGACATCTCATCTTTTTTCTAACCAAATACCAGCTACAGCTCGGTTCGTCCGACCTCAGTATCGGCAGCTCGGCCCAGGCGGGCCCGTCTACATCTCGACCCGAGCATTCTCGTACCATCCTCGAATAAGTCTCCAGTTGAGCACCTCGGGTTATCAAAGCTCAGGCCAAGCCGACCTAGAGCTCGGCATCCTCGCGCACCCCATCAGTCTTTACGGGGTCAACGGACAAATAAGGTAACCACCAAGTCTCGCGGAACCGCCAGTCACGGCCATTAAGGCCACGATCTCAACAATCAGGCCTACAGGTGGCAACCACGATCATCGCAACTCGGCGGAAGTAACGGCACCCAATCCGGCGGGAATCTCGGTAACTCCCCAGCGAGATTGGCGGCTCGTCCAGCTCACACGTACGTATCCTAACACTATATAAAGGGTAGACACTCCACAGGACAAGGTACACTATTTCTCCCCCCACGCTACGCCATTCTGTTCGGCTAGCAACTGACTTGAGCGTCGGAGCGTCTCCCCGCCGAGCCCACTCGGCGGGCTTTGTAGGTCAGGTCGGGACGTCGGAGGCAGCGTCACATGTCGACCAAGCGCGCCTCAAAGGGATTCATCGGCTTGGTCGTCTCGGCTCCGTCTGGCGAGAAGCGCCTCAACGGTCACCTCGGTTGGAGCCGAGCTATGTTACTATAACAGTAACATTGGCGCCGTCTGTGGGAACCGTCACAAAAGGTCAGTACGATTTCCCCTCTCTTGTTCTCAACAGAATTCCTCCAAGCAGAGAACGAAATAGCCTATGGAACATTTATCGCAATCGCCAAGGCGGCCAAGGCCTGGCACAAGCAACAAGGGGGCCGACCAGGAGATCGTAAGCCCCTATGCCCGAGGTCGGCTCAGGGCCCGGCTTAAGCTCAAATATCGTGAAGCCCTTCAAGATTCGTTTAAGGTCGGCTCGGGGGCCGACGCGTTCCAGAAGTTCAGGGTAATCTTGCAGTTCCCATTAACAGTCATCTCCAACTTCGAAAGCCTAAGCCTTCTAAACAGTAGGCCACGATCACACGCTTGATGTCCTCAGTCATGGAGGCCACGAGGAACCGAGAACCCGACATACGATTAAATGAAGGCGCGGTCGCTTCGGCACGCGTACACAGCTCGTCCGAGGTCGCTTCGGCACTCCGAGCTCCTGAAGGCGCGGTCGCTTCGGCACGCGTATAGCACAGCTCGTCCGAGGTCGCTTCGGCCCTCCGAGCTCCCAAAGGCACGGTCGCTTCGGCACGCGCGACACAGCTCGTCCGAGGTCGCTTCGGCCCTCCGAGCTCCCGAAGGCGCGATCGCTTCGGCACGCGCGACACAGCTCGTCCGAGGTCGCTTCGGCCCTCCGAGCTCCTGAAGTCGTGGTCGCTTCGGCACGCGTACAGCACAGCTCGTCCGAGGTCGCTTCGGCCCTCCGAGCTCCCGAAGGCGCGGTCGCTTCGGCACGTGCGAAACAGCTCGTCCGAGGTCGCTTCGGCCCTCCGAGCTCCCAAAGGCGCGGTCGCTTCGGCACGTGCGACACTCGTCCGAGGTCGCTCCGGCCCTCCGAGCTCCTAAAGGCGCGGTCGCTTCGGCACACGTGTCATAGCTCGTTCGAAGTCGCTCCGAGCTCTTGAAGGCGTGTTCGCCCCAACACTACAAGGAACGTAGACGTCATATTCCTGGACGAGGTCGCTCACCACAAGCTAGACGACCTCCGACGTGGTGTGAAGGCGTGGTCGCTTCGGCACACGTAGACACAAACGTCATATTCGCGGAACGAGGTCGCTTAGGCATTCATCCAAAACCGAGACAACGTTCGATGCGTATTGAAATAAGGATTCAGCGTACGCAACATGAACAGAAACATTTCGGCAATCACCAGAGGACGATTCTACATCCGACGTAACAAATGAGCAAAGACATGAAAGAGTTGGAAGTTTCTATTGACTAACTATGAGGTACATTGGAGGGCTGACCGCCATGTACAATCGCAAGACATTCAGTCAATTACGATGTCATCAGACGCAATGACCAGAGTCTCGGCAGCAGTAGCCTGATCGGGAGTGATGGCCGCGGTAGCCTCATCAGCACCGAGCACCTCCTCGACCGTAGCAGCCTGCGCCTCGTCGGCGACTTTAGCTTGGTCAGGAGCATCTCCAGCACCCTCGTCCGCAGCATCCTCTAAACCCGATAGATCATATTCGGGGCGCAGTTCTCGGATGCGCTTGATGCAATGATCATATCCCGCCTCGAAGAGTTTGTCAACCTCCTCGTTCAGCTCCTCGGAGTTGCGGTACTCTGCAATAATCCTGCCGCGCTCCTCCTCGGCCAACCTCGAGCTCCGAGCCCTGTCCGCTTCGAGCAACTCCTCTTTGGCCTGAAGAGTCTCTTTGAGATCCTCAGCTGCCCTGGTTACTCGAGCAACCTCATCCTCAGCTCTCTTCACCTTCACCCGCTCCTCGGCCAGGAGCTTCTCGGTAGTTTTCGCTCTCTTCTCGGCCTCTTTGGTCTTGCTTGCAGCTTCAAGAACTTTCTGGTCGGCTGCCGCCTGAGACTTCTCGGCCTTCCGGAACAAGGCCCCAACCAGGCCCAGTTGAGTTTGCACAGAATCGTAGTACTCCTCCACGATCTCGTTGGCTCTTTTGGACGATGAATGGGCCAACTTCTCCACAGGGGTCGCCCGACGAGCCCATTCGGTAGCAGTGAGCACAGCGCGTCCCGATGGTCGTTGAGGGCTCGCAGCATGCTGGTCGGCAACCTGCTGCTCCGGTAGTTCTCGTCCTTGAGGTGACGTCGGTCTAGGATCCGATGATCGCCGCCTCGTCTGACGAGACGAGTCACCGGCTTCCTCCCTTAGGCGCTTCGGTGCCCTCACGGCACTCTTCTTACCACGACCCGCGAACCTCTGTGCTGCTCGGTCAGCAAGAGAGGTCCCTCTCCCCCGGCCGACGTCGGGAGCAACCGATGACTTGCCCTTGTCGGCCATCACTACGAGAAGCAACAGTTGATTAGCTCTTACTCACAAATCACAAAAGGAAGACATTGGAAAGAAAATGACCTTTGTCGTCCTTGGCAATCAGTTTGAACAATCCATCGAGCTGAAATAGGTCGGGAGGATCCAGCACCTGTAGAGAATCAAACTCCGCGAGCTCGGTTTCGATGAGATTTGGAGCTCGGAAGGCTTTTTGATGAACGTTCACTACCGTCCAGGTGGTCGGAAATGGCCACCCCGTCGGGCTATGAACAAAAACGAACTGCCTCTTCCAGTTGTGAACAGAAGAGGGCATCCGACCAAGGATCTGTCGGCCAGACCGAGCTGCAAAGTACAGCCAGTCCCCAAAGGCCTTGACCGAGAAGCAGTAAAATAAAAGGCGGGAGGTCGGAAGGACCTTAGCCAATGCACAAACTGCCAGGAAGCCGACAACCGACCTCCACGAATTGGGGGTCAGCTGCGACGGTGCGACTCCCAGCTTGAAAAGAAGAAGTGTGGCGAAGGGAGGCAAAGGAAGGCAGAAGCCAGCTCGGACGGCCTCGGCGTAGATACAAACTCCACCCTTCGCTACGTAGTGAGCACGAAGCTGGCTCGAGTGATACATAGAATAACCCTCCGGAAACTCTAGTCCGGGGTGAGTTTTCATCCACGCAAGGGTCTCGTCGCTAGTTTCGCATTGAGCGTCGGCGACATTGTCAGCCGGTCGACGAGCTCCAGAAGTGTGAGAGGAAGGCTCCTTAGGAACATAAGTCCTTGGATCAACAATAAAACAGTCGTCGGAATGGTCTGACGGCTCGCCATCAGGCCGAGAAGAATGAGACGTTCCCCTAGAGGAGACCGCCCCTGCTGAGGAGGAAAAGTTCTCGGAAGGAGAACTTCCGGACGACGACCCCTCGTGAAGACGAGGACGAGAGGAAGAAGAACTCGAAGACATCGCTTACCTCGGAAGGAAGCAAGCAGCGACGAGCGAAAGCTCGGACAGATGACGGAGACGTCGGCGCGTCGGCTGACCGGCTGGTCGTCTGGTTTGTGGTCGCGCGCGAAAGAAAGGGCAAGCTTTCGGCAGCAGACCCCAATATTTATAGGGTCAGGAGGCCAACCGAATCCAACGGCAGAGATCCGGCTTCTGAGCCAAAGGTCGAGATCGGCCCGCGTGTCATCACCGGATTGGCTGGGGGTCGACCCCTCGGATCCTGATCAGCGTGATGCAGGGAGCGCTGAGTGCGTACGGAGGACGAGGCCGCGCAATGATTTCAGCACGGCTTCCAAAGCGATGCCAGGCGGTTTGTCAGACGAAGTGACGTTCGGCGGCTCTGACGTTCGGCGTCCTCGCGGGCACGTGGGTCAATAGCGGCACGTGGCGGGGCATCTGCTTCCGAAAGAAAAATTCTAGCTTCACCTAGGCCCGCTATCACGGTCTGACCTGAACCTAGGGGGCCAGTGTTACGGGGGTCTCCAAGCAGGTCGCCTAACCCCGAGTGTAGCCGACCACTTCTAAGGATAGCCTGACATTCAGCAGCCTTGGCCGATTGGCAAGGACCTCGCCTCCGATTCGGCAGTTAGCGAAAAGGGCGGCATCCAAACTTCAGGACATTCCCATAAGCTCGGACCTCGGCTCATCCGACCTCAATAAGGCCATTGGCCGACATCTCGTCTTTTGTCTAACCAAATACCAGCTACAGCTCGGTTCGTCCGACCTCAGTATCGGCAGCTCGGCCCAGGCGGGCCCGTCTACATCTCGACCCGAGCATTCTCGTACCATCCTCGAATAAGTCTCCATTTGAGCACCTCGGGTTATCAAAGCTCAGGCCAAGCCGACCTAGAGCTCGGCGTCCTCGCGCACCCCATCAGTCTTTACGGGGTCAACGGACAAATAAGGTAACCACCAAGTCTCGCGGAACCGCCAGTCACGGCCATTAAGGCCACGATCTCAACAATCAGGCCTACAGGTGGCAACCACGATCATCGCAACTCGACGGAAGTAAAGGCACCCAATCCGGTGGGAATCTCAGTAACTCCCCAGCGAGATTGGCGGCTCGTCCAGCTCACACGTACGTATCCTAACACTATATAAAGGGTAGACACTCTACAGGCCAAGGTACGCTATTTCTCCCCCCAAGCTATGCCATTCTGTTCGGCTAGCAACTGACTTGAGCGTCGGAGCGTCTCCCCGCCGAGCCCACTCGGCGGGCTTTGCAGGTCAGGTCGGGACGTCGGAGGCAGCGTCACATGTCGACCAAGCGCGCCTCAAAGGGATTCATCGGCTTGGTCGTCTCGGCTCCGTCTGGCGAGAAGCGCCTCAACGGTCACCTCGGCTGGAGCCGAGCTATGTTACTATAACAGTAACAAGTGTAATATGATTAGGAAATAAATTCATGTGACATCTAACAATTAGATTGTCACTTCTTCACTCCTCATGTGAGAGGTGTCACATGAATTATTGCCTAGTCATGTTACACTTAAAAGTGTAATATTCAAGTGCAATGAATCTTTCTCTTTCGCAATCCTCACCATAAATCAGGTCAGATGCATGCGCAGAAAACAAACAAATTAAGACGACGAGACGTGCGCGCAGGGTAGATTCTGTGTTGCACCATGAGATAGGCTTTATACATTTTTTTTTTATAACGAGGAACTGCGTAGTGGCTTAGGGCTCAATGTTCAACATCAAGAGGTCAAGGGTTCGAGCCTTGCCATAGCCGTGATATTTTACACGTATTACACTTTTTCCACTACATGATAAACCTCGTCCTCCAACAGGACTGGGAAGAATCAAACCCACCACCTATCTTTTGGATATGAGATGAGTTACCAATTCTCCCATGCCCGCCCCCCTAGATAGGCTCTATACATACACGCAGGTTTCAGTGGGTGCTTGCACGCGGCTCCATGAGTAAGGAGTCCGGAGTGGACGCCCCCATCCGGGAAGAAGATGGTGAGAAGCCGCCGCTGACGGTCGGACCGCTGGCTGCTGAGGAGGTACTGTAGCTGAAGAGATGAGCAGTGCCGTCCATTGACGGCGCGAAGTACACCGGCACCGGCATCTTGCCAGGGAGCGCCGGCGGCGGGGATTCCAAGCTGAGCACACTGGCGGCTTGCCTCATCGTCGGCCTCCGGGTGTGATCCGGGTGGGCGCACCACAGCCCCACAATCATCAACCTCTGCATCTCCTGCTCGACGTGCTCGTCCAACTCCGAGCGCAGCCTCTCGTCCGCCGCCTCCAGCAGCATCCTCCTCCCATGGAGGCCCCAAACCCACTCCAGCAGGCTCACCTTTCCCTCTGCCGCCCGGGGCTCAACCGCCCTCCTACCGCAGGCTATCTCGAGGACCACGACCCCGTAGCTGTAGACGTCGGACTCCTTGCTGGCCCTGCCGGTGGTGGCGTACTCCGGCGCCATGTACCCCATCGTCCCGGCCAGCACTGTCGTCTGCGACCCGCGTTCGTGATCGATCAGCTTGGCGAGCCCGAAGTCGCCGAGCTTGGCATTGAAATAAGCGTCCAGCATCACGTTGCTGGACTTGACGTCTCTGTGCACCACGCACTGCTCCCACTCCTCGTGCAAGTACAGCAGAGCCGCCGCCAGGCCCTGAGCAATCTTGTACCTCGCAGGCCAGGGGAGGAGCCCTCTGCCAGCGCCGAAGAGGTGAGCGTCGAGGCTGCCGTTGGACATGAACTCGTATACTAGGAGAAACTGCCCCCGGCCGTGGCACCACCCGATGAGCTGCACCAGGTTGCGGTGCCTCAGGCGGCTGATGATCTTGACCTCGGAGATGTACTCCTTCTTCCCCTGCCTGGAGCTCCTGGAGATCCGCTTGATCGCCACCTCCATTCTCGGAACGCCCAGGCGCCCCTTGTACACCGACCCGAACCCTCCCTCCCCGAGCTTCCCTTCCTCTGCAAAATTATTTGTGGCAGCCACCAGTTCCCTGTAGGGGAGCTTCTTGGGCCCCCGCCCATCCGCTAACTCCTCCTCGATGGTGGCGTCGTCCCCCATGTACTCATCTTCCTCCTCGCTCGCTCTCCTGGCTCTCCTGATCAAGAAGAAATAAAGCAGCACAGCCACCACGAAGCATATCACGGCCATGGTCACGCCCACCGTTACCTTCCTGGCGCGGCTGCTCTTGTCCTTCTTCTTCTCCACGTCCAGAGTAGAGTTGAAGCTCCATGACAGAAGGGTGTGCTTCTCGACGGATTGACCGGTGGAGGCCGAGAAGCCGACGGCGACCTGCTCCGGCAAGACCTCCCTAAGGTCGACCTGGAAGGAGAGGTTGTACCTGCCGCGGAAGGCTGGATTCTTGTCGTAGGTGAGGAAGACACTGAGGTTGTGAGTGGTTGCGTTGTAGGCGACCCACGCGTTGGCTACGTCCCCGCGCTTAATGCCGTTCCTCCAGACGAGTGTCGCCTTCGACACGATGGAGTTGATGTCGATGCCGATGTGGTCGGAGCCGGGGTCCCAGTCGACGTTGTTGAAGCTGTCGAACTCGACGGCGACGATGCTGTTGGCCGACACGTTGAAGGCCTTGTCGGGGGCGAACAGGCCCAGCCAGGCCCCCGTGGAGTTGTCCGGAAGCACCGAGGGGTAGGGGGAGAGGAAAAAGGCGAGGCCGTCCCCGTACCGCGACATGTTCAGGGCGTCGATCTTGAAGGAGAAGTGGGTGGTGAAGTCGGTCAGCCGCCGTGTGGCGGAGTCCCAGAGGAGGATCGGCTGGGCCAGCACGGCCCGGCCGTGGCTGCTTGCGATGGAGACACCGTATTCGTTCCTGGTGAGCTGGATGCCGTCCTTGTTCTGGAAGGCCTCGCCCTGATTGCACACGACCAGTGCCTCCGGGGAGCAGGCGCCAAGGCGGCTCTGGTTGTCGCCGGAGAAGTTGAAGCTGAAGGAGACTGCACCGGCTAGAGAAGCAAAGCAGATGGAGAGGGAGATGAAGAAGAAGACGGTGGGCTTTGGAGTGCCCGCGGGAGCGGCGGCGGTGGCCATTGGTGGCCTGGTTGGGAGACGGGGGAGGTGGGAGTAGGTACGTGGCGAGCAAGGACCAGGCTTTTGTAAGGATAGGAGGCTGAATAGTGGTTGGTGTCGTTGGAGGTGAATGCCGTCTAGGAGGCTGATCTAGAACAGGAATCCTTTTTACCCGGCCGCACGGGTAAAAAGTCGACCAGGAACCACCGCTCAGCCGACTTGATTAGTCGGCCGCACGTGGGCCCCACGTGCTCGACGTGGGGCCCACTCGCAGCCAACCTATCAGGTCGGCTACGCAGTGTTTCTATGTCTGCCTGATTACTCGGGCAGCCGTGCAAAAAGTATTTCTTGATCTTGAATGAGAGAGGTTTTGTGCAACTGCGTAAAGTTGTGCAAAGTGTATAAGTGTAAGTTATATAGGTATTTTACCCATGTGATATCATGTACGTGAGTTTTTTATCCATGTGACACCATAAAAGTTAGTGTTACATGAGTAAAAAACTCATGTGAATTACACTTACGATATTTTGTACAAATGCAATAAATTTTTTTCGATCTAGAATACATGTTTCTTTTTATCTGAGTAATGATCATGGAACACGTACCCATCGGACGGTGGTGATGGTAGACGTACCTTAAAGGAGCGTTTAATGGAATACGACTAGCATTAGCCATGCTGAATTAGGTGAGGCAGAGGCCTCCCAAACTTTGCAGCTTATTTAAATGTAATGTGGAAAAAGGGTAGGAAGAAGGCGAGCTTTCCGGTGGTTGTCTGACCTCAGCCTGAAGGCCCCGTGTCTTGATCAAGCTAATTAGCCGACCGGTTAAACGTGTAGACTGTGTCCATATATAATAGTGTTAATAAACCGGAGCGACTAGTCTAAATATGCCTTGTCAAAAGAAAAAAGTCTAACTATACCTTGTCAAAATAAAAAAGTCTAACAATAAACAGAAGGTATTCTTAATATAACAACTTATTAGCACAAAAATGATCATCATCGTCGTCGTTGTCATAGTCTTATCCCATTATTTGGTGTCGGCTATATGAATTTTTTTCATCAAAATTCTTTATCAAGTGTTATAGCCGTGTTTAAACTCAAAAAATTCAAGTCTTTTCTAATAATATCACACCATCTCATTTTATGTCTTCCTCTAACTCTTTTACTGGTATCCACTAAAATTTTGTCACATCTCTAAATCACATAAATTTATTTTCTCTCATTTTTCTATCAATTTGGAGCTATTCTCAAATCCCCACAAAAGCGTTCATTTCTAATCTTATGTTTCTTAATCTTACGACATATCTATCTCATCATCCTCATCCCTGCCACACATATTTTGTTAATATATTCTTTTCGCACTGCCTAACACTCGATATCATATAATAAAGTTGGTCTCACTGCTACTCTATAAAATTTTTCTTTAAATTTCATTGATATACGACGATCGCAGAAGACTCTTAATACACCTCTCAATTTTGCCAAAAATAATTAGCACAAAAATGATCCTACATAAAATTCCTTCAAATCTATCGACACCCCTTAAAATCTGCTTGGGTTTCAAAATAACCCCTAGAGTAATTGGTTGTCCGTTGGCATTCCAAAAAAAAAAAACATCAAGAGAGGGAATGCTCCATTCCATCCAAAAGCTCCGTTAGCAACTTTAAGACTAAAATATCCTTCAGTATATGTGCTGGGTTAAAAAAAATATGTATAAGGGTAATGTAACGGCCCTGGATATTTATACCCAATACGATCAGACAGGAGTCTCACAAGGGATATCACTAACACGTGTCTAGTAAGAATATAAAAGACCACAAGTACAGTATATAGCACAGGAAAATACAAGTGTATATAACTGTAACCCACAATGTACAAAAGTCTCATTACAATATACATGTCCAAATAAAGAGTACAACTATCTGGGGCATACCCCGAGGGAGCACAAGCTCAAACGACTCAACTACTCTACTGCTGGTGGTACAAGTCTACACTACTCCTGCGTAACCACGCCAAAGTCGGCCAACACCTGAAACAGACTGTAAGGGAGTGAGCTTCAACAAGTCACTGGCTCAGTAGAGACCTCCCACAAAGAAACAACAACCACACGAAGAGACCTCAACCCCAAAGGGTCTCACTGGCAACACCAGCAACCGAAGTATAACATGCACACACAAGCATGTTAAACCACAACTAATCACAAACACACCGGCTAAACCCGGTCCTCGGAAAGTAAAGGGAAACACAAGACTAGCTTAGCAATGCTAGTCCACCCTACAACCAAACCACCTCGACCATACGCCTCACCGGCAAACCACTGCCTAGGCTACAGTCTCACAGGCAAACCAGCCGCACAAACCATCGGGTTTGGCAACGACCAGCCAAAACCCACATACCACACCATAACTAGAAATACACGGTAAGAATATAAATAACACACAACACGTGGAGAGTCACACCACAAGACCTCCACAGTACGCACGGTCTCACCTCAACACCAGCTGAGGTCGGGACTCACGTACCACCACAACACAACTCTACCCACAAGGAGTACATGTACCTGCTACCACGAGGTACAACACTGAACCACAGAACTGTGCCACCTCCAGGGCACACCACAACGGTGAACGGTTTCATGATTATAACCTTAATTAGCAGTTCACACACAAACCACAACCAGTGGTCAAACATGAGTCGGTACGGAGACGATGCCACCACTTGGGAATGGACTACTGGTTCATGACTCCAGTATCCAACCCGGACAACAAAGCACAAGAACTACCTCTTAGTCTCGTAGCCACGGACCACACAGTCCAGCTACAGCTCCACAAACACTCAAAGTAACCACTGTGGAGACCAACCAACACCACACCTGCAGACCACACAGCTATAGGTCCAAGCCTGGCACCTTTAGGGACTCCGGCCCGAGCTCCTTAAAGTGAGGCACTGAAAACACAGGAATAGCTGGGGACCAGTATGTCTACCGGTGTCCGTCCCCCAACCACGAGCGCTTTACAAGCAACTGCATACCCACAAACACAAGTCGCTGCCCCTCAGTCATCTTTCCCTCAGCCGGACGTACAACTCAAACTCTGGAGTGAGGGTGTCCAGGAAGACGACTCAGATCTCTGAGGTACACACGTACCGGGACACGTCCCGAGCACAACACACGTGCCTGGCTCTCCTAGGAACCTAGGGTGTGACGGTCCTTGCCGTTCAAACCCGTTAACCTAATAACGAGCCTAACTCGAGTCCGCCTCCCGCGAACGGGCCGGAGCCTCGCAAGGGATATCATACCACGAGTCCGTAGAAATATAAAGGAACTAACTCAAATATTCATAAGATCTACCAATCTCACAAATATTTACATGAAATATACATAACTGCATTACAACTGTAGCCAAACTACAACAGAACCTGGGGCATACCCCGAGGTGAACAACTGAAAAGTAAAATTACACTGCTGGTGGTGCTGACCCTCCACTGGACGACGGGCGTGAAATCTCCTGATCTCCTTCACCTGGTAGGAGGTAGGGGTAAGCCTCTCGAGTCACTAGCTCAGTAGGGAAACTCCCTAGAAACCGAGCAAACGAACACAGGTAGCAAAGTAGGAAATGCTACACTAGCAATTTATATTATTATCTAGCAGGATATAAAACTATAAGTACCACTTACCCTTTGGTGCTTAACAGGAATCGGCGTAAGTAAATAAACAACAAAACTAAACAGGTGGACGAGCTACTGTAGAGAAACGCCACACTCGAGCCACGTCAACTAGTTCGCGACACCAGTTACTGACCCAGACAAACAACACAGGACTACCTCTCAGTCTCGCAGCCACGGACGAAAGGTCCAGCTGTCGCTCCACTAAACAAGTACAAAGAACTGTGGAGTCCAACTAAACCACCACAACCTGCAAGTCACACACCTCGCAGGCCCATGCCTGGCACCTTTAGGGACTCTGGCCCGAGCTCCCTAAAGTGAGGCACTGAAAAACAGGACTAGCTGGGGTCCAGTACGTCTACTGGTGTCCGTCTCCCCCAACTACGAGCGCGCTACAAGCGACAACACAACAAACTCTCTCTTTAGTCGTTGTCCCACTGCCGTCTTTCCCTCAGCCGGACGTACTACTCAACACAAGAGTGAGGGTGTCCAGGAAGACGACAAGACCTCGTCGGTACCCAGTACCGGGACAAGCCCCGAGCACTCACGTGCCTGGCTCACACAAAACCTGGGGCTCCCAACTGAAGAGGTATCCACGGTTGGCGTCTACTACTCGCCATGTACACGGAAACCACGTGCACACTGCACAAGTCAAGTGAAACCACCAAGTGAACCACGTGAACACCACGTAAACCACACACACCACATGCTCCCCGAGCATTGCGAGTGCCAATGCACCGCTTACTATCGCTACACACCACAATCCATGATAACTGGATAATCATATATTAATAAAACATCATGAGTAGCAGCTCTCGGCTGTTATCGCGACAGGGCGATGTGTCGCCTTCAGAACGCGACATATCGGGGTGTCGCGACCTGATCGCGATGCCCATGGCTGTCGCCTTAGCAGGTGCGAACCCTAATCCGGGATCCTCAATCCGGACCACCCCAAAACTCATTAAAACCTGTGGTTTCAGTCCATTTTCATGCTTTAATGTGTTCCTACACATGCCATCTATTGTTTAGAAAGCAATAAACGTATTATCCACACCACATGAGCAATCAACGGATCAAACGATAAGAAATCTCCCTACCTTCGTGAAGAACGTGAAGAACGAAGCCCGTACGAGGTTCCCTCCGCTCCACGTAACGTCCTCGCGGTGGGAATTCGTCAAACCGAGCTCTAACAAACCAAATCACCAAGAAATCCCCACAGCAAATCCCCCTGGCCGAGCAGGGCTTCACGAGCTCTGTTCTGCCAGGGTTACTTAAAAATGCCTTGTAGTTAAGAACACGACGCCCTAGCCAGTCGTGACCTGAATGCGACACTCCTGCATGTCGCCTTCAGACCACTGACGTCAACCCGATCACCCAGTCGGAGACACGCGGCAGACATGCACACGCTCACTTAACCTAGTGGTGCCATGAACGCGGTGCTACGGGCTGTCGCGATCAAAACGCGACGCCCCTCACTGTCGCATTAGAAACCGAGAAACAGTGACTGCTTTGGGCAAAATCCCATAACCTGCAGAAACCACCTGCCACACACACACGTCATCAGCCACACACTGGCCTCCATAACCACACAATGACGATCCAAACGGTCGGAACGTTACATTACTATCACCTAAAAAGAAATTTCATCCTTGAAATTTAAAATAAAAGCCAATTATCAAATTTCAATTCAAACCATATGGTACTATCACCTAAAAAGAAATAAAGACTTACTCAAACAAGTATGGATACGCTTTTCTCATTTCTTCCGCTAATTCCCAAGTATCTTCACCACCCTGTCTATTCTCCCATCTAACCTTTACCAACTCAATTTCTTTGTTTCTAAGCTTTTGGGTTCTGTAGCTTGAAATTTGCACTGGATATTCCGGCATTGACATGTCGGGCTTCAAATCATCTCTTTGATAACTGACAACTTGAGTTGGATCCTTGATATATTTTCTTAACATTGAGACATGAAACACATCATGAGCATCAGTGAAATCCGCTGGCAAATCCAATTTATAAGCTGCTTCACCCATTCTTTCTTTTATTTGAAACGGCCCAACATATCTCGGGCTCAATTTGCCTTTCTTACTGAACCTCAATACACCTTTAGTAGGAGACACTTTTAAAAATACATAATCTCCAACTTCAAATTGTAATGGTTTGCGTCTAACATCTACATAACTCTTCTGGCAACTTTGGGCTATTTTCAACTTTTCTTGGATGAATTTTACTGTTTCTGCACACTGATGAACCATTTCTGGGCCCAAAACCTGCCTCTCTCCTACTTCATGCCAATTTAATGGTGATCTGCACGGTCTACCATACAAGGCTTCATAGGGTGCCATTTCAATACTTGAATGGTAGTTGTTGTTATATGCAAACTCAACCAAACCCAAATGACGCTCCCAAATATCTCCCCACACAAGATAGCAAGCTCTCAACATATCTTCAATAGTCTGAATTGTTCGTTCTGTCTGCCCATCTGTTTGAGGATGATATGCTGAACTATACCTTAGTTCTGTGTCGACGACTCTTTGCAAACTTCTCCAAAAACCTGAAGTAAATCGAGGGTCTCAATCTGAAACTATAGTAACTGGTATTCCATGCAAAGGTACAATTCTTTCTACATACAACTTAGCTAATCTATCAACTGACCATGACATGCTAACTGGCAATAATCTGCAGACCTTGGTCAATCTATCCACAAAAACCCATATTGCATTATGACCTGATGAACTGGGCAAACCAACTATGAAATCCATTGCTATGTCATCCCACTTCCACTGCAGAATGGGTAATGGCTGTAACAATCCTCCTGGCTTTTGATGCTTTGCTTTTATTTGTTGACATACTGCACATCTGGTTATGAACTCTGTAATTTTTCTCTTCATATTTGGCCACCAAAAATGCTTCTTCATGTCTTGATACATTTTAGTGCTACCTGGGTGAATGGTGTACCTCGATCTGTGGGCTTCTTCTAAAACCTTCTGTCTAATTTCTGTATCTTCTGGGACATACAATCGTCCTTTTAGTCTGACCACATTATCATGCCCCAAATTTACTTCATCCATTCTGAGAACATCTGCTAAATTGGTATCTGCTTTCTGTGCCTCTACTATCTACCAATAAAGAGAAAGCTCTACTGCACTAGTTGCTAATATTGCTCTGCGTTGACTGCTTGGCACATGAAAAGAATTCTCTGCCACATCCTCATAAAGTTTCCATTCTCTGATCATAAGTTGATTCATAACCGCTTTTCTGCTCAGTGCATCAGCCACCACATTCGCCCTGCCTGGATGATATGTCAAATTAAAGTGATAATCCTTTAAATATTCCATCCATCGGCGCTGCCTTAAATTCAAATCTTTCTGAGAAAAAATATATTTTAAGCTTTTATGATCAGTAAAAATTTCAAATCTTTCACCATACAAATAATGCCGCCATATTTTTAATGCAAAAACTACGGCTGCGAGCTCTAAATCATGAGTAGGGTAGTTCTCCTCATGTTTCTTCAATTGCCTGGAGGCATATGCTATCACTTTACTATGCTACATTAAAACTGCACCCAAACCTCTCTTGGATGCATCTGTAAATAGAACAAATCTGCCACTACTCGATGGAATCTCTAAAACTGGTGCTGATGTCAATCTCTTCTTCAATTCTGCAAAACTGCGCCTGCACTCCGAGGACCACACAAAAGGAACACCCTTTCTTGTTAACCTTGTCATTGGTGCTGCTATCTTGGAGAAATCCTGGATAAATCTTCTGTAATAACCAGCTAAACTCAGAAAACTCCTAATCTCAAACACAGTCCTCGGTTCTTCCCACTTCATTACTGCCTCAACTTTAGCTGGATCCACTGCAATACCTTCACCTGATATCACATGACCCAGAAATTGAATTTCCTTTAACCAGAACTCACATTTACTAAACTTAGAAAATAACCAATGATCCCTCAATATTTGCAAAGTAATCCGCAAATGATCTGCATGTTCTTCTTCTGATGCTGAATAAACCAATATATCATCAATAAAGACCACTATAAACTGATCCAAATATTGATGAAATATTATGTTCATCAAATTCATAAATACTGCAGGTGCATTTGTCAATCCAAAAGGCATCACAACAAACTCATAATGCCCATATCTAGTCCGAAAAGCTGTCTTCTCAATGTCTTCTTCTCTGATCCGCAATTGATGATATCCTGATCTCAAATCTATCTTGGAAAACACTTTGGCTGACTGCCGTTGATCAAATAAATCATCAATCCGAGGAAGTGGATACTTATTCTTAACTGTAACTTTATTCAGCTGCCTGTAATCTATACACATTCTTAAACTGCCATCTTTCTTTCTGACAAATAACACTGGCGCTCCCCATGGTGACTGACTAGGCCTAATAAAATCTTTTTCTACTAACTCTTGCAACTGCTTTTTCCACTCTTTCAATTCTACTGGGGCTATTCTATATGGTGCTTTAGAGATAGGTAAACTGCCTGGTTGCAATTCAATTGTGAAGTCTACCTCTCTACGCGGAGCTAACCCTGGCAACTCATCTGGAAACACATCTGCAAATTCTCTAATCACATGCACTGAATCTATAGACTTACTAGATTCAACAAGACTAACAGAAGCAAGGTATGCTACACATCCCGCATTAATTAACTTTCTAGCTCTAAGTGCAGAAATAATAAACTTGGGAGTGTAAAAAGGCATACCTTGAAATTCAAACACTTCACCACCGGGTCTGCAAAATCTGACTCTCTTCTTTCTACAATCAACCAGTGCCCCATAGGCCTCTAACTAATCCATCCCCAGAATCACATCATATTCTTTCAATGTTAAAGCATACAATCTTGCTGGCATTTGATTCCCATGAATTACTATCGGAACCTCTTCTATAAAATAGGAAGTCAACAAATATCCTCCTGAAGGAATTTCCACTACCAACTCACAAGGCCTTTCTTCCAAAGGAAGTACCATGCTATCCAGAAAATCTTCGAAAATAAATGAATGAGAAGCACCCGGATCAATTAATATTCTAGCAGTATAATCAAAGAAAGGTAAAATACCTTCAATAAGATTGGATGCTTCCGCCTGAGCTCTAGTAACAGCCATCACTCGACCCCGTCCTCCTCTTTGATATGGTACACCTCTGCCCTACTCTGCTGACTGCTGAAAGGGCTGCTGCTGCTGTTGCTGCTGGGTTCCTCTACCATAAGTCTACTCTCGAAGATACAGACAATTCCTTGCTAAATGTCCTGGCTGCCCACAATTATAACATCTAAAAGCTGGATATGTTGTAGGCTGCCCTGCCGTGCTCTGCTGTGATTCTTCTGAAACCGATGGTCTGTAGCCACGGCCTTGTTGAAAACCTCCCTGCTGAAAACCCTACTGCCTGCCTCTACCGCGACCTCCCTGAAAGAATCTCTTGATCTGCTTGCCCCATTTTTCTATTCCAGATGATAAAGAAGCTCCAGAAGGTGCTTTCCCCTTACTAATTCCTCCTGACGGTTGTGGATGCCGAAAACTACCTGAGCCTAAACCACCTGACTGAGACTGCCCCTGCCTGGCTCGAACAGTCCTCTCAAGTATTGCTGCTCTCTGAGCTGCCTCTTCTACTGTTCAACACATCAATGGGATCATTGCATCTTGCAATTCTGGCCTCAGACCTCAAATAAAATATTCCACCATCATGATGTTATCAGTTACTACATATGGAGCGTACCTACTCAAGGCTATAAACCTCATCTGATATTCAAGCACCGAGAGGTTCCCTTGCTGAAGTGTCCTAAACTGCTCTCTCTTCATCTGCTGAATCTGAATTAGGAAGAAGGAATCATTAAAAACTGATAAAAATTCCGACCATGAAATAGTGTCCTCCGTCCTGCCCGTAAAAATTGTCTGCATCTTTAATCGGCACCATTCCTGCACAAATCCTCGTAGCTGATATGCCGCAAGAATTACTCTATCTTCCTGGGGACACCTCATTATTGCAAATACCCTTTCGATCTCATGTATCCAATGTTCCGCTGTATCCGGGTTGGGACCTCCCGAATATGTAGGGGACTGCAATCTCAAAAATCGCTCTACAAGTACCGTAGTCTCCTCTCCAGTAATTGGTCTCACTGGAACTGCCGGTTGTACAGGTACTATAGGGGGTACCTCTACTCCGGGTGGGGGTGGAACTGGAGCTACTGGTACTGCCTCCTCTGGATAGGGTGGTACTGCTGCCACTGGCTGTACCGGTGGTTGCTGATCCAGTCTTACCTGAATCTTTGTCAGACTTTCCCAAATTCTTTCTATCATCCTCTGCGTAGGATCCTCTCCTGCCCCTTCTCCTTCATCTCCCACATTTCTCCTTTCAGCCATTACTACTCCTGCACAAACATTATTCCAACAACACAACACACAAGAAATCAATACAAAACTAGGGTCACTACCAGCAGTGGGTTACAGTAATGACATAGTTATGTAATTTCCAATTCCTTTATATTCTTACAGACCTTTCTCTGATACCAACTGTGATGGTCCTCGCCGTTCAGACCCGTTAACCTAATAACGAGCCTAACTCGAGTCCGCCTCCCGCGAACGGGCCGGAGCCTCGCAAGGGATATAATACCACGAGTCCGTAAAAACATAAAGGAACTAGCTCAAATATTCATAAGATCTGCCAATCTCACAAATATTTACATGAAATATACATAACTGCATTACAACTGTAGCCAAACTACAACAGAACCTGGGGCATATCCCGAGGTGAACAACAGAAAAGTAAATTACACTGCTGGTGGTGCTGACCCTCCACTGGACGACGGGCGCGAAATCTCCTGATCTCCCTCACCAGGTAGGAGATAGGGGTGAGCCTCTCGAGTCACTGGCTCAGTAGGGAAACTCCCTAGAAATCGAGCAAACGAACACAGGTAGCAAAGCAGGAAATGCTACACTAGCAATTTATATTATTATCTAGCAGGATATAAAACTGTAAGTACCACTTACCCTTTGCTGCTTAACAGGAATCGATGTAAGTAAATAAACAGCAAAACCAAACAGGTGCACGAGCTACTGTAAAGAAACGCCACACTCGAGCCACGTCAACTGGTTCGCGACACCAGTTACTGACCTGGACAAACAACACAGGACTACCTCTCAGTCTCGCAGCCACGGACGAAAGGTCCAGCTGCCGCTCCACTAAACAAGTACAAAGAACTGTGGAGTCCAACTAAACCACCACAACCTGCAAGTCACACACCTCGCAGACCCATGCCTGGCACCTTTAGGGACTCTGGCCCGAGCTCCCTAAAGTGAGGCACTGGAAAACAGGACTAGCTGGGGTCCAGTACGTCTACTGGTGTCCGTCTCCCCCAACTACGAGCACGCTACAAGCGACAACACAACAAACTCTCTCTCTAGTCGTTGTCCCACTGCCGTCTTTCCCTCAGCCGGACGTACTACTCAATACAAGAGTGAGGGTGTCCAGGAAGACGACAAGACCTCGTCGGTACCCAGTACCGGGACAAGCCCCGAGCACTCACGTGCCTGGCTCACACAAAACCTGGGGCTCCCAACTGAAGAGGTATCCACGGTTGGCGTCTACTACTCGCCACGTACACGAAAACCACGTGCACACTGCACAAGTCAAGTGAAACCACCAAGTGAACCACGTGAACACCACGTAAACCACACACACCACATGCTCCCCGAGCATTGCGAGTGCCAATGCACCGCTTACTATCGCTACACACCACAATCCACGATAACTGGATAATCGTATATTAATAAAACATCATGAGTAGCAGCTCTCGGCTGTTATCGCGACAGGGCGATGTGTCACCTTCAGAACGTGACATATCGGGGTGTCGCGACCTGATCGCGACGCCCATGGCTGTCACCTTAGCAGGTGCTAACCCTAATCTGGGATCCTCAATCCGGACCACCCCAAAACTCATTAAAACCTATGGTTTCAGTCCATTTTCATGCTTTAATGTGTTCCTACACATGCCATCTACTGTTTAGAAAGCAATAAACGCATTATCCACACCACACGAGCAATCTACAGATCAAATGATAGGAAATCTCCCTACCTTCGTGAAGAACACGAAGAACAAAGCCCGTACGAGGTTCCCTCCGCTCCACGTAACGTCCTCGTGGTGGGAATTCGTCAAACCGAGCTCTAACAAACCAAATCACCAAGAAATCCCCACAGCAAATCCCCCTGGCCGAGCAGGGCTTCACGAGCTCTGTTCTACTAGGGTTACTTAAAAATGCCTTGCAGTTAAGAACGCGACGCCCTAGCCAGTCGCGACCTAAACGCGACACTCCTGCATGTCGCCTTCAGACCACTGACATCAACCCGAGCACCCAGTCGGCGACACGCGGCAGACATGCACACGCTCACTTAACCTAGCGGTGCCATGAACGCGGCGCTACGGGCTGTCGCGATCAAAACACGATGCCCCTCACTGTCGCGTTAGAAATCGAGAAACAGTGACTGCTTTGGGTAAAATCCCATAACCTGCGGAAACCACCTGCCATACACACACGTCATCGGCCACACACTAGCCTCCATAACCACACAATGACGATCCGAACGGTCAGAACGTTACATAGGGTACCCGACTGAAGAGGTATTCCGGATTAGGCGCCGGACCACCAGACTCGGTAAGTACACAAACCACGATATACATACTTATATGACCTTTACGTACAACCCACGATACACGAGTGTAAGGGATGGCTTATCATCGGTCACCCTGCGACCCTCAGGCCATCCTACACACAACCGTTCATTAACGGGGTCATCACATGACCGCCAAGACCACACATAAGACTTATACATATTAGCCATTAAACACTTATCTTAATACATTAACATGCTTAACACAAATCATAATCTTACCATATCAATATCGGAACATAACCTTGCCTGTCATTGGTCACTCCATGATCTCTCCTAGGTGTATAATGGCCTCCACGTAATACAAATGTTGGTGGTCTTGAAGGCACCCTGCTGTAAACAAAAGACATAATGAGGGACAACAGAGGTGAACCCAAGTTAATAAGAATGATATGTTACTTTCCTTTAGAGCATGACGATGCCCTTTAATTTACCCAATGGCTCCTTGCATGTATTCTTATGGTGTCCAAATGTACTACAACAGGTATAGCGATGATACTATGATTGTGGTTTGTCATCGTCACCCCTGATCCTTTTTTTCTTAGGATGGCCACAAGGTCTTCTTGCATTTGGGGGATTTACCTCAACTCTGTCAATTGTTTCCTACATTAACTTGTCGGGAGGTGAAGTAGAGTAATGCATATATGCCTTCTCAAACTTTTCCCTAGTATAAATATTTGTAACGTAGTTTGTAATTGACAAGCCTAAGAAAGAGGTGATGAGACACGCCGCATGTTTACATGGAAGACCCATGACTTGCCACCTTCTACATGTGCATGTCCTCTCTCCTAAGTCCACAATACACCTGTCATATGACCCTTCCACCTCCCTCGTAGTGTCACTTGAATACCTCACATAATAATTCTCCAATTCTTTGCTTATAGTCTGGCAATGGATCAAAGCACGAGGTACTAACAATCCATGCCTCCATGCCACCGGCTGCATTTTTTTCTCTGAAATTCCATCTTCACCATGATTTTGTGCTTGATAGCATCAATCATATCGACAAGGGGCAATCCCCTTACCTTACCCAAATATGCATCAACGATTCTACTGTATTGTTTGTGACATAACGACATTGGGCTCTCACACCAAACTGATGTCTGAACGAAACACATCTTAAACCTCTCAGCCAATTTGGTGCTTTAGCATTTAGTTGCTCAATCTCAAACAATTTAGTATTGTGTGCTTGAATCGTGTATGCCCTTGCACACCCCCAACTATGAACTTCAAAACACTTACCAAGAATTTGTTTCTTGAAGTTCTTATAAATGTGTCGCATGTAGTACTTATAGAAAAACTTAAGTGAATGATCGTATAATCAAAAGACAAATAAATATTCAAATACAAAAACTAGATTTTGTTACCTATACTCCACCTGTGGGAAAATGTCATCAACAGCACCCTCGATCCTATTATCCATGTTAGAAATGAAACACAACCCCTCTGGTTGCCCAATTGTCCATTTGAGGTATCTTAGAAACCACCTCCATGATGTTACATTCTCCCCCTCCATGACACCAAATGCAGTAAGGAACATGTCATAATCCTCATCAATTGACACTATAGACACCAACACTCCCTTGTATTTTCCCCTTAGATGGCATCCATCAAAGCCAATAAATGGTCAGCAACCTTGCAAAAAGCCATTAATGCAAGATTTCCTACCCACAAAGATTCTTTCAAAACAACCATCACTGTCACATGAATATTCAACTATTGATCCATGATTACATTTTTCAACTCAAGAACTAATGCAGGGACATATTTGTATGACTCCTCAACTTTCCCAAAGATTTCCTCTTGTTAATTCTCTTGCATGCCACACCCTCTTATAAGGAACAAATATGTTATAATTCTTTAACAGTGTAGCCTTCAATTGCTTCATCGGAACATCAAGATTTTCTTTCACTTCATCATGTATTCTTGATGCAATCCATGTTTGTGATGCCTATCTATTGCCCACCCGGGTAAACATGAATACTCTTCTTGCATTATATGGATGCGGAATGTGACACCATCTTGCAGTCTTGATGTATGTATTCCCCACTTGCATTCGGAATCTGCATGTTCTTCTCATTCTTAACCCAATTAAAACCACATTCTACCTTGATTTCTTGTTGTCTCAGCATATTCTTGTCTTCATACACATTTACAAAGTCTACTCCAACTTTCAACACTGGGTTCTCCTTGGTCACCTCATATGGTGGTCCAATATAATTTGGTGTATCGTCATCACTAACATCATCTTCATTGCTTGAAATAGAGTGGTAACTATCTTCAGTGTGACATTGTTTAGAGTCCTCCCCATTTGATGCTTCATCATTTGACTCCCCATTTTCTGAATCTATAAAACTTGACTCTTCATTTGACATTCTATCAAATTTTGTTCATTTCATACCTCATTTACTTCTTCTACTTCAGCCTCTGGGTGGTGTTCAATCCCCTGAAATGCGTAATCCACAAAACTGACATATATGTTCAGCTTGTCCCCTAGATGTGAGATTAACATTCTATATAGTTGATTGTCTGAAGTTAACTCAAACTATAATGGTTTACTCCCTTCAACCTTAACATGAAAATATAATGCATGACCTACAGCCCATTTAGTAATACACCTACCATCCTCCATAAGTGTGAGCATACTACAATAATCCAGATAAACCAGCAATGTCTCCTTCCTGGGATGCATATAGTTCACTCACCCTTCAACAACATCTTCTAATATTCACCACAAACATAGCAAATATTCACTTTACTTTGCTCTAAATCATCCATAATATAACTCACTGTCCTTAGAACGATCAAACCGTACAACATACAATAGAAAGAGGTAGGAAGAGAGACATCAGAGAAAGGGGAATCAACGAGGGGCATCGTATCTCAAACAATAGAGAGAGGGAGATAGGGAGAGAGACATCAGAGAGAGGCATCGATTAGGCTTTTCATATCTCAAATAATAGAGAGAGGCAGGGAGAGATACATACCTTATTTTGATCAAATCTCAAGCAAAACTCCACTATCTTACCCTCGGAGGTTTGATGTCGACCAACAGGGCCACGTAAATCTGTCTTCGCACCAACAGGGTTGTCACTAGGGTCCCTGCAATGTCACTGACGTTCTGCAATTTCGTCGATGTCTTTGAAATGCTATCAGTGTCCATGCAATGATGTCGGTGTTTGTGCAATTATCCGTCGGCATCTCTTCTCCTTCTCCTCTGTCGCCCTCTCCACCCTCTTCGATAGAAATCCTAAACCCAAATGGAAGGGATGAACAATGGAGGCTCATTTCGGGCTACCCAAGTCAAGTGAGGGAAAGGGTATTTTCTTAACCTGCGTTAATTCCAAGGTTCACCGTAACGTCCAGATCGACCGTGTCGCATTCTCCGTGGGAAGGTACGTACCGTACTATACCGTACCGCTGAGGTATGGTGGAAAAATGACTTGTTTGATTTGTTTTTTTAATTTTGTGACTTGGTTAATATTTAAAATGAGCAAACTTCAACAGAAGACTCTCCATCCAAACTCAAGATAGACTTTCCATCTCTTCTCATACATGCATCTTTTCTCTCTCCCCTTTCTCTCTCATATTCTCCAGAACTATCAGAGATATCACGCCTTCTACAGCCTAAAAAAAGGTTGATATTCTCATGAGGTCTTCATCAAAGTTGTTTTATTCTTTTTCAACTTCGTCTTCAAAGTGGAATCACCATAATTGAGGGTCTATGTCCAAAGTTATAGTAGATTATTCTTCACATTCTCTCTCATATTATGATTTACATATACATGATTATCATACCTTCCACATCTCAAATGAGGTTATATCTCTTCGAGACTTCCTCATGAAAGGTGTTCCCCACGATTTTCTTTATTAGTTCCAACTAGAATCACATCAAATGAATATTTGTGCTTAAAGATACAGTGGATTATTCTTGACCTTCTATCTCATATCGCAATCCAAAAATTAGCAATGAGTGCGGCCTCTCTACAACCTAAATGAGGGTGATCTAATCTTTGGACTCTTCATGAAAGTTGTTCATGATATGACCAATGTATTCCATTAATATCAACACCAAGAATTCGAAAACAGAAACAAAACTGTAACATCTTAAAATGTATAATAAAATATTAATATGACACTAAAAAAGTAAAAGAGATAGTAAACTATACGTAAAACATGATCACTTATATAAAATATAATTATCTTTAATTTTAGAATAGTTTTATCTTATTAATATAATTCTGATATTATCTTTGATTGTGTGCACTTCAACGGGACAACATTCGGTTCCAAAAATAAAGTCAAACTCGAAGTCATCATAATTACTAGAAAAATATACTGATTTTAAAAATATAAAATATCAGGAATTATTGATGCATAGATGTTGAGATTAAGTCGACCTAATGATTTTTTAGATAATTTTTACTTGATAAAAAATTAATTTAAAAATTAAACTATAATTACTATAATTTGTATCATCTCTTAATTAGTTTATGTTTAAAATTTCATCTCAATTAGACACCATTTAGACCCCTTAAGTGCACATAGGGTTTGTCGTTGTACAGCGATCCCTCTATGTACTTCAATGGGACGACATTTGGTTCTGAAAATAAAGTCAAATTTAAAGTCATCATAATTACTAAAAAAATATACTGATTCTAAAAATATAAATATCATGAGTTATTGATGCATAGATGTTGAGATTAAGTCGACCTAATGATTTTTGGGACAATTTTTACTTGACAAAAAATAATTTAAAAAATTAAACTAAAATTACTATAATTTGTATCATCTATTAATTAACTTATGTTTGAAATTTTATCTTAATTAGACATTATTTAGATCTCTTAGATGTTGAGATTAAGTCGATCTAATAATTTTTGGGATAATTTTTACTTGGTGAAAAATTAATTTAAAAAATTAAACTAAAATTACTACAATTTGTATCATCTCTTGATTAACCTATGTTTAAATTTTCATCTCAATTAGACACCATGTAGATCCCTTAAATATACCGGATGTGAAAATAAAAGTAAAAAAACAAAACCGGCACGGTCCGGTTGGACCGCGTAAAACAGGCCCGAACCGGTTCGTACTGGACCGACCCGGCCCGCGAACCGCGACGGTTCGCCTGGGTCGCCCAACCCTGGCAACCCGACCATGCCTGGGCGCCGCCCACGCCCAGGCACGGTGCAGTTCGTACGCCGTGGTACGTCGAACCCTGGTTAATTCTAACCCTAGTTAAGTTCACCTTCTGTAACAACAACTCCAGGGTGTTTTTTTGCACAAATGCCAGATTATAGGGGAGATGTATGGATTATGAAGAATTTAGGATTTTTTTTAGAATATCGAATGATTACATAGGTTTTTTTTCTAAGAAATTCAAATATTATTAACTTTATATGTGGTGAAACCTTGCTTTTATTTGTTTATGTTTCTACCCTTCTTCTACCATTTCATCTCCTATCCAAAAATCAATTCAGTCAAAGAATCAACGAATGAGTAGCAAACCTTTTTTTCACCTGTGATAAACAAGTTACCGGGTGGCCAGGTCTGTGCCTTGGGATGTTCCACTGTGAGAAAAGTAGATAGCGTGCTATTAGGATTTAGAGTGGCCAAAGAAAGGAGGGAAATAAAAAGAAAGAAGGAGGAGGAGTCTTCCATATATATAGAGAGAGAAGGGCGAGATGGCACCGCCAACTAGGAGTATTTACAAATAGTGTTACTAAATTATTTTCTTATATATTTATTATGTAATATTTTTTTGTCACGTTACGATTAGTGGGTAGGGATGTCAATTGGGTCGGGTCGGCCCGAAGGCCCAGTGGTTCGGCCCGATTTTTTACGGATTTGGGCCATATATTTTAATCTCTTTTAAATTTTGAGCCCAACCCGGCCCGGCCCGGTGTAAGATTGGGCCGGGCTCAGACTTGACTCGGCCTGGCTCGGGTGGCCCGGTGACCCGATAATTTTTAAAAAAAAATAAGTGATTCGGTGATAATTTTAATATTCTAAATATTTGGATTGAAAATTTTATTGTGGAGCTATGTTTAATGACTTAATATTCATTTCTTATTTGTAACAACTAGAAATAAATTTATTTAGATTAGTCTAATATTTATTTTATGTTGTTTTGATTCGATGAACATCAATTTTATTGTATAAGTAAATAAATAATAATATTACTACTTTAAAAAAGATAAAATCGGGTCGGGCCGGATCTTACATAATTGTCTCAGGCCGGGCCGAGTTTCTAAAAATCGGGTCTCGCTCCGGGCTGGGCCGGGCCCGGGCCGGTCGGTTAGAGATCGGGCTGGACCTGAGCCAACCTAGGTTCGGTCCAGGCCCAGCCCATTGCCACCCCTATTAGTGGGCCACGTAGGCTGATGTTAAACATATTCTTAATATACCAACTTAGTAGTATAAAATAATTTTATTTAATTACCCAAATATAAATATAAATATATATATCGTAAATATAAGCATAAAATATCCTTTTGTTAAATTAACCATCATTTGTTGTCTGGTGATAACTAATTGTAGGGGCAATTCATGTGGGTAAGAGTGGCATATTTAAAAGTAGAGAAAGGCTAGAGGACATTATATTCACAACCCTGTTCGAGATCTGACTGGATAAAATATTTTAAAATAGGGCTTTTTTACATATACTTCTGTCTGAAGAATCCGTCTTGCATTTACATCGTAATATATACTCTTCTTATGCATCAAAAATATCTAGAACATCATAATTAATTATGCGACGGAATAGAAGAGAAACGTCTACGGAGGGTCATTTTTTGTGTGAAATATCTAGAAAGTCCATGCCATCTCTCTCTCTCTCTCTCTCCTCCCCCTATCTATGTCCTCCTCCCTTGTGTGCTTGTGCAGATTCCGAGGGGTGACACTGCACATCCCCCCCCCCCCCCCCACCTTCTCTCTCTCTAGTGCGTGTGTGTGCCGAAGATGGAGCAAAGAGACCCTGAACACCATGGCAGATATCTACTACCTAGATTAGACTGCAGTAGGGGATGGTTGGAACCACAGAGGCCCAGTTAGCTAATTAATGATCTTTTCGGCATGTGCAGCAGCGGTGGGGGAGGGGTCACAACTCTTCTGTCATAGACTACTTAGTACAGGGAGGGAAGAAGAGGAGGAGGGGGAGACAAAAGCCCATGAGGGAGGCACTATGTTGGCACTATCGAAAGGTGCTGGGTGTCGTGGAACGAGGAGATGACCTATGAAGCCTTGATGGTGAAAGAGAGAAGAACGACAGAGAAGGGGTTGAAGATGGCGAAGAGAGATGCAGAGAGGAGAGGAGACAGTGGAGCTGGGGCCATTGAAGGGGGAAATCCTATGCGAGTTGAGGCTAGCGCATAGTATTGCATGCATGCTAAATGAAGTAGCAGCGAGAACCATCTCCTTGTGCGATGGCATGCTTGGCAGAGTACTCCATGCTTCCATCAGTGAGTAGATCCCTTCCATCGAGGCCAAGGTTCCCGACATTCTCACTTGCCACGTCTTGCCCCTAGCAAGCTCGATGAGCTCTTAATCAGAGGCCCAGCAATCACGTAGATGTTCTATGTAAGAGATGAGACATTTTCTCTGGTGCAGTGCAGCATCCACTTTCAATTAATTTTGGGTTACTTGAACAACAACCTTGTTGGCCATCAATGAGGAATGGTGGTTTATATACTAGCGACCTCTGCTGCATCGATTGTCGCAGCTTCATCTACATGGAGGACATGCAAGAAGAGAGAGAGAGTTGGGGTGGTTTTCCCCTCTAGTTTCGGCACACATGAGAATGAGAGAGCGCGCTATATATGAAAGAAATATTATTTATAAAAGGGTTTTAATTTACAAATAGGGAAGGTTATTTCAGATCATTTATTCTACGAATGTCCAGCCGTTAACGTCCATTGACATTTAATCTCTATTTTTAATGCGTAATAGAGAAACACATGACAATGCAAGATAGATTGTCACACAATTAGACTTTCAACAAAGATGTATATGGACAAAAAAAAAACCCTTTAAAACATAATAATTAAATATTCTTAATCAGACGAAACTGGTAGGTCCATTAATTATTGAAGTAAATTAAAATTATTAGATCAGAAATGTTCCCCATTGTGGTAAAGTTATATATTATCATAGATGTCAATGGATCAAGTTTTTAGAAACTCAAATCTGATCTTATAAAAAAGACGTAGTATTCAGTGTACGAGACTCCCGCCAATATAGGAGTTGAGAAAGAGACAACATTGGTAACCTCTTCGATCCCGGCCAACTGGTCGAGAGGCTAATCCTCCTTGGAAAAAAAAATGTTTGACGCGCTCACGCCCATAAAAAGCTTGGTTAGGCCTGGCCAGGTCGTCTAGATTATAAAGGGGGAAAATATAATTTTGCTTGTTTCATTCCACACATTTTAATACATTCATATCTACTTACCCACTACAATGAAAACATTTCACCTACATCCTTGTCTGCATTCTCTGCTTCTTAGATAGAATACTCCTCCCTAAGAAAATAAGCATAGAAAAATAAGTATCATTCATTTCCCAAATCTAAATTTTATACGTGTGACAACTTATTGATTCTCTTTAAACTATAAATTTAGTTAATACTGAATAAATTCTTAGAGCTACTAAAGCAACGAAAATAAACTAAAAGGAAAAATCTGTCCCATATGCTTACATACTAATTAGATTATCAAATAGATATAAATAAATAGGTTACTAAAATATAAATTGCTATCATTTTTTAAATAAAAAAAAATCCTACACAAACAACTTGAGCACATCTATATCAAAACTTGTCGCACTTATTCACCAAAACCAAAATATTTCTTCAAACTTGGCTTTTCTATACAAGAGAACGAACCCAACCAAAACCTTCATTCGAGCAAACTACACCAGGACAAGCTCCTGAACTGAGAGAGAGATCCCAATCAGAACTCGTGGAACAAGCCTTCCTATACTCCTCAATCCTCTTCAGAACATCGATCATCACATCCAACATCAGTGTTTTAGAAGGAAACTTTTACCCGAGATGCACTGTTATGTGCTTAAAAGGAGCGGACAGCATCTCCCCTTCTGATCTCAACGGAAGTACCCATACAACTCTATGAAGCAGATGCAGAGGTTCCATGGATTTGAAGCATCCGCCGTGGGTCCTGTCATGATGAGTCTGAAGAACCTGAAGGGCAGCAAGGCGCTGGGGCCGTGGACAGGCCACGACGAGAACTGACCTGGCTTACATATCGTCTGGTCGTTCTCATGCACTCTCAAGTCCGTCCAGTTCTGCATGTCCAAGGAGCCCTGAAACCACGTTTCAGTGTCAGGAAAGATGATGAGAATGTTATTAAAGTGAGTCCTGCAGCTGTAATTAACGCTCATTTTTTTTGTGCAGCAAAATTGGAAAAGAAAGTGATGGAACTCAACAGACCTGTAGAGCCCAAGATCGAACATAGGCAGTGGAACCATCCTGCCTCAAGGTGTAGTAGTTGCACATGAGCTGTAACGATGAAGCAAACAAAAGCGACATGCCAGCTTAATTAGAATGTGAGGAAGAGGTTGTGTTATAGATTCTATTCACTGAAAGCTCATTTTTGAGATGTCGCGCACTCACAAAACACAGAGGACTAGCAGTAAGCTTAAACCAAAATCACATGCACCTTATTCAAAATTGCTCACGAGCGAATAAGAAACAACGAAACATGCGAGATATCTCGATGCTGGGACAACATATGACTAGCCCCATGTTTGACTGCAGTGCCACAGCGAGTCTAAAGCATATTAGGTCTGACACGCAAGAATGGTGTACAACATTCAGATGCAAGGGGTACACTCAACAACACAGGTTTCTTCAAAAAGGGTGGTTTTTGCCACCCAAATGGAAAAGAAAAAAATCTTGATATATCCTAAAAAAAAAAGATTGGAACAAATCCTGAAAGATTCGCTAAGAAGTCATAAGTCACGATGAATAAATATAAAAGTTAAAATGCCTCCAAGAAGCACCCAAAGGAAGAGTCAGCACCATCACAAGTGTATTGCTCGAATGATAAAAGCTCCAAGTACCCACTGCATAGCTGAACTAGACTTTAGATATAAGGCCTTGATGACATGTATCCATCAAACACCTCAAATGTACCATGTCTAGCATTCACAATGTAGGAAACAGAAGGTTTACTAGAAGGCAGTTTAAACCTTCAGTCTATTTTTTGTTTGGTTTCCCTATTTGCCTGTTTAGTCCCTCAAGTCAAGGGCACGGGAGTCAATTGTCAAAGTTGCGGGGGAAAATCAATAGCAAGAGGAGATCTGGGTTCCTGACTTGCTCCTTTCTGCAGCAGCTACCCCCTCTGCTGCTCTACATCTCTTTTGGTCAATCTCTGGCTTTCACGTCCCTCATCATCTTCTGCAATTTCTTCAGATGGTATCAGCTTATCAAAGCCAATGGCTATATGTGGACTATAGCCCTATGTTTGTGATGCACATTAGTCCATGAAATTGTTCTATGTAGAAATGGAGACAAAAAGTTAAAACATAAATAAATGCAGTACCCACTCCATTCACCATCTTAAGGTTTTGAATTTGATGCACAATTATGTCACATACAATAATAATGACTGCATCTGAGAACTTTCTGGGGCATAATGTACAGGAACTAACTTAAAGGCATTAGTATCTTTATCGCATGACGAAGCTGAGAGGACGAAGATGGCATCTACCTGATGTTCTTGGCCGACATCAACAACCCACCAAGCACAACTGCGACCATTTTCAGTTCTGGGTCCAGAAAAAGAGGTGCCCTACAAAAGCAAAGAAAGAACACAATTTTCAGTAAATTTCCAAATGGCAAAACTTATTTAGAAAGAATATTCTCTTAGACACCTGGTATGTCCTGGAGACCAGGGCCTTTGGATCAGTGTATCTAGAAACAGGACTGCTCGCAGTCAGAGAAATTCTCTGCACATATTAAAAGGAGTGAATGATAGAATGCCCTAAGGCCTAAGCATGCATTAAATACAAAGATTAACAGTCAGAGATGAATGGAAGAATAAGTGGAGTCAACCTTAGCTAGAACAGGATTCACCCACTCATGTTCCCCATAGGATGTTCCAGCATAGTATATAACTCCATTGTTATCGCCGTCACAAATATATTGGAGCTCTTTGAAACTTGACCTTCTATGTTGAAATCTTGCACTAAAAAAACACATGGTTACACACTAAATCCGCACTTAAGATAGAGGAACGATAAGGCATTGATGTTCCATGTTGAATTCAAGATTTATCTTACTTCTGATTGCTTCCTGAGATTGTCACTCCAAATTCCCTATACTTTATGGCTTCTTTTACCTACCAAATAATCTTCCATAATAAGTCCATAAAAACTTATACAAAGATATTTGATAGAAAGGGTTCTTTTGCTATATTTAAAGAATTTTCTGATATCCTACTTACAAGCAGGTCAAGCACAGGAAGCTCACTACTAATGAAGCTTTCCTCCAGCTGCAGTAAGATAAATAGCATAACTTACTTACCAAAAAAGAGATTAACAACATAAACAATTATTAGCTGAATAATGTCCTATAGAAGTTGAGTTCATCAAATTCTGTAACAAATGATGTAAGAAAAAACACCTTCTTCAGAATGACTGATGGCATAAGTGGAAAACGCACAAGTGGCAGCAAGCTTTCAACCAATGGAAGCCTGTCCTTGAACAGATGAGGTTTAGATGATATCAACAGCTTGTCTATTGTCTCCCAACTGTAAATATCATGGGCTTGCATGGACCACATTAAAATCGCATCCAATATTTTCTCCTCCGATGTAACAGTTAAATCAGGATGCTACAAAAGCCACGATAGCATCAGTAGATAGTATCAACATGACAATGTTTAGCTAGAACATTATTAGCAGATTCTGCATTCTTATGAGACATCCACATAGATGACAATGAATATAATATGTTCAACTCATACGAACAAATGGGTGTTCAACTCATGTCATTTGAAATTGGGTTCATCCAGAAAAGAAAAGTAATCATTTACCTGGAGAATATTTCTAAAGATCCCCTCCTCTAATAACACAAATTCAGCACTCGCAGTCGTGCAATAATCAAAATGTCTTGAGAAGTTCCTCACACATGCTTCTTCAAGAAATTTGCAAGATGGAATTGATGAAATTGCTCGCAGAATAGGACATACTGAATCCTGCAACAAATTTGAAGAATTAGTTACAGGATAACTTCTCCAAATCTTCTCAGGCCTTGTCCATTAAATTTGCTTAAGACAAATATGTCTTGATGGATCAGCTTCTTCAAGTAAGACAACACCATCCCTGCATTTATATGTACATGAAGTGTATTAATATCAAACACCTTGTCATAGGGACACTGCGACATCACTCGCCAACACTGACATGAATGCTCACAGAAATTAGATTTATTTGCAGAGGAAGAAAAGTTTAGGTCTAGTAGAGAGAGTACGCCAGATGTGTGTTTTCATTTTGACAGCAATTGAGATAAAGGAGAGATACTGTGGCTATATAAAGACATCAGCTTTTAGTAATCCTGGGATTTGGTAGCTTAATTAATGATTTAGAAGTCTACTTAGGACCTAAAGTTTTTTTTTTCTTTTTTAAAGTGACTTAGGACATAGAGTATTAGAAACTAAAGCCGTTAGCATGTTGATTTGTTACTTGGAAACATGTTCTAGGAAAGAAGCAGAAGTTTGCAACTTATTGGAGCTAAAGTGATCCAAAACCAAAACCAATTTTGACGCCATATTTCTCAGTAGATATAGGACAGCAATGTTCCACAAGAATATACTAGAAAGAGGAATCCATGGTGCCACACTTTTTGCCACTCTACTTGCTGCTTTCATGTTGGTAAGATGAGGTCAGCCTAGAACATGAGTTCGAAGTTCCCGAGCTTGGGAACACCAGCTCAGGAGTGTAGAACTTAAGTTCACCTTTTCCTGCAGTCAAATTTAGAATCAGATGGCAGGAAAAGCGTGTGGAAAATGGAGTGGCAAAAAGAGTGGTACAGTAGCATTTCTCTTTTAAGAAAGAGGAACTAGAGTTTCAAATTTTTGTTGGCCAAATGGATGGAAAACTTGGCAAAATTTGATGTGTTAAATACAGTTCATGCTCCACAAAATGCATGAGCAAGTTACCTTACTGCTCTTCTATTTCTCGCTTGATGAGGCATTTGAGAAGAAAACAAGAAGGGAGAAACAATGTGTCATATAACTTCATAAGAATGATAGTGCAGCAAGCAAGTGACAAATAACTGATGGCTATATACCTCTGAAAGGTATTCCAGAAAGCAGTTACAGCACTCCCTGTGTAGCGATCTAATCCCAAATTGGTCTGCCAGTATAAGAAGTGGCACCAACAAAGCACCCATTCTAGTTTCATCTTCTATCTCAAGCTTCCCACTATACATGAACTGGAGCAGGAGTAGAAAAGCTTCTGCAGGGACATCACTTAAGGAGATCTCTGAAGTTTTGCTTTCAAGCATTCCATTTGTGAACATCTGCAGAACAGATGAAAGTTTTGTGAACTCAGAGACATACAAGTGAAGAGATTGATCCATACTTGAACCAAAAATTATTCTCTCCAACCAAAATTGACCATATAATCAGTCATGTGAAATAGCATACAGAACAACGAGAAGAAAGATGCTTAAACTAACTCAAGATACCTTGGAAAAGGGTGCACTCCATATACTAAGGATGATTTTGTGAGCCCGAGCAATAAAACCATGGCCATCAATGTAAATACTCACATCACTGTGATCACCATTCAAAAAGAAATGCTGAAGCTTTTGAACATCTAGAGGGAGTTCACTTGGGAAGATACCACAGTGCTGAACCCAAGGATCAGAGTACATCAATTCCACTCTCTTCCCAGAATCAAACAACTTTTTGTTCATTTTGAAACGGTCAATGATTTCTTCACAATGCTTTGTCAGTGGTGAGATTTGAAACTGCACACTTAAGTCTCGCAATGAACTAAGTTCTGGCTCAGCTATCTATATGAAAAAAAGAAAATAGTATTATTAGTTAGTAAAATCTCCATAGAGAAGATGTTTCTGAAGACCAAGCAACCAACATGATATTATGTATATATAACACATGTACGCAGAAACAAACAATAAAAAATATTGAATTATCCACAATGTGGATAAAAATGGCTTACTCGTGTCCGGCCAGTGTAGATGTATTCAAGGCATGAATGAAGAACAGGATATGTGACTGAGGGAAGGTGAATAAAACATTCATCTGTGGTACTGAAGCTAAACTTCCCTGATGCAGCCAAGATGACCCTGTGTGCAGGAATAACCTTTTCTCCATCACCAACAATAAAGAAAACATCAGAAAGTTCCCAACTCTCAAAAAAAATTTGCAGCCCACATTCTCCATGTCTAGCCACTACCGTGTCACCTACATCCTCGTTATCCTCTCCTTCATGTCCTTTGCAGTCAATATGGCACCTCGGAAAACTCTGATGCTGTGTTACTGGCAGGACACTGACGTTTCTATAACCCACATGCTTGTCCCAGCTGCTGAGCCCCACATACTGAATATTACAATTTGGTTTTGAGTCACGCCACTGGAAGACGAGATCTTGAGAAGGATGTCTTCCTTTGCCAATACTAATAAGCCCATCGTAGATGCTTATCCAGTAGCTCTGAAAAGCAGAGGAATTACATAAACCAATGCCAGCAACATCAACAACAGCCTTCCCATCCACTTCAATCTTCAGTCTTCGGTTCCTATGACTACCCAAAATCACTGTGTAGTTAGGGCAGGTGTCCATTTTGTAATGGTAGTGCTGACTACCCACCTGCTCCCTAAACACCAGTGTAACATCATTGTGAGCAAAGGCTTCAAAAGCCACACAGCCACGTCCAGCTTCACTAAATCGTAGTTCCTCATGCCAGGCACACTCAAAGGGGGGAACAGTTAGGAACTCCTTCTGCTTCTTTTCACCCATCTTACCTGGAGGGAAAAAAACCCCGTATCATGATAAATGCCAAAGAAACGAAGAACGAAATTTTATAAAGCAATAAAAATAGTCCCGTAAAACTTTTTAACAAACTTCAATTATACCACAAAAGGAAGAAAACCCCAAATCCAGGAACAGCCATTATATGCCAACAAAAGATGCAAGATACAGTACAAGATGATCTAAAATGAAGGCCCATCCATAGTTGTGACAGGCAAACTCACCTCATTCATATGCTTGTGACATACAATGAATAAAATGAAATATGATCAAAATTTTGGAGGCTGACGAAGCACCAAGATGAACTGGTTTGAGACCAGTAAGTTAACGACTAGGTGCTGGCTACAACACCCCAAATATCTCTCTAAAATGCACAAATGAACCTTCATAAAACCCAAAGACTCAAACTGGAGTACCCTCCGTCAAAAGAACCGCCTTTAACCAGAGAAAGACGTAAACTAGAGATACGATTTCCCAAGGATGAACACCCAACAAGTTCTCACAGACCTACAGAGAGGCACAGCCCCAAGATGAGACAAAGCGTATTCTCTATTCTCAAGGCGGCAAAAACCACGGGGATGAACTGGCTTGTTCACTTCAGACTTTTAATGGATAGGCACCCAATTCACATCACAAATGGAGCCCACGCACATGGCAAGTAGGTTGTTCTTATCCTGTACAGTAAGACTAAACACTAAACAATACGGGACACAAACGATAAAGAGGGAAGGCCAGAAATCGGGGAAACCCATCCCAGAGATGGCCTCACAGAGTGCGGAGCAAATGTCAGATTTGATGACAAGAACAGACAAAGATTCTCATATCCTTGCTTTGAAAAATACATAATAATTATAATAAATAATAACAAAAACGACAAAACTACCGGTGGCAGGTGCGCATGTGGTTCTGCAAAAAGAAGACAAAGTAGGGGTAACAAATATCCAAGAACTCACGTTACCCATCTCACAATTCTCAATACACTATAATGATTAATGGAAGCTTTCGCCTGGCATCAGGAAAGGGACAATTGATGCAACAAACATGTTGAATACGTGAAGACTGAGGATATATAGAAAGAGTCAAACTATGATGAGCATCGAGGAATATACAAACATCAATATCACACACCTTCACCTCAGCAACACCCTGCGGTTGTGCAAACACAGAGAGACAAGCGGCAAGACAGAAGCTAAAATTATGTGATGAAATTTTGTTCATCATGATGTTTGTGGCGAAGCCCGGGAAATGGGAAGGGAAGGGAAAAGGAATGGGTGGGTGGCGGACAATCTCGAATAGCTCTTGCCTGCTCACCCACCGTTCTTATTAAGCCCAAGACGGGAGGGGCGCGGCGGGAATGGCGCCGGAGGGAATGTGGGAAGTCTTGCGGCGGGGAATTGCTCACGGCTCCAATCTCCTTAGACGGGAGGCAGTTGCTGGGAGACGCAGCGCCTCCGCGCTCTCCTGATCGTCCAATCCATCTGCCATGTAACCCTCATCCGTTCAGGATTGCCCTCCCTGGCAGCAAAAAAACAATTGGGGGAAAGGCGACGCCTTTCTACCTCTACGCCGGCGCCTTCCCTCTGGGGGTTCCGCAATTCGGGGACTTGGTCGTCGGAATTCTCAGCCCCGCAATGACCTCGGGCCTGGGAGGAGAGAGGATGAGGAGGAGCGAGGTGGCAGGGGAAGGAAGGCAGGACCGCGATCTTACAGAGTGCTCAGATCAGTTGCGACCTTCCCTTCTTTCGAGAGAGGGTCGTCCACGTGTGTCCTTTGTGCTTATCCGTACATAATTAAAAATAATATATTAAAGAGTTTTTTATTTAAATAATTATATTTTTATTATTTAATTATTTAAATAATCACATTATAAAATTAATTTTCAAAATAATCACCCAGTTGCCACGTTAGCAACTTGGGGACAGAAGATCGGATGCCAACACAGAGTCGGCATAGGTAATACCGACTTCGATGTCGACATTGCAAACGGCGACTTTGGAGTCGACATTCACATTGCCGACTCCAAAGTCGGCGTTGCCAAGGCCGACTTTGGAGTCGGCATTACCATTGTCGACACACAAGTCGGTAATGGCAACGCCGACTCCAAAAAAAAAAAAAAACCTCCCGATGGAGGAGCGATCGACCGTCCGCGCAGAGGAGCGGTCGACCGCTTTTGACAGGCCGTGGGAAAACGCAGCAGTCTGAGCGGTCGACCGCCCGGGTGGAGGAGCGGTCGACCGCTCTTCACAGAAATGTGCAAACAAACGCAGGCAGGTAAGTTGGTGTTTTGTGTTTTTTTAAAATAAAGGGTTAGGCCTAAATTTTGTAGATGTCTACATAAAAGAAGAGGCAATAATTTTTGTGTTTGGATAAAGTAACAAAAATAACAATTATGTGTGGTTGGAGTAAGAAACTTGAAACATAAGAAACGCTAGATTAATAGCCAAATATTTGAATGCCATCCAATGATGCTGCTCCGGCCAGCTAAAATATTTATAGATGTCTAAGTCACATATACATCATGTCTAAATCACAAATACATCAAAATAGCATATGTACACGAAAAATACAACTAAAAAATATCAAGTACATAATATATCTCAAAAAACCTGTGGAAACAATCTCTTCTTTCCCTTTCTAGATGCTCGACCACGACTGTGACACTGCTCCTGTATCTCATCTTGTGCATCAACCTCTGTCTCCGACTGTGACTGTGTCTCATGCACTAAGATAGCATCACATGACTCTGACTGTGCTGTCTCAGAATCCATGTCCTCTGATATACTGCCTAATGTCTCTCCAAGTAGATCAGACTGACTCTGCTGTGGTAGTATGCTAGTCGAACCTCTGTGATGTCGCTGGCGATGATATGTACCTACTGTAGACTGCGGTGGTTGTGTATCTGACATGCCCTCATCTGTCAATATCTTTGAAGCTCCTACGTCATACAGACCATGCTGTGAAAATGTCATAACATTTGGAGAAATTTGAGGTGGTTCTGCATCATCTGGTTGTTGTGTCGTGCCTACACATGGCTCTGAAGGTTCTGCATCTAATGTAGATGAATCTGTCCGCTGAACCTGAGATAGCACACTATCAATGTACATCTGCATGACTATATATCTAGACTGTGTACTATCCGATAGCATATCATCCTGAAGGCCATCAGTAACCATCATATGTAAATGCTTCATACCTTCTACTATACTCCTCTCTATGTGATGACGCGACTCATAACGCATATCATAAGTGAAACCTGGCCGACCAATGTACTGCCTAGCGATATACCAATACCAAGAGATATACTCCACTCTACCAATACCAACAGTGTCCTCATCTGGTGGTATAATGTAATCTCTTCGACGATGCCACATCTGTACAAAATGTGCAAAATATCTAGCCCAGTCAATATGCCCACGTCCCTTCCGGGTGACACGATCTAATGCATCAACAGGACTAGGAATATGTTGTACTCTACCAAACTGTCTAAGTACTCTATCTGGAACATGCATCTCAACAATAGAAAAATAAAGAAGAGGAACCCGAGACAACCAAAGAACAGATGCATGCCTCGAAACAGCTGGTAATATCTGTAATATATCAGAAGTGTATGGCTCCCACCTAACCTGTGTTGAAAATGCATGATGTAAATGTAAATGTAAGTGTAAGTACTATATCCTTTGTGTACAATACATTAGGTTTCATTATGTTTACCTGATAGTCCTCCTGATGATCAACCTCTGATCTGTGTAATCTCAAAACATGTCGAGAGTTATTTATCTCTGCTCTTGGAACATTCCACCTACAATTTATTTGTGAGTTAGTAAAATTTCTATAATTAAATAGTCATACAACATTCTGAATTTACCTGTGACCCAAAGGCATGTCCTGTGCCAAAGGATGCATCGCAATATCAGGACATCCCACATGTAGTCGCTCCCAAGACCACAACTACAAAATAAATCAAATATTTAGAAGAGGCAATAAATTGTTAGAGGCAAAATAAATATGCATTAAATGACAAATTACTTAAAGAAGAGTCAATGAACCACAAATGGTCTTGGCATCTGACTTGCATGCAATAGACAACTGACGATAGAGATAAGCAAGTGTCGCACCACCCCACGAGTATCTACTAGCTCGATCAAAGTCCTCTAGAAGCGGTAGATACATAAGTGGCACTGAGTTTCCTATCTTATCACTGAAAAAAGTACAACCCAAAAGATGTAATAAGTATGCTCGTGCATGTCGTCTAACAACCTCCGCCGATGCATCCTCTGCGATAACTGCAAACCTTTCTCGCAACCAAGATAATTTTATAGAACCTCATCTCATCATATCTGGGACATCACCTAAAAGTGCCATGTAAACATCTGTCCAATCTAAACTAGTATTTCCTACAACAGCATCACCATCAATTGGTAATCCCATCAAAATAGCAACATCCTACAATGTGATACTCATCTCCCCATGTCTAAGATGGAAAGTCTGTGTCTCACTACTCCATCTCTCAGCAAGGGCAGTGATCAATGCCCAATCTAACCTGATCCACTGAACCTGAGTCAAATGAAATAAACCAGATCTATGTACATGTTCTACAATGCGGGGGTCAACTGGCCATCTACCTAAGCTCCTATGGTGCTCCCAACATTTAAGAACTTCTGTTTCCTGAAGAAAAAAAAATCTGTTAACATTAAATTTATGCACAAGTAACAACAATAATAATTTAGCAATAACAATACCCGGCAAATGTAAACCAACTGTGATCTATACCCCTTCTGTGCGTATAATACACTGTGATCTATAGGACCTGGAAGCTGGTCCATCTCTGCAAAGCCTACATTTAAGAAGAATTATAAGTATATAAACAACATACATAAATATGTGTGAACAATATGTGTAAACAACAGACATGTATATGTATGAAGAATTATAAGTATGTAAACAACAGACATAACACTTACTAATTGTGATGAGGGGGTTGTACCCCTGGACATGTACTTCTATAATGTCCTGGTTGGCCACAATGACTACAATGGTTATGAGATGACTCTTCTTTATTCGTATCCATATGCATATGAAGGCGTCTGCTACGTGGACGACCACTTTGCCTGCGACTAAATGGAGGTTGCAATGTAGCACCTCCATACGGAGGCCAATGTCGACTGTCTAAGATAGGATGAAAAGTAAACCCATATGTCTGTCGATAGGCCTCCACAGAATAAAATGCAGCATAAAAGTTCAAGTGTGAAATATTTGCTGAAAATGATCTACAAGATGCCACTATGTGGACACAAGGAAGACCTGTCATGCAATAAACAATGCAGGAGCAACCACATTGCGGTCCCAAGTTAATAGTGTATTAATGTCCGTGTAAATTAGTGACTTGAAACTCATGTCTAGAAAATCTAATCACCTGACATCTTCTAGCCTCTCGCTCAGTAACACGAAGTTGGACTTCTACACTAGGAGCATATGATGATTCCCAATTCAAATCATCCTCACATCGTTTAACAAAAAATTTGTTTAACCTATAGAAAGTTTTTTGCACTAAAGCCTGGATAGGCAAACCTCGTGCACCTTTCAATACACTATTAAAACTTTCTGAAATATTTGTTGTCATCATACCAAACTACTTACCACCATCATATACATTTATCCATCTTTCATAACCGACATCTTCCAACCATTTATTTGCTTGAGGATTCATTTCTTCTATTTTTTGTATCAAATGTTGAAATTCAAAGATACATGTTGTAGTCGTTGTAGACCATACTAGACTTTTCAATGTCTTATCACGAAATATCTTTTGAAAATTATCAGCAAGATGTCGCAAACAACAACGATGGTAACCAATAGGAGGAGGAAATATCTCAGGCACTGCACACTCCAAACCTCTATGTCGATCAGAAATGATTGCAAGACCAACTCTATTTGTAACTTTCTCTCTGATACATGCCAAAAACCATGCCCAAGAATCGCCATTTTCCGATTCAACAATAGCGAATGCAAGGGGGAATAAACCATCATCTGCATCTACACCAGTAGAAATCATCAAAACACCAAGATATTTTCCATACAAGTGTATTCCATCAACACTTATCAATGGCCTACAATGTGGAAACCTCTGTATGGAAGGTGCAAATGACCAAAAAACTCTCTGAAAATGAAAGACAGATTGTTCTGCATAGGTGAACTGCACAACTGTCTCCGGATTTGTCAATTGAAGGGCCTCTAGATATCTAGGTAGAGTAGCATATGATGATTCCCAACTGTCGAAGATTTGTTTCATAGCCAAATATTTTGCAATCCATGCTTTCTTATATGAAATTTCAACATGATATTCATCTAGTATTCTTCTCACAATCTCTTCTAGTGTAATTGTTAACTTTGTCTTCACAGCTGACAAAATCAACATTTGAACAAAACGAGATGTGCATTGGCGATTGGAACTTTGCAATATTGGGTTCACACATGTATGAGGTCCAGCATATTTTTTTATTTTGAAATATTCAAATCCCTTGACAACTGATGCATGAACCCTCCATGCACATGTATCATGAATGCATTGAGCTGTAAACATCTTCGTGTGACTTCTTATCACCTTATATTATACACTATGTTGAACTAAATATATTTGTAATGCATATATCAAATTCTTCTTATTTGTAAAAATTTGTCCAACATGAGGCTCTTCACCCTCTAAAGTACAAGGTACATCTATCCCTTCATGAGAATTATTAAATATGGCTTCATCTATCCATTGATCAGAAGTGAATATATCTGGAGGGTCTTCTCATATTCAATTTCTGTATTATTAACCCTGGCAATATCAAATAATGGTTCATCATCTCCCTCGTTCATATTCTCATTGTCATCTACATCATCTTGTGAATCTATTTCATCTTCTTCATCCACCTCAATCACATGTTCTTCTGTTACATGATGCCTACATACCAATCAAATATGACAAAAGATTTATGGTATGTTATGTGAATGCATCAAAATATTTTATGAGGATGATGAAATCACATACCCTGATGAGCTTGCACTATGAAAAGTATGTGAAGGATCAGTGATTGGCATGAAAGGATACTCTGAGGAGCCACCTCCATAGCCAATAGACCTCCAAATAAAAATAAAAAATGTGATCAAAATTTAATCACACTAATATATATTTCGTAAAATTATGGGAGACAACTCACCATGGGTTATAATTTGTAGGTAAAGTGTAGTCATATGATTCGTACCGTACATCTCTCTCATTAGTAGAATAAAATCCAGTAGAATCAGCATCATCATTCAACATATGTGTGAAAAGTCCACTTGATTATTGATACTCATAGTGTTGAGTATGCAAGTTGTCATCAATATGACCATGTGTTTACACTTCATCGTTGCCTTGAATAGATATATTATCTACATCTTCCTTCTCCAAATATAATTGTACAGTAGATACATGAGAAGAATACAAATTGAACATACTTTCAACCGTTTCATCATGTTCAACTCTCACAGCAATATATTCACCCATAGAAGTATGCCACTTGCATGTTATACCAATCTTAATATGTCTTTTGTCATATTTCGTGAAGATATATAATTTTCTCATCAACTCAGTAAAAGTTGTGTCTTTCTTTACATGCAAAATACGTACAATGCCTCATTTATATTGAGGTTTATGATCCTCAATAAGTAAGACACCATCATAATAGCACATTAAAGAAATATTTGAACTAGTCATATCTGTCATTTATAAGATAAATAAATCACATTTGTCAAACAAGAATATTTAAACAAATCACATTTGTCAAATAAGAATATTTAAACAAATCACATTTGTCAAACAAGAATCATTAAACAAATTACATTTGTCAAACAAGAATATTTAAACAAATTACATTTGTCAAACAAGAATAATTAAACATCAAATTTATATATATCTAACATTCATAAAAAAATTAATATCAAATAATATAATAAAAATATTAAATAATTAATTACCTGGTTCTGGTTGCGGCGGGCTGAGGGGGTTGGTGATGGGTGAGCGCGGCGGCCGGGTGGGGGGGGGGGGAGGGGGGAGGTGAGGGAGGAGGGGAGGTGGTGGAGATGGCGTCCGGGTGGGGGAGGTGAGGGAGGATGCGGCGTCCGGGTTGGGGGCCGGGTTGGGGGGAGGTGAGGGAGGCGGCGACTTCCTGCTAGGGGGGTGAGGGAGGAGGCGGCGGCATCCGGGTAGGGGGGGATGTGAGGGAGGAGGTGTTGGGTTACAATGTATATGATGACATGTGCTTAAATATTTTTGATGATGAGTGACATAATTGATGTTGTCTTAATGTTGGAAACATGATAAATATGACAAAGACATGAATGAAATGATCAAGTGAGCAAATGCTTTAATGAACACCTATGTATTCATTGTATCTCACTTAGAATGTCTTTTAATGTAGGTGTGAAAGCATACAAGATAAGCATCAAGATACAAGTGCAAAAGATCAAGAAAAACACTTCAAGTGGTCATGTGTCAACAGCCAGGAAGTTCCATGTCGACAGATACACTCATCCAGGACAAACAAGCTACTGGAAGCTCAAATGGAGCAGTAGCTTTCAACAGTTGAAGACTGCTTGTCGACAGATACATGCTGCCTGTTGACAACCAGCAATCGCTTGTCGACAGATAAGGCCTTTCCAGCAAGATCATGGTTCTGGAAAACCAGAAGTGTGTAGTAGCTGTCGACAACTGTAAAGTGCCTGTCGACAGATGAAGAGAAAGTCAGATTCGATGGTCAGGATATGATTTATATTTGGGTGATCCCTTTAAGCATGACTCTCCATGTTTGGACACCCATATATAAAGGTCATATAGAGCTGTTTTCGCACAGAGAAGCCACCATACCAAAACCCTAAGTAAAACCCAAGAGAGAAAGCTTCTCCCTACTGCTCTGCTTCAACCCTCCGTCCAAAGAAAAGAATATTCATCTTCCAAACGGAGTTGAAGTTGGTTCATCCGTGGTTCAAGCTTCTCCGTCATCTGAGAGTCACCAAGTTGAAGCTTGGAGTTCCTCTGGACAACTAGTGACAAGAGTTCTTCATCTGGATTTGTTTCTTCATCTCAGAACTCTTGTCCTTTCATATCTTTCACATATATGTGTGTGTGGTTGTGACTTAAGCATCCCTTGTGCTTGATTCACGTGTGGTGTGTTGATCAGATCAAGGCTAGAGGATCTGATCAATTGTGGACTTGATCTAGCGTGTGTGTGTGTGTGGTTGAGCCGTTGTGCTTGTGTGTGTATTGTACTCAGTTCTTGAGTAGTGTGTCCTCACTGTGTGAGGGGTGGACGTGGGAGTCACTGGATGTGATCTTCGAACCACTTAAAAAATCCCTTGTGCACTGTGGTTTAATTTGTGGTTTACATTGTGTTGAGCTAGATGCATGCATAGGGATTTCGCTTGCACACTACTTGTTAATTTGTTTACACACATTACATCAGATCAGTCAAGGGTTTTAATTGAGTAGATCTTGTAATCCGAAGTAATTTTTAAATTTCTTAAGTTTCCGCTGCAAATCTATTCAACCCCCCCCCCCCCTTCTAGCTTTTCCATCACCGAATATCTGATCCTAACAATTGGTATCAGAGCAGGTTTATATTTGATTCTAATCTGATTTGATTTCTGTTGATTGATCTAATCATCTGAAACATACTAAAAAATATGGCTAAGTTCTCAAGTATCATAAATAGACCTATGATTTTTTAGTTTGATGACAATGTTGATAAAATGCAGGACTCCTCTTTGAAGACAAGCAAGATAGGAAATAAAACCAATGACAAATGCCTCATGGCTCACGGCAGCTCAAAAAGCTTTCCCAGCTCAGACGAATCTGAAGGATCAAATTTGTCAGAAAAGTCAAGAAAGTCTCAAAAATCAGGTAAATCTGATTCAGACCCTTTTGATAGATCAATATCTGATATTGATTCAGAAAATGACATATCTTATGATGAACTGATAGAATGCTATGAGCAAATGTGCAAACAATTTAAGAAGGTAAAATCTCAAAATAGGAAGCTAAAAGAAGAATTGGAGAAGAATGAAATGAGAATTGATAATGCTCAAGCATTCTATGAAGAAAATGAAAAACTGAAAGTAGATATTGAAGAGCTGAAGGAAGAAGTCATAAATTGTGAAAACAGGTTATCCAAATTAAAAGAAGATCATGATCAGGTGGAATCTGAAATTTTGGATTTGAAAAATTAAAATGTAAAATTGATTGATCATAATGAAAATCTCAAATTTGATAATGATCAATTGAACAAACAAATTTCCAACATGGCTCATGATCACCAAATAAAAGAAATTGTTGCATTGAAAACTGAAAAGGAAAAATTGACAAATGAACTTGAAGTGGTTATTAAACAAAGTCAAAATTCTGAAAAGATGATTTCTAAATTGAATAAAACTGTCGAGGGTTTAAAAACTGCCTTGTCTATGTTTGTTCAAGGAACTAAGAACTTGGATAATCTTCTTGGAATAAAAGTCAATTTTCAAAAGGAGGGTTTAGGATTTAACCCCTTGAACAAAAAGGATTTTGAAAACAAAACAAAGACCTCATTTGTCAATGTCTCTAAGAACAAGAATTCTGTTGCACCTAAAGAAAAATCTACTAAAGTTCATGTTCAGAGAAATGTTCAAAAATAAAGTAATAACTTGAATAAAAATGCTGCAAAAAGGAAGAATCAAGTTTCAATTGAAAATCAGAAAAAGAAATTGGAAAGAAAACATAACTCTACAAGGTCTCCACATCTCCTCCAGCAGCTAAAAAGGCTTCAGGGCATTCTCCAATTGCACACCATGCCATGAGATACCAAAGGGTGCCACCTCCACCCTTTCAACCCAAGGGTGATCAAAGGTATTTTAGAGGACTTAATGCAATAGACTTGGTCATCTTGCTAAATACTGCTGGAATAAAAATCAACACTCTCATAAATATGCTAAAATAGTTCAGTGCTTTACATTTCACAAACATGGTCATATCTCTAGGGACTGTTGGCATATAAAAGATCATCTTGTGCATCTTCCCAAGCTCCATGATCATACATATGCCCATGTACATGGAAATAAAACTCATGCTCATGCTGAAAATTCTCAGAAGTCCCATGTAACTAAGAACATGATTGCTGGACAAAAGAAATGTTCTGTTCTTCATACTAAAGATCCTAAAACCAGAAAATCTCATGAAAACATAGATGTATTGAACTAGAATAAAGAAAAATGTGGAACTAATGCTGCTCATTATTCCATTAATGAAAGAAATACATCTATCTCAAAAATAAAATCACTTTGGATTCTGAAATCATTGTTAAATCCTAACATTAATGTCATTACAGGACCCAAGCAAGTGTGGGTCCCAAAACCAGCTTGATCAACAAGCTGAGATGTCTTGTAGCCATACAGTGTAAATGGATTCATGACATTGGCTGTGCAAGGCAAGAAATGATTGGAGAACAAAGGTAAAATTTTTGAGACTGTGATTGAAGACTGTTCAGGTAAAATCTACTTATCACTTCAGATTTGAATTGCTGGAATTGAAATGGATTTTTAATTCTATCTGAGCAATGAAAAATGTGTTTTTGATGCTATCCTCAAATGACAATGTCTCTTAACAATTGGAATCATGTTTGTATTATCATGCTTGCTTGACTATATCCATGATTCTGTGTGCATAAAAATGTGTGAATTGCTTGTCAACTCTTTTTAGTTCATACACATGTTAAGGGGAGTAAATTTGAAAAAGCACAAAAATGTTCTTGAAATTTCATGCTAAAATTGAGGAACAATTGATCTTATATATAGTGACTATTGGGTATATCAAATGGTAAAATGTGGAAGGACAAGTCAGTCTTGTCTAAAAACTATCATTATGCGTGAGAAATATTCTCCGCCAAGTATCAATAGTCTTCTACTATATAAAGATTATAAAAAATCAAAATCATAATCTCAAAAACTTCAATTGATCATGTTTATACCCTCTTTGTGCAAATTGCTTGACATGAACATGTGTGAATTGCCTGAATGTTCATTTCAATACCATGCATACATTATGGGGAAGTAAGTCAAAAAGAGTTTTTGAGTGAATTGTTTGAGGGACATTCTTTCACATCAATCTTACCACATGTATCTCTTTAAAAGAATGAATGTTGGTGCTTTCATGCTTATGGATAACATTGCTTGAATTGTTAGAATTGCTTGAAATGGGTGAATGTGCTTTTCATCACATGCACATACAATGGGGGAGTAATAAGTTAAGGCTAGGTGAGTGAAATTTTTTAGGGATACCCTTCATATTTAATGTGTCATTATCCCTCAATCATGTGGTTCAAATCTCTCTCAATTCAAAGCCTTGAAATTGATTTATCAATCACCTATCGACAGCCAGAATCCCAGTTGTCGACAGCCAAGCCTTCCCAGAACCTCTATCTCACTGGATTTCAGTAATTGTCGATAGGCGTATCCTTGTTGTCGACAGATATACCTTTTCTAACAATTCCTCATCTTCTCTCATCCTTTCTTCATGAGCATGTTCATAATATTGATGCAAGGGGAGAATTTGGAATTAATATTCATTACAACCTTTCATACTCACATAGTATCAAAGACATTGCCTTAGTCACAATGATTTTGATATAATATTTTGTGCTTGAGTCTAGGTTATATCATCTAGGAAACATTGAACAAATCTAATGGTTTTAACCTAACTCACTTGAATAACTCCCTTATAGATGATCATGTTTCTAAAGTGGATTGATAAGTAAGAAGGTTATTGAACTTAATGATTTTACGTGGCCTTTGACTTTACATAACCTTTGACCTTGATTTTAAAATTAAAAAAAAGGAGAAAAGCTACCTATTTCTAAACTCAAAAGTTCATCAAACTTGTGAAATAGGATAAAGGTAGAGCAATGATGCGCATAGCTGAGTAATCAGGGACATGGGCATCACAAATGTCTGTCTTCGCGTCAAAAAGTCCTTTCATTATCTCTGCATAATAGTATGATGGTCACTCACACAGAGTAACTGGGGGTACGGGCATTCCACATGTCTATCTTCACGTCAAAAGGTGAAAGTGATCCTAATTACCACTTTTCCCACTTTAACTTGATAAAAGAAATTGTTCAATGCTAGAAATAGAGTGAAGCCTCCATGATTTGAAATCAAGGGTAATGGGTAGTTTTGTGTCAATTGTTCATGTAGACATTATCTTTACTTACCAACTGAACATCACCCACTAAGGTATATGATTTTCTTCAATGACTTTATTCAAAGGGGTTATCTTAGTTTCATATGTTTTTGAACGATGTCTTCTAAATGCTACAACTTGAGATTCCCAGAGTATTATCGCTTAACCATTGTAGAATTTTTATGTGTCTTAATACTAGTGTTTATGACACTTTGTAGTGGGTATCGATCTATTCTCAACCTTGCAATCCCATTTGAACACTCATTCCCCACTCAACTCTTTCACAATTCAGTTCTGGGGTCAAGTAGTTCTTTGCTTCATTTTTTATCCATGTGTGCATGAACTATCTTTTTGAATGTTGTCAAAAGGGGGAGAAACATCAATTGTATAAATTGCTAATTTTGTCATCATAAAAAAGGGGGAGAATGTTGGGTTACAATGTGTATGATGACATGTGCTTAAATATTTTTGATGATGAGTGACATAATTGATGTTGTCTTAATGTTGGAAACATGATAAATATGACAAAGACATGAATGAAATGATAAGTGAGCAAATGCTTTGATGAACACCTATGTATTCATTGTATCTCACTTAGAATGTCTTTTAATGTAGGTGTGAATGCATACAAGAGAAGCATCAAGATACAAGTGCAAAAGATCAAGAAAAACACTTCAAGTGGTCATGTGTTGACAGCCAGGAAGTTCCATGTCGACAGATACACTCATCCAGGACAAACAAGCTACTGGAAGCTCAAATGGAGCAGTAGTTGTCAACAGCTGAAGACTGCCTGTCGACAACCAGCAATCGCTTGTCGACAGATAAGGCTTTTCTATTAAGATCATGGTTCTGGAAAACCAGAAGTGTGCAGTAGCTGTCGACAGCTGTAAAGTGCCTGTCGACAGATGAAGAGAAAGTCAGATTCGATGGTCAGGATATGATCTATATTTGGGTGATCCCTTTAAGTACGACTCTCCATGTTTGGACACCCATATATAAAGGTCATATGGAGCTATTTTCGCACAGAGAAGCCACCATACCAAAACCCTAAGGTCATGTTTGGTATCGGGATATATGTGGCACGGAATAGGTGTAAGTCATTTCAGAATAAGTTATGCTTATTCTCTAACCTTATATCGTTTGTTATATGTTAGGTTAAATCGATTTTGCATTGTGTTCTCCGTTTGGTGGAAACATGGATGGGAAGGAGGATATATCAATTTTTATGACCATATTACCCTTACTATCTTCGTTTCCAAGGGCATCCACCATCCCATGTTTGGTCACGGTCAAGTGAATAATAAGGATAACTATTAAAGAAACATAAAAAGGAAGTCTATGATGGAGTAAACAAACATAAAATATTATATTTATGTACATCATGACATGTAAGAAAACAATTTATGGATTTAGCATCAAATTTCTTAGGCGAAATTAATGTAACATACAAAGAAATTTTTTTTATATGGTAGAAATGAAATTAAAACTATGTACAAATAATTATTTATTTGAAATTCTTTGGACGAATTAATGAAATATAAGAAGAAACGTTTATGTATATGATGAAAAGTAAATTACACTTTTTTGGACTTAACAAAAGATTCTCCGACGACGGATGAAACTAAATAAAAGAAGAATATTTTTATGATGAAAATTAAATCACAAAATGACATATTTCAAATTAAAGAAATGGAAAATACATCATTTATGTACAAGGTGATAATTAAATTTACTTCTTTTGAAAGATGTAATATTTTGAGACTATTGAGGGACATGAAAGAAATATAAAATATAATTTATGTATATATAGTGAAGAGTGAATAGGACTAATTTGTAACTTGTTTGACAAATTTAAAAGTCAACCGATATAATTCTTTCATATACAATATTAAGACTTAGATTTTGCATTATAAATTTATAAAATTTTTTGAAAAAAAAAGATATCTTTTCTAACACTCGTTCATATTTGTGTGTATGTTATCATTACATAACTATACTCAGATGTGTTTACATTTTTCTTACACAGTTACTTCAAAATGTGTATATTATTGTTACATAACTATATTCATATGTGTATACATTTTTCTTACATAGTTACCTATCCAATGTGTGTATATTATCATTACATAACTATACTCATGTATATACAGTTTTCTTACACAGTTAGTTCAAAGTATGTATATTATCATTACATAACTATACTCATATATAACTAAATTTTTGTTACACAGTTAGTTATACCATGTTCACGTGGCAAGAGGTTAGACAACTAAAGTAAAATCACAATTGATGTATATATTTCATAACTAGCCATCACAAAATAAAAACAGAAGTTTTTGCACAACAGTAACTGTAATTATTTTAACACAAACAAGATTAATTGCACCAAGTAACCAAGTCTTCTCATTGCACATGTAACAAAATTACAGAACTTACATAATATAATATACGAAACTGGCAAGTCATCCAAACTTCACACCTAATTACATTGACTTTCACATACTACAACAAAATAAAACTGATATGAGTCTAAAGAAAGTCTGTCTACATTTTACATTTTTAACTTTCTGAATGAGTCTAACAAACGCTCGCACAATTCTTTGTTGCTGTCGGCTGCAAACTTCTCTTTTTCAAGCAGAGTCTGGAAGTCTTCCACGGAATGCTTTCCTCTTTCTTCTTCCCCAAGTTGCATACGGCGACTGTTGCATGAGTCTGATATCCATTGAAAGAAGCCACAGCCTAACCCATGATCCTCAGCCTACCAGATCAATATGTTATCACAGTTAAAAACATGCACAAAACTGTACATATATGAAAAAGATTAGGCTGATGAAAAACTTACCGTAGATTGAGGGCAAACGTAAAAACTCCTACCATAAGACTTGGATGTCTTCGAAGTGCATTTTCGACAGTGTCCCTTCCCACAAGGACATTGTAACACCTCATCAACCCACATAAAAAATTTACAAGCATTGCCAGATTTTGCCTACACAAAGTTGCCAGTTATGTATGCCCAGAACCGACCACAAGTAAAATGAATGATGACTTCACTCACCAACAGTGGACAACAATAATACGGACGTTGCGGATTCGCACTACTATGTGACACGCGAGTAATACACCATCCTGCTCCGCACTCACAAACAATACCATTGTCGTTTCTATCCACAAGTCCTAGTGGTGAAGCCATACATGAAGATTTCCTAGATGAAATGGCAAGGTTCAATGTGGAGACCTTAATTAACATGTCCAATGTTGTATGTTGGAAAAAATGGGCTCAGTTGGGTATGTTGTATGACATCAAAGATATGCCTAGAAGTAAGACACAAGCATCCTAACCAACCAAGGAAGATTATTCAAATACTATAGTGGTTGCTAAAAAAAATTGGCCATCCTACATATAGTACAGAGTAACACCATGGTTGGGGTTACTAGTGTCATACCTCCCAATGACTTATTCTTGTCATATATGCTCCTTCCCATCATCATTGCCCATATCACATGTACCCTGCATATAGAGTTAGTGAGGTTGCATGAAATAAAATTCCAACACAAACATGTACAAGAACATGACAATTGACATCAGCTGCCATCAATATATGAAGCATGTACAAAATATTAATTACCATAGCATACAAACCACTCACCACCTGCATTAACAAAAAATAAATAAGCAGAACCCTGTGGTGGTCCGCAAGCCACAACAAAAACAGATCACACCATTCCATCATTGTATATACCAAAGGAAACAAATAATTTTAACTACCTGCATGAACACAAAATAAATAACCATAACCCTGGGTTGGCCCGCAGGCCACAACAAAAAATGATCATACCATTCTATCATTGTATGTACCCTACGAAAGAAACCATTCACTACCTGCAACAACAAAATAGGTATAAACAGAACCATGACCTGGCCCTCATGCCAGAATAAGAAAGTCATACCATTGTATAATTGTATCTACCATACCATAGAAACCATTCACCACCTGCAGCACCAACAAAAAATAGAACCATGTGCTGGTCTACCTGCCACAATCATACAGGGTCATACCACTGTCATCATATACGCATGACCCGCATGGCACAAAATAACCTGCTCATATCTGCATATTAGTTAAGGCAACATAATAGGTTCATGAATTGCATCATAAAATTATCATCACATAGTTAGTGAATTGCATAGAGAAGTCTCCATTTAAGTCTGAAATGGAAGATAGTATTCAAATACATGCCAAACAAAAAGTGAAATTCTTCAAAACACAATAAAGATGTCAAGTACTGCTAACAAGTGCATATTAAGAAAAGAGTATTGTACTTAAACATGATTAAACTGAACTATTGTTCGTGCAACCATCGTCTTGTAAATCCCCACTATCTTCGTGTGCAATTGCCCTGCCCATATGATCGGATATGTCATTACAAAAAATTGATTAAATTAGGGTAGAGCAATATTCTTACAAGTCAATGTGTTCAGAAATTACCCTCGAGCAGTGTGTTGTATCCATAATCGGGTGGCCAATTCATTGCGGAATCTATCACCCCGGGCAGCTTCAGTTCGATGCACGTGGTCATCCACATGTACATCCTCATCTCCTTCCACCACTTCATCGCATTGTCCTCGACGAAATATATAGTCAAGACCTCCTTCCATGCGTATGAAATTATGAAGTACACAATAGGCCATAGCAATTCTGGCTTGTGTCTTAATTGGGTAGTTGCGACGTTTCACCAAAATGGTAAAACGTGCTTTCAAAACACCGAATGCACGCTTAACAACATTACGAAGTTGTGCATGTCTGTGGTTGAATAAGTCTTTTTACTCCTATACCGCAATCGGGTGCGCCTACTGGAGTTGTACTCAGAGAGATGGTACCTGATGCCACGATACGGTGCTAGAAATTCCGGAGTGTTTGCATAACCAGCATCCACCAAGAAATATTTACCTATTCAGGCAAGTCATATTTTATCCTCAGAAAATGAACATCACATGCCCTTCATATAACATGATAATGAAGTATGAAGATATTACCTTCGGGTATCTTGAAACCACCACTCTCAAGTGCCCACCTCAACACTCGCATATCAGCTGCGGAGCCCTCCCATCCAACGACCACACTTCTGAATATCATATCAAAATCTACACATCCCATCACATTTTGTGAAGTCTCACCTTTCCGATTTCAGTATCGAGGTTGGTCAACCAAAGGAATTTTGGCGGAGATATGAGTCCCATCAATTGCACCAAGAGCATTCTATGTATCATATAACAATTGTCATCCCACACATGTATGATATTACATTGTCTTGTAATTGCAAATGAATCTATTAATCACCTTGAAGAAAGGGTAGAACTTTGGATCATGCCGAATCTTCCGATGCACAATGCTATCTTGAGTGGGCATTTTTATGTAATCACGTCGTATTGCTAGCACTCCCATTAGGACATTATTAAAATGCCTACTGATGGTCTCACTAGAATGTTGAAACCATTCTCTCAACAACCTATTGCCAATCCCATGCCCGACCTCTAACAAGAAGATGGCCAATTTTTCGGTGGCAGACATATTTTTGGTGTCTTGTAAGACCCCCTTTTCTATTAGTTTGTCCCTCAATTTCACAAACATGCTTGGATGGACGCGGAAAGAAGAGTATGATCTACCTAAATGGCCACACATAACCTCTTTTACCCATCTATGACCTTGTCCCGCGTTAGTATGCATTGGTCTACCTGGTGCCGGACTAGATACCTGGCTGCTATGCAGAAGGATTACTGTGTCATCCACCTCCTGCCAGTAGTCTTCCTCGTCCATCAAATTTTGAAGAAATTGACCAGTGGGTGCAGTATTAAGATCCATTATACCGGGGGAAACCTACTATTAAAACAAGCATACACAGTGATAATCAAGCATTTCATATATGCTGACTAATTAAATAAGTACACATGTGACATGACATCATGATAATAAAGGAATTCAGCTATGCTATTTAAACAAGAAACACCGTTGCATATACTTTACTCCCAGCCATCCTACCAGAAAATAAAAATAATTATGATTGCAGACATATACTTAAGAAAAGGATATCTTATGATCACATGTAACCAAGCCGGCTTAGAATCCAACCAAGCCGAAGATGTACTAGAAGTCCAAGGAAGATGCACCGGTCATCCAACCCCTTCATTACATCTATGGCCTTGTATAATAGGTGATCCGGTATACCATCCACTTTCATTAATTGGTCCAACGCAGAAGAAACTGGGGGAGCAACAGTATTCTGCAGCTCAAGGGCCTCTTTTTGAAGGGCTAACCTGTCCTCTCCTAACTTGGCAATCTTTTCAAGTGAATCATTGCATGAATCTGAGAAACGTCTTTTTTTCCTACTTGATGTCTGCGTAACAGTAACATTGGTTTGTGGTGTGCTGTTGGGGGTAGGGCCATGATCAGTAGTCTGTGGTGGTATGTCCTCGGTTAAAGTTGGCTGCTGGTTGTCAAGAGGATTAGGATCACCATCATTTTCGCTCATGTCTAAGAATAGGTCATCATCATCCATGTTAGGTTCATCACGTTGGTCCAAGTAAGAGTTGCCAAAGTCCCCTGCACCTAGGTCACCCCTAGCCATTGACGTGGCAGTAATAATGTGCATTTGGTCCATAAAATTAAATGACTTTCCTTTCAGAGTCTTGTAATCTTTATTAATCTGAAAAAATCACATTTTCCTTGTTTAGGGTGAAGGCAATTGAAAATTGACCAAAGTTATGTATTGTATACAGATACCGCAATCATTTCATCCCAAGCATCTTCCGAAGGTGGCACTGGCATGTTTTTCTCCTCATCCCAACCCCATCCAGACCTACTCTTAAGATTGACGTACATAACATACCATTTTTTCAGGTTCTTGTACCTATTTTTCAAGTTGGACAGTGTGTAAGACAAATGTGTTTTGTCATTGAACTGCCGCAGTGCCATCCTCCAAGCCTCTTTTGTAAATGTCACATTTACAAACCCATCATGCTGGACTTTGTGCTCAACTAAGATGTCCACGAGTACTTGATCACCATCCTCCCTCCAATTAGGGACACGTACCTTTGATTGTGTGGCCATTCTTTTGTGACGAAAAATTAAGTGAGCTAACACCCACCATGATTAAAGTAAAAAGGGAAAATGTAATATCTAACAGTGAACAGAGAGCCATAAGGAAACAAATGAATAGTTTACACATGAGTTTACAATAAAATTAAGTGAGCAAAGACCCAGTATGATTAAAGTAACTTTCAGGAAATTGAAACAGAACCATAATATTGCAGTTAAAGACATAAATACATTGCATAGATAGTATGATTAAATTAAAAATAGATGCAGTAAATATAGAAGTTAAACAGTGAAAATAACAGAAGTATGCAATAGTATACGTATGACACTAGAACAAATAAATACATTGCATACACTGTGATTAAAATAACAAAAGATGACACTAGTGTATTATAATTGAGGCAACAAAGTGTTATTATACTAAACAAAGATACAATAATATACAAGTTCAACAGTTAAACTAACATATAGTTTACATATGACACTAGTACAACCATCTGTTTATAAGTATGTACACATGTATTAAACCATCGAACAAAATGCATACTGTAGGTAGGGTACCACTATGTACATTGAAACCGTAGAACCAACTACATGCAAACAGTGATTAGACTAAGCAAGGATATTATAATACAACAGTGAAACTAACATATAGTTTACATTTTTGTCTACTACAACCATCAATTTATAAGTATGTAAACATCTATTCACGCAACATTTGAAATAGGAAAAGTATGGAACACAGTGAAACTAATGGGCCTATTGAGGAAGAAAATCCAAATTTACAAGAAAATGCGTACTGCAGGGAAGGAGGTACATTCTACATTGAAACCGTAGAACCATCCACATGCAAATACATGGCCGGAATATGACCTTATTACGAAAGTATACCTTCAGGTCCAAGGATACACAGTCATGTCCACGACCTGTAAAATGTGGCCAAACCACTTACAGTAAAGGGGAAGGATATAAAGCAACGTCCGACGCTCGTCAGCCGATCAAGGGTTTTGTACACACAGTGGAAGAAAACGATGGAACAGGGAAAGAAAGCCGAAGACTACAAAAACCCTTTTGTGTGCCCTAATACAGGAACACATAGGCCGGGAAGGAGCGAAAGTAGCATCTCACGATGGAAAACTGTGGAAGGGTTTTTGTACATAGAAAGAAGAAGCACATGGAAGAGGGAAGGAGGTCACGATGGCGACCCGTCGAAAGGTTTTTGAACAGAGCAAGGAAGAAGCAGATGGAAGAGGGAAGGAGCTCACAACGTCTGCTGCTAGTGACTTCCAAGACGACTTCCTGCAGCCCCTCGCCGTGGTACAGGAGAGCGACCGGAGGCGTCAAAGTTTCCGTCACCGACGAGAAGTCGCTGCGGTGTGGAGACAGTCGGGGATCATCCACCGCCGGAGCTATGTGCAGCAGAGCAGTCGCCGCGGGGAGGAAGACAAAGAGCCGAAGCCTGTCACGTGCAAATGGGAGAAGGAGCATCGAGAGCCAAGGCACGAGGGGCAACGTCGTGGGTGGGAGGTGACAAGACGTCGCCTCGGGAGGAGATTTCGGGGTTGGGATATTGGGGATATGCCATTCCAGGGGTCCCCATGGAATGGCGTATCCCCGGTTTTAACCCGGGTTAATAACATAATCTCATTCCCCTTTATCCCCTCTTATCCCTGTGAATAGTAATGATAACAAACAAAGAATAGGGATATCACCCCGCTATTCTCGCCCTGTCCCGATACCAAACATGACATAAGTAAAACCCAAGAGAGAAAGCTTCTCCCTGCTGCTCTGCTTCAACCCTCCGTCTAGAGAAAAGAAGATTCATCTTCCAAACGGAGTTGAAGTTGGTTCGTCCGTGGTTCAAGCTTCTCCGTCATCTAAGAGTCATCAAGTTGAAGCTTGGAGTTCCTCTAGACGACCAGTGACAAGAGTTCTTCATCTGGATTTGTTTCTTCATCTCAGAACTCTTGTCCTTTCATATCTTTCACATATATGTGTGTGTGGTTGTGACTTAAGCGCCCCTTGTGCTTGATTCACGTGTGATGTGTTGATTAGATCAAGACTAGAGGATCTGATCTATTGTGGACTTGATCTAGCGCGCGTGTGTGTGGTTGAGCCGTTGTGCTCGTGTGTGTGTTGTACTCAGTTCTTGAGTAGTGTGTCCTCACTGTGTGAGGGGTGGAAGTAAGAGTCACTGGATGTGATCTCCGAACCACCTAAAAAATCCCTTGTGCACTGTGGTTTGATTTGTGGTTTATATTGTGTTGCGCTAGATGCATGCATAGAGATTTCGTCTGCACACTACTTGTTAATTTGTTTACACACATTACATCAGATCAGTGAGGGGTTTTAATTGAGTAGATCTTTTAATCTAAAGTAATTTTTAAATTGCTTAAGTTTCCACTTCAAATCTATTCAACCCCCCCCCCTTCTAGCTTTGCCATCACCGAATATCTGATCCTAACAGGAGGGTGTCCGGCGCGGCGAGCTGGCGACGGCGTTCGACTGCAGCAGGGTGAGGAAGAGAAGAGGGGGGTTTCGGGGTGAGGAAGAGGGTTTCGGCCCTGTGGGTGGGGGTTTTAAGGGAAGGGGTCAGCATTGGGAATGCCGACATTCTCAACGCCGACTCCAAAGTCGGCGTTGGAAATGCCGACTCTGAAGTCGGCATTCACAATGTCGACTTTGAAGTCGGCGTTGAGAATGCCGACTCCGAAGTCAGCATTCCCAATGCCAATCCCTTTTTCCACCCTCTCCCGGTCATCGGGTTGCCAAAGTGGCAACTTGGTGACTGTTTTGGGAATTAATTTTATAATGTGATTATTTAAATAATTAAATAAAAAATATAATTATTTAAATAAAAACCCCTATATTAAAACTGCCGATGGATAGACTTGGTAATAGCAAAGGTTTTTTTTTCCACATTCACGTTCTACAGAAAATAACAAAAATGGAAAAGAATATTCCTTTTTATCTATTTTTATTTATGGGTCTTAAAAATAAAACTAGAAACGAAAATAAAGATAAAAATTTAGGTATCAGACATATAGTTACTACAAATCTATATCTATAAATGAGAGTCATATAGTTTCATATTCACAAACTATATGGTCATATAATCCATTAGACCATATTTAATACATAAAAATAGTACAATAATATTGAATTACTTCGAAGTTAAAAGAAATTTCAAATAAATTAGTATAAAGTTGCTTCGATTATAATAATATTTAAATAACTATTAGAAATAGATAGATTAACTTGGACCCACAAATTACATAGTCATGTAATCTATCTAGACTATATTTAGATAACTCGAATAAATATATAGATTCATAAATTATAAAATAAGTTAAAATAGAATTATAGTGATTTCAATAATATTTAGATTTCTAATAATAGAATGTTAACCCGTGGATCTACAAACTATATAATGGCTAGTATTACATCACTTTTAGTTCATAATGGCTACTATAATAATACAAAATTACTTACTAAATAAGGAGATTTCATATCTCTTTTATTTTTTCATTCATCTAAGATTCCATAAGTTAATATTACTTACTAGTTATAATATTTAAATTAGACTAGAATTTGATAAAAAAAATAGTTAGATAATAAATATACTAATTTGAATAAAAGTAAACTTGAATATGATGACTTAATTCTACTTATAATAAAGATGGAGATGCATGTGGTTAGATGTTTGGATTTAATTGTCTTAGAAAATATCTAAAAACCTCTTTAATTTAATCCAATATTCATTAATTTTATAAGTAATATCTGTTAATCTAAACTAATTAGAAATAGTCTATATAATCTAAACGAATTCTAACAATCTTGATAATCCAAACTAATTTAGTTACCTAAAGTTAAAGGAGACTTAAATATTTTAAAAACCTTTTTCTTCTTTTACAAACAAAAAATTTTGTATAAGTAACCAAAATTTGGAAAGGAAAAAAAAAACAGCAACAACTTTCTCCACCGCACATTTTTTCTTTGAATCCTCCCCAAACCTAAAAAGGACCTCTTCTTTCTCCTCCTGTAAAACTCTCTCCACCAACTAGGGCTGCAAACAAAGTGGATACTGAGCAAATCAGGTAATTCTATGTCATTCATTTACATTACCTAGATAATCTGTGTCTGCTCTAGATAGAAATTAGATACAAAATGAATTTTTTTAAGTAGATATATTTTGGATACAAAGCGGATATGGATAGTATCCGGATATATATATCTGGGTATAATACTTTAATAAACCTATATAATATTTTAGTATAACACAAAAGTAAAAATTAGTAAAAATAAAAAAAATAAATATTCAAATAACTCACTATCAAATCATGCATATATCAACTATCAAAACGTTAAAGAATCATAAAACTCTTAGAAAATGTGGCCATAAATTAACATAAAAAAGTAATAAAATCTCAAGTCAGAAGCTTAAAATATCTCATCATACCCTTAATAGAAATAACACAAATATGTTACACCTCAAGACAAAATCAACTAAAATGTCAATACTTTAAGCTAAACTGAAAGTAAATAACTGAAAGTAAATAGTATAAACTGAAAGCAAATTGCCTAAATAAACTCAATCCTTAGATCTAATATTTAACGATTTAAAATAAAGCGGAGTTTTAAACGGAGCGAATTGGGTGATTTCGGAATAACTCCATCTATTAAACAGATCTTAAAAGAATATATATTTAAGATTCGTCAAACACTATAAGCGGGTATATATCCAAAGATCCAGATACATATTCAAAGCGGATCAAGATGAAATGTAGATCCATTTGCAACCCTCCAACCAACTCTCTCACACCCCACTGTGCATTACGATCTAGGGCTACAATCTCAAGCGAGGGTGGGCGCAACAGCTGTGGGAAGCAAGAGTGGCCACAATAGCGGGAGGGGCTATGAGTGTCACGTCCTAATAAAAGGCTATTTATCGGAAGTGACAGAAAAATAGGCACAAAAGATAATAATTATTTATCTATTCATAACGTCATAAGCGGAAGTTTTATTACACAGATACTCCTCATAATAACTAAGAGAGGAGTAGATCAAAACAACTTAATTTATACATCTCATTTCACACTACTAAACAAAAATAGAAACTAGTTGGCTTTGCTTATCACGGTCAGACCACTCAGCACTCAAACCCTTAAGCGTCATCCCCAGTTGTATCACCTGAAAATGGTAGGAAATAATGAGCTAACTAGCCCAGTAGAATTCAAATTCCATAGTTCAATTCATAGTTCAAGAGTGTATACATGGTAACCAAGACAAGGACAGAACGGAATATCAAAGAGACACACCAGATTTCAGAACAGTAAACTTGATGCAATGACAGTAAAGCTCAGATCATACTCAAATATATAACTCAGGAATTTATTCACATATCAGTTACACAGTACAGGGATCATGATGACCATATTCAGAAAATGTTTGATGCAATGCCAGACATCCAGATGCCCTTTATCATTCCACGTGGTCCGAAAATGAATTTGGGTGCTCCTCCCAGGACTGGACCAGCCCTATTTGCACAAGCATTTCAGTCAGGTGGGGTCCAAGAACCCAATAAATGTCATCATCATCAACTAACCATATCTCACAAGGTGTTCAAGCATTTGAACTCTCAGATATCAAGTTACATGTACTCAGTTACCGAATACAGAAGAATGGACTCAACGGAGTACCATTCGGAGTTTGACAATTTCAAGGATAACTCAAGGGTGAGTAAGGTATACCAAGAGAGTAATCTTTACAATGAAATGATAGTAAACACTAAGACAATTAAGGGGGTAACTTGGTAGGCCAATAGGGTGGAGTTTAAGCAAGGATTCACACATGAAAAAGTGCTGAAATCCGAATCAGGGTCATAGATGTCGACAGCCAGAAAGGGGCAATCGACAGGTAGAAGTAGACAGAGCCCAGGTTTGCTGGCTCTGTGTGTATCTGTCGATAGCAACAATGGATCTGTCGACAGATCCACACAGTCCAGAAACCTGGAGTTCTGAAAGGCATGCGCCTGTCGACAGCTTTGGGCTGGCTGTCGACAGGTAGCTGCAGAACTTCCAGAAAGGACTTTAAATCTATCCTAAACACCCTAATTTTTGAATCTATGAACCAAGACATGTTTTATATCAAATAGAAGAGTCTAATTATAGTTCTCATAGTGGTTTATAAACCGAACAAACAAGATGCCAGAGGAGGTTTGCAATTCAAACTTGACTTGCTTGAAACTAAACATAGTTTAGTACTAGAAGTAGAACCTTGATAGCAATGGTTGGATGGAAGGTTCCTACATGATGGACACTAAACCACAAAATATTTTATGGATCTAAATCAAAACTTGAAGTATCAACCATCTAAACCGAAGTCTTCATATTACCCTACAAAGATAATTGAGACTTCTACAACTTTATAGTATGTACAAAGATCAAAGGTGGAAGAAGGGAATAGGAGTTAATTTCTAAAATGGAACAAGATTGTTCCTCTCCCAACAAGAGTACTTCTTTCATGACTGGAAGAAAAAATAGAAGAACCATAGGTATAGCCACTAGTTTAATCGCCAAGAAATTCTTATCATGTGTGGAAGACAAATCTGAACCAGAGGGAATTGAATCCTACCTTGCTGAACAGGTAATTCTTTACACCTTCCCAACGAGGGAACCTAAGCCAGCAGGAGAAGGGCTTCTCCTCACAGTTGATGGCGTGCCAGCTTTGTTAGCACCAAAGTACCACAGCTACAGTGGCCCACAGGAGTAGAAGTGAAAACAGTTGCAGGTGCAACGGAGCTAGCAACTCCCCAGCAGTAGTTCTAGGAGCTCCTCCACCACACTTCTAGCAGCCAAGAGCAGGGAAAAGCAAGAACAGAGACAGGAGCCAAGGTGTAGAAAGGTTCGAACTCAAGAGAGGGAGTGGCTTTTATAAGCGTCATGACTTCCTCATGCAGAGGCACGTCGGCCATGATGTGTCATGGTAAAAACTCTTTGGTTTTTACCTTAACACGTCGCACATGCAAGGATTCCCAAGCTCACATGTAGTTATCCTCTATGATTACCTTACCCTTAAGTGTGCTGGCCTCTCCAAGGCTCCACACGTAAGCTCCCGTAAAATCCCAGAAATTATGTACGTAAATAACCCAAAATTCAATTGGCCTAATAAACCTAATATAAACATGTTCAAATGTTATCCATTTGTCTTCAAATTTCAACCATAGCCTAATATGATCATTTTACAAATTATAGTGATTTTAGTTTAATTTTTAGAATTTATTTTACAGTAGGTGAAAAATCACTCAGAAAATAGTCGCGTCGACTTAATCTCGAAATCCGCACGTCAAAAAATTCAGATATTTACATTTCTGAGATCTCCATATTTTTATGGAAATTATGGTGTTCTCGGATTTCATTTTCGTTACCATTTTTCAGTGTCGCTCTGTGGGAGCGAGCACGTCCGAGTACGACACTGGGGTAACGTTAGTTAATACTAATCATTCCCAAATATTAATTATTACAATTTAAGACTAATGCTTAAGTCTAATAACTTTATTATTCATGTTTTTCTACAAATAAAAATTCTGGGGTGTTACAATGAGCATCTTAGGTATCGTTTGGAACTGCGGTAGCGAGAGATTTTGAAACCAAAATCTCTGACAAAATCTACCATAGTTTCAAACGTCTTCTGTTGTTTCGGGGTGTGTGAAAATCGTTGCGTCCATTGAAAGAGAGAGATAGAGAGAAAAAATTATCTCACTCCCCCCTTGCAAAAGCGGAACGGAGGTCGCTTTTGAAGATTTTCATTGGGCGACGATGGTACTCTGTCGTCGATGGTTTTTACCTTTTTTTAATTTTGTTTAAAAAGTTTCATAGCTTTCACACAAACGGCATGACTGGCGAGGTAAAAGCAACCATTTGACAGCTTTTGCAGAGAATCGGCTTTTGTAAATTTTCTATTTATAAATAGCTATTCCAAACGATGCCTTAGAGGGTGGCCACAACTGCGGCGACCGATGGTGACTATGGAACTCAGCTCCAAGTGGCGTTGGGGGCTAAGGACATGTGCGACGAAGATTGTGGCCACAATAGTAGGCAACATTGGGGCAGTCCAGGGTGGGGGCCTTGTTGAGCAACTACCTCTAAGAAATTTAATGACTTTCTTAGTTTTTATAAAACTATGTTTTTGCTATGACAAATCTTTAAATATATATTATTTATACCACAACGTTTTTTAACAATATCCTCAAAATCTTCTAAGGCCACAACTGTCTCTCAGCATACTGAATCCAACTGTCATATTCGACTCCTTCAAAACAGCAGTTAGAAGTCATCGAATTTTTTCTAAGTCCACATCGTTTACATACCATTCGAATGATACAGTCGAATGTCTTTTTCTTTGTGATTCGACTGATGACTTCGACTCTTACAGTTGAATGTCTTTTTCTTTGTGATTCGACTGATGACTTCGACTCTTACAGTCGAATGTCTTTTTCTTTGTGATTCGACTGATGACTTCGACTCTTATAGTCGAATGTCTTTGAAGTTCGACGACTTTTACAGTTCTGTATACTTCTCAAAAATCCTCACAACTATTGTAGTCAAATCACCATGATCTCTCATAAGTCGAATTACTCTTACTCCTTCAATCGACTCATTCACCTTGAACTACACTGAAATCTGTACTTGTATCTTTTATACTTGTCAGCTCTATATTTTCTATACTATATAAAGATCATCAAATCTAGTTTATTTATCTTAAGCAAATTCGATAGGAGGATTGTTGTATGCAAACTTCGAAGATTATTAATATATTTCTGACAGGATTTAACATGTCTGCTTCTAAATTCATGAAACATGTTCTGAAAAAATGTCACCTTGAAATCCTCAGTCCTGATGACCTATCTTTCCTTATTGTTAGCTTCACAAGACATATAGCATTTATGTAAAATTCAGACGCATGGCATCTGACCATCTCACCTACCACTGACAGACCCTTACTTTAACTTTTTGTCTATCTGTCTGCTGTCTAAAATACTTGTGGGATACTAGGTTCCATGCCTTGTATTGAATTTTTCTGACTCACCTACCTCAAGGGTATGGAGATACGGTTTCTCTTGTGTCTTGTCCTTGCAACAGGCATTTATTGAGCATGTGTTCAGCATGCCTCTCCCTCGGCTACTTGCTACAAGAGCTTATCTTCTAGCTGTTAACAAAATGAAAGACCTCGGGAAGAAGCATACTTGAAGGCCTGTTGGACAATCTCTTCAAGACTCAAAGGATCCCAGAATTCCTCCTCAAACGGCTATATTGCAAACGGCCACAAAGCTTCAACGGTCATCCTCTCAAACGGTCATATTTTTGAAGATTATAAAAGGAGCTCAAGAGGAAAAGAAGACATACATAGAGAGACACAGATAGATCATCCTCGAAGTGAGAATTTAGAAAGTGCATTCAAGTCCATTCTCCTGAAAGAGCCATTCGAATTCCTCAAGCTCTCTCAAAAGTCTTCATGCTTGACTTCCTCTGAGAGCTTCCTTGTGTTCAGAAAATTCTGTGGAGAATTTCTATTTGTGGGTGGCAATTGTACTCAGTTTCAATTCTTTTTAGTCCACCCCTTTCACTTTAGATAGGATTTAGAGTCAATTCTATATCTGTTGTATCCATCTGAAGTCTGTGTGTTTGTGCTCAATTTGAGGCAAACACACCATTGTCAAATTTCCTTGTATTTGTGCAGAAGTCTTTCTCTGCACGTTGCCCCTCTTGTGTAGGGAAGGCCTTGGTGAAAACGCTTTGTTGTACCCTGTAGCGGGAAGACTTGCTTGGGAGCAAGTGGGTGTTGTAATTCCTCTCAAGGGTGAGAGAAGGCCAAATTCATTGGCAGATTAGTGAAATCTCAAGTGGTTGGCTTGAGGACTGGATGTAGGACTTCCATGTGGGAAGGGCCGAACCAGGATAAAATCTGTGTCCAATTTTCTTGTGTGATTGTTTCCGCCAAGTCTACACTTGAATCACACACATCACTTTGAGTACTAACTTGTTTATTTAGTGCTGTGATTTTCAGAAGAAATTTTAAAAGGTCAAAAGTCCTATTCACCCCCCTCTAGCACCGTTTTGCTTGCCATTTCGATCCAACAAGTGGTATCAGAGCGAGGTCTTCTCAGAAGAATCCCAAAAAGATTTGAGAAGAAATGGCATATGAAGCTCACAACTATGAAGGTCAATCGGTTACAAGGCCACCATTCTTTGATGGTGAAGATTATCAATATTGGAAGATGAGGATGGAATGCTTCATCAGAGGTACTGACTTCGACCTCTGGCAGGTAATAGAACAAGATGATTTTCAAGTCCTTGCAGAATCCTCTTCTGGTGCTCTTTCTATTGCTGACAAAAGAAATATGTCTCTAAATTATAAAGCAAAAAATTATCTATGTTGTGCTTTATCTAAAAGAGAGTTTAATAGATTATCAGCCTGTAAAACAGCAAAAGAAATGTGGGATAAGCTACAAGTTACATATGAAGGTACAGATAGGGTTAAACAAATAAGAATAGACATACTTGTATCTCAATATGAACAGTTTAAAATGCTCCCAAATGAAAATATAACTCAAATGTACAATAGATTTTCAAATATAATTGTAGGATTAAGTGCTTTAGGGAAAGTCCTAACCAATGAAGAAACAGTAAGAAAGATCTTAAGATCTCTAACAAATGTCTGGACTCCTAAAGTTATAGCCATAGAGGAAGCCCATGATTTAACACAATTATCTATTGACAAGTTAATAGGATCCCTCATGGCACATGAAATAAACATGGAAAGATTTTCTGAAAGCTCTTCGAAAAAGAAAATTTCAAATGCTTTAAAGATTGCAGATTCTTCTTCATCTGAAGACTCCAAAGAAAAATCAGATGATAGTGATGATGAGGCTATGCTCTCAAGGAAATTACAGAGAATTTTGGCCAAGAAGAAAAAATTTGGCTCAAGGAAATTCTTCAAGAAAGATAAGAAGAAGGAACCTACTTGCTATGAGTGCAATCATCCAGGACATTACAAGTCTGAATGTCCTAGACTCAAGAAGAAGGATCAAGCAGAAAAATCAGATAAGAAGAAGGGCAAAGAAAAGAAGTTTAGAAAGTTCAAAAAGAAGGCTATGGCAGCAACTTGGGACAATGAAGATGCTACCAGCTCAGAATCCGAAGAAGAAGAAAAGGTTAATCTAGCCCTCATGGCAGGACTAGAACAGGTAAATTCAGAAACATCTTTTACTTCCTGCTCTGAATCTGATTCTGATAACATTGAAGATGCATTTAATGAACTTTATGAAAAATACAAATCAGTGGTAAAACAAATAAAGATAGTTAAGCTAAATTTAATCAACCAAGAAAAGAGCAATACCTTTCTTAAAAAGGAAGCAGAAAGATTAAACCAAAATCTAAATTAAACCAAAAGAGCTAATGAGTTACTTTGTGAAGATTTGAAAAATAAAAATAACAAAATTCTAGAATTAGAATCAAATCTAAACTTACTCAAGAATGAAGAAAAAATAGTGGAAGAAAACAACTATCTGAAAGCTACCATTGAAAAAATTTCTAATTGCAAAATCTCACTATTTATTAGAATTAAAGGTTCTAGGTCTAGTAAAAAGAAATATGGATTAGAATACACACCTCCATATAATGTAGAAGAAATTATTTATCCTGAAGTATATCCAACACCTAAATTTGTAGCAGAAAAGAACATAAAAAATTCCAAAAAGGTAAATCAGCATAACTACAAACCAAAACAGAAGTTCAGCAACAATGTACAGAAGAAAAATGCTTTCAATTTGTATTGTACTCATTGCAATCAATTAGGACACAATGTTAGCACATGCACCACTATACATTTAAGATGGATTCCTAAAACTAACCATTATGGACCCAAGAAAATTTGGGTACCAAAAGTTACAACTTAGCCTATTTTGCAGGGTCGGCTGAGGGCATCCAAATGGTATTTGGATAGTGGATGCTCAAGGCATATGACAGGAGATAGGAAGCTTTTCACCAGTTTTAGAGAAGAATCTGGTCAAGTAACTTATGGAGATAATGGAAAAGGAAAAGTACTAGGATGTGGAACAATTGGTACTAAAGAAAAGAACCTAATTGAAGATGTTATGTATGTAGAAGGTTTGAAGCACAATCTGATCAGTATTAGTCAACTATGTGATAAAGGGCACTTAGTAAGTTTTCAGAATGACGTGTATAATTCAGAAGGATAACAAGATTATCTTTGAAGCACAAAGAGTGAAGAATTTGTACACATTGCATCTAGCAGAATTAAAAGAAGTAAATCTGTGTTTAGCCACTACCGAAAGTGATGAGTCTGATCTATGGCACAGAAGACTTGGTCATGCTAGCACTTTAGTAATCAAGAAATTGATAAGGCATGATTTGGTTGAAGGTCTTCCCAAATTGAAGCTCAGAAAACATGGAATATGTTCAGCCTGTGCAAAGGGAAAGCAGACCAAGACCTCTTTTCAGTCTAAAACAATTGTTACAACTTCCAAGCCATTGGAACTAATTCACATGGATTTATTTGGACCAATGAGGATAGTCAGTCTTGGTGGAAAATTATATGGTTATGTGCTTGTTGATGATTATTCAAGGTATACTTGGGTATCATTTTTAGAAGCCAAATCTGAAGCTTTTCAAGCATTTCTGAAATTTAGCAAAATAGTTCAGAAAAATCAGAAATTCCATATCACAAGTCTCAGGTCAGATCATGGTGGTGAATTCAAAAATGAAGAGTTTATGGAGTTCTGTGAAGAAAATGGAATTGAACACAACTTCTCAGCTCCAAGAACACCCCAACAGAATGGAGTAGCAGAAAGAAAGAACAGAACACTGTTGGACATGTCCAGAATAATGCTAAATGAGTATAATCTACCAAAATACTTCTGGGCAGAAGCAGTAAATACAACTTGCTACATCATCAACAGATGCATGATCAGACTCATTCTGAAGAAAACACCATATGAGCTATACAAGGACAAGAAGCCAAATATCAGTCATCTCAGACCCTTTGGTTGTAAGTGTTTTATTATGAATAATGGTAAGGATAATCTAGGAAAATTAGATGCTAAAAGTGATGAAGGCTTTCTGTTAGGATATGTTTCAAAACCTAGAGGCTATAAGGTATTTAATAGAAAAACTCTAACAATAGAACAATCAGTTCATGTATTATTTGATGAAACTAACCCTTCCATCAAAAGGATAGAAGGAGAAGAAGAAGAATGTGTTGATGATCTCTACAGGAATCTTGAGAAGACTTCTCTTGAAGAAGGAAAAGAAGAAGAAATAGAAGATCCTCCATTAGAAGATCTTCAACAACAAGAAGAATCACAATAAGGACTACCTAGAGACTTGAGGTACCATCGGGACCATCCTAGAGAAAACATTATAGGTGATCCTCAATCCAGGATAAGAACAAGAGGTATGCAAATTCCTTGTGACTTCTCTGCATTAGTTTCACAAATTGAGCCTAAGACAATCAATGATGCACTAGGTGATGAATCTTGGATCCTTGCTATGCAAGAAGAGCTTAATCAGTTCAAACGTAGTGAAGTTTGGACCCTTGTGCCTAGACCTACTGATCATCCAGTTATTGGAACCAGATGGATTTTCAGAAATAAAATGGATGAATCAGGGGTAATAACTAGGAATAAAGCTAGACTTGTAGCTCAATGATATTTCCAAGAGAAAGGCATAGACTTTGATGAAACCTATGCTCCAGTAGCTAGATTAGAGGCAATCAGAATTTTATTAGCTTATACTTGCTCTCTTAATATCAATTTATTTCAGATGGATGTTAAAAGTACTTTTCTGAATGGTTTTATTAAAGAAGAAGTATATGTTGAGCAACCACCTGGTTTTGAAGATAGTAAGTATCCTGATCATGTTTTCCGTTTAAAGAAAGCACTATATGGTCTGAAACAAGCACCAAGAGCTTGGTATGAAAGATTAAGTGCTTATCTTATATCACATGATTTTATAAGAGGAAAAGTAGATAGCACCCTATTTATAAAGAAATTCTCAAATGGAATCTTAATTGTACAAATCTATGTTGATGACATTATCTTTGGCTCTACTAATGAATCACTCTGCAAATTCTTTGAAAATTTGATGCAAAGTGAGTTTGAAATGAGCATGATGGGTGAACTTAATTATTTCCTTGGATTGCAAATCAAGCAAACCAAAGAAGGAACTCACATCTGTCAAACCAAATATATTTCAGATCTACTGACTAAGTATGGCTTTGATAAATGTAAGCCCTTAGGAACACCCATGAGCTCAAGCATTAAGTTAGACAGTGATCCTCTTGGCAAAAAGGTAGACCAAAAGACCTATAGAGGAATGATAGGATCACTGCTCTATCTCACTGCAAGTAGACCAGATATAAAGTTTAGTGTTTGTCTCTGTGCAAGATTCCAAGCTGATCCAAAAGAATCTCATGTTCTTGCAGTAAAAAGAATTTGCAGATATCTTATTAATTCTAGTAACTTAGGTCTATGGTATCCTAGATGTTCTGATTTCAAGTTGATTGGTTATAGTGATGCTGACTATGCTGGATGCAAATTGGACAAAAAAAGCACCAGTGGTACATGTCAAATTCTTGCAGGTTGTTTGATATCTTGGTCTTCTAGAAAGCAGAATTCAGTGGCTTTATCCACTACAGAAGCTGAATATATTGCATATGGAAGTTGTTGTACTCAACTCTTGTGGATCAAGCATCAATTAAAAGACTATGGTCATCAGCTTCAAGATATTCCAATGCTTTGCGATAACACAAGTGCTATAAATTTAACAAAGAATCCAATCCAGCACTCAAGAACCAAGCATATTGAGGTTAGACATCATTTCATCAGGGACCATGTAAGCAATGGAAATATTTCTCTTGAATTTGTTTCTACAGAAAATCAATTAGCAGATATTTTTACAAAACCTCTCCCTAAAGAAAGGTTTACTTCAATAAGAAGAGAAATAGGTATGTGCAACCCTGATTAAACTCCTAAAGTAGTGTTCGAATTGCATTGATAAGAATTTCTGTAAACTGTTTGTGGAAAAACTATCTTGAAAATCGCTAAGTCCTACATTCGACTTATACATTCGATTCATGAAGAACTGATGCATTCGATTCATGTTATAATGATGTATTCGACTGATGCAGTCAAATACCTAATTCGATTCATTAAGATATTTTAAAACGACGCTTACTATTCATAATTTGTTTATAATTAATTATTTGGGGTAACTGACACCTCATTTAAGGCGCGTCCCTTTGTAATTAAACGGTCAAATCAATCATCGCGTCCCTTCATCCTGAAATCAAGCGCCAGTTACTTTTTCCCTCTTTATATAAGTAAACCCCTTCCACCTTTCAAAACACCCGTTTGAAATCCTCTTTCGACTCACCTGTCTTCTTGCGTTCTTCGCGCCTTCACTGTACTCCGGCGAAGCACCTTTCAGGAACCATTTGAAACCTCACCTCTCTGGAAGAAAGGTAGGATCTTTCATCCCTACGGATCATTTCTTTCTCTCCTTTGAAGGTTTCCTGAGTCCCTTTTGCTTCTATCGTCTAGATGGCTTCTCTTAGGGCACAAGAGTCTGTCCAGTTGACCCCAGACCAACTCCAACGCCTTGCTAAGATTCCCATCTGCTCTGGAAAGGCTGTTGAGTTCTCTCACTTATCTGGAAATCTGTCTTGGGTAGAAGAGACTTTGAATGCCATGGGTTGGACCAAAATCTGTCAGATTTTTGAGCCATTTGTTGCCGATGCAGTCAGATCTTTTTATGCTTCATTGGAAGTCTCTGCTGGAAACTCAGTAGTAGGGTATGTCAAAGGCATCAAAATCACTATTTCTGAAGAGCTTTTGGTCGAATTGTTGGATTGTCCCAACTCAGGGCATAAGCTTAGTGAGTTCATCCCCTTGGAAAAGTAAAAATTAGGGATTATTGGCAGCCTAGGGACCCTCAGCAAATGAGGACTTCAAGTTAATGAGTTGCCTGCTGAGAAAAGATTGATTCATTCTGTAATTACCAATATCATAACCCCTAGAGCCGGAACTCATTCTTCTATTACTGCTAGAGATGGAAATTTGTTATTTTGGGCAGTTCAGATGCATAAAGTGAATCTGCCAGCAGTAATTTTGGAAAAGATGATTGCTTCAAAGGATCTTCAAGAATCTCTTCCATATGGATCACTACTTACTCTTATCTTCAAGAAATTTTCAGTAGATCTATCTAGAGAGATGTTTGTTGAAAACAAAGAAAAGATAGGCATTTTTACTTTGAAAAGAAGCAAGTACTCTTTAGTTGGCAAGAAGCAAAATCTATGGTACAAAAGTTCTGTCCCAGAGTGTGAACATGAGATTTATCTTGATGAATCTTTGGTTTCTCTACTCACACATGAAGCCCCTGCATCCGAAGTTCAGCATGAACCTCCCTCAATTCAAATCAGATCTAAAGACTCTTTTCCTGTGCAAGAAGATGTTCCTCCATCCATTCCAGTTCATGATGCTCCAGAGGACACCATTAATGATGTCCTAAGAGATCTCAAAGGCAAGAAAGTTATTTCTGAAGATATCCCTGCCTCTTCCCCCTTTGATCACATCTTTGAAGAAAGAGAGCCTCACCACTCTCCTTCTCAGTTTGAGACCCGGCCAAGGTCTCAGGGGGAGAGCAGCATCAGCCTCAATGACATTTTGGATTTGGTTAGAAGCCAGCATGAGAACTTATCTGTTCTCCAGATGCAAGTGGATTTAACTGATGTGAAGTTCGATAGTTTGGCTGATGAGGTTAAGTAGATCAAGGATCTTATGCTTCAGTTTGTGTGCCAACAGGGCACTTCCAGGCCATCAGGGCCAGCTTCCTCTCAACAGCAGCAACAACAAGAAAAAGAAGAAGCTCCTGCTCAAGAGCAAGAACACCAAGCAGAATCCCATGTTCCAGTTCCTGAAGATCCAGTGCTTGAGCAGTCTATTGAGAAAGTACCTGAGAATCCGGTTGTGCAGCAACCTGTGTCAGTTGAGTCCCAGCAGCAGAAAGATGAGCAGCCTATTGAGCAGCAGGCTCAGTTAGCAGTAGTAGTTTTTGAACCCCCAGTTGAGCAGCAGCAAGAGCCCAAATCTGAAAATCAGCTAGAAGAAGTGGCAACAGTCTTAGAGGATTCTATGCAGCAGGCAGCAACCAAGAGACCTTTCGAGCCCTCTCAGGTTTCCCAGACATTTAAGAGAAAGGTGAAGATGAGATTAGTCAAGAATGGTGTTCTTGTCAAACCTATTCTTCCCTCTTCTTCTTCCAGGGCCTCATCTCCAACTGTCATACCAGCTCCAGCAGCACCTACTCCAGATCCTCAATCTCCTGCTCCATCATCATCAGCTCAACCATCTCTACATTCCTCTCTGGATCTACTTCCAGAAGCCACTCCTTTCTATAAGGATGTTAAGTTTTCTATCTACCCCTTGAAGTATCAAGTCAAACCACTTAAAGAGTTCACCATGACTCTTTCCACTCAACCTCCTCACTTCTATTCCTCTCTTCCCACTGCCTCAAAGTCTGACTCCAAGAAAACTCTCATGCATTTAGTTGAGATACTTCCTAGTATCCAACTTTCAGCTACCAGTGGACCCAAATTGGGAGATGAACCTTCCTTGCTACTTCCTCCTTTTTGGTATGCCTTCACTCACCATTCTGAACAAAACATGAATTTGTTCAGAGAATATCTTGCTATTAGAGCATTTATGGAAGTTCATGGGTTGCCAGATTTCATGTTTGAACATTGGCTTCCCATTTTGATACAAACCTCCTAACTTTCTATTTCTGATCTTCAACTCATCTCTCAAAAGAGCCACTGCCTCACACCTCAAGAATTTGTTGATCTCTACCCTGAAGAGGCAGTTAGGTTTCTAGAAAATCAATCCAGAACCCATCACTTGACAACTGCTCAACATCTTTCTCTTAGATTCCATGCCCTTTTTGTAGAACATCTCAGGGCCTCTCAGGCCAAGTACCTTGAAATGAGATCTTTCAATCATAAAAGGTTCAAATTGGGATTGCATGATGTTTCCAGATGACAGTATGAGAACTTGCTCCGAGGGCAAAGAGAAATTGTTCCTTCCATGACTGTGGCATTACCATCTGGTCTTCATCCTCCTCTGGTAGGCGCAGTTTCCTACAGAACAGCCTTTGCTGAAACAATCTTCAACAGATTCCTCCGGATTTCTGCCAGATTCAAAATCAAGTACAAATCCAAGCTAAGTTTCCAAAGGTTCATATTTCTTCAGTTTTCCAAGAAAGACAAGCATCTTCTTGATATCCAGCTAAGTTTTACTGAATCCGAAAGATTCACCCCTGAACAATGGGAAGCAGCCTATCCATCCTATCACTCTCAGTGTTTGAAGATGAAGCTTACCCTCAATCAATTTCACTCAAAGAGTCTTACGGATTTTCATAAGAATGTTACTCACCGATGGGCTGAGAGGTACCTTGTGTACTATCAAGCTAAGGATGCAGCCATCTCAAATGGTCTCTACTGGAATCTGACCTTCAATGAATTCCTCCATCTGGCATCCACCAAACAGTTTGTTCCTCTCAAGATCAGGATGGACATTGAAAAATACCATTACAGAATTGGTTGGTACAGGAGGCGCCACATCAAATCTATCAAGAAGTTACCCTCCACCAACCCAGCCTACAATATTGATGAAGCTCTGTTTGCTCACTCCTTTAACAAGAATGAAGAAAAACTTTGGGAGCTCATCCAACCTTTCTTAAACTCACTCCCTGTTTCTCTGTTGTTACTTTGTTCAGCTAGAATTTGAACTCTGTAGTTGTATTTCCTTCTTAGTACTGTTTCCTACTATATAATGTTTGCCCATTTATAAATGTAATTTCTTCCTACTTGTGCATTTCTCTGAGTTTTATCCTTTCTGTTAATGTCACAAAGGGGGAGAAAAAGGTATAAAAATAGTATATGATACATTATAAATTATTTATTTAAAGATTTTTTTTGTCATTAACAAAAAGGGAGAGAATTGTTGAGCAACTACCTTTAAGAAATTTGATGACTTTCTTAGTTTTTATAAAACTATATTTTTACTATGACAAATCTTTAAATATATATTATTTATACCACAGCTTTTTTTTAACAGTATCCTCAAAATCTTCTAAGGCCACAACTGTCTCTCAGCATACTGAATCTGACTGTCATATTCGACTATTCGACTGATGACTTCGACTCTTACAGTCGAATGTCTTTTTCTTTGTGATTCGACTGATGACTTCGACTCTTACAGTCGAATGTCTTTGAAGCTCGACGACTTTTACAGTTCTGTATACTTCTCAAAAATCCTCACAACTATTGTAGTCGAATCACCATGATCTCTCATAAGTCGAATTACTCTTACTCCTTCAATCGACTCATTCACCTTGAACTACACTGAAATCTGTACTTATATCTTTTATACTTGTCAGCTCTATATTTTCTATACTATATGAAGATCATCAAATCTAGTTTGTTTATCTTAAGCAAATTCGATAGGAGGATTGCTGTATGCAAACTTCGAAGATTATTAATATATTTCTGACAGGATTTAACATGTCTACTTCTAAATTCATTTTCATGTGCTAAACATGTTCTGAAAAAAATGTCTCCTTGAAATCCTCAGTCTTGATGACCTACCTTGCCTTATTGTTAGCTTCACAAGACAGATAGCATTTATGTAAAATTCAGACGCATGGCATTTGACCATCTTACCTACTACTGACAGACCCTTACTTTAACTTTTTGTCTATCTGTCTGTTGTCTGAAATACTTGTGGGATACTAGGTTCCATGCCTTGTACTGAATTTTTCTGACTCACCTACCTCAAGGGTATGGAGATACGGTTTCTCTTGTGTCAGCATGCCTCTCCCTCGACTACTTGCTACAAGAGCTTATCTTCTAGCTGTTAACAAAATGAAAGACCTCGGGAAGAAGCATACTTGAAGGCCTGTTGGACAATCTCTTCAAGACTCAAAGGATCCCAGAATTCCTCCTCAAACGGCTATATTGCAAATGGCCACAAAGCTTCAACTGTCATCCTCTCAAACGGTCATATTTTTGAAGATTATAAAAGGAGCTCAAGAGGAAAAGAAGACATACACAGAGAGACACAGATAGATCATCCTCGAAGTGAGAATCCAGAAAGTGCATTCAAGTCCATTCTCCTGAAAGAGCCATTCGAATTCCTCAAGCTCTCTCAAAAGTTTTCATGCTTGACTTCCTCTGAGAGCTTCCTTGTGTTCAGAAAATTCTGTGGAGAATTTCTGTTTGTGGGTGGCAATTGTACTCAGTTTCAATTCTTTTTAGTCCACCCCTTTCACTTCAGATAGGATTTAGAGTCAATTCTATATCTGTTGTATTCATCTGAAGTCTGTGTGTTTGTGCTCAATTTGAGGTAAACACACCACTGTCAAATTTCCTTGTATTTATGCAGAAGTCTTTCTCTGCACGTTGCCCCTCTTGTGTAGGGAAGGCCTTGGTAAAAAGGCTTTGTTGTACCCCTGTATAGGGAAGACTAGCATGGGAGCAAGTGGGTGTTGTAATTCCTCTGAAGGGTAAGAGAAGGCCAAATTTATTGGCAGATTAGTGAAATCTCAAGTGGTTGGCTTGAGGACTGGATGTAGGACTTCCATGTGGGAAGGGCCGAACCAGGATAAAATCTGTGTCCAATTTTCTTGTGTGATTGTTTTCGCCAAGTCTACACTTGAATCACACACATCACTTTGAGTACTAACTTGTTTATTTAGTGCTGTGATTTTCAGAAGAAATTTTGAAAGATCAAAAGTCCTATTCACCCCCCTCTAGGACCGTTTTGCTTGCCATTTCGATCCAACAGGCCTTAGGGGCGTGTGGTCATCATGGCTACGGCGGGGCACGGTGGATGACGGCTAGGGGAGGAGCATATTTTGATTTATAGGGTGATTAGGAACACTTTTTTGTTCAAAAATTTATGGTGTGTAGATTTTAAGTTAAATTTTAAAATTAAGAAAAATTACTATTACTTGTTTGACATAAATGTCATAATTTTTAAAATTTATGTAGATCTATTTGGTAGACATGTTTTATTACTTATTTTTAAAATTATTAAAGTGAGAGAGAGAGAGAGTGAAGAGAGAGAGACTCGCCACTCCTTAAAATTAAAAAAAGGTGGAGACTTGTTTTTTTTAAGAAAGAGTTTTCCACGGGGTAAGATTCTACTCAACAGATTAGGAAAATAATCACCAAACTTTGGAAAGTGGGTTACATGTTCCAATTTTTTAGTTTGAAAAAAAGATAGAAAAAAAAAGCAATTGAACACCATAACTGCACTTTGAGAAGTGCAACTCTATCACGTCTAAGTGCACTTCAGGAAGCTTATTGGTCCACCTCGCACTGCTCCCTACGCCGCACTATATCGCTTTCCTTTTTGGGTTTTAGAACCCAACTTTTTATTTTGATGCTCAAATTTTTATTTTTGACGTCCAAGTTTTGACTTACTGTACCACACCATGTCAAAAATGATGTCAAAAGAGATATTTAGATACCAAAATAAAAAGTTGGGCATCAAAGTAAAAAGTTGGGCTCCAAAACAAAACAAAAAAAAGGCACAGTGTGGTGCAGTGAACTACACGAGGTGGACCAATGAGCTTCCTTACGTGCACTTAGACATGATAGAGTTGCACTTTCTCATAGTGCAGTAAACTTTTCTCGTTTGGTAAGAGATATTTACATGAAAAACCCTCGTAGATGTCTAATCGTACAATAATGCATATTAAGACTGCATTGTTTTATATACACCTCTTAGATGATCTAAATGTCTCTAGAGACCCTACCATCACGTCTTGTGGTAGAATAGATAGAAAGCACCAATGGATGTCTATAGAGGGGTCTGCTTTTGCATAAAATGACCTAAAAAACCATGAGCCGTCTCTCTCTCCCCCCTCCCCCCCCCCCCCCCCCCCCCCCTTATCGGTTCCTATTTGTCTATGGCTAAAGAAGCCAGCACCGTCAACTCGCCGATGAGGGTAAGGTTAATCCTAACACCAAGCCAGCTTCTCCATTTGGGCATTTTCACCCTCCTCACTGCTAACCCTTCTTAGACCGTAAGTTGTTGCTCCTTTTCCTCTCGTGGTGCTCTATGGTGTCTAGTTCATCCCAAAACGCCTCTTCCGCTCTGCCCGGCTTTGCTTCTGTGAAAAAGGAGCAATCGTGGGGACTCTTGTGATCATCCGCACAACATGAAGCCATGCTATTGCTACCGCCGCATCCTCCATGGACACAACGGCGAGCTCGAGATTGCCCACATGCCTGGCGATCACTTGGGTGATGTCGTTGAGGGAATATCGATAAATATGGTGGGGCCAATGAGGAACCACCGATTCCTAGACTCAGTAGCAAACTGCTTCTAGAATTCCCCCACCCCACGATGGGCTCGACATTGCCTTCTTCTTTGGTAAATACGATGATAGTTGGGGCCTTCCTCCTCCCCTCGGCAACACCAATTTGATCACCTCTGAGGACGGCAGCAGCAGCCCATTGGCTCCCGTGTCCTCCATGTGACTTCTGATCCTCGCGCGTGCGCTCTAACCCTTCGAGATTAACAAGGGATTAAAGGATCACCTACTATTGGGATGCAGATCGACTGCACCAAAATCTTGCTTCGAAATCTATGACTACTATCATGGTTGGGATAGGCAGCAAGAATGGATGGAGACTATCAACGGGTGTAACTGTTGGAAATCGACTTGGGGCATCACATGTGCAGCGGAAGTAAAAACAAAAATCGATTTCCATCCATGTACTTGATCGGGCTATGATGTACAGTGCATGTAAACATACATACAAATAAGGCGTGAGACAATCTCACCTAGGGGAGATCGTATATTCCCTGAAGTGCATAACTAGTCCTTGATTGAAGGAGCTCTCGCGAGACTCCTTCTAGCGGTATCCACACAGTGGATGATCGGCGATGACGATGACCCCTCCTTCACCGGTGGTGCCACTCCTCCACGTCGTGCAACACCACACAGCGGCCAACAGTAGCAAGTATCAGCAACAACAAGAGGCCTAGTTCTCCTCTTGCCTAGGGAGAGCACAGGAGGGAGAGATGGGAAGGGGGATGAAGAAGGTGGTTTCTCTCTCAAGCTTTAGCCCATGAACTTCAAAGATAACCCCTTTCTATTTATAGAGAGCCTAAAGGACACCTCATCGTGTCATGATGACAAGGGACACCTCGCAGGGACACCTCGCAGGGACACCTCGTCCTGTCATGATGACAAGAGGGACACCTCGTAGGGACACCTCGTCATGTAATCATGACAAGGGACACCTCACAGGGACACCTCGTCATGTCATGATGACAAGAGGGACACCTCGTAGAGACACCTCTTCATGTAATCATGACAAGGGACACCTCACAGGGACACCTCGTCATGTAATCATGACAAGGGACACCTCACAAGGACACCTCGTCATGTCATGATGACAAGAGGGACACCTTATAGGGACACCTTGTCATGTAATCATGACAAGGGACACCTCATAGGGACACCTCGTCATGTAATCATGACAAGGGGGACACCTCATAGGGACATCTCGTCATGTAATTATGACAAGGGACACCTCGTCATATCTTGATGACAATGGGGACACCTCATAGGGACACCTCACAATGTCATGATGGCTAATGATGATGAGGTGTCCTCCTTCTAGAAGGGGTGAGGTGGCATGATCCTGGTAAGCTCCCTTAATGGATCCTTGTCAAGGCTTATTGGGTCTTACCCAATAGGTCCATAATGGGTTAAATAAGGCTTATTAGATAACTTTTATCCAATCTTCTATTCATCGTGTTATTCACCTTATGCGTGTGACCCTCTAGGCCCAATATCGAGCTGGCCGTGAGTTGCACCCATCAGAACTCCTTCTGACTTAGTGAATTATTATCTCCATAAAAATTCACTCAACTCATCGATTATGAACATACTAGGCCACTATGCCATAATCCCCAGACGATACGAGTGATCAAATCCATTGGACCTGTCTGCCCACAGTTATCATGTACCTGTAGTCCCTCATCCATCTATTGTCCCAGAGACTGTATATTAGGCATGGTATTGTCAGGCCTATACGGAATCTGTTAAAGTCAAACTCTTATCGGATTCTCCCGGAGAACTCCTTCTCTCTAAATCTGATTGACCCTGGCCAGGGATTTGCCTGAGTAAGATAATATGAGATATTCCTCTCACGATACTGAGAGTGGATGATCCTCTATTGACACATAATTGCCTTCGTAAGGTTGGCTACCATTCCCAATGACTGGCTATACTAGACCTGGAACATCCAGACCTATAAATCCAGTATCAAAGAATGGAGTACTCAAACAAGACATCTTTGGTGTCTCAAGTCTAAGGACCAGTTACACAACTGAGACTACGGAATCTCTATCTGACAATCAGGTATCATTAACCATACATCATTCCGAGAACGGATCATTCAGTGAACTCATTCTCCAATAAGCACTTGTACCATATCCCTAGTGTCTCCACACAAGCAGCTGTGAGACCAGCTGCTTCCATCACATGGACAGGTATATGGCACATCAGTCTTTCCGATCATCTCAATGTCCTTCTCGAGTAACCTATGACTAGGAATATTTAGGATCTGTGTTTAAAGAGGATCGACCTCATTATCATGATCTCATCATGATCCAATTCCCATTATACAGACCCATGGACATCACAGTATACGTACGCATGGAATATACAATGAGAAAATATCATTATAATATTATCAAAAGAGATTGTACATAATTACAAGTGCCATCACTCACGTGAATTGGCTTGCAAGGCACCTATAACTAGCAATCTCCCACTTGACCTAAAACCAATCACCTACATGTCTGATTCCCATCAGACCTCGGTGTCGCTCAAAAACAATTTAAGTCAGTGGATCCGCAATGTTATCATCGGATGAAATTCTTTTTACTGCTACATCGCCACAGGCAACAATCTCTCTGATCAAGTGGAATCTCCTTAGAACGTGCTTAGACTTCTGATGAGACCTAGGTTCCTTTGCTTGAGCAATCGCCCCGTTGTTGTCGCTGAACAATGAAATTGGCTCTTCATGGCCAAACACCACTCCTAAATTTGTGATGAATTTTTTCATCTAGACAGCTTTCTTTGCTGCTTCTGAAGCAACAATGTACTCCACCTCGGTAGTCGAGTCAGCAGTAGTCTCTTGCTTGGAACTCTTCCAGCTTACTGCTGCTCCATTCAGGGTAAAAACATACACTAGCAGTAACGACCTAACCTCCTAGACCACTCGCCAGGGACCCCAGAGCCCACGCTGCCACCTACGGATCCGAAGATTCGAAAGGGTTAGAAGAATAGTCTAGTGAGATAAGTAGTGAATTTAAATAATTATAACAAGATATTAGTGCAATATATAAAAGTCTGTACAACCCGTCCCAAATAAAAGCAGAGGTATATGAAGAAAGATGTAGTCCTAAAGGGGTATATCCCTAGGACTTGCAAAACACAACTGTTAGCTCACTCTAGTACAAGAGCTCACACACTTTCACTCTTGTTGTTGCTGGTAGCACACAACACCACAAACTGCCTCCGCAACCGTCCGGCATAAAGCTTCGGCGACAACAAGCCCCTATCTAAAGAGAGTAGGGAGGTGAGCCTCACAAACAAGACCCAATAGGGATTACCAGTCCCTTACCAGCCAAAGCAGTAGGAACTCCAGAAAAGAAGTAACTAGCAACAACTAGAAAGCAGTAACTCGGAGAACACCTACACTGGCTACTACAAAACAGTGGAACCAACACTGCGCCATGACCACCAACCAAGGTCGGGCCACGCATGACTCCCACAAGAACCAACAGAGTCAGCCACCAAGCGGGAATGACCCTCGGCACACACATCAAGGCAGGGAACACACGACAATGTCACGAAGCAACCATGTGAAAACAGAGCCTCACCACGTAAGTGTAGCCAACACAAACCTAGAACACTTCACGAGGTTGGGAACCACACGCATGGTAAACCCGGACGTCGTACACTCTACGAGGTCAGAAAACCACACACAGGCGCTACCATGAGTAGGCACTAAGGAATGAAAATACCACACACCAGTGCTGCCACAAACGGGGATCGAGGAGCGGATTATGAAATCGAGGTCAGAACCCACACAAGGCACACTAAGAGAACATCCGAGTCGAAAACCACCAATGGCACGCTTGAGTCGGGTCACGCTCCACACCATCCCTTGGCACACGACCAAGGAAGGTGTAGACACCCGATTTTGGCTCACAAGTCGAACCATATTTCTTGTTCCCTTAATGAGCCCCAAGTTGGTCACTCATCTTGAGCCCATTCGTTAGCCATGTTTTAAGCCCATTAAAGCTCAATTCTTAGCTTGTCTCATCTAATTATCATTTACAGAGTCCTTGCCCTAGGGTTTCAACCCTCAAACCTTAACGCGACAACCATGAGGGTCATGTTCATGCCATTTAACCAATTAAAATTCTTAAATAATCAATTATTTTCCTAAATAATCGATCAAAATTCCAATATGATCGATCATCCTTAAAGCGACGGGTCGTGGTGTCGCGTTAGTCTTAAGGTTGAGTCCACCATAGCCGTCGTGATAACTCATGCATATCTATTCACGTACCTTCATGGTCACGACCACCTTGGTCGTCGCGATAATCCTTGTCAAGTTCCTACGACCCATCGCGACATGGTCTGCAAGCGCTGGCCTCCACAACCACCTCCACTTTATCCTCCATTGGCCTTATCTTCATCCACAACAACCCCACAACCCCCCAGCCACGGTTTGAGGTTCCATCTCACCTTGGAACCCTCCTAGGACTCTTCACATGCAGATTTACTTGATTTTTTATTATTTGCATGGGCCATTATCACTTATGGATGAGATATTCTCTCTCCTCTCTATATAAGTGACCCTACCCTTTCAGAAGGAAGAGAGGACCACAAGCCACCGCGAAGTGCTGCCCAATTCTCACCAGAGCTTCCCCTTAGCTCGTAGCCTTTGCATTTTCTCCCATTTTCTCATTATCTTCTTCATTAAGTCATACCCTTTTCCTCAAGTATGGAGCTTGGTGGCTGAGGAGGCGACTTCCACCATCTTCTGGAGCTGCTGCACGACCCAAGAACACCATCTACAGCCAGGGAGTCGCCCCTTTAGGGCCCTTTCCTCCTCCCTCCTCCTTATTTTCCCTTCATGCATGTTATTATTTTCTTCTAGATAGAAGCATATCTTCCCTTCCCACGTTTTTATGCAACCCAAGGGGTTTCAAAACACCTCTCAGGTTCGTTCCCTCCATGTTTCATTCTCTTCATTTCATTTTGAGTAGATGCTTCACTTAAATAAAGTATAATATGGTTTCTTTTTTGGTGTTTCGTTGTTTTGGCAGGTACTAAGGCAAGAATAGATGAGGGGCTCTTGTTCTCTAGCCGGCTGGAGAGCAGGAAGAAGGTCCCCCCATTCATCTCCCACGCTGTTGAGAAGGCGTTGGCATCTTGCATCGCGACCACAAGAATGCGCCCTGTCGGGGTGTCGCGACCACAAGAACGCACCCTATCGGGGCGTTGCGACAAGCTTCATATCACGACGGGTCTTCCCATCGTGACAAATGTAAGTGACCCTTCTCACCTCCGTTTCCTAGTGTGTTAGCCTTTAGTTTTTATTTATATCTTAGGGCAATATGTTAGGTGGCGATCACAATCCATGTTCCATATTATGAATAATATCATGTTGTGTGTTTCGAGGGGTGCGCAACCCTGTGATTACAGAAGGGAGCCCACTCACTCTAGCCCTCGGAATGCTAGCGAGGTTGGAGGCCCAACCCAACGTGGGAATTAGAAACACATGCCCACAAGGCACAACACAGCGGAAGGAACGAGGCATCACGACCAAGGGCCAACACAACAATGCCCTCAGAAACAAGGCACGACTCAACTACAAATGAAGAACCCCGCAAAGAAATGTCGTCACAACAAGAGCAACCACACCACTATCGGAGGTGGTCAGGAGCACCCATTGGCGACTTATCGCTCGACCACAAGCCTAGGTTTCTCCGCCCATCGAAGTGAGACACGTAGACAACACAATAACAACCATAGTCTGGCCAAACTGTGGCCCCATGCCTAACCTCTCTATACGGCTCCAAAACTAATGTAGAGCGATGCAGTGAGAACATGGACTAGCTAAACCGCATCCGCGATCCTCCAAACTCTGTAGGGCTCAGTCCAACTAAGAGAGCTTTGCAAGTGACTCGGCACCACTACTCCATAGTCACTAACTCGAGCAGCTAGGAGCCTAGAGTACTCCCTCAACAGGTTCATGAGGACGGGGGTCCCAGGAAATAGTAACAATCTTTCAACGGGACAAACCCTCATGTCACGTCCCGACAATTACGCAACGAAAATATTTAGAGATAAAAGTCGATATTCCGAGACGTGAGCAGTCGGTAAATAAGCCTCCAGCTAGCAAGCATTAGATATGTAACAACACATGCATAATAATAGGGCCCAAATAATGAACACAACTAAACTTATATTTAAATCTCAAACACCTTGTTTCATTTCAAAATAGAACTAATACATACTCTTTCATTGTCGAACTATAGGACTAAGACTCAATAAAGGAAAATTTACATGTATCCTCACTACCTACTACATCAATTTATTCTTAAAGTAAACTAATGATAGACACTAAGATTGGAACATGCTCATCACTCTGACGCATTCCCATCAAAGTCTTGACATTCGTCTTCCACTTCAATGTCATCTATGATGTTGAAAGTAGGGGATGAGCAAACTAGCCTAGTAGGATTTATATCTCAATGTGCGGGCAATGATATAAGTGATTAACATTTTAAAAACTAGGCAAGCACGAATATCCAGATATGCATGAGCAATAAATCCAATTAACACGATACGTGTGCAGATAAGTTGAACAATAGTGATTGATTAAGATCTAGAATGATATAACAAGAAAGAACTAGCAGTAGAGCAGTATGTACAAGCACACAGTATATCAATATTTGCAAGAACACAGAATGACCATATCACGCAAGCAAGCATGCACGAGCAAGAACTTTAACATGTAACACTTAATCAGGCATGAAGACACTAATGTACACTAAGGATCTATGCCACCTTGGAATGCACACTAGGACACGTGTATGTGGTTTATGTATCTAGCATTCGACACGCAAGTACTCCTAGCGCAGATGCAACGCCAGTAATCATTATACCCCATGGTTAACAGTATATTTATGACTCGCCGTCATTGGGACTAGACTGGAGCCCTTGGACACACCCTGTCAGCATCTCACTATTTTCAAATGTAGATACCCACATTCATTCATGGCCAATAACAAGAGTTTCAAGATGTAACAATTCAATATCATGTTCATGATGATTACAAGAAGATAAGTCATGTGAACATGATTTCATGATAACAATAGTCGATAGAGAATTTTGGCAGCATAACAACACAATTTACACTTTAGTTAAATCTTTACATTAATGGCTAAAATCCAAGATTATAAAGTCACACTCACGAGAAAGAGATGAGAGAGGAAGTGCATTCTATCTCTAGGGAACTTCAATGGTACAACCAATTCGATCTCCATGAGGGAATCCACAAAGTACGGAGATTTACAGAGGTCTTAGAGGAAAGGTCCTTAGTTTCTCAATACGGAATGACCAGCAGAGAGTTTTCAATCCCCCAAGGAGGGGCTGTCTATTTGTGCAAGAGTGTAGTGTAGAACGTTCCTCATATCACAATCCACCGGTCTAAAACAAGCAGAAAGCAAGTAACATGACGACATATGACAAAGCAATACTATCAAGATTTCATCACATGGTTTGTGTAGTTTAACAAGATCAACTTTCAATTTAGTAGCAAGTGAGAACATTAAGACGATCATGGCAATCTCAAGCTAGAAAGATCATGGAATTAAAGACACTTAGAATAGACTTTCATGTAGTTATGACTTTCACATGGATGAACAGTTTTTAAGCCACTGGATAGACTGTACAACACTTATTATAACCATAACATGCAAGCCTTACACTTTGGACTGAGTAAAATAGGTCTCAGGTAGGCTATAGAAATCACGACGGATTCAGTCGTCGCTATTTCCAAGGCTTGTTGATAGTTAAAATGGGTAAACAGTCGGTTGTCTGAATCGCGACAGGTGTACCTGTTGCGTTCAAATCACGACGGGACAGTTGGATGCGTTCAAGACAATCAAACATAAACGCGACAAGTATGGCCGACGCGTTCATGCAACACTCCTCGAATACAAAAAAGATGCGAAAACCAAGGGCGGAAAAATAGTAGAATTGTGACGGCACCTGCGGTTGCGTCCTTATAGCTGTCGAAGAAATGGACACCTGCCATGTCCTTATAGCCGTCGGCTTCCAAAACGTGCCAGAGTGACATGACACGTTAACATCATTAACGCATCCTATCACCCTGCCACAATACTAATGTGTCCACGAGGACGGCCGCGACAACCCGATTGGTGGATCACCGTCTCATCCAACGCCATTGCCGCCCTCTTGTGCTACTAGTCTGCCAGAGCGTGTCATCCTATCTTCCACAGTTCTGATGATCAGTTTATCCCCATGTAATTTAAATAAATTACATATCTATTTTGGTGATTAACAAAACTATGATAAAGGTTACTAACATACTTTCTATGAAGTCTAAACACAGGAAATAAACCAAGGGAAAACAAGCCAATCAAGTAAGTATTCATCACACTACAACAGTGAGAGTTCAAAGCATCAATATTTGTCTAAGTCCACATCGATTCTCTGTAAGTCATAACGATTTCTTTAGTGGTCACAACGATTTGCCCTCACAACGATTCGATAAGTGATCACAACGATTTGCCCTCACATCGATTTGATAAGTATTTGTAACGATTTGCCCTCGTAACGATTTCTTTAGTGATCGTAACGATTTGCTGTCATATCGATTTCGTTAAGGGATCATAACGATTTGGTCTCATATCGATTTTTTAAGTGATCATAACGATTTGGTCTCACATCGATTTCGTTAAGTGATCATAACAATTTGGTCTCATATCGATTTCTTAAGTGATCATAACGATTTGGTCTCATATCGATTTCTTAAGTGATCATAACGATTTGATCTCACATCGATTTCGTTAAGTGATCATAACGATTTGGTCTCATATCGATTTCTTAAGTGATCATAACGATTTGGTCTCACATAGATTTCGTTAGGTGATCATAACGATTTGGTCTCATATCGATTTCTTAAGTGATCATAACGATTTGGTCTCATATCGATTTCTTAAGTGATCATAACGATTTGGTCTCATATCGATTTCTTAAGTGATCATAATGATTTGTTAAGTGATTACAATGATTTTCTCTCATAACGATTCTCTAATTTACATAACGACTCTGTCACTGTAACGATTCATCAAGTTACATAACGACTTGGTCGCTGTAACGATTCGATACATTTCACAACAATTCGCTTACAACGATTGGATTATTAATATATATAACGATTTGTGTATACATCTGTTTACTTATGATTGCATAACGATTCACTCATTTGCACAATGATTTCATAAGTCATGCATATAACGATTTCGTGAAATATAACGATTTGATTTTCGAGCTATTTTTTTTTATATACGTTGAAAAGTCAAAGTCTTCACGCATATCTTTGTGACAGCTGTGCATTTATTAGGATAGTACGTATCATTGCATGCATGCAGACAATATCTTCCATTCTCATGCTTATTTTGTAAACATCTTTTTAGAAGAACAGAATGGAACTTCTACTTCTGTATAAAATCAATCTAACATTGACTGACAACAAGAGATAGCTTAGCTGTCCATTGTTCAAGCTTTAAGTATGTGCAGGTCTCTGACAGCAACCGTCATACAACGTTGGACAAAATGGAAGCCAAAGAAGATTATAGAAGATCCTCTCTCTCTTTGCGTGCATGAAAGGATAAAGGACTGGTTGACTGGAAGCTTCCAAGGGTCAAGCAGTCTAATGTACACTTATGCATAGAGACAATGGGCACTTCAACGTTCAAATTTTCAAATAGAAGATATATATAGAAGACTGAAGCTCCAGAAGCAATCATCCAGATTTTCAAAACGAAAATCCTTGACAAGCTTTCTGCGAGCATTCTGAAGAGCAAAGCCTCACTCCCTTCTGTTCAAGCTCTTAGCTCTCTGCATTCAGTGTGTTAGTCTTGAGAGCTTCTGTAAAGTGAGAGTGTCTCTCACTGTAGATCTTCCTCTCAGTTAGCTTCAGATCTAGCATTGTATAAGCTTGATCTAAGGGCTTGATCTAATTTTATTTTTCCTGTGTTGTTCCCTTCGGTTGTGAAGAAAGACCTGGTGTGGTATCCAATGTGTTGTTCCCTTCGGGTGAAGGAAGACCAGTTGGGGTGCTGGGTGCTGTAGTGTCCTTAAGGGGGACTGTACCCTTGTTAGTGAAATCCTGAGATATTGCTCAGGGACTGGACGTAGGACTCCTAAGGAGAGGAGATCCGAACTAGGATAATTCTCTGTGTCGTGTGATTGCTTTTGTGTGTTTGATTTTTCCGTCACTAACACTAACAATCTGCGAAGTGTGTTTTTGTGACTTTTCTATGAACAGGTTTTAAGTACTCATTAATTTTAATATCCCATTCACCCCGCCTCTGGGCTAGCTAGCTGGGCAACAAGTTCCACCGTGGGAGCCTCATCTTCCGCGACTGCGACATCCACCGCCGGCACCGGAGCGTTTATCATCTCTGGTAAGTCCCCTCTCTCTATCTCCCCCACAGTCCCTCCTCGTTCTCTCTCTGTCCTACGGCTCCTCTCTATCCTCTGTCCATCTCTTTTTCTCTGTTTCCTGACTCTCCCCACTGCTCTCACCTCTGCGAGGTTCCCCTATCTCTTTGTCTCCCCACAATCCCCAGTCCCACTCGCCCAATCTCCTTACTTTCTCTTTCTCTCTGTCCGAGTCCACAGTCCCCTGTCTCCCCATAGTCCCCAGTCCCACTCGCCCAGTCTCCCTACACTCTCTTTCTTTCTGTCTGTGCCCACAGTCCTCTCTCTCTCTCTCTCTCTCTCTCTCTCTCTCTCTCTCTCTCTCTCTCTCTCTCTCTCTCTCTCTCTCTCTCTCTCTCTCTCTCTCACGGCCCCTCTCAATCCGTAGTCTCAGTCGCCCCATAGTCCCCAGGCGCACTCGCCCGCCGTCTCCCCAGTCACACAAGTTTTCATTATTAATTTTTGACTTCTAAGCTAATAACATGCATTTTCAAATGAAAAGGATGAAACTAAAAATATGTAGCCCTCAGGTTAGCATGGTTTGTCGTACCCGCTGCGGTACGATCGAACCGCACTGTGCCTGGGCGCAGGCGGCGCCCAGGCACGGTCGAGTCGCCCAACCGGGCGACTCGGCGTGTGCCGCCGCAGCACGCGGCTCGGTCCGGTTCGGTTCGGACCGGTCCGAGGAGGTACTGTGCGGTCCACCGGACTGCGCCTATTTTTTTTTTTACTTTCTCTCTCACACCCGGTGTATTTAAGGGGTCTAAATGGTGTCTAATTGAGATAAAATTTTAAACATAAGTTAATTAAGAGATGATAAAATTATAGTAATTTTAGTTTAATTTTTTAAATCAAATTTTCGTCAAGTAAAAATTGTCCAAAAAATCATTAGATCAACTTAATCTCAACATCTAAGGGATCTAAATGGTGTCTAATTGAGATGAAATTTAAAACATAAGCTAATTAATAGATGATACAAATTATAATAATTTTAGTTTAATTTTTAAATTAATTTTTTGTCAAGTAAAAATTGTTCCAAAAATTATTAAGTCGATTTAATCTCAACATCTATGCATCAATAACTCATGATATTTATATTTTTAGAATCAGTATATTTTTCTAGTAATTATGATGACTTCATATTTGACTTCATTTTCGGAACTAAATGTCGTCCCGTTAAAGTGCACAGAGGGTTCGCCGTATCGCGACAAACTCTGTGTGCACTTAAGGGGTCTAAATAGTGTCTAATTGAGATGAAACTTTACACACAAGCTAATTAAGAGATGATACAAATTATAGTAATTTTAGTTTAATTTTTTAAATTAATTTTTCGTCAAGTAAAAATTATCTCAAAAATCATTAGGTCGACTTAATCTCAACATCTATGCATCAATAATTCATGATATTTTATATTTTTAGAATCAATATATTTTTCTAGTAATTATGATGACTTCAGATTTGACTTTATTTTTAGAACCAAATGTCGTCCTGTTGAAGTGCACAGAGGGTTCGCCATACTATGGCAAACCTTGGGTACACTTAAGGGGTCTAAATGATGTCTAATTGAGATGAAATTTTAAACATAAACTAATTAAGAGATGATACAAATTATAGTAATTGTAATTTAATTTTTTAAATTAATTTTTTGTCAAGTAAATATTGTCCCAAAAATTATTAGATCGACTCAATATCTACATTTAAGGATCTAAATAGTGTCTAATTGACATAAAATTTCAAACATAAGCTAATTAAAAGATGATACAAATTACAGTAATTTTAGTTTAATTTTTTAAATTATTTTTTTGTCAAGTAAAAATTGTCCCAAAAATTATTAGGTCCACTTAATCTCAACATCTATGCATCAATAACTCATAATATTTATATTTTTAGAATCAGTATATTTGTCTAGTAATTATGATGACTTCGGATTTGACTTTATTTTTAGAACCAAATGTCGTCCCGTTGAAGTGCACAGATGGTTCGCCGTACTGCGGCAAACCCTATGTGCACTTAAGGGGTCTAAATGGTGTCTAATTGAGATGAAATTTTAAACATAAACTAATTAAGAGATGATACAAATTATAATAATTATAGTTTAATTTTTAAATTAATTTTTATTAAGTAAAAATTGTCCCAAAAATTAGTAGGTCGACTTAATCTCAACATCTATGCATCAATAATTCTTGATATTTTATATTTTAAAATCAGTATATTTTTTATGGAAGTTATATTCCCTACTATGAGGGTTTTGTGGATATATATGCTCAACATAATGAGAAAGATTAGGTAAGAACTTGTTAAATGTTCTTAGTTACATGTTAAGGAAGATGATATTAATTTGTAATTTTTCATGTATATGGCCAAGGGAATAGTTAGAAAAGAAGACTGAACCTTTCAAAGAAAAATGATGAATGTGAGGACGACGATATGAGTATTGTATTTGGCTTGTAAGAGTTAATGATTATATCCTTAATATTAGATGAATATTAAATGATTGTGTCATGATTTTGGTATGATTGTATGTATGTTAGATGAATATTAAATGGTTGTGGTGGGTTGACTTAAATGACTAAATAAAGTTATTTATATTTTTCAACCTCTTTATGTGATGTTCTTATGTTTTACTCATTTTCTTTTGAACTTTGCTCATTTTAAATATTAACCAAGTCACAAAACTAAAAAAATAAATCAAACAAGCCATTTTTCCACCGTACCTTAGCGGTACGGTACTGTGGCGGCTATTTCTAGCCACCTAGGCCCGCAGGGCCCATCATGACCCAGCGAAGCCCATCATGGCCCATCGTGAACCCACAGGCGAGCGCGCCCTTCCCGCAGGACGCCACGTGTCCTCGAGAGCAACTCCGCGACCCCGAGGACAATCGTATCCGAGCACATCCAGGGTCTCAAGACTGGTCTATCGAACAAGTACCCTACTCGGCACCGTCTGCTCGGGAGTCTCCAAGCAGTTCTTCGCCTCCTAGTAGCAATTCTAATGGCTGCGCACTATGCGTCCCATGTTCCAGGGGGCATTAACCGCAGGACCCCTCAACAGGCGCCTCAGCAGGTAACTCCCTGTCAAGGGCGCTCACTGGCACGCCCTTTCTGGTGTTGTCTAGGGACGCTCCGTCCCTCCTCCTCAGTGCTCTCGCCTATAAAAGGCTCAGGTAAGCCTCCATGCAGAGGTAGGTGATGATACTCACACTGCCCTTGCGCAACACACATGAGAACCCCCGTTCCTTCAAGCTTCTCCAGTCCCGTACTGACTTAAGCATCGGAGGGTTCTCCCTGGTTCTTCAACCGGGCCCCCCTGATCTGGTTTTGGTTTTGCAGGAGTCTGTCCGCACCGGCGATCGTCTTCCCTCTTCCAAGTGGAGGCCCATTTAGTCTTTAGCTCAAGCAGGAAAATGCCCTCACACTTTTGGCGACATCTGTGGGAAACGACAACCGCCATGGCTCGCGAACGATCCTCGTACCAGAACGTTGGCAGTCATGCAACGAGGTCTCGACAGTTGCGCGCGGCCTCCCGCCAACAGGTCCCCCCTGTTGACGTCATCCTCACTCCTGTCGGTGCAACCGGCGGCGTGCCTGTCGCCGCGCCTGCAACTGCCCTGGAGGTAGCAGAACTGCAGGGTCAGATGCAGCATCTGACGGGAATCTGTCTGGGCCTCCAGGCCCAATTGGTGAGACAGTCGACCCCGACAGTTTCCCCACCACTGGAACATCGGGCGGAGTCGTCCCACTGACGATCTCACGCCCCTCCGCCGCCGCTGGAGCAATAGGTAGACTCTCCCCAATGATCGCGTCGCACCCCATCTGAGAGGCAGACACCATAACGCCGCGACCGATCGCCACGTCGCTCCACAGTGGCTCCTCATCCTGCGCGTTCTGTCGTGGGAGCCAACTCCCACAAGTCTAGACGAGAGGGTTCTCCACCCTCCGACTAGGAGTTGGCCCGACGCCTGCGCCGCGTCGTCGACCTGGAGCGTCATGTGAACGCGATGGTCCAGCGAGCAGAGGGTAAGGCTACGGTGGAGGAAGACCTGGACTTCCGCTCCCCATTTACTGTGGAGATCTTGGAGGCTCGGATCTCTCCCAAGCTCCCTCTGCCTACCATCACGCCATACGATGGCATGGGTTCGAATCACGTATGGTGTTCCACGGAGCATCCGATGCGGCCAAGTGCCGGGCCTTTCCGGCCACCCTTAAGGAAACCACTAGGGCATGGTTCGAGGCCCTCCCTGCCGATTCCATCTCCTCCTTCCACCAATTGAAGAAGTCCTTTCGGGACAACTTCCTTGGTGGAAGGTCAGCCTCGCACCGGGGCCTCTCTTTTGGTTGTTCACCAGAAGAAAGGCGAGGCGCTATGGGACTTCGTTAAGAGGTTCCAGACTGAAGTGCTCTGCATCCCTCGCCTCGACGTCCCTCTAGCCACCAGTGCCCTTATCCAAGGCACTCGTGATGGCTTCCTTCAGAGGAGGCTTGGCATGCAGCAGCCCTCTACTCTGGCCGAGCTACTCTCCATTGCCCAATGCCATGCAGCTTGCGAGGAGAGTCTAGCAGCGGGCCGAGCAGAGCAGGGCGAACAGTCGGACAAGAAGAGGCCATCTGACAATGGTTCCGACTGAGATCGGAAGAAAGGTCGATGCAATGGGGATTCACCGTGCCGACCACGCCCCTTCACCGACTACACCCCACTCACAGTGGCGCCTGAACAGATCCTGGCAGAAATTCGAGATGAGCCATATGTTCAGTGGCCGCTGAGGATGCGCTCCGACCCCCGAAGGCGCAACCAAGACAAGTAGTGTCGCTTCCACCGCGATGCCGCCAGCTCAAGGACGAGATTGATTCCTTCATCAAGCGCGGCTACCTTAGATGGTTCGTGCGCCGTAATGAGGACCGCCCCCGACGTCGAGAGCGGACTCCTGAGCAGTCGATCAACAATGAGCCTAACGGGGCAGCAAATCAATGTGATTGCGGGAGGCTTTGGCGCAGGAGGAGAAAGCACCCAAAGCCGACGCGACTACGCTCGACGGGTACATATCGTGGACAGGCCCTCAGCACCCCAACCAGCCCCTTATCCCCCTAATCCCGCACGCGCACAGTCCGAGGAGGCTATAACCTTCTCGGACGAAGATCTTGTAGGAGTTACTACTCTGCACACTGATGCGTTGGTGATCTCAGCCACCATCAACCATTGTAATGTGCGCCGGATCTTGGTGGATAATGGAAGTGCACCAGATGTGTTGGCCTACGATTGCTTTTTGTTTATGGGTCTGAAAACCGACCAGCTCACACCCTGTTGAGTCACCTCTGTTCGGCTTCTCAGGGGTCTCGATTCAACCCATGGGACGAGCTCGCCTCCCAATAACTCTTGGGACGACCCCAAGAAGCGTGACCAAGATGGTGGACTTCTTGGTCATCCAGAATATGCCTGGTTACAATGCTATCCTCGGCAGGGGCCTGATCGGCAGACTCAAGGCGGTACCTTCGTCTCTCCATCAGAAGATGAAGTTTCCCACTCCGTGTGGGATCGGTGAGGTGCTCGGCGCCCAGCGCGAGTCTCGACGGTGCTATGTCCTCTCTCTAAGGGACAAGCAGCCTCTCGAAGCCCCGACACCCGTGCCTCCGCAAGCCGATCAGCCTTCTACCAACCGAGGAACTCCAGCTAAAGATCTGCTTCCAGTCCACATAGATGGCGACCCCGAGCATGTCCTCTATATTGGCTCACTGCTTTCGAGAGCTGAACAGCAACGTTACAAGGCTTTCCTCAGCCAATTTAGATGTGTTTGCGTGGTCGGATGCCGAGCTACCAGGCATCCCTCTGGACGTGATGGTGCATCGCCTTCATCTGGACCCAAAGATTCCACCAGTCCAACAGCGGCGACGACCTGTCAACTGAGAACGGCAGATCGTGATCCATGATCACGTCGTCAAAATCCGAACAATTGGGCTCCTCTGGGAAGCCCACTACCCAAGGTGGATCTCCAATGTGGTCCTCGTACGCAAGGCCAATGGCAAATGGCACGTATGTGTGGACTACAAAGATCTTAACAAGGCTACGCCCAAGGACAACTTCCCTCTGCCGCGCATCGACTAGTTGGTAGATGCCACGTCCGGACACGAGCTCCTCAGCTTCCTGGATGCGTATTCTGGGTACCACCAGATCAACATGCATCCCCCGGACCAAGACGCCACTACGTTCGTCACCGACCTGGGCTTATACTGCTTCACTAGGATGCCCTTTGGTCTGAAGAATGCAGGCGCGACGTACCAACGGTTGGTCAACAAGATGTTTGAACAGCAGATCGGGCGCAACATGGAGGTCTACGTCGACGATATGCTGGTCAAAACGCTTCCGAACACTGACCACATCTCCGACCTTGTGGAGACTTTCGCAACTCTGCGGAAAGTATAACATGAAGCTTAACCCAGCCAAGTGTGTGTTTGGAGTACGCTCGGGTAAGTTCCTCGACTTCCTCGTCTCAAATAGGGGAATAGAGGCCAACCCCCGAAAAGATCCAAGCCATACTTGAGATGGCCAGTCCCAAGACAGTGCGCGACGTCTAGCACCTCACTGGACGCCTCGCCGCACTCAATCGATTCATGTCCCAAGCAGCGGAAAGAAGCTTCAGTTTCTTCAAATTGCTACGAGGCCTCAAAGGATCCTTATAGCAAGGGGGGCATGTATGGTGGACAGAAGACTGCGAAGCTGCCTTCACTGAGCTGAAGGCATACTTAGCGGCCCCACCTGTTCTCTCAAAGCCTGTGCTCGGAGAACCTTTGTTTGTGTACCTTTTAGTTACCGAACACTCCATTAGTGCAGTGCTGGTCAGAGAGAAGGCGGCGGCCCAGCGTCCAGTCTACTACATCAGTAGGGTCCTTCAGGAGGCTGAAAGAAGGTACCCCCGGGCAAAGAAACTTGCCTTGGCTCTGGTCACAGCCACCTGGAAGCTCAGGCCTTACTTTCAGGCCCACTCCATCACGGTCCTTACTGACCAACCGTTGAAGCTTATCCTTCAGTGACCGAAGGCTTCCGACAGACTCATCAAATGGGCTATCGAGCTAGGCGAGTTCGACATCAGCTACCGTCCAAGGACGGCCATCAAGGCACAAGTGTTGGCCGACTTTATAGCAGAATGTACTCTCCCTACCGAGCAGGACCCTCCATTGGCCGACGAGCCCCCATGGGAGCTCTACGTGGACGGGTCCTCTTGCATTACAGGGAGCAAAGCAGGCTTGGTCCTCACCTCTCCGGAGGGTTTAGAGTTCCAATATGCCCTCAGGTTCCACTTTCCGGTCTCCAACAACGTTGCTGAATATGAAGCACTCCTGTCCAACATCCGAATGGCTAGGCACCTCGGAGCACTTAGACTACGGGTCTTTAGTGACTCGCAATTGGTCGCCAACCAGGTGAACGAACACTTCGAGGCAAGGGAGTCTCGCATGGCACAATACCTCAAGCAGGTCAAAAGCCCGAGTAGAGGGTCTCTTCTATTTCAAAGTAATACACGTCCCACGGGAGCAGAACGCGCGAGCCGATACACTTGCCAAGTTGGCGTCTTCAGGTGACATCGTCCCTTCTCGCTCCATATTCATAGAAGAGCTAGCTTCATCGAGCACCGGGGTGGATGTAGCGGCCGTGGAGTCTGGCCCTCCGGCTCCGAGCTGGATGGACCCTCTCCTGGCCTACCTACTCTGAGGGGAGCTTCCGCCTGACCAAGGCGAAGCTCGGAAGATTAGACTGTGTTCCCAGAGGTTCACCCTCATTGAAGGCAATTGTACCGACGATCCCTTTCAAGGCCTCTCCTACGATGCCTCAGCCTTGAAGAGGCACTTTCGGCTATCGAAGAGGTTCACGAGGGGTTGTGCGGAAGCCACTTGGGGGGCAGAACGCTGGCGCGCAGCATAATCCGAGCAGGATTCTGGTGGCCTGCTTTGCAAAAGGACTGCGTGTCCTTCGTCAAAAGGTGCCCCGAATGCCAAAAGTTCGGGTAGCTTATTAAGCAGCCCGCCGAGCAACTTCACACCTCATTTGAACCTCGCCCTTTCGCCAGGTGGGGCATTGACATCTTGGGTCCCTTCTCGGAGGCCCAAGGATGAAAGAAGTTTCTGTTCGTGGCTATCGACTACTTCACCAAGTGGATCGAAGCAGAACCCGTTGCCGCGATCACCGACCAAGCCGCGTGGAAGTTCGTATGGAAGAACATCCTATGCCGGTTTGGCGTTCCAAGGGTGATCACTTCCGACAACGGGAAGCAGTTCGACAACACCTTCTTCAAGCAGAAGTGCTCCGAGCTCGGCATCTACAACCACTTCACCTCAGTGGCACATCCCCAAGTAAATGGTTTGGTCGAAAACGCCAACTGGACATTGCTACATGGGATACGCACAAGGGTGGAAGCTGCAGGAGGTTTGTGGATCGACAAGCTCCCCAATGTGTTATGGTGCCACCGAACAACAACACGAGTGGCCACCGGGGAAACACCCTTTCATTTGGCCTACGGCTCAGAGGTTGTTGTTCCTTTGGAAGTGGCTCTCCCCACCCTCTGGACAATTCACTTCGACGAAGCTGCCAACAACCGCACACTACGGGAGAACCTAGACATGCTCAGCGAACGTCAAGGTGACGCTTGCATATGACTGATCTCCTACCAGCAACGACTCGCGCAATACTATAATGCCCGAGTTCAGGAACGGCACTTCTTCGAAGGCGATCTAGTCATGAGCCGCTGCTCAGCATCGGACCCCAGAAAAGCAATTGGCAAGCTCGCCCCTAAATGGGAAGGACCTTATCAGGTCACTCAAGTCCTTGGAAAAGGCTCTTATAAGCTCACTTCTCCTAGTGGCGATGCCATACCCAGGACTTGGCATGTCTCTAACCTAAAGGCTTACTACCTATAAAAGCCTCCTGCTCGACATCCTACTTCTCTTCTTCCCGTTCTTCTGGTCTGCTTGAGGAGATATCCGAAACATCCTTATTCGGGCTTTTCAGCTCAAAAGGATACGATGATACCTCCAGGCGAGCAAGTGTTCCGCATACACCCCTAGTCGGGACTTCTTACAGTTCCTAACGACTTGTGCGGTAATAGCGAACTCTTGAAACGACCAACGAATTCCGATTCGGACAAAACAAGTGTAAGGGAATGGAGATAGAAAAAGCGAAGCCATTCATAAACTCAAAACAGGAAATTCTATTCAAGACTCTTTTACAAAAGATCAGTGACACCAAGCTACAAAAAATAAAAAGCAGATGCTGTCACGGTGCCTGCCTGGAAGGACCAGCATTGCCGCCCCCAGAGGACATTCGCCCCGACCGGAAGTGCATAAAACGCACTCCATCCAGGCACGAATCCTGGGTGCGTCGTCGGCACTCCTCGACGGCAGCCTTGAAGGCTTCTCCGGCGTATTCGAGTGGAGGTCAAGTTCCGTCCGCGGTCTTCCCCGGCTTCGAGGCCCACTTTGTAGCAGCGAGCCCCGAACTGCTCCAGGTCTTCCTTGAAGTCCACCCTGGCCTTGTATTCGGCCACCGCACGAGCCTTGGGATCAGCCAAGACTTTGGCCATGGCCTCCTTCTCGGCCCGAGCAACGACCAGGTTCAGCTCAGAGACTCGGAGGGCTTCTTGGAGGTTGTCCACCTCTTCTTGCAGCTCGGCCTCACGAGCCTTGTGCTGGGTGACCAACTTGTCGCAGAAGGCATATTCTTCCTCCCACAGTTGCTTCTAGTTCTGGGTGCGAGCAGCAAGCCTCTTCAGGACTCCCAGCGATTTCACCACTCCATCCACTAGTGCCCCCACATCGGCGTCGTCATCTTCATCATGCTCGACGGGACGCCTTGGATGGTAGACCCCGCTCGAGTGCTCGGGCGTCACCTTTGGGCTCAGTTGCTGGCATCGCGCCACTCGCTCTAAGTGAGACACAGTGGGACATGGGGGGAGAAGCCTCGAAGCATTGCCTTCAAGGTGCCCCAGTACCACCTCTAGCGCTGCCGCTGAGGGGAGTGCGGTTGGCTCCTTCCTCAACACCTCGGCGAGCGGCCTCCGGTCCTCCTCATAATCGGAATGTCCCTCGAAGGCGCGGCTTGTTTGCCCCGCTGAAGGGCCTACCGCGACGGTGGCTCCAGTCGCCACCTCCCCACCCTTGCCAGCAGTGATCGAGCCCTGGAGCCCTCCCTCCCTGGTCAGGACAGCTTCCTCATCTCTATCGCAACCCACAGTGGTTGTCTGCATATCAGCTACCACAACCACTTCGGTGGGGGGCAGGGGGGTCAGGGCAACCCCCGTTGTCGGAACCATCATCTCCTCGGCTACAGGGACCGACGTCGCTGCAGGCACGACCCCTTCGTGCACTTCGGCATCCTGAGAGGCTCCTCCGCCCCTTCGCGCAGAGGTCTCCTCGGCCTCTTCGTCCCTCCGTGCAGAAGTCCCTTCACCGCCAATCGCAGCATCCTACTCGGCGGCTCTGGTACCAGACACCCCCGTCGGGGCCACCTCTTCGGAACGATCCTCGATGATTCCTCGGGGCACAGGCGTCCTCGCTTGTTCCCCAGTCGAGCTCTTCGACCCGTCTCTCACTACGACGAGCCCGAGCTCGGTGGCCATATTTTCTACGGCCTCGGGTCGAGATGTGGTTGGGACTCGCGGTGTCCTCTGCTCAGTCATTCCCGCGGCCTTACGTTTCCTCCGCACTGTCAGCGGCTCAGCGTCCTCCTCGTCCTCGGACTCGTCTTCGGCCGATTGCTGATCGAAGACCACCAGCTTCTTCTTCTTTGATGGAGGCGGCCTTGCTCCTTCACCCTCCTCAGGCGCGGGACGAACAACCCTTTTCACTTTCTTCGGGCTGGGATTCCCCCGAAGACTGATCTTCAGTGTCTTCTTCTTGGTGGCGTGCTTTTCGGCTGGACGATTTGGCACGGCAGCAGGGGCAGGACCTCCATCCACAGTCGTCACAAATGACGTGACAACGATCTGCTCGGTGTAGAGGGCCATGTCTTTTGTGTCCATACCATCCTCCAACTCCTCAACACCTGCGCAAGAGGAAGGGGTACATGAAGCGTCCTCTAAAAGAAAAATCTCTGAAGACAGGGGTTTTACTTACTCCATGCTCGGCTGAGCCCGTACTGGACGAGCTGGGCCTCCGACAGGTACTCCTCCGCCTTCTCCACGAAAATATTTCTGAGGCGGTCTGAGAGTTTCGCCGCCTCCCGAACCAGCATGGGGTAGACGTCCTTGCCTCGTGCTTCCTTAACCCGAGTAGGGAATCCCCATTCCGGCGCTCCCTCGTTACGGGCGATGAAGAGCATGCGGTGCGTCCACCCATTGTTATTGGAAAACTTGGGGGAGAACTCAATCCGCATCCTGTTTGGCCTATGCTTGGTATAATATATGAAATAGCCGGTCATCGGCGATATCACCAGACTTGGCTCCGGAAGAGGTCCGCCGTCGGCTCAATCTTCCTCACCTTGAATGTAACGTCGCGCGTTTTCCGGATCCCCGTGGATCCAGGTTTAGCGGGTTTGGTGGCCAATGTGAGGCCCATTAGTGTTGTGTGTTTCTTATTAGATCCTTACTGGGTTTGGTTATGGGTCTGTGTTGGTGTTCAGTACGCTGGACATCAACAATGTGTTGGCGTCCAGGTGGGTGACGTCGACTTTGTGTTAGCGGCCATGGTGTGCCGTTAACATGGTTTTAGCGTCCATCGATGTAGACGTCCATTGCTTGAACTTGGCGTCGAGCGATGTGGACGTCTGTGGGGTGGCGGTTTGGTTAGCGGCATATGTGTTGACGTTAACCTGACGCACCTGTGTTTTTATGGCAGACCCGAGCCCTGACCCTTGAGCTTCTTCGCGAGTGACGGTCGGCGGGAGCTCGTGGAAGGCTGTGGTGCGCGTGGTAGCTGCAGATCGGGCGGGGAATGGCGGATTGGAGCGCGGTGTTCGTGGGGCGTTTCTCGGGTTTCGGCGTGATTCAAGGTTCTCCGGAAGTTTAATTGTGTTTCTGAGGTAGGGGTCGAGCCCTGTTAGCTTGTTAGAAACATTAAAACACGACTTAACTACTTGAACTAGCATGATAATGCATTTTCGGATTAAGTTGCACCATGAAGGGATAATGGGTGGTTTGAGTAATTTAATGTACGTAGCATGATGTGTTGGGTTGTTTTGGGTTCATGCATGTTTAAAGAACCGTTCCAGTACATTTTCTTGTAGTTTTAACGGTTGGAAAACCTGTAGAGCTGGATTAGGGTTTTTGCAGGGTTTAAGGCCGGAGAACTTGGCGTCAAGATCGCTTGTCGCCAAGCTCATCAGCCGGGATATAAACGGCTAGATCGCTTGCCGTCTATTTCTTATAAGCGGCAGTCGATGTTGCCGCCAACTTGTGCATGTATTCATGCAGTATGGTTTACGTAGCTTTTCTGGTTATGAGTATTGTGTGTTTGTGTGTGTGCATGGCGATGACCGGTGTGAGCCAGTGCACTTGTTATGCTCTTGAAGCATATTGCTCATGTAATGGGCATGTTTTACGTGAATAATGTGTGATGTACGTAATTGCTTTACGTAGTATGTGTGGTGCGTTGGCACCCGTGGCACTCTTGGAATGCGTTGTCCATGTGTTGGACATGTGGTTTACGTGGAAGACGTGTGGTACACCATCCAGGGTGTAATATACACGTATTGTCTACGTGGTTTGAGTGTGTGTTTACTACACACTTTGTTGTAATGTAATTCTTATGATTTATCGTAGTAACTGGGCAGTGAGGTTCCTGTGTGAGCCTAGCCATGACTTTGTGGGGTTTGGGCAGTGAAGGTTCATACCGACCTAGCCCTGATTTGTTGTTGTCTTTCGAATAATATTATATGGATTTATGTATTAAGTGGTGTGTGTTGCCACAGTGGTCATGAGATGACCAATGATAGGCAAGTTTGTGGTTCAGGTATGTGTTGGTGTGGGATACCTTTGGGGTCATATGGTGACCGATGTTAAGCTAATCCTAACACTTGTATATCGTAAATTATAAGTAAAGGTTATATGTGTAAGTACCGTGGTTTGAGCTAGCCGAGTGTGGTGGTCCGGCGCCTATTCCGGAATGCCTCTCTAGTCGGGTACCCCAGGTTCTTTGTGAGCCAGGCACGTGTGTTTGTTGTGCTCGGGGTTTTGTCCCGGTACTGGTGTTGTACCGTCGAGGTCTGTGTCGTCTTCCTGGACACCCTCACTCCTGAGTTTGAGTTGTACGTCCGGCTGAGGGAAAGACGGCAGTGGGGCAGCGACTTCCCAGAGTTTGTTCTTGTGTCGCTTGTAGCGCGCTCGTAGTTGGGGGTACGGACACCAGTAGTCGACACTGGTCCCCAGCTAGTCTTGTTTTCCAGTGCCTCACTTTAGGGTGCTCCGGCCAGAGACCCTAGAGGTGCCAGGCATGGGCCTGCAGTTGTGTGTCTGCAGGTGTGGTGTTGGTTGGTCTCCATAGTTGTTTGACTTCTTCCTTGTGGAGCGGCAGTTGGACCTTTCGTCCATGACTGCGAGGCTGAGAGGTTGTTCTTGTGTTGTGTTGTCCGGGTTGGATATTGGCCTGATCAGCCAGTAGTCCGTTCCCGTGTGGTGGCGTCGTTCCCTTCCGACTCGTGCTTTGCCACTTGTCGTGAGTTTGTGGTTTATGACTCGTGGTCAAGGTTTGACCAGTTCGAGGTGTGCCCTGGTGTTGGCACAGCTGTGACTGAGTTGTGGTTTGTGTGACTCGTCGATTAAGGTTTCACTTGTAATGTTGTGTCTAAGTGAGGGCACAATATAATCGTGGTTCAGTGTGGTGTTTATCACCTACTTATACCCTTGTTCGGGTGTTTGTGTTGTGGTACCTCAGAGTAGCAGGTACCTATTTCCTTCGTGGGTTACTTTGTAGTTTCGTGGCGGTACATTGTGTACCAACCTTTTTAGGTTCTCGTGTGTTGTGCAGGTCTCGTGGTTTGACTTGCCACTTGTTGTATCCTAACTGTTTTAAGTAGATCTTGGTTTATATTTTATTGTGGATTAGTTTGTGATTATTAATTATGTTACCTTTGTGGGTATTTTGCCGATGAGGCTTGTGGCTTAGGCAAATTGTGGTTTAGTAGAGCTATGCTCCTTGGAGGCCGTGTGAGGCCTTCCACTTGTTGAGTTTTACTCTTCTTAGGTATGATTCTAATTATAGTTTTAGTGTGTTATGGATTGGCTTCGTGGTAGCCAGTTCTGTTACCTTGTATGTAGTATCCGATGTAGTGTGGTTTGGAGTATAAAGGACCAGCTCTTTGTTAGCAGTCATGTTATTCAAGTGCTTGAGGTTTGCCTGTGAAGCTTGTAGCTTAGGCAGTGACCTGCCTGTGTTGCTTATAGCTTAGGCAACTAGTTGTTGTAGCAATGTGCCAGTGAGACTGTGGTTTAGGCACTTTAGTAGTTGGGCTGACTAATAATTTTATGTTAGTCCTGTAGTCCTACTTTTCTTTTGAGAACGTTATGTTATCATCATGAGTATGTTTAATGGTTATTTATTTTCATGATGTGAGCATGAAATGGTTTGGCTATTGATGTTGCCAGTGAGACCCGTTGGGGTTGAGGTGATTGTAGTTACGGTGTTGTTTTGGGTAGCCCCTACTGAGCCAGTGACTTGTTGAGGCTCACTCCCCTACAGTTCTTTTCAGGGCTTGCCGTGTGTTTGGCTTGCAGCGGCGTTGTGTCAGACTTGTACCACCAGCAGTTGTTTAGTAGTTAGAGTTGTGTGAGCTTGTGCTCCCTCGGGGTATGCCCCAGGTAGTTGTACTTTTTAAATTGGACATGTATTAATGTAATGGGACAGTTGTACAAATTTGTGAACATATGTGAGCACATGTACTTTCTTGTGTCTTATATTCTTGTGGTTTGTCTTTTATACTCTTACTGGACACGTGTGTGAGATATCCCTTGCGAGACTTCGGTCCGTTCGCGGGAGGCGGATCTGGATATGGAGCCTTATTGGGCATAAGTACCCCGGTCCGTCACAGTTGGTATCAGAGCAATGTCCAGTTAGAATATGAAAGGACATTGAAAGTACAATGTCCCAATACATGGATTAATGTTTACTGCTGGTAGTAAGTCTGCGGTTTTGTGTGATATAAAGTAGTTTTTACGTGAGCTTTTGACACGTAAACCGTGTGTTCCTGTTTGTTAGATTGGCAGTTGTGAGCAGTTGTTGTGCCACAATATGGATAGTAGCATAAGTTGTGTGGTAGCATCCTGGCACTAGTGCAGTTAAAGCAGTTAAAGTATAGTACTTAAAAGTTTTCAGTTGCAGAGATTAGAGAAGAAAGGTAAAGTAATACCTTGAGAAGGATATACCTGTTATATGTTAATAAAGTGCAGAGTTAGTAAAAACAAGCATAAAGTATTTCTGTGATAGATCAGTTTGGTTGTTAAAGATTTGCAGTTAAAGGAATTGAAAAGATTAACAAGTTTGGATATGGAATTCAGTAAATAAGTTATAATGAGATAGAAAGTTGGTTGAGACAGGTGCATGGTAACAAGGTGATAAGGATCAGGTCAGTGTGTGTGATAAGTTGCAGTTGAGAATCTCAGCAAATGTATTGTGGCATTAAAGAATTGAGTCAGAGGATATTAAGAAGCAGTGTGGATGAGAATGTGATTAGTGTTATGAAGAGTTTGATATAATCAAGAAAAATAGATCAGCTTTAAAAGAGGTATCAGTACATAAAAGAGCAGTGATTTATGGCATATAAATTAAATATGCCCGAGATCAGAAATCTGAGAAGAGTGTTGTTATGAATAATGATGATAGCAGGAAGTGTGATATGAAGATTTGTATAAATAAGTATAGAAATGATCAGTTGAATAAAGAAAGAGAGAAAAGAAGGATTAATGTGCAATAAGAATTTGTGAAAATTGCACAAGAGGAATATTTAGTTGATGATTGGCAGTTTAGATAAAGTAAAGATATGGATTAGAGAAAGGAAGAATTTAGCAAATGATGAAATGAATAAGGTCAGAAGAGTCAAGAAATATCAGTTAAAGTTTGCATATTGGTGCAAAGAAATGATTTAATTGAGCAGAAAGGAATTGTTATTAAGATATTTCAGAGTTTCATGCAGGAGCAGGAACAGATTAATTAAAGAGTATTTGGAAAGTTTATGCAACAAAATTATGAGATTAGCTAGAGAATGTCAGTAAAGCAAGAAAGATATATGAAGAGCATAATATATCAATAGCGGTTTGGCAGAACAGAAATTGCAGTAATTTCTTCAGCATGAATTAATTGAATAAGATGATTTGAGAAGCAGTTAAAGTTAGAAATGAATGCAGTTGAAGCTAGAAGAAAGCAATAGAAAGTAATAATGTAAGCAGAAATTGTGAAATATTTTGCAAAAGTGTTCAGTGTGATCAGAGTAGTGCAGCGGAAGCGGAAGCAAAGAAAAATTTAATATTCAGAGATTGTTCAAGTTTACTTGAATAAGGAGAAAGTGTAAAGTTTTGCGCAGCCAAATAAAGGAACAGAGTTTATTATGGTTTTTTTAATCAGAAATTGGCTTTAAGCGGTATGAGTAGAATAATATGAAAAAGCAGGAAATTTGAAGATAATGATTGATTTTCTTTGAAGAGGTGTCAGTTGTGAATGTGAATGTAGATGAGGCAGGATAACAGCAAGCAGTGATAAATAGAAAAAGGAAATGACACCGGAAAGTTTAATAATTTGGAAAGATTATGGCATGAAAGAATATTACAGTGTAAGATATTTGAGAAAGATAAAGTGGTCTCGAAAGAAATGTTGAAAACACAGCTGGGAAATTGTGGAAGCAGGTTCAGTCCAAGGAGATAAAGCACCATTGGCAAGGTAGGATCGCCTACGGTTGAAAGCTAAGGAAAGGCAATGGAATCGACAGAACAGAGTAATTGTGAGATGAATTGAAAGACTGAAGCAGAGAAAGAGTATCCTACTTGTTCTGTGTTCGGCTTTATTTGTTTTTAGGTGATAATTTGGTTTATTATGATTTGTTTTATATGTCGAGGATGACATTTGTTTTTAGGTGATAATAATGTAACGTCGCGCGTTTTCCAGATCCCCGTGGATCCAGGTTTAGCGGGTTTGGTGGCCAATGTGAGGCCCATTAGTGTTGTGTGTTTCTTATTAGATCCTTACCGGGTTTGGTTATGGGTCTGTGTTAGTGTTCAGTACGCTGGACATCAACAGTGTGTTGGCGTCCAGGTGGGTGACGTCGACTTTGTGTTAGCAGCCATGGTGTGCCGTTAACATGGTTTTAGCGTCCATCGATGTAGACGTCCATTGCTTGAACTTGGCGTCGAGCGATGTGGACGTCTGTGGGGTGGCGGTTTGGTTAGCGGCATATGTGTTGACGTTAACCTGACGCACCTGTGTTTTTATGGCAGACTCGAGCCCTGTTCTTTCCCCTCTCTCTCCCTTCCTCTTCCCCCACCTTCACCCTTGAGCTTCTTCGCGAGTTTTGACGGTCGGCGGGAGCTCGTGGGAAGGCTGTGGTGCGCGTGGTAGCTGCAGATCGGGCGGGGAATGGCGGATTGGAGCGCGGTGTTCGTGGGGCGTTTCTCGGGTTTCGGCGTGATTCAAGGTTCTCCGGAAGTTTAATTGTGTTTCTGAGGTAGGGGTCGAGCCCTGTTAGCTTGTTAGAAACATTAAAACACGACTTAACTACTTGAACTAGCATGATAATGCATTTTCGGATTAAGTTGCACCATGAAGGGATAATGGGTGGTTTGAGTAATTTAATGTACGTAGCATGATGTGTTGGGTTGTTTTGGGTTCATGCATGTTTAAAGAACCGTTCCAGTACATTTTCTTGTAGTTTTAACGGTTGGAAAACCTGTAGAGCTGGATTAGGGTTTCTGCAGGGTTTAAGGCCGGAGAACTTGGCGTCAAGATCGCTTGTCGCCAAGCTCATCAGCCGGGATATAAACGGCTAGATCGCTTGCCGTCTATTTCTTATAAGCGGCAGTCGATGTTGCCGCCAACTTGTGCATGTATTCATGCAGTATGGTTTACGTAGCTTTTCTGGTTATGAGTATTGTGTGTTTGTGTGTGTGCATGGCGATGACCGGTGTGAGCCAGTGCACTTGTTATGCTCTTGAAGCATATTGCTCATGTAATGGGCATGTTTTACGTGAATAATGTGTGATGTACGTAATTGCTTTACGTAGTATGTGTGGTGCGTTGGCACCCGTGGCACTCTTGGAATGCGTTGTCCATGTGTTGGACATGTGGTTTACGTGGAAGACGTGTGGTACACCATCCAGGGTGTAATATACACGTATTGTCTACGTGGTTTGAGTGTGTGTTTACTACACACTTTGTTGTAATGTAATTCTTATGATTTATCGTAGTAACTGGGCAGTGAGGTTCCTGTGTGAGCCTAGCCATGACTTTGTGGGGTTTGGGCAGTGAAGGTCCATACCGACCTAGCCCTGATTTGTTGTTGTCTTTCGAATAATATTATATGGATTTATGTATTAAGTGGTGTGTGTTGCCACAGTGGTCATGAGATGACCAATGATAGGCAAGTTTGTGGTTCAGGTATGTGTTGGTGTGGGATACCTTTGGGGTCATATGGTGACCGATGTTAAGCTAATCCTAACACTTGTATATCATAAATTATAAGTAAAGGTTATATGTGTAAGTACCGTGGTTTGAGCTAGCCGAGTGTGGTGGTCCGGCGCCTATTCCGGAATGCCTCTCTAGTCGGGTACCCCAGGTTCTTTGTGAGCCAGGCACGTGTGTTTGTTGTGCTCGGGGTTTTGTCCCGGTACTGGTGTTGTACCGTCGAGGTCTGTGTCGTCTTCCTGGACACCCTCACTCCTGAGTTTGAGTTGTACGTCCGGCCGAGGGAAAGACGGCAGTGGGGCAGCGACTTCCCAGAGTTTGTTCTTGTGTCGCTTGTAGCGCGCTCGTAGTTGGGGGTACGGACACCAGTAGTCGACCCTGGTCCCCAGCTAGTCCTGTTTTCCAGTGCCTCACTTTAGGGTGCTCCGGCCAGAGACTCTAGAGGTGCCAGGCATGGGCCTGCAGTTGTGTGTCTGCAGGTGTGGTGTTGGTTGGTCTCCACATTTGTTTGACTTCTTCCTTGTGGAGCGGCAGTTGGACCTTTTCGTCCGTGACTGCGAGGCTGAGAGGTTGTTTTTGTGTTGTGTTGTTCGGGATGGATATTAGCCTGATCAGCCAGTAGTCCGTTCCCGTGTGGTGGCGTCGTTCCCTTCCGACTCGTGCTTTGCCACTTGTCGTGAGTTTGTGGTTTATGACTCGTGGTCGAGATTTGACCAGTTCGAGGTGTGCCCTGGTGTTGGCACAGCTGTGACTGAGTTGTGGTTTGTGTGACTCGTCGATTAAGGTTTCACTTGTAATGTTGTGTCTAAGTGAGGGCACAATATAATCGCGGTTCAGTGTGGTGTTTATCACCTACTTATACACTTGTTCGGGTGTTTGTGTTGTGGTACCTCAGAGTAGCAGGTACCTATTTCCTTCGTGGGTTACTTTGTAGTTTCGTGGTGGTACATTGTGTACCAACCTTTTTAGGTTCTCGTGTGTTGTGCAGGTCTCGTGGTTTGACTTGCCACTTATTGTATCCTAACTGTTTTAAGTAGATCGTGGTTTATATTTTATTGTGGATTAGTTTGTGATTATTAATTATGTTACCTTTGTGGGTATTTTGCCGATGAGACTTGTGGCTTAGGCAAATTGTGGTTTAGTAGAGCTATGCTCCGTGGAGGCCGTGTGAGATCTTCCACTTGTTGAGTTTTACTCTTCTTAGGTATGATTCTAATTATAGTTTTAGTGTGTTATGGATTGGCTTCGTGGTAGCCAGTTCTGTTACCTTGTATGTAGTATCCGATGTAGTGTGGTTTGGAGTATAAAGGACCAGCTCTTTGTTAGCAGTCCTGTTATTCAAGTGCTTGAGGTTTGCCTGTGAAGCTTGTAGCTTAGGCAGTGACCTGCCTGTGTGGCTTATAGCTTAGGCAACTAGTTGTTGTAGCAATGTGCCAATGAGACTGTGGTTTAGGCACTTTAGTAGTTGGGCTGACTAATAATTTTATGTTAGTCCTGTAGTCCTACTTTTCTTTTGAGAACGTTATGTTATCATCATGAGTATGTTTAATGGTTATTTATTTTCATGATGTGAGCATGAAATGGTTTGGCTATTGATGTTGCCAGTGAGACCCGTTGGGGTTGAGGTGATTGTAGTTACGGTGTTGTTTTGGGTAGCCCCTACTGAGCCAGTGACTTGTTGAGGCTCACTCCCCTACAGTTTTTTTCAGGGCTTGCCGTGTGTTTGGCTTGCAGCGGCGTTGTGTCAGATTTGTACCACCAGCAGTTGTTTAGTAGTTAGAGTTGTGTGAGCTTGTGCTCCCTCGGGGTATGCCCCAGGTAGTTGTACTTTTTAAATTGGACATGTATTAATGTAATGGGACAGTTGTACAAATTTGTGAACAGATATGAGCACATGTACTTTCTTGTGTCTTATATTCTTGTGGTTTGTCTTTTATACTCTTACTGGACACGTGTGTGAGATATCCCTTACGAGACTTCGGTCCGTTCGCGGGAGGCGGATCTGAATATGGAGCCTTATTGGGCATAAGTACCCCGGTCCGTCACACTGAAAGACATGCAGAAGATGCAGATCGCATGCCAGGAATTCGGTGTCAGCTGGATGGGGGCAATCCCTACGCGTTGAGGAGATCCCTGGCCACTACCGGCAGGGGGAGCCGGAATCCTACTTTCAGCAAGTCCTGGGACATCGCTATGCACCCAGGCTTCTGCAGGTCGTATGTCTCCTCCTCCTTCGCCAGGACAATATCATACTCTGCCCCGATCCGATACCGCACGCGGAGACCTTCAAAGAACCGGTACCTCGTTTGCGAAGGTGCCTCTGCCACCGCCTCGCTCGCTCCGGCAGTAGCAATGACCTTTCCTTTTTGCGACATCCCTAGGAGTAGCAGGAGGAACGATGAAGGAGATGACTGAGAAGCTCAAGGAAGAAGAAGGCAGGCGGAGAGGTTTCTCGAAATGCCAAAGGGGTGGCGTGTAATGTCGCGTGTCTTTCGGATCCATGCGGATCATGTGTATTGTGGTTGTGGCGGCCGTTGTGAGGCCAGTGTGAGTCGGTTGTGTGGAATGCATGGTGTGGATGTGTGGTTTGAGCAGGTGAAGAGCAGGGTCGGTCCTGAAATGAAACAGGACCTGCTGCTGTTCTGTTGAAGTTGGCGGCCAGGGGTGGTCGTTAACTGTTGGCGTCCAGCTTAGTGGACGTTTACTGCATGAACTTGGCGGCAGTAGATGTGGACGCAGAGGGTGGCGGTTGCTGTTGGCGGCATGGGGGTTGACGCCAACCTGAGAATGGTGCAGGTTATAGGCTCACCCGAGGGCAGTTCTCTGAGCTCTCACTCATTCCCTCTTGCCCCAGCTTGCTGCCCCCGAGTCTCTGAAGCTTCCAACAGGTACCAAGGAGTAGTTGGACGAGCGTAGAATGCGCGGCATCGCTGAATTGCGCGGGGAAGCGTCGCGGCGTGGTGCAATTCGCGTGGGAGCTCGTGGAGGGCTCGGCGTGAACCGAGAGATTGCGAGAGATTCTAACGCGTTCTGAGGTAGGGGACGAACCCTGGTAGCTCCATAGAAACATTAAAACTCATCATAACTACCGGAATTAACATGATAATGCATGTTTGGATCAAGTTGCACCATACGGGATAATGGGTGGTTTGAGTAGTTTAATGCACAAAGCATGTTATAATGGGTTATATTGGGTATTAGCATACTAAAGGAATTGCATTTGCATGTTTTTCAGTAGTTAGAACAGTTAGAAAGCCCGTAGAGCCGGATTAGGGTTTCTGCAGGGTTTATGGCCGGAGAACTTGGCGTCAAGATCGCTTGTCGCCAAGCTCCTCAGCCAAGATGTTAACGGACAGGTCCCTTGCCGTTGACTTGGTATAGGCGGCAGTCGATGTTGCCGCCGATTGGTTATGAACAGAAATAACTGAATTATGATATTTATTGATAATGCATGTGTGTTGACGCATGATGTGCACTGAGTGCCCTTGGTTCTCGTGTTTAGCATACAAGGTATGCAGTTAGTTGCTTACTTCAGTGACTGCGTGTTGTTTACGCGAGTCAGTTGGGTTCACGTGTAGTGGACCGTGGTTACTTCTGGTTTACGTGAGGTTTCACGTGATTTGTGTGTGACGTGCACGTGGTTTTGTGTACGTGGCGAGTAGTACGACGCCTACCGTGGTTACCTCTCCAGTTGGGTGCCCCAGGTTCTTTGTGAGCCAGGCTGTTAGCTCGGGGCTTTGTCCCGGTACTTGTGTTGTACCGTCGAGGTCTGTGTCGTCTGACCTGGACACCCTCACTCCTGTGTTGAGTTGTACGTCCGGCTGAGGGAAAGACGACAGTGGGACAGTGACACTTGTGTTTGTTTTTAGTCACTTGTAGCGCGCTCGTAGTTGGGGGTACGGACACCAGTAGTCGACACTGGTCCCCAGCTAGTCCTTTTCCAGTGCCTCACTCTAGAGAGCCCGGGCCAGGGTCTCCTGAGGTGCCAGGCATGGGCCTGTGACCGTGTGGTCTGCAGGTGGTGGTGTTTAGTTGGTCTCCACAGTTGCTTGACCTTTTTACGTGGAGCGGCAGCTGGACCTTTCGTCCGTGGCTGCGAGACTGAGAGGTAGATCTGTGTTAGTTGTCCGAGTCAGTTTCTGGTGTCGCGAACCAGTTCACGCGGCTCGTGTTGGCTGTCTCTACTTTAGCTTGTACACCTGTACTGGTTTGCCGTTTAATTATTACTGTTGTTTCTCGTAGTCGGCAGACGGTGAGTACTTTTACAGCTTTACTTACCTGCTTAGCTGTTATATTAATTGTTGGTGCTGTTTACTATACGTACTCGTGGTGTTTGTTTCGCTCGATTTTGGGGGAGTTCCCTACTGAGCCAGTGACTAGAGAGGCTCACCCCTACCCCCACAGGTGAGAGCGAGGAGGACGTTTCTCGTCCGACGTCCAGTTCCAGGCCGCGTCGTAGCGGTGCAGGGTCAGCACCTCCAGCAGAGTAGCTCCAGCAGTGTGGTTTTGTAGTTGTTTACTTTCTTCAGTTGTACCTCGGGGTATGCCCCAGGCTCTTGTACTTCTTTTTAGTTTTTGTGAAAATTTGGCTATATAAACCTGTGAAATATATATAAAATGTGGTGTGTTCCTTTATGTTTACACGGACTGTGGTTTGGTATCCCTTGCGAGGCTTCGGCCCATTCGCGGGAGGCGGACTCAGATCAAGTACGTTATCGGTTTAACGGGCTTGGCCGAGGCGTTCCGTCACATGGCGTCCAGCCTTCGCCTCGCTTCTCCCTTATAAGGAAAAATGGGCGTGAAAGCCAAAGTCAGGAAGGGGTGGTTCGATTCGAACCTGCTGTAGCGTGCGCTCCGGGCGACACGTCACCTCTGTTATGATGGTTTTTTTTTCCATTCGGGAGGAGACGGCCGAACGGTGTCATCCTAAGCGACTGTTCATGATGCCGAGGTGAGCATCGCATTTAATGAGAGAAGACAACAGGGCAGACCTCCTCTCCCAAGGCTCTCCGGACGTTGAGTACGCCTGGGAGAGTGGGGGGCAAGTGTGGCGGCTATTTAGCCACCTAGGCCCGCAGGGCCCATCATGACCCAACGAAGCCCATCATGGCCCATTGTGATCCCACAGGCGAGCGCACCCTTCCTGCAGGATGCCATGTGTCCTCGAGAGCAACTCCGCGACCCCGAGGACAATCATATCCGAGCACATCCAGGGTCTCAAGACTGGTCTACTGAACAAGTACCCTGCTCGGCACCGTCTGCTCGGGAGTCTCCGAGCAGTTCTTCGCCTCCTAGTAGCAGTTCTAACGGTTGCGCACTATGCGCCCCACATTCCAGGGGGCATTAACCGCAGGACCCCTCAACGGACGCCCCAGCGGGTAACTCCCCGTCAAGGGCGCTAACCGACGCGCCCTTTCCAGCGTTGTCTAGGGACGCTCCGTCCCTCCTCCTCAGTGCTCTTGCCTATAAAAGGCTCAGGTAAGCCTCCATGCAGAGGTAGGTGATGATACTCACACTGCCCTCATGCAACACACACGAGAACCCCCATTCCTTCAAACTTCTCCAGTCCCGCACTGACTTAAGCATCGGAGGGTTCTCCCCGGTTCTTCAACCGGGCCCCCCTGATCTGGTTCTGATTTTGTAGGCGTTTGTCCGCACCGGCAATCGTCTTCCCTCTTCCAAGTGGAGGTCCGTTTGGTCTTTAGCCCAAGCAGAAAAACGCCCTCACAGGTACATACCTTCCCTCAGAGAATGTGGCACGGTCGATCCGGACGGTACGACGAACCTTGCAGGTTAGTGTGTTTAACCCCTTGGCTTTTATTTTCTGTACTTTTCTCGACGTTATTGTATTCTTTTTAATTTTATGAATTGTTAGCATTTGTTTTTGATTTTTGGTATTTTTATGTAGTTTAATTTTCTATAATTATTATGCACTTTAATTACTGCAATTTTCTCGTGTTTTTGAATTTTCTATAACTTTTTCATATATTGCAAGGTATGTATTTTTGTTTTCTTAAAGTTTAAATATACTTGCAGCGTTCTGTGAAGGACTTCTATGAAATCTTACAACCCATCTCTCCCCCACCCCCACCCCCCCCCACCCCCCCTTTCTTTCCCCGTGGTGCCCCCGTGGTGCAGAACACCGGAGGATGATTGCCGCTGCGGCGACGGCAACAACGGCGGCAGCGTCGTCACCGACAGGTGCAGACCGTGACAGGTAAGCTTTTTTTTAGTTCATCTTTTTCTTTTTATGTTCCTTTTGAGGTGTTCAATGGGGAAGAGGGAGGGAAGGGCGTGGCCTTAGAGACTTCCTCTTTCTTCTAGAGTAGATCTACACACTTCAAGCAACTGTTGCATAGGTGATGATCATCCAAGGAGGTTTCAAAGTTTTGAAGGTATATCTTACTCACTTCTAACCTGCATGCGTATATTTGCCCAATCGCAGGTTCTGAGACAAATGGCTTGCTTATTGCTAGCCATCGCAGTGATTTTGATCTGGGCTGTCTCATTATGTAGAGTTATCTTCTCTTCCCGATTGTGGCCATCAAAAGTGCCGACCTTCTTCCATGGTGGGAGCTACGTATGCATTTTTTTATGCCCAGTTGAGTTTGTTGAAGTTGTATTATTTTTTTGTTGCTGATCCTTATTTTCATATCTTAGTGTCAGGAGGAGGCACCAGAAGGAAGAATGTGCTTCTAGTCATTGCCCATCCTGATGATGAATCTATGTATGGTCATGATTTCTGTCTCCTATTCCCCAGAGTTTTGGCCTTTGTTGCTATTTTGCTTCATTTTCCTTTTTTTTATGAAGTTTTTTTTCCCGGTGGTTCTGTTTTAAATTTGTGACCACTACATGAGTTCCTTGCTGTTGAATTGTAGTTATATTAAGGAAAATACCCTTGGCTTAAGATCTCCTTCCTTATGGGATGGTTAGTGTTTCCTGCACATTTGATGTTGGAAACGACAAACGAATTTATTCAACGAGCTCAAAATTGGTAGCACCCAATGTAGGTAGAGAGTATCCTTTTGCTTGCACATGTAAATATCCAAGCCTAAGTTTGGCTCCAGGCCAATATGACACTTTCTATGATTCTTATGATATAATGTTTCCAAGGAATGTGCATAGTGGTATTGCCATTTGGCCCATCTTCTGTGATAGTTTATCATTATCATCACCACTACTGCTGGTAGTTTGATTCTTATTTTTTTGCTATTAGAATACCAAGACTAAAACCATTTGCTTAGGATCAACCTAAATCACCAGTAGTCCAAGCTGTAGAGGGGCCAAACTTCTCTCCAATGGTTTCTTGGTGACTTGTTAATATGTATGTTTCCAGTTCCCCTCATTCCTCACATATATCTGTGAATGAAATTCTACTATTTTTTCAATAAGGTAAGACTTCGGTTAGTTCCATTAAGAAAAGCATCACTTTTTTGGCATTTTGAGGGGATCTTGCATTGAATATCTGAAGAACACTGGTTATTTATTGTGACTTTCTGGTTCACATAAATTTAAGGTTGTTCATCCTATAATTGCAGGTTTTTCACTCCAACTATTCTTTTTTTAGTTTCAGAGGGCCACAATCTTCACATTCTTTGCATGTCTACAGGTAGTATTCTTTCAAGAAATCTTAGTATACAGGAAATCCTAGTATACAAATTCTAACAGTTGTAAGTCTTTTTTTTAATCAGTTTTGACTGTTGTTTTGAAAAAGGCATCCTAAGCTAGATTAGACAGTTTTTGGAATTAAGACAAAAATTTTTTTGGTTCCTAACTAATGCTTCATTGCAATCTCTAAAAGGGAAAAAATGGTCCTGACAAAAGGTAAAAGATAGTTGGAAGCCTGTATATTGCAATCCATAACTATTCCCAAATTTAAGTGAAAATTAATTGGTATTTCGATAATAATCAATGTCAAAACTACTGATAATCTGTATGTTGAAAGATACAGCATTATAGCTATGCCACTTTCAGGCTTTCTGCAAGCCCAATATAGTGTATACGATAAACCTTTGGATTTTTTTGCATCTAAATCATCCTTACAATAAAAGTGGTAAATATGTCATTGTTACTAAAATATGTTCAAAAGTACCACTCTTAAATGTGAAAATTTGCAAGTGTGCCATCATGGTTAACTTCCGTGCGGGGAAAGCGAATATTCCTCCAAAATTTTCTTATTCCCATTAGTTTATTTATTTTTTAATGAAAATACCCCTACATGGGTTAGTCTAATCGATGGTGGGGGCTGGGATCACAAATGGGACCCAGGTGCTAGGGTGTTTAACCCAAGGGCAAAGAAAATATTTCCTTTCATGGGTTAGTCCAACCCACGGTTAAATGGATGGGGAGTAACTACATGTAATGACGGTGGCATATCTGCAACGTTTCATATTTACGAAGGACATTTTTGACCGTGTTTTAGCAACGATGGCATATTTGCCAATTTTTTTTGTAAGGATGATATCTGTCCAGAAGACCATAAACCTTTTCTGTGTGGGTTTGTAGGGAATGCTGAAGGCAAGGGGAACATTCGTAAGGAAGAGCTTTATCGGGCATGTGCAGTTCTCAGGGTGACTATACATTTCTATTCCAGTATCTATGAAATTTGGCAACTGATCTTTTAAGGGATGAGACTAGGGTGCTACATACATCATTTATTTGCAGGTTCCTCTCCAACAGATTAAAATACTAGATGATACAAAGTTACAAGTTAGTCCATTTCTCTGAGCACTTTTTTTTTAATATAAAACTTATTATTATAGAAAGACAACTCGGGTTGTCACATATTGTATAAGCTGAAAATTCACATTTGTTTCTAAATTTCCAGGATGGGTTTAATGAATCATGGGATCATGGATTATTGGCGACTATAATTGCGGAGGAAATCAAAGCATGTGAAATTGACATGGTAATATCTATGTTCGCATATATGACAATCATCGTTTTGTGTGTTCTTAAGATTTTTGTTCCAATTTCCTTTCGGTACTATACAGCTCTGTTTAATGTCTAAACACTTCCAATTCTTTCCCTTTTATTTAAGTATTAATGGAATTTTGTCTTTTTCTTGTTGCCTAACAGTCTTCATCTTTCTTTAGTATTTGGTATTGTTCATGCATTGTTGTTAGTGGAGCTAATCATTCTTATCCACCTTCAGACCAATACTTATTCTAAAATCTAAATATTACCATGCTTAGATCTATTCATGGGCAACTATTCAAATCTAGGACAGGTTGGAATATTCGTCTTTTTCCTCTTAACTCTGGAAATTTTCTGATAAAGCATTCAAGTATGCTGGAGGTCTTTGCTTAGCTTCATCTCTTCCCCGTCTTCATGGTCTAATCTCCGTTTACATACTGGATAATCCTCTATACTTGAGCATATGTACTTGCATGCTTTCCTGCATTAACGTTTGGGTGACATCATACTGCTAGAATAGCAGGTCATTCCTTCAAAACATGTATATGATAATAATGTAGTCTGTGCTCAGTGGTTAAGGCTTCCAGTTTCCACATACATCTTAGTGACATAGGTTTAAATCCCCTCTCCTAAATTACCTATCCCCCCCCCCTCATAAGATGTATGTATGGCCATTTTGAAGCAGAATGTCATGTCCTCCCTTATGCATGTTTTCTTATCTTTGGTCCAGCAAGATTCTCTTGTATATCATTCTTGTTATTCCATACCTTACAGATAATCACATTCGACAGATATGGAATCTCTGGTCATCCAAATCACCGAGATGTGCACTATGGATTATGGTTAGTCTGTTTTTCCTCTCTTCAAATTCTTGTTGGCAATTTAAATCTGAATGAGTTCTTTATTGGCTTAGGTATAAATTTAAGGTGATGAAAATTTGGATGGTTATGACTTTGCTCATGGGACTCTAAGAAGAATGGGTTGGATGCATGCTGTATTAAATTGAATTTAGAAGTAATTGATTCTGCTGATACTTTTTTGGGCCTTGAAATTGGAAAAGAAAACAAAAAGGGAAAAAGGACCAGGCCAGTTAGAATCGGCCCAAATCAGGTCTATATTGATCGGATCGGCCAGTTTGACATGGTCCAGGTGATATTTGGTCAAAGCTTTATTAAAAAATCCATGGTAAGATATGCATATAACAATAGTTTTTTTGTACATGTATTTTTTATTTATAAAAGTACTCTTTATTTAATGATTTTGTTTTGCATAGATATCCTTAAAAAAAGTTTTTTCACTTGATCAGATCTCTTCTCTCATATTGATTGATCCGGTCAATCCCATCCATGGAAGGCAGGATCGGGATCGGGATCGACCCTGGTCGATTCGATCCTGGATCGGATCGGATCGAAGATCCTCTGGATCCCAGGGAAGTCTGGCCGATCCTGGATCGGCCAGACTATAAAATGTTTATTTTTTTGGAAAAAATGCAGGAAAATTCAGGAAAAATCAGGAAAAATCAGGAAAAAACAGAAAAAATCTGAACTCCTGAAAGAACTAAGATTTGCATCAAAAATCAATTATACATGCATTCATAGTACATAAAACATAAAATTTAAGACATTGTACATGTAACTTACATTTGATAGAAGACTAATAATCTTTCCATCCACTTCCAGACATAGATGAGCCACCATCATTTGGGTTTTGGTAGCTATGACCAAAGAGGGAATTTGCTAAATCATGCATACCCATTTGAATCCCTCTTGGTGTAAATTGTTGACTTGAGCTTTCTCCAGATTGTGATGGAGCTGGACACCATATACCAAGCGGTTTGTATGTACTTGTTGCTTCACTAGGGCCACTAGGCTCTTGTTCTTGTGAAGGCCAAGGTCCCCATCCTCCTTGTACTCCATAAGGTGAGCTACTAATATCTGAGTACGGTAAAATGGGAGGTTGAAATGCAGGTATATGAGTAGACCCTGAACTATAGTTTGGCTCCCAAGGTGGCCACTCATAGGCTGCATGATGTTGTTGTCCTTCATATCCCCCTTGTCCATGCCCTTGTCCTTCTCCTCCGCCTCTCTGATGTTCTGTTTCTGGTACATAACTTTCAGTAAGCCCTACACCTGTGGCCCCAGTATATCCTGCTCCTGCATATCCCTGGCCAGCTCCTGTGGCCCCAGTGGCAGCCCCATCATCATCATCATTTGGATCTTGTGTGGTGTCATCACTACTAATTGGTTGCTGCACTTTCCTCTTTTTTTGCCTGGCATATGTTATTTTTTCTAACTCTAAGGCTTTTGAACTCTTCTCTTTTTGTGTTGCAGCTCTTCTTAATGCAGGCTGAGTGGGAGGCACTCTAGATGTCTCTGGCAAGATAGCTGAGTGTCGTGGCAAAGAGAAGAGAGGACCGAGGGTGAGAGGTGGGTCCTCACTTACCCTAAGCTCTGGATCTCCAGCCTCTACTCCATTCAATTCTCCTTCCGCCCATGAGCAATCACGAGGGTCAAATTCTGGAACATCCCTTTCCTGTCTTGTTTCCACCCATGCATTTAGTGGGTGTTCCTCATCAAATAACTCATCAACATCAATTTGAGATGATAATGCTTCCCTCTCTGCAAAACGTTGCTCCCAATGACTACCTGCAAAAGTCATTAGCCTTGCCTCGCTCTTCTTTTGTCTATCTTTAATGCATTTCAGCTTCAACCTCATATTGTAGTGGCAATAGACCAACTTCTCTAGCCTAGTTGCACTCAACCTTTTCCTCACTTTTGTGTGAATAAGTGAGAAAGTGCTCCAATTTCTCTCACACTGGCTAGATGAAGTGGTCTGACTGAGTACTCTAATAGCAATCCTTGCAAGTGGACTTCTTTGACCAGTCTTGTAGTCTAACATAACCCACCACTCACCTATAAAAAAAAACATACAATGAATTAGCACATAATACAAGTGATTTGTCATTTTGTTATGAAGTAAGCATGAGCTTAAGTCTGAAGGTTCTTACCCGGACCCATTCTGGTCACTGCTTCTTTAACATCATAATCTCTGTAAATGTCCAACTTCAGTTTAAATCTGTCCATCTACAGTATAATACAGTTGCTAAGTGTAACTCCAAAAGTATATTGAATACATGATGCTGGAATGAAGTTTTTAACTTGGCCGTACCTCTATCATAGCATCTATTCTTTCGTCCATGCTCCTAGATAATCTCCCGATGACATTGATTGTCCCCTGGAGCACCTCACCATCATTGTGAGGGGAATCACTATATTGATGCCTAGGGTTAAAGAAATATCCTATATGTACAAAACATGTGTAGTAAGTTAGAAATTCAACTCATGCTAATAAGAAATATGCACAATAAGATATAATACATTTACCTGCTGCATGTAAATCATGGTGGAGTGTTGACTCCCATCTTGCATCAATAATCTTCCACCATTTTTTATATGCTTGCGGATGCTTCTCTCTCAACCTTTCCTTGGCTTTATCCATAGCCTCATATAAGTAACCCATGTCATTCTTGTCCTCTCCATCAACCATCCTCAGCACCTGTACTAGAGGCTCTATTAGCTTCAAATAATAGTGGATTTTCTCCCAAAAACGATGGTCACTGACCAAGCAAGAAATCTCATGTGCCACATCTCTGGATTCCTCTCTCAATGTAGCCACATGTGCCAAGTACTCGGAACTATGTATGAGAGTGCCCAACTCATGTCTAAACTGATGCAGACTCTCCAATGCAATAAATTGTGAGGCAAATCTTGTTGGGCCAGGACGAATTATGTCATGTCCATCTGTGCACTCTCTCATCATATGTAAGATTCTATTGTGTCCATAAATAAAAGTAGTAATCATTTGTGACTTGGACACCAAGTCATGCACATGTTTGTCTTTGCCAATATCCTCCATCATCAAGTCTAAGGAGTGGGCTGCACAAGGGACCCAATAAAGATGATGTCGTTTTGCCATCAATTTTCTTCCAGCTGCCTTGTAACTAGCTTCATTATCAGTGACAACTTGGACTACATGTTCCTCGCCAATTTCATCAATCATCTCATCCATGAGCCTAAACAAGTAATCTGCATTTTTTATTTGCCCACTTGCATCTATAGATTTCATGAACACTGTACCCTCACTGCAATATACAAGAAAGTTAATCATGGACTTTCTTGTTGTTCCCGTCCGTCCATCACACATAAGAGTACAACCTCTTGCCATCCATATATCTTTGAATGACGCCACCCAATCCTTTATCTCAGTCAATTCCTCTTCAAGATATTTGTCATAAATCTCCTTTGGTGTAGGAGCTTTCAAACCTGGGCCTGCCTCACCAACTGAATCTATCATCGTTTGGAAATAAAGACTAGATGCTATATGGGCTGGGACCCCTGCATGCAAAAACCATTTTACAATGTTTTTAACTGCATGTTTAGCGGAAGCAGCTGTGGCCTTTACCCCTTTCATTGCATGCTTTATGCTAGGCTGTTTTGATGAAGATTTCCTTCCCAAAATTGTGTCAACCCCACTAGTTGGTCCCGTTCCCCTCATTGAACCACCTCTCCTGATAGGTGGTGCCGGTGGTCGTGTGACACTAGCCCCTGATGATGATCCTTCTCTTGTACTATGGAACCTCCGCATGTCACTTTCCAACATGGCAGCACGCCGACTCTGCCGTAGTCCTTCTCGCCATTCTCTCTCATTAGGTGAGAGATCCTCATAATCTGTCTCATCTGAGTCCTCAACATCAACAGGAATTTGTCTTCCTTTCATTGCAGCCTTACTTTTTCCCTTCCCAGAAATCTCTTCATGCAGTTCTTGTTGATGTTGAATACGTATGCCTCTTTGTTGTTGTCTTCCAGCCATGTAGTCTTTCATCTCATTCACTAACTCCCGTGGACAATGCTTGCATTTTAGTACATTTGTTCCAATGCCTGCAATGTGTTGTTTTAGGCGGTATACACCTGCATTCATTTCCTTACCACAGTGGTTACACCGCACTCTCTTAGAGGCAGCATCAATAAGGACACCGTGTTTCCATCCAATGTCTACTTGTGGTTGCTCTTCCTCGTGTCCCTCATCAGCCATACTTGCTAATCCTATAACAAATTAAGAATACAAACACATTCATGTGTAAGTATACAATTATAAACATAATTACATCTAATATTAACCCTAATTAGGGTGAAATTTAGAGATTTTCTCTAATTTCCCGAAATGAAATAGTTCCATTATCATAGAAAGGCATGATTAAGTCAATTAAGTGATTGGAACACTTAATTGATCTCTAATTGTGCTAATACAACATAAGCCTCAAATATCAAACCCTAATTAGCCAATTAGGGTGAAATTTGGAGATTTTGTCTAATTGACAAAATGTAAGGGAAGAATAAGAAGATATAAGAAGATTAAACATGTGTACATGTGTTTTCATTTTTTTCAGAATTTATAACTGAATTTCGAAATTAAAAAATGAAATATACCTTAAGAAGAACAACTTCTTCCTTGCTTGAGTAAGATCTCTTGAGATCTACTCAAGAAAATCTCCCTTGGATGTGCTCCTTCTAACCTCTTTCAAACTTGAAAGAGAAGATAGGGTTTAGAAGAAAAAGTAGAAGAGGAAGGAGAAGAGGAAGAAGAAGAAGAAGAAGAAGAACAAGAAGAAGAAGAGGAGGAGGAGGAGGCCGGCTGGGGAGGACGCCGGCGGCGGTGGAGGAGGCCGGCGGCGGCGGTGGAGGAGACAGCCCGAGCTGGGGGGGGAGGGGGAGCACCTTCCTTCCTTCCTAGGACACCAAAACCTGCATCTTTTGGTGTCCTCGGGTGGGAAGGGGCAGAAATAAGGGGATCGACCTCGGATCGATCGAGATCGACCCTTATCGGGTCGGATCGACGCCGGATCGATCGATTCGACCCGATAAGGGTCGATCCGGCGCCTTAAGTTCAAATTTGAACTGAACCCGGCCGGATCGACTGAATCGAGCCGGGATCGCTCGATCCCGGTTCGACTCGAGCGATCCAACTCAGATCCTACTGAGTTGGGTCGATCCAGCCGGAAATGTGGGGTTTTGGGGTTCTTCAAGGGGGAATCGACCCTTGGGGGGTCGATCCGATCCGGGATCGAGTGATTCTGGCTCGATCCCGGCGATTCTTCCTCCCATGATCCCATCTGAGTTGGAATGGAATTGGGCCTACCTGAACCTAGAACTTGATAAGATCTGATTTACCTGATAATAGTAAATACACGTTGTACCCAATACGAGATATACTGGGTTGCTGGCAGATAAATTTTTTTCTTTGTACCGGACTTATGGTATAAGAAGTAAGGGAAGAATATGCTTCTGGCTTAACAAAATTCAGAATCAGTGCAGCTGTCACTCATCCGGCCCTTCCTGCCCTGCCCCTGGTATCCAAAGACTTGAGTGCGGCAGAGGAGTCAGGAGTAGGTTGAAGAAGCTTTTCACAGGGGAGGGGTTAGATTCTGCTGACAATGGGAATCTAACCAAGGGAGAGGTTATGGATATCTTGACCAAGGTTGAGAGTTTCATGGAGACACAAGTGAGTGAAACGGCTAGGCTGATTGGTGTCTTTGATAAAGGCGTGGACAAAGGCTTGAAGTCCACTCTACTTTTGATCAAGTGCAGGTGGATGGCAGACATTGCTAGAAAGGCGAAGTCAAATGCGGCAGTCAAGAAAGGAGGTTCGAAGCATACCGAAGCATAGGCGGTACATGGAACTGGGAGAGGTCTCAGTGGGCTACATGACTCTTCTTGTATCATCTTTTGGCCTTTGTTCTTACTTCTTATGTTCTTTGGAAGATGTATGACGCGGGTGGGACTCATTGATGGGGAATATTTTTGTGCTGGGGCTGCTGGGTGTGTTTGACTCAGGATGGCAAGTATCTGCCCCATGCTTTTCTTTCCTTTGCTCCCCTGGCAGACCCTGGTTTGCCATCTTTTGTTTTGGGGGAGTTTTTGGGAGCTGTCCCTCCTTTTCTTGTAAATTTCCTTTTCCTTTTATAATACATGTGGTACTATCCACGTTAAAAAAAAAAAAAAAAACCATTGCAGCCTACATTCTTATTCTTCATCATGACAGTTTGCTTATTGGCACAAGAAGTGATGTGGGAGCATATTCAACAGTGACAATTTGGCAAACTTTGGCCATTACATTGTAATCGAGTCATTTTTTTTTCTTTTATTACGTATTTTCGTTCTCTTCTAGGTCATAACTTTATGTCCAGGGTCAGTTTATTAGCAGTCCAATTGGGTTTAAGATTTCCTATTGTATGTTTCCTATTTTTGAAGTCCTAAAAGAAATTAAATTTCTATCTTTGTTTTAAGAGTCCTACTATGCCTTGAAATTTTATTTTAGTAGTCCTACTTTGAGTCATGTAGTCGCGTGCATAGAAGTGCTTTTAGTCCCTGTTTTATGTTTTCTTTTAGTTAGTTATTAGCATAGTCAAGTTATTTATGCCTTTTATAAGGGGTATTTTTGTCTTATTTGTAACTTTTTGTTTGAACTGCCCTAATTAATAAAACCACACGATTGAGTAGCTGCAAGTCAGTTTTTCTGGACTGCGGTTGCTCCCTCTCCTCTCCTCTCTTCTTCTTCTTCTTCTCTTCTATGTTCTACTTGTTCTATTCAGAAATTCAACATGCTATTGGAGTAGTCCTGCAGAAGGATTGAGTGGAACGCCTTCTTCAATTGTTCTTCAGTCTACAAACTCTTTTAGGGCTGTAATTCCCTGTCTAGAACAGGAGCCCAGACCCTGGATGCTGAGCGGGCATCCTCTTCTTCTTTCTGGAACCACCGGTTGCTCGTCTTTTCTAGGGACTGACCAATCTATATGAGGGGTGTGGTCATATTTTAGTGTGTTTTCGGGGTTCCAGAGACACATTCTCTTGAGCACTCTCCCTGGTTGGTGGTTTGGGAGTCTGCCACCAACTGGCTCGTGTTTCTCTCTTCATTGCAGCAATGTCTACCACTTCTGGATCTACTTCTTGTGCGAGAGGCCACACCTCCAATGAGTTCTTCTCTTCCGATGGTAGCACCGGACCATCATTTCTTCAAATGGCGATGGTAAAGTTGATTGCCTGGAACCATCATCTTTGGGCTATCGACTCGTATTTCTCTTGGTGGAAAAGGCAAGTTGGGCTATGTTGATGGTACTATTGCTGCTCCCCATTTTTAGATTCCAAGTGACTCTCTTGGGATGTTGATAATCGCCTTGTATGCTTCTACTGCCTTTGAGATGTTCCTTGAAAAATTATATAGACGGCAGAGTAACCTTGCCAAGACTTATCAGATGTCCATTGAAATCCAATTCCTTAAACAAGCTGGGCTATCTGTTACTACCTATTTTAGTGAACTGAAGATCAAGTGGCAAGAACTTGATTCATATATAAAATATAAATGGACTTGAATTCTGGTCAATCACTTCACCTAAAGCATGTTGATTCCACCAAAGTTTTCAGTTTCTTGTTAGACTTGATGCTCATTATGGCTCACTATGGGGACAGTTTCTTTATGTGAATAAGCTTTTTTTGAAAAGTGGATAGTACTATTGATTATATTAGAGGGGAAAGGATGTACATGTATGAGAAAAATCAAAGCCCTTTTACAAAAAGAAGCTCCACAGCAAGCCAGAGTGCCCCCTATTAACTCCCCAAAAGCAAAAAGAGAGAGGAGTTATAGCCATCTCCATTACATAAGTGTTTAGCCCAGAAAAGCACTTTATCTTTCAATAAAGAAAATAAACTATCCTCAGACCTAGCTTGCCTCCTAAACACCCTGTTGTTCCGTTCAGTCCATAGTGCCCAGAAATGTTGCGTGTAGAATAAGCCACCAAAAAACTCTATGCCTCTTGTTAGCCCATGATCTCTTCCACCGTGAAAAGAGATGCTGAACCTTCTCACACTGAGGCAACAAAAGGTGTAACTTCTGCCCCATCCTCTCTCAAATGCCCCTAGCATAAGAACAATCAACAAAGATGTGGTCGAAGTTTTCTTCTTCATTTCCACACAAAGAGCAAATGAAGATATGTGATTAAGAAAGACATGCAGTCTATCACAGGTAGGCAACCTACCATGTGAAATCCTCCAAACCGGGACCTTTACCTTGAGAGGGTGTCTAGAATCCTAGATGGACTTGGTTGAAGCATGCCGAGTCCTTACATAGTTACATCAGCGATGATAGCATAGGCAGAACTGACTGAAGAGGTCCCATTCTTCTCCCATCTCCAAATCCACAAATCCTTCCTTCCCTGGATCAACTGATGATTCATGAGGAGAGAAAGAAGCTGCTCTAACTGATCTGCCTCAATGCAAGAAAGGTTCCTTCTAAAAGTCGGTGCCCAAGTATTGCTAGGTACATTAGAATGAAACATCTGCTCCACAGTATTGGAGGAAAGTCTTGAAAGAGCATCCAACGAGGGGAAAGTCTTCTACAGTCTAAAATGACCACACCATCTATCCTGCCAAAATAAAATAGAGTGCCCATCACCCAAGGCAACCCTCAAACTAACTCTGGTAAAGTCCGCAGATTGGAGAATACCCCTCCAAATGAGGGAGACGTTGTTCATCTGATGTTGTGTATGCGTGATAATTTGCCACCACAACCCCTCTTCCTTAGTTCCAAGTTTCCACAACCATTTGCAAAGAAGTGCTAGATTAAAACCCCTGATATTCTTGATACCTAGCCCACCTGCTTCCTTGCATTGACAAATTCTATCCCAATCAATATCATGCCACCCTCTAACTACTTCCCCAATCCCATGCCAAAAGAATGTTGCTTGAACGGATTCCCAACTTTTTAGCCACCGATCTGGGTACCCTGAAAATGGACATATAGTATATGAGCAAGCTATCCAAGACTGATCTGCACAGCACCAGCCTACCCCATAAGATAGTAGTGTTGCCTTCTGTCCTACAAGCCTCTTCTCAAATCTCCTTATAACTCCGTGTCAATCCCTACACCTTAGCGGCCTCGGGAATAGGGGAAGTCCCAAGTAAGTGAAAGGGAAATTTCCAACCTGACAACCAAAAAAAAAAAAAAGAACTGCTCTCCTGATGTCCTATTCCTCCATGTTAATCCCAGTCATAGGACTTTTTTTGTAGTTGACCTTAAGCCTTGTAACTTCCTACAACGCCTCGAGCATCAATTTTGAATTTAGTAGCTGCTTTCCTCATCTACCAAGAATAGAATAGTGTCATCTGCATATTGGAGATGGGTGATGGATACAGCCGAAGAAGCCGGTTAGAAGCCCGATAAAATCCCCGCCTTCTGAGATCAGCCAGATATTGCTCATATTCTGAGCCACCAGAACAAACAAAAGAGGAGAAAGATAATCACCCTGTATAAGCCCTTTGCCTAAAGGGGGAAAAAAATAAAGAGGACGATTGCCCATTGATGAGCATAGCCAAGGAAGCAGAAGAGATGCACTCTCTCATCCACGAGATCCAGGTGGAATGAAAGCCCATCTTCATTAGAACCTGAAGGTGGCAGCCCCAATTCACCCTGTCATACGCTTTCTCAAAAGTCTAACTTGAGAACATGATGCTTCCAATGACACAAGCACACATGAGCTACCAGAAAGTTGTCCTGAATGTGCCTCCCCTAATGAAAGCCCCCTGATTAGGGCTAATCAACCCATGCAACACTGCCTCTAACCTGGAAGCCAAGATCTTGGAAATGATTTTGTAAGTGCCATTCAATAAGCTAATGGTGCGACAGTCAGCCAGTTGATTTGCCCCCCCTTCTTCGAAACAAGGACCAGAAAGATTCCATTTATCCCTTTCAGATGAGCATTACCCTCCTGGAACTCCCTGATGGCAACATAAAGATCCTCTCTAACAATGTCCCAACAATGCTGAAAAAGAGCATACTTGGGGCATTGTCTCTAGCTATGTATGAGAACACAGCCTGCCTAATCTCCTCTTGCTGAAAAGGAGTGACAGGATCCTCAGCCTGAGTGTGAGATGAACATGGAAGCATCCCCTCACTATACCCGGCCTGATCCTCTGCTCAGAAAAATGAGAGGCATAAAAGTCTATGGCATATCTCCTGATGTCTTCTTCCCTGTCTATTAAGTTTTCCCCGTCAAGAAGGTTGGCAATCTGATTAGGCCTTTTTCTTCTCGAAGCAACCCGATGAAAGTAGCTTGTATTCCTGTCCCCTTCCTTAACCCATCTCTCCGACCTCTGCTTACAGTACATTTCTTCTTTAAGTAGAATCTCATCGTATTGTGCCCGAAGAGTAGCTCTGCTCTGCCTATCTTCTTCATCTATCAACTGAGCCCCCTCCAGGTAGTCTAGACTCTAGAGTCTGAATTTGAAGAAGAATGGAATCCTTCTCCCTTTTGCTCGATATTCTCTTGGTAGCTCCCCAAGTCCTTAGCACTTGAGACAAATGCTTCAATTTCCCAACTAGTGTACCTATACAAGCGCCATGATTTTTGTATTTGACCCAAGAACTTCTGATTGTATCCATGAAATCTTCCTCCCTCGGCCAATGCTTCTCAAATCTGCACATTTGAGACCTCCCACTTCCACGACTAGTCCTCAACAAGATGGGCTCATGATCAGAAACTAGCCTCGGCAAGCAAGACACCTAAGCATGAGGAAAATGTCACTCCCAATCATACAAGCCCAGTCCGCCCATAACTTTTATTTATACCTTAAGTGGGATAACTACCCAACATTACAATGACTAAATTGCCCCTTTAATTGACCCCAATCAGGGCATACCACATGTTACAGGATAAAATAAAAGAAAAGACTAAGAAAAAACTTAAATATCCCTGAACTTAACAGCAACTACCTAACTAACTAACCAGGGTGCCTGATGCACAATTTGCAAAGCTACCTTGCTTCTATTTACTCAACAACCCCCCTCAAGCTGAGTATAGATATTCTTCATACTCAGCTTGCTTAGATTGAGTGAAAGGTTTCTTTGGCTAGGCCTTTTGTTAGGACATCAACAACCTGATTCACAGATTGTATATATGGAAGACACAATTCCCCAGAGTCTAACTTCTCTCGAATGAAGTGTCTATCAATCTCTATATGTTTTGTACGATCATGCTGAACCAGATTGTTTGCAATATTGATCGCGACCTTATTGTCATAGTAGAGTTTCATTGGGATCCCACCTTGACTCCAATATCCTGTAACAAAATTTTAAGCCATAATAACTCAGCTACAGCCTGAGCCATAGCTGTATATTCTTCCTCTGCACTAGACCTAGCACAGATCAACTGCTTCTTACTCCTCCAAGAGACCAGATTTTTCCCCAAGAACATATAATACCCTGAGGTAGATTTGCGATCATCTTTTGAACCTGTCCAATCTGCATCACAAAAATATTCTATACTCAATTGACCATTCTTACTGAATAATAACCCTTTGCCTGGACAGGTCTTGATGTATCTCAAGATCCTATCAACTGCTTGCATATGTGCTGTCCTTGGAGAGTGCATAAATTGACTCACAACATTAGCAGCATAGGTAATGTCTGGTCTTGTCAAGGATAAATAGATAAACTTGTCAACAATCTTCTGGATTCTTCCTTTTTCAGCCTCTAGGAGAACTTCACCATCTTGTTCACTCAGTTTATGGTTCATCTCAATGGAAGCGTCCAGCCTACTTCATAACTTTCCAGTTTCTTTCAACAAGTCTAATGCATATTTTCTCTGTGATATATGAATGTTATCCTGAGACCTTGCTACTTCAATGCCTAGAAAACACTTAAAAGGACCAATATCTTTTATTTCAAACTCTTTTGCTAGATTTTCTTTTAGATTCTTTATCTCTAGTAAATTATCACTGGTAACAACCATATAATCAACATAAACAAGAAGATTAGCAACTTGACCATTTTTCCCTTTTACAAATAAGGTATGGTCAGAATTTCCCTGTGAAACCCATCCTCTACATCGCTATCCTTAGTCTATTAAACCATGCTCTTGGGGATTGTTCAAACCATAAAGAACCTTCTTCAACCTGCAAACCTTCCCATTTGCCCGAAGTCTAAGAGAAGGTTGCACATCAACCTTCCTCTACTAGGTCGCCATTCAAGAAAGCATTCTTAACATCAAGCTGGTACGATTCTGAAGACAAATGGACAACAAGACAGAGAAGTTGGACTGAAGTCAATTTTGCAATCGATGCATAAGTTTCCTGATAATCAATTACATAAGTTTGAGTAAATCCTTTGACCACTAACCTTGCCTTGTAGCGTTCTATAGACCCATCGGCTTTGAACTTTATAGTGTGCACCCACTTGCAACCAATTATGTCTAGATGGATGATCAACCAAATCCCATGTGCCATTCTTATTTAAAACCTCCATCTCATCCTCCGTTGCCGTAATCGTCTTAGGATCCTTTATAATTTTTGAGAAGGAAGAAGGAATAGTGGAAGTAGAAATGGATGAATAGTGGAAGAAGGAATAGTCCCACCGATTCTTAAGTTCAGGAATTGTATCACAAGGAGAAGGAGATACCTGAACTTCAGAATCGGTGGGACTTAGAGACCCAGCAACCTCATGGGACCAAACATCAGCTAGGGGACTATTCTGTTCTTGTTCCTTTTTTCTTCTCCTAGAATAAGTTTGAATCACCTTGAGTTTTTGTTTACTCTCTAAGTCTATTGTGGCATCATCATCATGGATTGGAGGTGAGGAAGAAGAAGATAAAGGAGTAGGAAAGTTACTGCTCTCAATGGAAGTATGATAAGGAATGAAACAGGGACCTAGACACTCTCCCTCAGATAGATTCGGGGAGTAATAAGACCGAGATTCAAAGAAGGTGACATCCTTTTAGATATTTCCAGCTTGTGGTAGGGTCAAAACATTTTTACTCTTTTCAAGCAGGAAAGTATCCAATAAAGATGCATTTTATAGACTTTGGATCAATTTTGGATGAACTTGGAGTTAGCTTATGAACAAAACATAAGCACCCAAACACCCTAGGTAGGAAATACATGATGATCAGAGTGTAATAACGTCACAGGTATAGGAAAACCGATGACTTTGTATGGCATACGATTGATAACATAAATGCAGCCATGAGAACGTCATCAGCCAAGATTATTTTGGAAAAGAAATGCATGGGCCGTCTCCATCGAGTGCCTATTTTTCTGTTTTGCCACTTCGTTTTGTTGTGGAGTGTAGGGACAAGAAGATTCATGAATCATCCTCTCATCTTCCATGAACATATTCAGACTATTTGTGAAATACTCTTTTGCATTGTCTGATATAAACACTTTGATTTTTTTCTCAAATTGTGTTTACACCATCTTATTGAATACCTAAACAGCCTGAAGTACTTCTTCTCTTCACTTGATCTCAAGAGGTAAACCTTAGTACAAAGGGAGAAGTCATCAATAAACATGATGAAGTACCGAAAGCTATCAACAGAGCACACACATAATGGACCCCAAACATCAGAATGGATTAACTCAAAAGGAGTTTTGCTCTTTTTTATTGAATTAGAATAATTGGTTCTACAATGCTTTGCCAACTGGTAAACAAAACAATGAAAAGACTCAATAGAAACAGACTGAAATAAGAATGGAAGATGACTTGCGAAGACCTAATAGAAAGATGCCCTAGACGACAATGCCATGACCTAATTTCCTCCATTCACTAGCAGTGCTCCCACTACTGGTAGATTGAAGTGCAAGACTCCCCTTGAGATTGAGCCTATAAAGTCCCCTATCCTCCAGTTCATTCCTAATCGTTCACCCGGTCTTGAAGTCTTGAAACACACAATGATCAGGGAAGAATGTTATTGAACAACGAAGGAATTTTTTCGAACTATTAATAGACAGAGGATTTATTGGAAGTGAAAGAACATGTAAATAGGAGGTTAGAGAAAGATGATCAGCAAGGCTGATGGTAACCTTGCCCGCTATCGTGGCACAAGTACCATCAACTATTACAACTTTTTCTTGACCAGAAGATAATGCATAAGAGGAAAATAATGTTGGGTTGCTAGTCACATGGTCAGTAGCTCCATAGTTAATGACCCAAGAGAAACTGGACGAGGGAATGCATCACAAGAAGCTATCCCTCCATTACCACACTTATCCAAAGTTGTGGAAGCCAAGGCAGCAGGATCAATTTTGGAAAAGATCTTACTAAAGATTGGCAATGTCGGTTGGGGAGAGGCCATTGATGTTGGTAACTAGAGAGGTCGAAGAATCACCATCATTAGAAGAAACTTGAGCTACTGCTAGGGTCATCTTGTGGGCAAATTTCCCTTCTTGTTTTTGAACTTCTGGGTTTTTTTGTTCGGATATAACTCCCAATAAATTATTCAACCTTCCACAATGAGTACACTTTTATACACTATCCCTCCTCATCAAAAGCTATAGTGCTGGCCCGTTTTTCAGAACCCTCATCACTAACGAAGGCAGAGTGATCAAGAGTAGCACTGGTGGGCTTTCAGCAAGCATCACTTCCCTTTGATTTTCATCAATAATAGTCCACTGATATACTTCATAAAGAAGGAATAGATGCTTCATTCAGAAGTTGTCTTCGTAGTGGTTCCCACTCAGGGTTCAGCCTTAAGAAATTTTAGAACTCTTCCTTTCTGAATGAACTTCAGGTGTTCTTGATGATCAGTAGGAGTATCCTAGTCATTAGCATCATAATAATCAAGTTCATCCCAAAGAGTTTGAAGAGTTGTAAAAACAATTTGTCACAGATAAAGTTCCTTGCTTGGTTGCCTAGACGGAATTTTCTAGTTTGTAGACATGGACAACATTCTTGTTTTCTCCATGCATCTTTTCCAAGAAGACCCACATATCTTGAGCAATTGTCTTTCGCATGATTAATTTCCCTTGAGCATCCTCCACAAAATTGGCAGTCCATGTCATAACGATATCATTTTCTTCAGTCTAGTCTGTAAATTTATCACTGTTTTCATCAGGTTTGGTTGCTTTACCACTGATATAACTTGAGTTTCATTTCCCACCGATATACATCTTCTTAGCGGCAGCCCACTCAACATAGTTGTTTTTTTTCAACTTGATCTGCAAGGCATGATGTTCATGGTTGTGCCCAGACACAACATGAATATTAGGACCTTCCTTGCCTTGAGAAATAGCATGCAAAGTGATTGATGCTTGATCGGCCATGGAGAAGTAGCCAAAAAGACTTGAAGAGAGAAAAGGACCTCAACCGCATAAGAAGAAAAAAGCCTGGGATGCTCAAAAAATACCTTTTGCTCTCCTGATGATAGAAAGGGTTAATCAGGAAGATGATGGCGTCCTGTGCCAAAGAGATGTTTAAGGTTTCCTGTGCCATAGAGACGAGAAACGTCCACCCTAATCCTAGCTGTTAGGAGAAGAGAGCCCGGTCACAAGAAGAAGAAATTTCTTGGCCACCAAGAGAAGAAACCCTACCTGCAGGAAGGAAGGGATTCTGCGCGAGGGTGAGATTCAGTTGTTTGCAGGATGAAACTTCTTCTCCAAGAGTTCCTGGCTTTGATACCATGAAAACACCAGGAAGAAGAAGAGAAGAAGAAGCCTACCCATGGAAAAAGCCTGTATAACTTAATTGGGATAACTCCCCAACATTACAATGGCTAAATTGCCTTCGTAATTGATCCCAATCAGGGCACACTACATGTTATAGAATAAAATAAAATAAAAGACTAAGAAAAGACTTAAATAGCTCTAAACTTAATAGTAACTACCTAACTAACTAACCAGGGTGCATGATACACAATTTACAAAAGCTGCCTTGTTTTTTTTTTACTCAACAATCATGTGCCCACACCCCCCAACAAAATGGTGTGGCTGAACAAAAAAATAGATACATTCTCGAAGTATCTTGAGCTCTTCATTTCCTTTAGGATCTTCCTAAAAAATTTTGGGGCACAGTAGGTATTCATGCCTCCTATCTTGTAAATTGAATGCCATCTCGTACGCTAGACAACTGAATTCCTTCTCTCATTCTTCATTCATCTGAACCCTTGATCTCTCTACCACATTATGTTTTTGGGTGCTTTGTGTCTCATTCATTGCTTCATGCCTGATGGCACTAAACTTGATCCTCGGGCTGTTTGGGGAATTTTCTTATGAATATCTTCTACCTAAAAGGACTATAAATGTTGGAATCCTCTTACTAGGAAGAAATATATTCTGAAGGATATTGCATTCTTTGAAAATCAGTCTTATTATACCTCTACTCTGGCGCAGGGGGAGGATACTCCCACACTATCTTCTCTTCCACTGGCTTTGGTATCTCCTTTGTTGTCTGAGTCGACTCCAAGTGCTACAAATCCTTCGGTTCAGCAGTATTCCCAAGGCACTTGTTGCAAGAAGGGGCCTTCCATTGGGATACCATCCTCAACACTAACTGGGTCCACTCGTCCTCTCTGTGGTGAGTCTTTCTCTGACTGTGACCTTCCCATTGCACTTTCGAAGGGTTCCAGGGCTTGTACTCATCATCCTATTTCTCATTTTGTTTCTTATTCTCGTCTATCACTTGCAATGAATGAGGAACTCACAGCTCTTTGTGCAAATGACGTCTAGACTCTGGTGGATCTGGTTGGTTCACAATGGATCTATACTATTAAATTTCATGTTGATAGTTCTATTGAGCACTATGGGGTGCAGGTACTATCAGGTGCGGGTAGGTGCTCATGGTTTCAGTAAGACCTATGGCATTGATTATTCAGAGACCTTTGCCCCTATTGCTCATTTTAAGTTTATGTGTGTGGTGTTAGCTCTTATGATCCACTTCTCTTGGTCTATTTATCAACTTGATGTCAAAACTGCCTTCTTGAATGGTGATTTGCAGGAAGAAGTGCATATGCAACCCCTTTCAAGATTTGACGTAAGGGGGAGAGTGTGTATGCTGAATAAAGCTCTTTATGGGCTGAAGCAATCACCTAGGGCATGGTTTGATAGGTTCCGCACAGCTATGCTGGGTTTTGGCTAGTCTCAAGGCAATTCTGATCACACTTTCTTTACTAAATGACAAGATGGCTAGGTTATTATCCTGCTGGTTTATGTAGATGATATGATAATCACATTAGATAATGGAGAGGAAATTGAAAAGTTGAAACAAAATCTTGCATGGGTGTTTGATCTTAAAGACTTGGGGAAGCTTAAATATTTCCTTGGTGTTGAAGTTGCCTGTTCCCAATAGGATATTTATTATTCTCTAGATTTATTAGAGGAAACAGGAAAACTTGGTTGCATGGTCACTGACACTCTGATTGAAGTCAATCATGCTTTGAATGATGTGGATGGTGATCTCTTGTCTGAGTTAGAAAGAGGTAAGTACCAGAGATTGGTTGGTCATCTTCTTTATTTGGGACTCACTCATCTTGACTTGACATATGCTATCAATGTAGTCAGTCAGTTTATACATGCACCTAGAGTTTCTCATATGAACGCTATTGAAAGGATACTTTGGTACATCAAGTCCTGTCCTAGAATGGACTTTGATTTTCAAGGCATAACAATTTGTTGATTGAATGTTACTTGGATGCTGATTGGGTAGGTTCTAAAGATGATATGAGATCTACTACCGAGTACTAGTTTTTAGGAGGAGTAAGAAACAAATCATCTATGCGAGGTCCAGTGCTGAAGCTAATATCGGGTTATGGCCAACTGTGTTACAAAGATGGTATGGCTGAAACAATTCTTAATGGACCTCAATGTTCGGATTTGTCTGCCAATAAAGCTATACTGTGACAACAAGGCTTCCATCAACATTGCAAATAATCCTGTGTAGCATGATTGTACAAAATATATCGAAATTGATCGTCATTTCATCAGGGAAAGGCTCCCTCTCCTCTCTTCTTCTTCTTCTTCTTCTTTCCTATGTTCTACCTGATCTATTCAACAAGTTGGAATTGAGCTTCCAGTTTTGTTGTATTTTTGGAGTTATTTCTGCTGTGTTTTAGGGAAGTCTGAGTTTATAGAAATTATAGTTTGATTAGGATTTAAGGATGGCTGGTTGCTTAGTAGTAGTAGGAATATGATTAGTTTTTGGAAATAAAGGAGTCCATAAATACCTGCTGTACTTCAGAATTCAGATTATGGAATCAATGTAAGTTTGAGAAAATTGTCAGAAATTGAGAGTCTCTGAGAGGGAGTTCTTACTGTTCTTCCAGAGCTCCGAGAGGGGGCAGGGCGAGAGGCCCCATACAATTGCTGCCTGCCTACTTCCTTCCCACTTCTTCCAGTCTGTTTCTTTTCCTCTGTGTTTTCTCTTCTTCCTTGCTACACTAGCAACCAATATGAAGCAACAACCATCCACATTATCACTTCCTCTGCTGTGCTGAGCTCCCACAGCTACCCCACATGCCAGCTATGCTCAAGTTACATCTTTTCATGGCTGTACCTATCAAATTTGGTATCAAAGCTTAGGGAACTGACTTGTTCTTACAAGTTGGAGTCCTTAGTAACTTCTTATGTTTCAGCTTATTACTCAAACAATGCTCCGTCAACCCTATGAAGAACTTGTCCTGCTGAAATTTGACCCGCATCAAACTGGCAATTATGTTTCCTAAGTAATCGTGGATTTATTTTTGAAGAGGGGAGAAATTATTATTAACCCTCAACAAGTTTTTGTGGAGTTTCATGTGAGATATCATGGGAAGACTTCTTGGGCTGTTACACGTTTTGATGGAACTTGGCTGATATCTGTCCTTCAGATGAGTACTTAATCACTGTGGGGTCTGAGTGGCTGGAAAATCATCATGCGGATATGCAATCTCATCCCTTTACCTGCATTCTTGAGCCACCACACTTTAAACATAAAGTTGTCCTCAAGCATTATGTCAAATGATGATCCCCAGAACAACCAACAACGGACGGCAAGCTGAAGGAACCAATAGCCCTTCTTCCAGATGATTGTGCAAATGCTAAGTCTGCAATTGAAGATGCATGCGATTCTGCATTATTTTTTGAACCTGGACTTCGTTTGATTTCTGATAATGTCTTCCAAATAGACTTGGTGCCATTGACTACTCATACTATTCTTGATATTTCTGCATGGTATCAAAGTCTTATGATTGATGCGGGTTTGGATTGGATGTCAGATCACCTCTCTTTGCAGCTTCACAAATGTTACATGGAGTTTCTGCTCTCATATTTGTTGCCCCATACTGCAGCATTTCAAAACTCGAGGATGAGTTTTTTCGAACCTGGGGGGATTGATGCGGGAGCATATTCAACAGCGACAATTTGACAAACTATGATAATTACATAGTAATCGAGTCATTGTTTCTTTTATTATGTATTTTTGTTCTTTTCTAGGTCATAATTTTAAATCCAAGTCAGAATAGGATTGGTCAGTCCAATTGGGTTTAGGATTTCCTATTTTTAAAGTCCTAAGAGAAATTAAAATTTTATCTTTGTTTTAAGAGTCCTACTATGTCTTGAAGTCTTATTTTAGTAGTCCATTTAGGAGTAGTACTTTGAATCGGAATTGAGCTTCCAATTTTGTTGTTTTTTGGAGTTATTTCTGCTGTGTTTTAGGAAAGTCTTAGTTTGTGGAAGTTATAGTTTGATTAGGATTTAAGATTTGCTGGTTGCTTATTTTGTTTCTTAGTAGTAGTAGGATTCTGATTAAATTTTGGAAACAAAGGAGTCTATAAATACCTGCTGTACTTAACATTTTGGAATCAATGAAAGTTTGAGAATTTTTTTCAGAAATTTAGTCTCCGAGAGGGAGTTCTTGCTGTTTTTCCAGTACTCCAAGTCCAAGATGGGGTAGGGTGAGAGGCCCCATACCTTTGCTACCTGCCCTACTTCTTCCTTCCCTCTTCTTCCAGTCCATTTCTCTTCTTCTGTCTATCTGTCATGGATGGCAGTTTCGGCCGAAACCGAAACCGACACACCCAATACCGGTCTAAACAGGATCCTTTGAAGCCAAATTCCCTTAAACTTTCCGAAACCGTCCGAAACCGCCGAAACCGAAACCGAAACCAAAACGGTTTTGGTTTTGGACCCGGCCAAAACCGAGTCTGAAACCGACACTGCCATCCTTGCTATCTGCCATGTTTTCTCTTCTTCCTTGCTACACTAGGAACAAATATGAAGCAACAACCATCTACATCGTTGCTTCTGCTGCTGTGCTGTACTCCCATGGTTACCACACATGCAAGCTATGCTCAAGTTGCATCGTTTTGTGTCTGTACCTCATAAAGAAGCAAGGAGGATTCAGTGTTTATGGCTGGAAATTGTGGTTATGGCTCCTACAAGTGCATGCTAGATTGCTTGGATATCCATTAATCTCAAACAAGACAGGATAATAATTGTATTCAGACATACTTTCTTTCACAGAGAATTAAGAAAACTATCTTCGGTACCTTTTTCTTGTAGCTGAACTAGAAATATGTTCCTTCATTTAGCACTATCAAAATTTTAATCTCCATCTAATTTTGCAAAGGTAAATCCTTCCACACATGCAACACAGTCATGTAAATGTAACCTTATTGTCAGACATGTCAGGAAAGAACATTTTGTCGGTTCCGAATTCAATTATTTACAAGAAATGGGACACTAATCTTTCTTGCATTATGTCACCTATCAACTTCTAAAATCCTTGCTATATCATTTGTTAAAATGTCTAAAGAGAAATATTCAATGGCTAGCCAACATCTTGGATAAAGAAAAGGACTACTGATTTTTGGGCATTGTTTTTTTTATGTCTTCATAATAGTTGATTGTTCACTCCTTTATTGAACTGACTTTGAATTTCATAAATGACTTCTGAGCAGCATGTGCCTACGTGGGGAGCAATACAAACCTGAAGCTTGGGAAATTGTATGCTTTGTTCCTTATAATCTTTTATTTTGTATCCCATTCTTGTTCCTTCCTCATCATGTTAGGGAAATTTTCTTTGTACTATCAGAAATACATTTCTGTTAATCAGTACTCAGGAGGTTAGGATCCTTTGAGATAAAGATAAACACATTTATTTATGACATTGAATCCGCACCCCAGATGCCTGTGCAGTAAAATGGGTTTTCCCTATAGTGAGAGAAGTCTTAGGCAGGGCAATCCCATGTCCCTAGGTAATGACTTGTATGAGGGTGTGAATAATCCAGGTGCACTGGAGGCAGCTCCAGTGTTTTTGGCTGGCAGCTTTTTGGAAGTTTGTGATGTTATATGAAAAAGTTCATGTGTAGCATATTTTCATCCTAATCTTCCTAGATGCAAACAATCTATTTTAATCATCAGAGCCTTATCCCATTATTTTAATCTGGTTCAGCTTGTGGAAAATTCAAAGTTCTTTGCATGGAAATTTGCTTCTCATCTCATTAATGGGGCAAAATCATTAGGCAGAATGTTAAGGCTACCTGGCTGAAGGACATTCAAGCCCCTACTTACATGTGTTTTCTGTGGTTCTTCTCTGCCTGAAAATCAAATGGTCCATGGGCTTGTAGTCTGACAGTATGTGCTTGAATTGAGGACATGCATGTCAAGGAAAGAGGACCTAAGTTAGATCTCAGCTTTCATGTGTTTGCTGGCTTATGACATGTAATTGGAGGTTTTTATGAGGTGTACTTGATCCAAACTGGTATTTCTCTAGGAGAGTGCCGGACCTTGCACTCTTGCAGCATTACAGAATTTTATAATCTTAATTATTTCATGCTGTTCTGGTGTCATGTGATGCTAATAACTGGACATTGTGTATCCTCAACTTTTAGTATGACAATGGGAACTTTTTTTCTCGTGATGCTGTGATTTCAGTACTCAGTAGTATGCATTTTGATATTCCTTCTTGAATGGTGAGAACTGCTTTTGGTTTCTGCGGCTCATATTTTTTTATCCAATGATTAATCTTTAAATTACATGGCCTTTCTTCTTTATGAGATACTTTTAGTTAATGAATGTTAGCTATTTTGGTTATTTTGACACACATTTCTTTTAGGTTTTTGGCTTATTGGATCCTTTTTCTTAAATGACTGTTCAGATCAGTAGGAGCATTCTTCACAAGTACAGTGGACCCCTTGATGTTTGGTTGTCAATTTGCTCTTCGCTTTGTGACCATCAGGGACAAACTTGCTGCTTGATAAATAGTTATCCGTACAAGAGCTATCTTGCAATGGCTGAGCATGAAAGCCAGTGGGTATGGTATGTATTTTCTTTTATCAAACTAAGCAATGTCTTTACACATCTGAAGTTGTCACGCCCCCCCCCCCCCCAGAATTTAAACTAAATCGAGGGACGCGACCGTGTGCGTAATCAAAAGCTAGAGAGATCAATTTATACAAGAGGTGTAAGACCTCCCCCCCCCAAGTCCAAACTCAACCCCAGCTATCGGTCGACCGAAGAACGCACACCCCATAATCAGGTTTCTGGACGAGCCTTGGGGACAGTTTCGGTCGACAGACAAGGCCACAACTGTCAACAGACCAAGCCCTAGGTTGATAGACAAGGGCATGGCTGTCGACAGACATGTTACAGGTCGACAGACTCCAGGTCTGGCCGACCAGCCTTAATAAGTGTCGCTGGGGGGGGGGGGGTTGAAGCCAAAAATTCAGAGCTCAAATAAAAATAGGGACATCAGACTTCAATCTCTTATCATTAGATCCCCATTGTTAACTCCATACAACGTCTACTGGTTCACAAGGCCAAATGTAAGGCCCAATCTTAACTACACAAAAGCCTGAAAAAGGGGAAGTATACTAAACATCAAAAGACCAGAGTTTGCTACTCATCAAAGGACCATATACCCCTTCTTCTAAAAGATTTGGAACGCTCAATCTCTCTTGCCCGCCCCCTTCCATCACCAAGGGTTCATCTTCACTACCTGAAAGCATTAAGGAAATTAATGAGCTTACGCCCATTAGGATTTACATCTCAAGGTGCGGGTAAAATATAAATGATTAATGCATTATCAAGTAAAATTCTAAGGAGTATTAGAAGAGTAACTGATGTAACAGTAACCTGATCATTGGACAGATCAAGGTAACAAATTTGGGGGGGGGGGGGGTTCCTCATGGTTTTAAATACTGATTGATGAGAAAACAATGCTAGAAAATTTCAGGATAGATGCATATCAAGGGAACATGTGTCAGAAGTGGTCATCTTTCAAGGATTTCAGATCATATACAAATTAAATGTACAAATTACGGGATTGGCCATATTTAAGAAATTTAGGGATTGTACGCCACAATGAACAAATACCTAGATTTGGCCACATTTTTTATAAACACATGTACAAATGATCAAACATTTCATATCAAACGACGACACTTTCAAATCTTGCATATTATATCAGTGTCATGCCACCACCACAAGTCCATACTTCCGTGGTTAATAAGTACGTCGGGGCGCTTCTTTCTAGGACCAGACATGGCCCTATATTGCACAGGCATGAGTCATTGGACCGAAGTCCCAAATAGTGCCAGAACATATTGCGACAAAGAGAATTCCAAGGATAGACATTTAGTAGGCTTCCGTATAGATTCAGAAATATCCAGAAAATTCAGGAGTAACAATGGTACCAACTTTAATAGTGTTAAAGGGGCAGCAAAATGAGGTGCTATTGGTTTAGTCCCAATTACAGTAAGAGGTTCAGATTTCCAGGGTAGACAAGAATAGCAAGATGTAACTCCCAATCTCATTCTGAGGAAACTAATTCAGATGGTTAAGAATTCTTTAGGATAAGTCTTCACAACTTTAAAACTTTTAGTATGTCATAGGAGTTCTTAAGACACAAACCATCTTGGACAATGCGTCAGACTAGGCCCAACAGAACAAAGGAAAAGTAGGTTCTGGATGGTCTTCTAAATCGCATCAAGGACAGGTAACACATATTACAAAGTTTACACAAAGGCAAAAGAAGCTTTCGGGGAAGAAAATAGTCTAAGGTCCCAACGAGAAAGTTGTTGGAGACAAAGGTGAAAGGATTATAAGTTAATCTTGATCAAGACAACTATGGATGTTGGATATAGGAGGTAAACAGGAGAGATCCTAAGCTCTCAAGGTCCTCTACAAACACAACAGAGGTTGGGGCAATAGAGATCAACAAAAATGACTTGCAAAACCTTAACATGTTAGGTTGGTGCCTGAGAAAACCTACCTTTGATGGCTTCAACTTCCCTAGTTTCCACTGGTTGAAGCGGAGGCAAGAAGTAGAGAACTCCAAAAACCCCAAGTTTCAGAGTCGTCATTCCACTCCAGAGTTCCTCCAACCTTTCGCAACAAGAATGGCCTAGTTTTTGGGTGGCTAGTGAGGGTCATATTGTGTATTTGGCTGGGGTGTGGTACAAAAAAAATAATATCCAAGACCTGCCATACTAGAGCCATACCCACACACCCATATCTCCACCTATACCATGTGTTGACTTTGCTTGGGAAAGGACAAACTCACCTTACCTGGGCTATACCCCTGTACTGGTACCTTTACCAACCCCAAAAGTTGATCCCATACACATGTGTCGACACACCTCCATACAGGTGTCGACACCACCATGATTAGTGGATAAAAGCCTCCAATCGATAGGTTTAATCAAGGCAATCGATTGGTGAATCAAAACAATCGATTGGTGTTCAAGACATCGATTAGTTAATAAAACAATCGATTGGTGAACAAAAATATCGATTGGTTATTAAAACCATCGATTGGTGAACAAAAGCATTGATTGGTTAATAAAACCATCGATTGGTGAACAAAACCATCGATTGGTTATTAAAACCATCGAATGGTGAACAAAAACATTGATTGGTGAACAAAAATATCGATTGGTTATTAAAACCATTGATTGGTGAACAAAAGCATCGATTGATGCTACAGTCACATCGATTGCTGAACTAAAGTTCAGTAGCCCTTCCGATTGGTGTGTAATCACATCGATTGCTGAACAAGGTCCAGAATCATCTAATTGGTGTTATGATCAGATTCCCAACCCTTCAGTGCTTAGGAATTATTTACCCACATTAATAGGCCCTCTATTTATCAAATTCCTTTTTCATACTTGGGCCTCCCACACTGTTCGGGACCACTTCGTTGTGTTGACTGGAAAGTTGTTGTGAATAGATTCGAGAACAGGCTAGCAGGTTGGAAAGTAAGGGCCTGTGGACACAAAATTTTTTGTTGTTGTGCCAATTCCCCATTCCCAGAAATTCCCCCTCCCTTAACCGATGGAAGCACCATCGGTTAGGGGGTTTTTTCCCCTTAACCGATGGGGCTACCATCGGTTAAGGGGGTTCTCTCCCCCAACCGATGGTACTACCATCCGTTAGAGGGGAATTCCCCTCTAACCGATGGGAGTCCCATCGATTAAGGGGGATCTCCCCTTGAGAGTCCCCTAACCGATGGGACTGCCATCGGTTAAGGGGATTTTCCCCTTTAACCGATGGGAGTTCCATCGGTTGAGGGGAAATTCCCCTCTAACCGATGGAACCTCCATCGGTTAAGGGGATGGCCCCTAACCGATGGTACCCCCATCGGTTAGAGGGGCTTTAACCCTCTAACCGATGGTAGTCCCATCGGTTAGAGGGAATTTTCCCTCTAACCGATGGAACTCCCATCGGTTAGAGGTCCCCCATCCCACCATTGTAAGGGGGGCCTTCCCCTATAAAAGGCACCCCCATCCCCCATTTGAAAGGGGTGAGCCCCAAGGGGAGCTACAACCCTCTCCCCTTAGCAAAGTGCTGTCCCACTGTTTTCTGAAAATACTCAAAAATAGAAAAGTTCCCAAATTTCCAAAGTCCCCATCCCTTCCTCAACCTCCTCTCTTGTGTGTGAAGGTATCAAACTCCCTTCCCTACTCGGAGCAGAGTGAGAAATCGAGAGATCGTCTCCATACGGCATCGACAATTCTCTCTTCTTAAGTCCGTAATAACGGCATCGGCCCCCAAGGACTATAGGGTTTAAATACCGTCCATACATGGACATATGGTATTTAAATACCTTTGTAATTTGCGCTCTGAATGCTACGCATCCAGACGCATATGTGCCACCTCCCATCGAGTGCTAAGTCTCTGGGATGGTGTGTTTGTGTTTATATGTATGTGTTTCCTAGGGGAGACTCTGCTCAAGTAGAGATTCTACCCGAGGACATATTCGTATATTCGCAAATTTGTGTTTTTATGTATATGTTCCCTAGGGGAAACTCTGCCCAAGTGGAGATTCCGACTAAGGGCATATCCATAAACCTCAAATTTGCACTTATACATATATGCTTTCTCGGGAGGAAACTCTGCCCATGACAAAGTTCATTCTGAAGAAATATGTTCATGTAACCACAGACTCGTATTTATATGCATATGTTTCTTAGAGGAGACTCTGCCCAAGCGGAGATTCTGCCCAAGAACATACCCGTATATTCGCAAATTTGCATTCATATGTATATGTTCCCTAAAGGAAACTCTGCCCGAGCAGAGACCCCTTTCCCAGAATAAACTCTGGGGAGCTCCCGCCCAAGCGGGGTTATAGTTCGAGAACATATCCATAAAAATGGCAATTTTGCGCCTATACATATATGTTCCTTGGCAGAACCTCCATTTGAGTAGAATCTCTATTCAAGAACATATTCATATAATTACGAATCCGCGCTTATGTGCATATGTTTCCTAGAGGAAACTCTGCCTAAGCAGGAATTCTGTCCAAGAACACTTTTATACAACCATAAATTTGGATTCATATGAGTATATTTCTCAAAGGGGACTCTGTTTCTACAGTGATACCTTTCGTGATGGAAACTCCGCCTAAACGGAGATACAACTCGAGAAGATATTCATAAAATTGCAAATTCATGGCTATACCTATGTGTTCTGCGGGAAGAATCCTGCCTAAGTAGAGACTCTCCCTAAAACATATTCATATAAACATCATTTCATATGCATACGCTTCTTGAGGACACTTTGTCTAAACGGAGGTTCTGCCCAAAAACAGACTCAAATGTCTACAACTCCACATTTGTATGCAAAAAAAAAAAAAAAGGAAGCTCTACCTAAGTGGAAATTCTGCAGAAAATATATGCATACACCCATGAAAAATCATGATTATATGAATATATTTCTAAAAGAAAAGAGAAAAGAGAAACTCTGGCCGAGTCAAAATTCTACCGGAAATATATCCATATATTCACAGAAGAGTTGTACCCATGTGGGTAGTTTCTCGGGGAGAAACTCCGCTTTGACAAGGACCCTTACAAGAAATATATCCATATGTCTGCAAGGTCATGTCCATGCAAATAAAAGAAGAAAAGAAGCTCTGTTCAAAGAGAGGCTTTGCCCAATATATATATATATATATATATATATATATATGCCATGAAACTTCATAATCTATAATCAAAGTCATACTATAAATTTGCACAACAACTCTGCCCATGTGGAAGTGCTCCCCAAGTTCTCAATACACCCAAAGCCCAGAAATAGTCTGCGGGTGTATTCCCATTCCAAATGAAATTTCAAATCAAACAACACATTTTAAACCTCAAACGGGTCTACGAATATATACCCGTTCCATTTTCAAAATCATATTTCACACCCAAAGAAAAGAGGCAGTCATACCATTTCATACCATTCAAAATGAAACAAACTCGAGCATTTTCAAAGAATAAAATGCATTTTCAATAAAAAAAGGGAAAACATCATGTTAGGACTTTCTAAATTCTTTTTATATGTCCTCATCCTTGCTATGAATGATATTCGGGTTAAAGCTGGTATTAAATAATACCAAGGGCTTTTAACTCGATGTAAATGTAACATCGATTCCGATCGATGGAGGCAGAGGTCCAGCACATGCTACCCTGATCACCTGTTGATGAAAAGACACGGAATCAAAGAAGTTCAGATTAAAATTGGCGCACCCGTCCGTTCCTTGGACACCAACACCCGTCCGTTCCTCGGACACCAATACCTGTCCGTTCCTCGGACACCAAAACCCTTCCTTCGCATCGCGCGGACTTTTTCTCCTGTCTACTAGACAGATTGGCACGCCCCGCAAATACCAAAATATGTGAAATGAATGAATACCATGAACCAAAATGAAATGAAATGAATGAATAAAATTGAGTGAAGAAAAATCCCGTGTCAACAGGGCCCTGTCAGTTCTTTTGGCATAGAAATGAGAAGGAGAGAGGTTGGCATGACATTCCTTGGGGAAGGATTTACCTTCCCAAGGAGGCAAGGGGACTTGCAATCAGAGACATCACAACATTCAATATGGCCTTGTTATGTAAATGGTGGTGGAGAATTGGGGCAGAAGAAGGGGGTTTGTGACATGATATAATCCAACATAGATATTTAGGGTCCTCCAGTGGGTGGGACTTGGGGTCCATTCTGTGATACAGATGCTCACCAGTGTGGAAGGGTTTTCTGCAAAGTTTGGATTTCGTCAAGGCAAGCGTTGGTATTTCATTGGGGGATGGGCAGAGGTGCTCCTTCTGGACTGACAGATGGTGTGGGAATTTGACACTAGATCATCTTTTCCCCGGTTTATTTGCCATTTCTTCTGCCCCGATGGCCACTGTTGCTGACTTTTATGAGGAAAATCATGCTGGGGGGATGCGGGTGCCAACTTTATAAGGAATCTCTCAATGGAGGAGACTACACATCTTTTGGAAATGTTTGTCTTATTAGCCCAGTTCAGGTTGACAGCAAACATGGTGGACCAGTGGACTTGGAGATGGGAGAAATCTGGTTGCTTTTCAGTCAAATCAGCTTATCTCATGCTTAATGATGGGGGTTTGAGGGATGAAGGGAATGATCAGATCTGGGGCATCAGGAGTCCACTCAAGGTCAAGATTTTCTTATGGAGGGTTTCACATGGTAGGTTGCCAACCTATGATAAGTTATCTAGGTTTTTCCCTGATATTCCAACTTTATGCTGTCTTTGTGGGGATGAGGAGAGCTTGGACCATCTTCTAACAGCCTGCTCATACTCTAAAATGATTTGGGATGAAATTGGGCACTGTATTCAGGCTGTCACCCCTGTTTTTACTGGTGCGAAGGAGTTAGTATTGGGCTGGAACAGAAATTTTCGTTGCAAGGCTGACTGGATGGTGTGGTGGATCATTTTGCACACCACTATTTAGGCCATCTGGATTGAACGAAACAACAGAATTTTCAGGAGAGAATCTAGGACTGAAGAAGCAGTGATACAAGGGATTAAGAGTAATGTTTTGGCTTGGACTAAATTGTTAGAACACTTTGAGAGTCCTCAATCTCCTCTCCTTTTGTTCCTGGGGAGGTGAGGTTTTTTATTTTGGGTTGGTTAGATTGGAGAGAGGACTTTTGTTTAGAGGTTTTCTTGTTGCTTTGCCTCTACACTTGTACATTCTTCTTCTTTCAATATATTTTGTGGTACCATCCACATTTCAAAAAAAAAAAAATCAGGCTACTACATATCCATTATAAAAAAATTTAAGTAAAAATTTTCTTCATCTCATTCATACCTCTTTTCTTGTCGACAGACAGATCCAGACAAGCCCCGTTTGTCGACAGATACTCTTGACATTTCCAGCTCTCTTCATACCAATACTCCACACATGATAAGGTTTCTTTCGTGGTTCTTTTACCTTAAAGATCCTAATTGAACCCTTACTTAATTATTTCTACCTGTTTATTCTTATCCGTTTATGATAAAATAATAAAATTCCAGGTTGTTACAGAAGGTATCCATACTTACACTCCAATGGGAGTGATCTTCATGGATGCTTGCCTACTATTTTGTTTCTGAGCTTTTCAATGTTCGGTCACTTTATGCTATTACAACATATTATATCAGAGAATATATTAAAACAGAAGAAAGAAATAGTCCTAATGTCTTGTATTCAACAAATATGTGAAGAGGGGTTTAATGAATTTATAACGACTTTTACATCATCCATACTGTTGAAACCAGAATTCTTCTGTTTCATTGAACAAGCTTTAGCAACACCAAATTAGTCCAGTGGCTTTTGTAGAATTCTTCACACCAGGGTAAAACAGTTTAATTTGTTTTATTTTCCCTTTCAGATGAGACAACTGCAGAGAAGCCATACTGAAAATTTAAAATTTAAAAGGTGCAAAGCTAGTATATCTCTTTTGATGGAATGGGGACAATTTCCCTTTGTTCCTAGCCAAAATCCAATTGGTTATGGGGGGCTTCCCCTCCTTAAAGAGTATTTCAATGGGGCTTCTTTTGCAAGAGTTAGCTTCTGTACCCATCCTGCTGCATGCTTAGTGACTTGGACGGATGTTTATAAGAAGAACGCATGCAATTTGAAAACTCCAAGTGGAGAAGGTGCCTCTATGTGGATCTAAATGTGAGATCTCCTGGAACAGAGTTAGGAAACCCGCCTGTGATATACCAGTCAAGCCACCCAGCATATGGGAATTCGAGGGTGTGAGAGTCCCCAATCACTACATCCACCTGTCTGAGACTTGGATGCTCAAGCATATCTTTGAACTTGCAATTTTGCAGAAGCTCTGCACAAGGTGATGGAAATTCGTATTTCTTAGGCAAGGGAAGACTTTTGCCTAAAATCCAGTTAGCGGAATGGAATGATTCACTTTTGGATACAAATCTAGAAAAATAGAAGATGAAACAAAATCTCAAGAAAGAAAGCTATACTCGACAGCTTTTCCAGATTTATGATAAATTATGCTGTAAATACGTGTCTTGAACTGCTGCTTTCTGGATAAGGATCAGAAAATGACAAAATTTCATGTCTGGTGAATATTCTTCCTTTTCTTTTTAATGGAACTTAGCTTGAGTGGCATTTTTGTAACATTAGGATGAAAGCAATGATATATGTGCAATGTTTTCCCGGATTATAATTTGCAATTATTCATATAAGGATGGTTTATATGCAAATCCTTACTATTACTATTGCCTTATGGTTTATGATTGATTTCTCATGCTGCAGAACATTTAACAGAAAACCCATAAAATGCTTGCCCTTGTCAACATAGGATTCTCCGTCCAACTCCAATTTAACAAAGCATGAAATGGTTGCTTTGGTTCAGAGCCACTTGGAGACAGATAACGTGCATTCTGATATATGCTTTCTTTCCTAGTTGTCACTTATATGTGTAGCTTTCCCCTGTTTCTGCAGGTTCAGGAAGCTGTTTGTGCTGTTCTCTAGCTACACTTATGTAAACACCCTTAGGAAGATCAACATTTAGCGATGCACACAAAGTTTTAAGGTAATGCCGTAAGGTTTTTGTTTGCTGCTTATGGAACAAGACGTCAGGCTTCTTTTCTCTTGGGGGTACCAGTGTTGTGAAATTGTATGTGAATGATGTAAAATGGTAAACCAATGTGTAATGTAATGACTAATGAGAAGCCTTTGCCCAGGTATTGGAGGCCAATCCCTGTCTGTCCCTTTCAGGCTTTAGATAGCCATTTATACATGATTTTCCCAGCTTGATTATTCGCCACCCAACAATTAATGTCGTCTTTGACGACGACGTCTCATCAGAATTACGGTTAACATCCTGCTCAGGGTCTACGATTCCTGTTCATAGCTATGAAAACGTTTGATGTTTACAAAGTACAGAATAGGAAATTAGGAACCCTGTCATGTGATAAATAAATTAAAAACACAGTAATTGTTATCGTAAACTATTTTGTGTTTACACAATTAAATTAGGCACACCACACCCAATAGGGGTGTGCCACCTCTGCTTGGGGTATTTAATTAATATGCCTCCATTTCTAGTTTTTCAAATTCGAGGGGTGGAGGTGGCACAACCCTGTTGGGAAATATGGTATGCACCAACTGTTTTTTGCTCGGGAAATGTTCTTGCCATGGCGAAGCTTGGACTTGGTGGAACGGTCGTTTGCCGTCTTGTCTCATTCTCTCACTTGAAGCAGAGAATAAAAATGTAAGCATCAGAGCCTCGGACGGCCATCCGTCGTCATGCGTTTGAAGGTTTGTGCCGGCCCGAGAACATCGTCTTGCGCCCCCGCCCAGATGCTGCTGGGAACGAACGCGTTTTTGCACCAGCAACTACAAGGCCCACAGCTAAATTAATGGGATTCTCCCATGGCATGGACGACGACGTTATCCAGCTAGAAGTACTCTCACCGAGATGATATGTCTCTTCTCCCCCATGAACCAACCATCATCTGCCATGGCTCTCTGCGTCCTCCCAGCACTTGACCGGCCACCGTCTCTCCTGGGTGGTGCCCTTGCCCATGCCTCCATCTTCCTCCTGCTCTTCCTCGCTCTCCCGGCGAACCCCCTCTCCTTCAACTTTTCCAGTTTCTCACAGAACATGCAGGACATCGTGTACTACGGCCACGCATTCTCGGCCAACGGTGTCCTGCAGCTCACCAAGAACCAGCGGGATGCCGCCATCACCAACAGCACCGGCCGGGCCTTCTATGCCCAGCCCGTGCGGCTCTGGGACGCGGCCTCCGGCGAGTCGACCGACTTCACCACCCACTTCTCTTTTGTCATCAATGCGCTCCACTCCGCCAGCCCTGGTGACGGCCTGGCCTTCTTCCTTGTCCCCGTTGGCGCGGAGGCTGTTCCGGCTGAGTCCTTCGGCGGCTACCTGGGTCTCTTCAGCAAGAGCTCCGCTAGGAACGCGTCGGCGAACCGGCTGGTGGCGGTGGAGTTCGACACCTTCGCTAACGACTGGGACCCGAGCGATAATCATGTGGGCATCGACGTCAACTCGATTCGGTCGGCGGCGACTTTGACGTGGAACAGCAGCATGAAGGTCGGCACCACAGGTCATGCTTGGGTGAACTACAACTCCAGGGCGAAGAAGCTGAGCTGCTTCCTCACATACGACCAGAAGCCTTTCTTCCGTGGAGATTGGAGCCTCTCACACCCCGTGGATCTCAAGGAGATGCTGCCGGAATGGGTCTCGGTCGGCTTCTCGGCTGCCACAGGCGACTGGATCGAGGTTCACAACATACTGACATGGGAGTTCAGCTCGTCCCTGGAGGTCAGGGAGAAGAGCAAGGTCGCACGAGTGGTCGGCACCGCAGCAGGCCTGGTGTTTGCCGCCGCCGCCGTGGCCTGTGGGTTACTAGCGTGGAAGAAGAGAGCCTGCAGAGAGGTGAAGGAAGAAGACACCGTCTTGGATGTTTCCATTGACGGGGAGTTTGAAAAGGGGAGCGGACCCAAGAAGTTTCCATACCACCAGCTGGCTGCTGCAACCAAGGACTTCTCGCAGGAAGGGAAGCTCGGGGAAGGTGGTTTTGGTTCGGTCTACAGAGGGTATCTGAGCGGCATGAAGCTGGAGGTGGCCATCAAGAGGATCTCCAGAGGGTCCACGCAAGGTAGGAAAGAGTACGTCTCGGAAGTGAAGACCATCAGCCGGCTGAGGCACCGGAACCTCGTCCAGCTGATCGGCTGGTGCCATGACCGTGGGGAGTTCCTGCTCGTCTACGAGTACTTGCCCAATGGCAGCTTGGATTCCCACCTCTTCACTGGCAGCAAGGGGCTGCTGCCGTGGCCGACCAGGTACAAGATCGCCATGGGAGTCGCTTCGGCGCTGATGTACCTGCATGAGGAGTGGGAGCAGTGCGTGGTTCACAGGGATGTCAAGTCCAGCAACGTGATTCTGGACTCCAACTTCAACGCCAAGCTCGGGGACTTCGGCCTGGCCCGGCTAGTCGACCACGGCCGGGCGTCCCAGACCACGGTGCTGGCCGGTACCATGGGCTACTTGGCGCCGGAATGTGTCACCACCGGCAAGGCCAGCAAGGAGTCGGACGTGTACAGCTTCGGGGTGGTGGCGCTGGAGATCGCGTGCGGGCGGAGGGTGGTGGAGCCGCAGGAGGACCAAGAGAAGGTGAGGCTGGTGCAGTGGGTCTGGGGATGCTACGGGAGGGGCAGGGTGCTCGAGGCCGCCGACGGGCGGCTGGGCGGGGAGTTCGACGGGAAGGAGATGGCGCGGCTGATGGTGGTGGGGCTGTGGTGCGCCCACCCGGACTGCGGTAGGAGGCCGTCGATGAGGCAGGCCATCGCCGTGCTCAGCTCGGAGGCTGCACTGCCGGAGCTCCCCTCGCAGATGCCCGTGGCCACGTACTTCGCCCCTCCGTTGAACTTGTGCAGGTTCACCTACACATCCGCGGAGGCCGGCGGTGCTGTTTCTACTGCCGATTCTGGTTTCAGCGGCTATACGACGAATTCTTCGACCTCGACTGCCTCCGCGGCTTCCTCGCAAACCTCATGTCTGCTGCCACACAAGGTTGAGTCAAGTTTGAACTAGGATCCTCTGTTGTGCCGAGCGAAGTTTTAGGATCGTCTGTTCAGGTGTTGATCAGGTTTAATTAACCAGCCGATCGAGTCGTGTGGTTGTTTTGGAGTACTCTATACATATATATCCTGACACGAGTTAGTTTCGTAAATCTACAACCCTCAGAGAACTCATTCCATAGAGTTCAACCATTTCATAGATTTCTACTCAACAGTGCCAACAATTATTTCTTTTAGGAAAAGAAGATACCTGGTCATGCATCCCGTCTTCCCAAGGCCATAAGGTATATGTTTGTACAGTCCAATCTTTAATTCGATGTCCCAGAAAGTATAAAGAGAGAAATTATATATATGCTCCCATGAATGGAGACGCCACATTCATCACTTTCATCCCACTAACAATTTCTTCGAATCTTAAAATATACGTTTTTCTTTTCATGATTGTGTGGACGTGTTTTCCGTTCGGACCTGGGTCGAACGGACCTCTACTAACAAGAGGGATTGAATTGTTGCCGGTGCAGACGGAGACCTGTAAAATCCAAAAAGATCAGGGGGGCCCGGTTGAAGAATCGGGAGAAACCCTCCGATGCTTAAGTCAGGACAGATTGTAAAGGAGGCAGGAATGGAAGGTTCTCTGATGTGTGTTCGTGCGTGGGCGCGTGTGTATATGAGAGGTTGCGTCCCTTTGCATGGGGATTACCTGTGTCTTTTATAAGCAAGAGAGGTGAAGAGTCCGGACGTAATCTCCTTCAATGATGGCCGAAGGGACGCGTCGGTTAGAGTCTCTAGACGGGGCGTTGCCCGTTTGAGGCGCCCGTTGGGGGTCTTCGTAGTAAGTGCCCTTTCACCATGGGACGCGCGCTGCGCTGTCGTATTAACTACAGTTGGGAGGCGAAGGGGCCTCACAGGGTTGTAGACCAAGGGGCACCGCGCAGGGGTCGGCTCTGTAATGGCTAGGCTACGCAGTGCCCGGTGCTCGGAAGCACCTGCTCGGTGATGAGCCACAAAGTTCGAACAAAGGGTCTGTTGTCTGCTCGGTAGGCGGTTCCCTGCTCGAGCAGGCGGTGAGGTGTCCGGAGACTTTCTTTAGGGCCCTTAGGCGCCTGGCGACCGGAGTGTGTTCGGGAGTCTCTGGCTGAACTCGAGGACACGTGTCTTGACATCCAGAATCTAGGGGTCTTGATGGGCCATGATGGGCCTGCAGGCCTAGGGGGCTAGAAATAGCCTCCACACTTGCCCCCCACCCTCTCAAACCTGCGCGGATTCTGGAGCACTTGAGAGGGGAGGTGTCTGCTCGACGTCACCATTGCATTTAATGCGATACCGACTGCGGCGATGCGCACGACCTCTGGACGACGTCGTTTGAGCCCTTCTCGGGGACGGAGTTCCATGATGATGAAGGTGACGTGTCGCGTAGTGCGAACAGGGCGGCCTGTTTGAACGACCCATTGGGGTGAAAAGACTGCCACTTTCACCTTCGAATTTCGCGCCTCCCTTCCTTATAAGAAAGAAGAGGGGAGAAGGTGGGGGCTCGCGCTTTCTTGCTCCCAGAGTTTGCCTCCATTCCTGCTTCTGCTCTTCTCCTGCACCTCTTCTCCCAGCCCTTTGTCGCCTTCTCATCCTCCGGTACCGATGGCTCAACGCGCGGGGAAGGCCGTGATCGAGGCCAATGGATCACCGCCGGCGAAGACGGAGGCAGTGAAGTACTGGAGCTTTGAAGGCCTATGCGAGCGGTTCCAGATCGGAGACGAGTACGAGATCATCCTGATGAGGGAGGATCAGACATACATGACGGACAAGCCCGGGTGCTTTGTCCTCTCGCTAGACCTCCTTGAAGCTGGATTTCGGTTACCGGTGCCGGAAATCGCGAAGAACCTTCTCAACGCCTGGAAGGTCACGCAGATCCAGCTGACGCCGAATTCCTGGAGGACCATCTTCATCTTCTGCGTCATGTGCAAGAAGAAGGGAGTTCAGGCGACGGCGAAGGTCTTCCGCAATCACTTCAGCCTGGAGTCATCTTCGCAATCTGGCTACGGGATCGTGTACACGAAGCACCGGGCCAATCGGATGCAGATCCAGTTTTTTCCCCCGTCTGTCGAACAACAAGGGGTGGATAGGGCGACTCTTCTTCTTTGGTCGGAAGAAGGGAACCGGAGCTCCAGACTGGGGCTTCCCTGTTCGGGTTGTGGAGCCGCCGAAGAGGACCGACATGGCCCCTTTTCTCATCCAGGACGCAGCCAAGGCGTCCCAGGCTTTGTCTACCGTGCTCGTGAACCACGTCGAGGGGTACTTGACTGAGTATAAACTCGTTAAGTACAAACTTAGCTGCGCGTGGGGTAAGTCTTGTTTTTAGCTTCGTCCTGCATGATGTTAGGACAAGTATATGACCCCGTTCTCCTCCTTTCAGACGCTGCCGAGCTGGCCGCTGGCCGGGACGGGAAGGACATGGCCAACTACGTCGAACAGATTCTTGTCAAGTTATACTTGACATATCTGGATGAGGGCGTACCCCCAACCACGTCCAGTACGAGAAGTCCTGCTAGCGGGTGGCTTTCCGAGAAGCGGCCTCTGAAGATCAGCCTCCGGAAGGAGTTTGCATCTATGACGGCGGCGAGGACTACGCAGGAGGCCGAGGAGGAGGAAAATGCTGCTCCCCAGCTCCAACTTCGCAAGAAGAGGAAGCTGGTGAAGGCGGCAGAACAAGAGAGGCCGAGGGTATCAGCGGCAATGAAGCCCCTGACGGTTGAAGGGGTGATTTCGGAGCTGAGCCTCGGCGGGGAGGAGTTGGTCGTCGTCAGCGGCCAATCTGACAGAGGCTCCCCCGAGGAGCAGGTCGGGGCGCTGGCGCCCCTGGGCCCCGTCGGGGGCCGTGTGGAGGGCGTGGGCGTTGCGGGAGCTCTGAGCCCTCCGATGGCAGATGAGGAAACCGTCCCCGCACAAATGTTCACGCCGAGCCCGCCCCTCGGGAGTTGTCGTAGAGGGAGCGTCGGAACTCCCTTCGGCGACTGTCGCTGCTGTTGAGGGCCAGTCGCAGGGGCTCACGCCCGCGCCCATTACCGAGCAGCCGGTGGAGGTTGACGAGGCGAGGTCTTCTCCAAAGGTGCCTGCCAGCAGCGTTGGAGGCCAGGCGATGACGGCTACTGAAGCGGCTGCCGAACAAGTGGTCGGGGAGACCTGCCTCCCCTCCGAGCGGAATGCCACCGTGGCCGAGATCAGAGCTAGGTCCGAGGAGGACTAGGCACCCCTGTGGAGGGTGTTGAAAGTGAGGTCCCCGTCTTGGCCCACGGAAGTGAACCTGGAGGCCGCCTTGGTGCGCTTCGAAGGGGGGCCCTCGCGGAACCTGCCCCCTGCCCCACCGCCGAGCAGCTTGAGGTACTCGCGCGGTGCCAGGGGTTGAGCTCGGAGGAGACTCCAGAGCGGTCGGAGGAGGTTCGGGGGGAGAGCCACTCGGACGACGATGGCGACCTCGACGTCGGAGAGCTGGTTGGAGGCATCACACGGTCGTTGGAGGTGCTTCGAAGACTCGCGTCGCGAGCTCAAGACCAACGTCATATGTGGGACGCTGAGATTGCGTTCTTGGAGGAGCGCGAAGAGCGGCACCGTCGTCGGGAGGCCGAGCTGCAAAAGGAGAACGACAATCTCCGAATAGCACTCAGGGCCTCCAAGCTAGAGCTTGCGGTCGTGCGAGCGGAGAAGACTGCCCTTTCGGGAGTCCTTTCTGCGGTCGAAGCTCGCGGGGTTGTCGAGTATAAGGCCGGGCCGGAGTTCCGAGAAGATTTGGAACAGTACGGCGCGTCCTGTTACAAGGTGGGGATCGGAGTCGGCGAGGACCGAGGACGGAGGCTGGCCATGTACGAGTATGCTCGTGAAGCTTTTGAAGCCGCCCTCCGGGAGTGCCGACGATGAACTCAAGATCCACGCCTGGATGGGGTCCGTTTTGCGAACTTCCGAGCAAGACGGATGACTTCCGGGGACGATGGGGCAGGCCCTTCCGAACAGGCTCTCTGAGCCTTGTATCTACCTTTTTTTTTGTTTGTAACTTGTCCTTGGTGGGTCTTTGTACGAACCTTCTTTGGTGAAATGAAAAGATCATTTTGAGTATATGAATGGATTCTCTCTTCTTCCTTTGTTATGTTCTTGTTCGAATCAAATTCGTTGGCGCTTAGAGGCTCGTAGGTACCGTGCAGGTCTCTGGACCTGAAAAGCTACGACCAGGGGTTTGTACCGTATGCCTGATTCTAGGACAGGTACCGTGCAAGCCTTCTGAGCTGAAGAGCTCTTGGCCGGGGGTTGTACCGATTGTCCTTGTGTTCTGGGCTTTTGGGCTCCACGCTAGTCCTTCGAGCTGAGAAGCTTCGACTAGGGGACGTGAGGCTCTTACAAATAATAAGCCTTTAAATTGGATACATGCCAGGTCCTTGGTATGGTCTCTCACCGCTAAGGGTAGTTAACTTGTAAGAGCCTTTCCCAAGAACCTGGGTGACCGTATAAGGTCCTTCCCATTTCGGGGCGAGTTTACCGGTTGCTCTTCGGGGATCAGATGTCGAGCAACGGCGTAGAACAAGGTCACCTTCAAAGAAGCGCCGCTCTCGAACCCGTGAGTTATAATACTGCGCGAGCCGCTGTTGATAAGAGACTAGCCTGATGTTGGCGTCGCTTTGGTGCTCACCGAGCATGTCTAGATTCTCCCTTAACGCGCGGTTGTTGGCTGCTTCGTCGAAGTGAGTTGTTCGGATTGTGGGAGAGCAACCTCCAAGAGCACAATCGCTTCTGATCCGTAGGCCAAGTGGAAGGGGGTCTCCCCGGTGGCCACCCGAGCGGTTGTTCGGTGACACCACAACACATTGGGGAGCTCTTCGATCCACGAACTTCCAGCGGCCTCCACCCTCGTGTGTATCCCGTGGAGCAGAGTTCGGTTGGCGTTCTCAACCAATCCGTTTGCTTGGGGATGTGCAACCGAAGTGAAGTGGTTGTAGATGCCAAGCTCCGAACACTTCTGTTTGAAGAACGCACTGTCGAATTGCTTCCTGTTGTCGGTGGTGAACACTTTCGGGACACCAAATCGGCAGAGGATGTTTTTCCAGACAAACTTCCAAGTTGCCTGGTCGGTGATGGTGGCTACAGGCTCGGCCTCGATCCACTTGTTAAAGTAGTCGATGGCGACGAGCAGGAATTTTTTCCGACCCTAGGCTTCTGGGAATGGTCCCATGATATCGATTCCCCAACGAGCGAAAGGACGCGGTTCGAAAGGAGTGTGAAGCTGTTCGAGGCTGTCGGATAAGCTGCCCAAACTTCTAGCACTTTGGACACTTCTTTGCGTAGGACATACAATCCTTTTCAGTGAAGGCCACCAGAACCCTGCTCGGAGGATGCTGCGCGCCAGTGTCCTGCCCCCCAAATGGCTCCCGCACAAACCTTCGTGGACCTTTTCGATGGCCGATGTTGCCTCGGTAGGACTGAGGCACCGCAAGATAGGTCTTGAGAGGGAATGCCAGTACAATTGGCCTTCGATGATGGTGAACCTCTGGCAGCACAGCTTGATCTTGCGGGCTTCTGTTTGGTCGGGAGGGAGTTCTCCCCGAAGCAGATAGGCCAGAAGTGGATCCTTCCAACTTGGAGCTGTTTGGTCGGTCTCAATGGCCGCTACATCTACTTCGGTGCTCGGTGAGGCGAGCTCTTCTATAAACACGGAGCGAGAAGGGATGATGTCGCCTGAAGACGCTAGTCTAGCGAGTGCATCAGCGTGCGTTCTGCTCTCGTAGAACGTGCACAACTTCGAAGTAGAGAAGGACGTCTGTCTGGTGCTTAACTTGTTGGAGGTACTGCACCATGCGGGGATCCCTAGCCTCGAACTGCCCGTTCACCTGGCCGGCGACCAATTGGGAGTTGCTGAAGGCCCGTAGCCGAAGTGCTCCGAGGTGCCTAGCCATGCGGATGCCGGACAGGAGCGCTTCATATTCGGCTGTATTGTTGGAAGCAGCGAAGCGAAACCTAAGGGCATACTGGAATTCTAAACCTTTTGGGGAGGTAAGAACAAGTCCTGCTCCGCTTTTTGTGACGCAGGAGGATCCATCGACGTAGAGCTCCCAAGGAGGCTCGTTCGCCAGTGGAGGGTCCTTCTTGGTCGGAAGGGTGCATTCCGCCACAAAGTCTGCTAGCGCTTGCACCTTGATGGCAGTTCTTGGTCAGTAGCTGATGTCGAATTCCCCGAGCTTGATGGCCCATTTGATGAGCCTCCCGGAAGCCTCCGGACGTTGAAGAATGAGCTTCAATGGCTGGTCGGTTAACACTGTGATCGGATGGGCCTGAAAGTATGGCCTGAGCTTCTGAGCAGCCGTGACAAGCGCTAGAGCGAGCTTCTCCGCTCGGGGGTATCTTCTCTCAGCTTCTTGGAGCACCCTGCTTATGTAATAAACAGGGCGTTGTGCCATTGCCTCTTCTCTAATCAGAACCGTGCTGATGGAGTGTTCGATGACCGAAAGGTATACGAACAGTGGTTCTTCGAGCACAGGCTTTGAGAGAACAAGTGGGGCAGCGAGATATTCCTTCAGCTCAGTGAAGGCCGTTTCGCAGTCCTCAGTCCACCGTACTTGCCCCCTTTGCGGTGAGGCACCTTTGGGGACTCGTAGCAATCTGAAGAAGTTGAAGCTTCGTTCTACTGCTCAGGACATAAAGCGATTGAGTGTCGCAAGACGTCCAGTGAGCCGCTGGACATCACGTACGGTCTTGGGACTGCTCATCTCAAGTATGGCCCGTATTTTCTCGGGGTTAGCCTCTATTCCTTGGTTAGAGACGAGGAAGCCAAGGAATTTCCCCGAACGGACTCCGAACACACACTTTGCCGGGTTGAGCTTCATATTGTACCTTCGCAGGGTTGCCAAGGTTTCTTTGAGGTCAGCAATGTGGTCGGCACTCGGGAGCGTCTTGACCAGCATATCGTCGATGTAGACCTCCATGTTGCGCTCAATCTGCTGCTCGAACATCTTATTGACCAGCCGTTGGTAAGTTGCACCTGCGTTCTTCAGACCAAACGACATTCTGGTGAAGCAGTAAGGCCGAGGTCGGTGACGGACGTCATGGCGTCTTGGTCTGGGGGATGCATGCTGATATGGTGGTAACCAGAGTATGCATCTAGGAAGTTGAGAAGCTCATGCCCGGAAGTGGCGTCCACTAGCTGGTCGATGCGCGGCAGCGGGAAGTTGTCGCTTTGTTGAGATCCTTGTAGTACACGCACGCGCAATTTGCCGTTGGCTTTGCGTACGAGGACTACGCTGGAAATCCATCTTGGATATTGGGCTTCCCGGAGGATCCCAACTGCTCGGCTTGTGACGACGTGATTGTGGATCACGGTCTGGCATTCTCGATTAATTGGTCGCCGCCTCTGCTGGATAGGTGGCACCCTCAGATCCAAGTTGAGATGATGAGTAATGACCTCGGAAGGGATGCCCTCGTCATCCGACCATGCGAACACATCCAAGTTAGCAAGCAGAAAAGCCTTATAGCGTTGCTGTTCGGCTTCTGGCAGAGGAGCGCCAATGTAAAGAACGTGCTCGGGGTCGTCGTCCACCTGCACTGGTAGGAGGTCTTCGGCGGGAGATCCTCGACTAGTGGAGGGCTCGCTGGTCGGCACAGGCAGTGCTTCTGGGTCGGAAACGGGCCGCTTGTCTTGCAAGGAGAGAACATAGCACAACCGCGACTCGCGTTGACCGCCAAGCACCTCCCCAACGCCATGCGGAGTGGAAAACTTCATCTTATGGTGTAAAGAAGAGGGTATGGCTCGGATGTGGCCGATCACGCCCCTATCGAGAATGGCATTGTAGCCTGTCATGCTCCTGATCACCAGAAAATCGACCATTTTGGTTATATTTTTTGTTGCTGTCCCTAGGATGATTAGGAGATTAATCCGTCCCATGGGATGCACCGAGAGCCCAGAGAAGCCGAACAAAGGTGACTCTACTGGGGTAAGCTGGTCGGCTTTCAAGCCCATCATGAGAAAATAGCCGAAAGCCAACACGTCCGGGGCACTTCCATTATCTACCAGTATGCGATGCACAGTACAATGATTGATGGTGGCTGCGACGACCAGCGCATCAGTGTGTGGAGTCGTAACTCCTACAAGATCATTGTCCGAGAAGGTGATAGCCTCCTCGGAACGTGCATGTGTTGGACTGGGATAAGGGCTTGGTCGTGGTGCCGGGGGCCGTTCGACCTGGTGCACCCGACGAGCATAATTGCGCCGGCTCTGGCTGCTTTCTCCGCCTGCGCCGAAACCTCCTGCGATCACATTGATCTCTTGCCCATTTGGCTCATTGTTGATGGGCTGTAGGGGGGTCCACTCTCGGCGTCTTGGGCGATCTTCGTTCCGGCGCACATAGCACCCCAAATATCCGCACTTGATCAAGGACTCAATCTCGTCCTTGAGTTGGCGGCACTCCGAGGTGTCGTGGCCGTGGTCGCGGTGGAAACGACAATATTTGTCTGGGTTGCGCCTGTGGGGGTCAGAGCGCATCCTAGGCGACCACCGAACATACTGCTCGTCCTAGATTTCAGCTAGGATTTGTTCGGGGGCCACTGTGAGGGGGGTGTAGTCGGTGAAGGGGCGTGGTCGACGCGGTGAACCCCCGTTGCGCCGGCCCTTCTTCTGTTCGTGGTCGGAACCGTTGTCGGAAGGCCTCTTCTTGTCCGCCGGTTCGCCCTGCTCTGCTCGGCCGACTGCCAGACTCTCCTCGCATGCAGTGTGGCGCTGGGCGGTGGAGAGGAGCTCGACCAGAGTGGTGGGATATTGCACCCCCAGCGTCCTCTAGTGGAAGCCATCGCGAGTGCCTTAAATGAGGGCACTGGTGGCTAACGGGATGTCTAAGCGGGGGATGCGAAGTGCCTCAGTCTGGAACTGCTTGATGTAGTCCCAGAGCACTTCACCCTTCTTCTGTCACACAGATAGGAGGGAGGCCGCGGTGCGCGGTTGCGATCTTCCACCCAGGAAGTTGTCCCGAAAAGACTTCTTCAGCTAGTGAAAGGATGAGATGGAACCCGCGGGGAGGGTTTCAAACCAAGCCCGTGCGGTCTCCTTCAACGTGGCCGAGAAGGCCCGGCATTTGGCTGCGCCTGATGCTCCGTGGAACACCATGTGCGACTCAAACCCGTGGATGTGATCTGCCGGGTCGGAGGTACCGTCGTAGGGCGCGATGGTGGGCAGGGGCAGCTTCGGGGAGACCCGGGCCTCCAGGATCTCCGCAGTGAACGGGGAGCGGAAGTCCAGATCGTCATCCCCCGGAGCTCTGCCCTCTGGATCATCGCGTCCATGCGACGTTCGAGGTCGACGGCGCGGCGAAGACATCTGGCTAACTTCTGATCGGAGTGCACAAAGCCTTCGCGCTTGGACCCGTGGGAGTTGGTGCCGACGACGGAGCGCGGAGGAGAGGGAGCCACGGTGGACCGGCGGGGGGAGTCGTCCTGCCGCTCCAGCGTTCGGCGGCCCGACGGAGCTCTTCGTGAGCGCCGGGCCGATTCCTCGCGCCGTTCTTGCCGAGCCGACGGGGTAGGGGGTCATCGCCGTGACGACTCCGCCTGCTGTTCAGGCGGCGGGGGGTTCGTCGGAGCCGGCTGTCTGGCCAACTGAGCCTGGAGGCCATGATAGACCCCCACAAGTTGTTGTATCTGCCCCCGGAGCTCTGCTACTTCTTGGGCCGTTGCAGGGGCACCGGCAACGAGATCATTGGTAGTCGCTTCGGCAGGGGTTGCGTTGTCGTCGATCGGCGGAGCTTGGTCATGCGAGTCTGCGCGCGACTGGCGAGACCTTGTTGCCCTGCTGCAGGGATTTTGGTGAGAGGTTCGTCTGCGAGCCATGGCAGTTGTCGTTCCCACAGATGGCGCCAAAAATGTGGATGTGTTTTCCCATTCGGACCTGGGCCGAACGTGCCTCCACTAACAAGAGGGATTGAACTGTTGCCGGTGCGAACGAAGACTTGCAAAACCCAAAAAGATCAGGGGGGCCCGGTTGAAGAACCGGGGGGAACCCTCCGATGTCTAAGTCAGGACAAACTGTAAAGGAGGCAGGAATGGAAGGTTTTCTGATGCGTGTTCGCGCGTGGGTGCGTGTGTATATGAGAGGTTGCGTCCCTTTGCATGGGGATTACCTGTGCGGCTGTGCCTTTTATAGGCAAGGGAGGTGAAGAGTCCGGACGTAATCTCCTTCAATGATGGCCGAAGGGATGCGTCGGTTAGAGTCCCTAGACGGGGCGTTGCCTGTTTGAGGCGCCCGTTGGGGGTCTTCGTAATAAGTGCCCTTTCACCATGGGGCGCGCACTCCGTCGTCGTATTAACTGCAGTTGGGAGGCGAAGGGGCCTCACAGGGTTGTAGACCAAGGGGCACCGCACAGGGGCCGGCTCTGTAATGGCTAGGCTGCACAGTGCCCGGTGCTCGAAAGCACCTGCTCGGTGATGAGCCACAAAGTTCGAACAAGGGGTCTGTGGTCTACTCGGTAGGCCGTTCCCTGCTCGAGTAGGCGGTGAGGTGTCCGGAGACTTCTTTTAGGGCCCTTAGGCGCCTGGCGACCGAAGTGTGTTCGGGAGCCTCTGGCTAAACCCGATGACACATGTCTTGACGTCCAGAACCTAGGGGTCTTGATGGGCCATGATGGGTTTGCATGCCTAGGGGGCTAGAAATAACCTTCACAGATTGAATTATATGAATATATCTGTTGAATGAGACTTGCGAGGTGGTAAAAAAAAGTAACCCAAAAAAAAGGAGAGGAAAAAGAACCACCACACCTGCACCACAAGCGATTAAGCAGGCAAAAAACTCTTCAGAGGTGATGATGGACCGGTATACTCCAAAGTCGAGAGCACGAATCTGGAAGTGGGCCGCCCTCGATAGAGCCAAACGACTTGAGCAATGCTTTGAGGTGGTCTTCCTTCCTGGGCCGAGGAAGCTGTCGGTTCTGGGCTTTACAAATCTTCTCCGAAATGGGGACATAAAAAAAAAAAAAAACTTGTGAATCCTATCCGTGAACCAGTAGAAAGAAGAGATGGATAGTTCTCGCTACAATTTGCAAAGTGCAACAGTAGCGTAGTGGCATTTCATCGCCCAAGAGTCCTTCAGGTGGCGCACTACTGGACAGTGCACCAACCTAGTGCAACAACTTCTCCATAATAACTGAGTCAACATTTAAAAGCCCAAAACTACGCTTGATTAGGGGCTGCGTTGAACATGTCCCGAGAGTGACTCCAAAAAATAACACACACTCTCTCTCCCAGTTAAAAAATTATAAAAATGTGGAATGATATTTCTGATCAAAAGATATCCCAATCAAAAGATATCATATATATTTGTTAATGTTGATGGTATCATGGTAGGAGATAACTCAGTCTCCCATGGAAACTGCGGCTGGCCGGTTTACTTACTCCACCGCCCTTGTTTAACATATATCTTATATGTTTTTTAAAAACATATCAGATCAAACACTACTCATAATTTGATCCTCAATTGTACATTTTGAAAATGGACAAAAGATAACTAGAAAGCAATAACATGGGGACTATTTTTGTCCTATTAAAGATGTTTTTAAAATCTTCATCAAACAATATAAAAAAAATATTTGAAAGAAAAAGAAGAAAAATCCCCATGCGATCAATCTATTCATATTTTTTATAGTGTTTTTTTTCTTTCAAATACTCACCTACCCTTTTTGCAGTTGCTAGTTTTCAGACAATAGTAATTACTTGAGAGGATTCACTGGTTGTGTAGACGATGATGTAGGCATGCTAACCAACGTGAACCAATTCGCTAGTGTGTGGTCCGGATTCTATGGCCTGCCATTGCCGTGCCAAATGTTCATACAACTTGCATGCCGTGTTGGGATGATCTATGGATACCCATTTGATTAGTGTTTGAATCGGCTACACTTTGAGAAAGCCCTTTCTCAAGAGTCGTCATTGGAAGCATCGCTCAGAACCCTAATGTGCCACTAGGGTTCTCCGAGTGGTTTTCTTCTTCTGTGGCTTCACCGGAGGAACTTGTCACTACCAGAGATATCCTAGCAGTGGGCCCAATTGTCGTTTTGACAACAATTTTTCTGGGTGGGGGAGTCACCGTCAGGTTCTCTCTCCCCCACCCCCATCCTCGATCTACTCTCCCCTCCACCTCTACCTCTACCTTCATGTCTGTCCACCACTCCAGTCTCCTCTTTTACTCCCTCCATTGATCTTCCTCCACCTGTCCTCTCTACTCCCCCCTATTTCCCACTCGCCCCCCCACTTCCAGTGTGTCACCTGCTTATTCCCCTTGTTTTTTCCTCCTGTCTCCCGTGTCCCTGCTTCGTTTCCCCTCTTTGATTGTAGGGGATCTCCTTTTCCGCCTTTGCCTCCCTGTCAGTTTCATTGCCTCACCTTCTTCTTCACCTCCTTCCATCTCTCCTCCTCCTCCCCCCCTCTCTCTATTTCCCCCTGTTCCCCACTAGCCCCTCTCACCCTCAGTACGCCGCCATCCTTCTCTATCCTCTCCCCTCTTCACCAACCTCTGCCACTCTCGCCCCCCTCTCCTCCCTCAACCCTTTCCTTGCCCTTAGCCCTTCCATCCATCCCCTTTAGACTCCCCTTTTGTTTTGAAGATATATATATTTTTCCTCATTTTGGTTCCCATCAATGTCCTAATCGGATATCTTCTCAGCTTTTGAAGCTTCTTCTCTAGCCTTCTTCAGGATCACTCTTCTCAGGATAGCTTGCCGTTTGACGAGTTTTTGAGGTGATAGTTCGTGACTGATAAGTCTCTGGAGCCTCTAAATTTGCTCGTGGTTCGAGACCCCTCTGCACAACTCTTCTATATGTGCATCTTTCGAGCTATCTCCATTGATTTGCTGCTCAAGAGTTCAATAGCCCTCCTCCTTAAGAGTCGGCCCTCATTTGTTTCCTCTTAATTTGGCATTCTTAGAGACATCTAGTTGGACACAAGCACGGGCAACATGTGTGCGTGTCATGAACAACGTGTTTCTGTCCACTTTGAGAATAGGCCCAATGCTCCAAGCAATGGTATGAATCATAGCATCATTATAGAAGTTAGCCGAGAAGCCCGACAACTCCAGCCACATAGGATCGAGCGGACAGTCCTCATCAGATGAGAACTCCAACGCCCACTTAAAGAACCAGAATAACCTACTACGAACATATAGAGACTCCTTGAGTAAGATCTACAAGTAGTCCTCTTTGTTTTGAAACCTAAGAAGCATATGATGCCCATCCATGGCGTTGATAACAAAGTCTTACTTGAACTTGAAGCGCTGCACCAAATGGGATCTGATCTCCTAAAAGGGTGGCCGGCCCTGTGGTGTCCTGGTGATGATGGCATACTCCAAGGGCTTGCAGGACACCTTGATCTCCTCCATGGTTAAGAAGGTGACTGGCTCTCTAGAATCAGTGGATGCAGGGCCATGGGCAGCCAGCAGTAGTGCCGACAGTGAGATGGACTGCAACATGATCTAAGCGAAGGAGAGAGGCACAGTAGTAGGGGCCACAGGGGCGGGATACACCTCAGGGATAGGTCCGGTGATAGCCACCGCCACTGCGGCTACGATGTTTGTAAAGATCTGAGGATTCGATACCCAAAAGACCCTCCAAGTGTCCAACCCTCGGACCGCCACCCACAGGTCCGAAGAGGTTGGTACATTAAACAAAGGAATTATGTACAACATGTCCCAAATAAAAGTACAGATATAAGAAGAAAGACGCAGTCCTTAAGGGACATACCCCGAGGACTTACAAAATACAACTCTCAACTCACACTAGTACGAGAGCACTCACGCTCACACACTCACACTGCTGGCAACATACAGCGCAACTAACTGCCACCTCGACTGTCAGGCACCGAACTCCTGCGGCAGCGAGCCCCTAATTGAAGAAAGTAATGGGTGTTGAACCACTGTTTAAACATATTGAAATCTTCACAAATAAGACCATGATATTTAATTAGTTTTTTATAAAATAATAAATGAAAATAATGTCTTCAAATATATTGATTTTTCTAAACTATTTGACTATGTTTTAAACATATCATTTTATGTGAAGCTTACTTCATCAATATAAGCTTACTTCATTGATATATGAAGCTAACTTCGTCATATCCGAAGTTTCACTTCATCGATATATGAAGCTAACTTCATCATATACGAAGCTTACTTCATCAATATGCGAAGCATACTTCATCGATATATGAAGCTAACTTCATCATATACGAAGTTTAGTTCGACAATATACAAAGTCCCACTTCGATTGATTGCCTTCTTCTCTAAAATAATCGAAATCTCACTTAGTCATATTTAAAATTTCACTTCATCATATATGAAGTCTCACTTCAACTGACCATGTTATATTTTGGACCAGCCAAAGTCCCACTTCGACTGATTGTCTTATTCTCTGAACTAGTCTATAACATCCTCCTCCCCTTGGTCAGCCACCTTCTGATGAAGGTCGCGACGTATCGGGATGTCGCCTTCTGAAGGCGACGGGATGGCTGTCGCGTTTTGGTTGGGAACGCGACCGACATGTCGTTGCTTTCAGCCCTCTGACCACATCATGCAATTTTATCGTCTTGCTGTCGGGACAATTGGGACAAGTGTCAACCACTGACAATATGAAGGCGACATGTCAGGTGTCGCGTTCATGGTGTCAGGTCTACGAGGATGACACATGGCAGTTCTGTTAGTCAGGTCTGACCATGATTTGGGGATCGCGATAGGTTGGCCGTCATGTTCACTTAAGTGAACGTGATAGGCAAGTTGTCGCGTTCTCAGTCCACTTGACTATTTGTGCAAGGCCAACAAATTCTTCCCCTTTCTTCCCTCTTCTTCCTTTTCCCTTCTTCCTCTGGCCCTGTGTGTGCATTTTTTTGTGGGGAGAGTGTGAGGGAGTGTGTGTGAAGAGAGGTGTTGGTGTCCTCCTTCTCGGCTTGGGTTTCCTCTCCAGCGTGGCTTCCTCTCCGTAGTGGTGACGTTCTACGGCGTGTAGGACGTTCGTGGCTCGTGGACGGCATCTCCATGGAGCTTGGAGCAAGGAGGAGGTGGCCATGCACACGAGAAGACTCCAACGGGTTGGCTCTTCATTTTGAGGTAGGGACACCTTGACTTCCCCCTAGTTCTACCATGCTAGGGCCTCCAATCCTCTTCTCCAAGCCCTTAGAACCATGCTAGGTTGTGCATGTGTGATTGATGCTCTCATTGTGCTTGAATGGGGGTTTGGGTGATGAGAGTTTCCATGCTTGCATGTTAGATATTTGAGTGTAGATGCACTTCCTTGGCATGCATGGGTGTGTATGAGGGTGGTTTGAGTTCTATTTACATGTTTACATCGTTCTACATGCTCCCCTCCCCTGGTGTTTTCCGGATTTGGGGTGTATGGTTTGGGGAAGGTGCTCTCGGGTGGGTTTGTCTGTGATCGCAACAAGGTTCTTGTCGCGACCCAGATCGTGACAGCCCTTACTGTCGCCTTCTGGTTAGGTAGCGATGTTGACCCTGTCGCATTCTGGTAGCGACAAGGTGATCGTCGCCTTCTGACTTGGTTCTTCTCCGTGGGTTGTGAGAGGTCTCAGGTGGTCACCTAGACTTCTGTCTGTGGTCGCGACAGGTTCCTTGTCGCCTTCTGACCCAGGTCGCGACTGGAAATGTGTCGCCTTCAGGTGGCGACAGGCCTTGCGTCGCCTTCTCATACTGAGAGTGGTTTGGCGACCTGTTTGGAGTTTTCCTTCCGCTGCGACTCTGCTTTTTTAGCACCTGTGCTGTTTCCTAGCACGGTTCTACTCTAGTCTTTCGCCCGGTGCTAGGCACTTGTGGGCTTGTCCGTTGAGAGGTTGTTACAGTTACTTGGACCCCCGATCCCCGTGTGCCTGTTTGAGGGAGTTCTTCGGGCGGTGGGCGAGCTCGAGTCTACAGACTCTGGTAGCAGAGGGGAAAACGGTGGGGACAGCGGCATAGAGTCATTTGTAGAGATCTCTTAGCTGAGTCTGGGACGCCGAGGTGGTTGAGGCGTTTCTTCCGGCACAGATCAACTAGTCCTTCTCATTGCCTCACTTTACTTGGTTCTGGTACTACTTAGAGGGGCCAGGCGTGGGACCGTAGTCCAGCCAGACTACGGCAGTTGTGGTTACTTTAGTTCTGCGTCTCACTCCGACGGGAGGTGCTAGACATGGACTGGAGGTCGAGGGTAAGGCGCGTGGTGCACCTGACCGGTTGACTAGTGTAGTTGTTCTGTGGCTAGTGTCTCTGTCCAGACAGTTGTTACTGTCTGTGTTTACTGCCTTGGGTTCTTCCCAGTGCCGTGGTTTACACGGATTTTCGGTCCCGACGTTTGGTTTCGACCGATGGCTGTGTTGTTAATTTACGCTTCCACACTTACTCTATTAGTAGGATAGATTTACTCACTTTATTTAAGCACATCTATATCTATTAATTATGTTGTTAGAACCAGTGGGAGATTGGTAGTCCCTACTGGGCTTCTTCGTGAAGCTCATTCCCTCCTTTTCAGGTGAGACTTCACGGCAGCACTCTCCGCGGCGGGCTGAGGAGACGGGGCCATAGTAGACGGCATCTACCTTGAGCAGTGTTCCCCCTTCTAGTTGGTACTTCACCCTCGGGATATGCCTCTAAGGGATTTGTTATTCTCTGTTTACTTTTGCACTCGTACTTACTATTCTGGGACTATACTAGACGTGTACTTGTGGTGGACTCTTTCCTGTCACTTGTTAGTACATTTTAGTACTTGTTTGTCGTTACTTACTTCTCTTACATATCTTGTTAGATCGATCCGTTAGCCCTTCTAGGTCTTCGGACCCATGGGCGGCGGCTCCGATAGTCGAATTCTCGGTGGGAGCCGGGGGTCCGGGTGTCGGGGTCATTACACAGTCAAAGTCCCACTTTGTCATATCCGAAATTTCACTTCGTCATATTCGAAGTCATATACAAAGTCCTACTTCGACTAACTGGATGTATTCTGAACCAGTCGAAATCCCACTTCGACTGATTGCGTTGTATTCTGATCCAGTCAAAGTCCTACTTTGTTATATGCGAAGTAGCACTTCGTATTTCATTGAAATTTCACATAAAACAAGTCATTAACATTTGTTATCACATCTTGTCACTATCATAATTAAAATATAATATCTTGTAAAAATGACCTATATTTAATCTCCATAATTCTAATCAAATATTTCTTGATAATATTATTTTGTAACTCATGATGTGACTTCTATTCTGAAGATATTTTGTTACTTTTTTTGTTTGTAAAATCTGTGTACTCAAATATCTCTTTAAATATTCTGAAATATCTTGAACTCACTCAAGCCTCTTGTAAACATGGATTACAATGGTTTATTATTTCAAAATCTAAGTCATGTCTGGAACTTGACCCTTTGGTCAAGCACTACAGAAAGGTCTTCTGACACGCACCGAAAACAATCTTTTTGTTCTCTGTCAAAACCGCTCTGCACATTCTCTACCAACTACGTATTCTATCTTATTCATGTAAACTTGTGTAGACTTTTTCTGTAGAACATTTATTGACATTACATAAAGTTGATAGATGCTAATATTTGAAATTTCTAATAGTATCTATGTACTGATCAACTAGACCCAGTCTAGTATATTTCTTGATACTTGTCATATTTTAGGTAAAGACAAGAACAATTAATTGTAAGACTCTCTAAACGTGTGAACACGCAGACATGCACGTCATCCTCGAAATTAAAGGAACCATGCAACGTTCACTACTTCAACAACTACATTCAAACGGGTCTGAAGCAACATATACAAATTGAAGCCTATAAAAGGAAGAAGATTGCAGATGCAACTCACATCATCCATTGAATCAATCAAGTGTGAGACATACACATACACGAGAGATCTACAAGAATTACAAGAGTGCAGTGTAAGCTTCTTCTCTCAAGCATCCCTGTGAACCTACTGTGTTGAGGTCTCGTCTGTCAACCACTTGAGTGAATCCATCTGAGGAGTGCATTCCTGAAAGTCTTCCCTCAGATATTAGATTCTTACTTTAGACTACTAACTTTCTGTAGACCTCTTCATTCTGAAGTCTTGTTGAGCTTTGTACTTACTACAAAAGCTCTTCTCAAGTAAGTATACCCCTTGTAGAAGGGAAGACCTGTTGAGTAGGGTGTATACCCCTCTGGAAGAGAGAAGGCCAAAGTGGTTTTGACGGTTGTTTCCTCTTTGTAGAAGGAAAGGCTAGCTGTAACTAAGCGGTGTAGTTCCCATTGTGTAGAAGGGAAGATTGGTTGAAATCGAGTGTTGTATCTTTGATAAAGATAGTGAAATCCTAAGCAATAGGTATGAGGACTGGACGTAGGACTTCCATTGGAGGGAAGATCCGAACCAAGATAAAATTCTCTTGTCCATTTTGTGGTTTGTTTACACTAACACATTTAATATCTTTTAGTGCTTCTTATTTTAAAAGTTTAGCTTCCGTAAAGAAAAAACACCTTTACCCCCTCTAGGTGAAAAGCACTACCATCACCGATCCAATAGGGTGGGTGAGCCTCGCAAACAAGGCTCAGTAGGGATAACCAGTCCCTTACCAGCTAGAGCAGTAGAAAGTCCAGAAAGTAGTAAACAACTACGACTAAAAAAAAGTAGCTAGGAAAGAGACTACACTAGCTACTACAAAATAGCAGAAATAGAATCAATGCCGTGACCACCAACTAGGGTCGGACCACATACAACTCTCGCAGAACCAGCATAGTCAAGAACTACGTGGAAGCAACCTTCGACACGTACGCCAAGATAGGGAGCTCATGGAAACCACACGAGGATAGAGTCTTGCCACAAGCATGACCAACCCGGACCTCCTTGAGGTCGAGAAGCCACATATAGAAACAACCCAGGCCTTGGGCACTCCACAAGGTCGGGAAAACACACATAGGTACCACCACAAATCGACACCACAGAATGGGATATGGAACTGAGGTCGAGACCTACACGAGGCACACTGAGAGTCAGAAAAACACTCCACACCATCTCTTGGTACAACAACTAGAGAGGGGAGCACACTTGCTCCAGCCCTCGAAACGACAACGAGGCTGGAGGTCCAACTCAGCACTGGGGCCAGAAGCACATGCCCACAAGCATGGCCCAATGGAAAGCATAAGGCACCAGGACTGAGTGCAAAACCAACAATGCCTATAGAAGCGCAACATGGCTCAGTTACAACCATCGTGCATGCTAGGGAACATGCCAACATACGGGGCACACCTGCGAGAGAAAATGTCGTCACAACAAAACTACGCCACTGCCACTGGAAATCGAGAGCACCTATAGGCTACTCACCGCTCTCTAGCCGGCTCCTATCTACAACTTTCCCGGAAGAGTGAGTCTAGCGAGTCACCTCAAGCACCATAAGAACAACAACAACTGCAGCCTGGCCAAGCTGTGGCCCTACACCTGGCAACCACTTTGTGCCTCTGGAACCAATGCAGAGTGAGGTAGTGAGAAAACAGATTGACTGGGCTGCGCCAGAAAGAACCATACCAAAACCACATCGGCATCCCATCCCAGCCAAGAGAGCTCTACAAATGACTTGACGTCGCTGCCCAAACACACTGTTTTCCCCTCAGTCTGGAGACACACTCGATGGAAACACTCGTAACCTGGAGAACTCCCTTAATGTATGGGCTCATGAGGATGGGGGTCCTAAGAAATGGTAGCAACCCCTTGATGGGATAGGCCCACAGTGCCGAGCACCAGACAAACAGAAAACATGCGGGGCAACCAACAACAAGCACACAACACCATTGGCTTGTAACCCACGACAAGCCCAACAAGCACAAGGCACACACAGACACACCTTCCAGAACTCCCGGAAGGGACGACAGCCAACACAGGAATACATGCCACACTTAAAAACTCGTAAGGTCAGAAATAAGGGTCTGCAGCTTAGGTAAACAGAACGCGACATACCGACCTGTCGCAATCAGGTCGCGACCACGGGTGTGTCACCTTCATAGGAGGAACGTGATGGCCACCCGGTCGCAACCTGAATGTGACACAAAGGTCGTCGCCACCCAGAACAGAAGGCGACGACATGGGTGTCGCCATCAGATAATGAACACGATGTATCGACCCGTTGCGTTCCTTATCTGAAGGTAGAGCCTATTGGCAGGATAGCCTCCAAGGCTCACACCCACACCCCAAGCCAAAACCCACACAAGCACAACACACTACTGGAAGGCCATCCACGTTCCAAGTTGGGGAGATGTTCTCTAACCAACTTGGGCACGGACCACCCTTGCCAAACCACGAGACGGTAAAATAGAGGAGGAATGGAGAATGCAATGTCCCAGTCGTCGCAATAAGAATGCGACAAGGAGGGGTATCCTGACAGACAAAGTGAGGGGTATCATGCGCAATCTCCTTCTTCTGATATCATGACAGACAAAGTGTCGCAATATTAGACAGAAGGCCAAAACCAAGGATGGGGCCATCCCATGGTTTTCCAAGACTCTATCCTCGCGTGGTTTCCATGAGCTCCCTATCTCGATGTGCATGCTGAGGGGTGCTTCCGCATAGTTCCCGACTCTGCTGGTTCTGCGGGAATTGTGTGTGGTCTGACCCTAGTTGGTGGTCGCGACGTTGATTCTGTTTCCACTATTTTGTAGTAGCTAGTGTAGTCGTTTTCCTAGTTACTGCTTTATAGTCATAGTTATTTACTGCTTTCTAGAGCTTTTGTTGTTTTGGCCGGTAAGGGACTAGTTATCCTAGTGGGACTTGTTCGTGAGGCTCATCCCCCTAATTTCTTCAGGTAGGGGCTTACTATCGCAGGAGTTCGGTGATGGATGGTTGAGGTGGCAGTTAGTTGCGCCGTCTGCTGCCAACAATGTGAGTGTGTGAGCGTGAGTGCTCTCATACTAGTGTGAGTTAAGAGCTATGTTTTGCAAGTCTTCGGGTATGTCACTTAAAGACTGCACCTTTCTTTCTGTACTTGTACTTTTATTTGGGACATATTGTACATAATTCCTTTGTGTAATGTACCAACCTCTTATTATCGTTATTTAAATTCATTGCTTATATCACTAGACTACTTTTCTAACCCTTCGAGTTTTCTAACCTATGAGTGGTGGTCTGAGGGTGGGCACTTGGAGGGTATTTTGGGTGTCGAATCCTCGGGTCGTTATAGTGTTGGCCCTAGACCAGGACGATGATGGCACGACAGTCTGGGAGGCAGATGATGGCCCGAGCGGCACCCCATGTGAAGGGCCCACACATGCAACCTCAGGAAGCGCCCCATGGGCAGAGGTAAGGGCAAGGGCTAGGCCTTGGGCGTTTGACCATGGCGCAACATTAGTAGCAGGGGGAGGATCAGAATCCATTACAGGTCGAAGAAGAGGATCCCACCCCCACCCCCCAAGGATAGCCATGGCCAGCGATTGAGCGACTAGGTTACTCAAAGAAAATAAATAAATAAAATGGCCATATTCTGGCCTTTGAATTAAAAAAAAATAATCAAAAGAGTGCACACTCTTCTCACCCTATTAGTTTATTTACCACCAATGGAACTGAAGTAAAACAAACCCCTCGGTCAACTCCTTCTCTTCATCGTCTAGTTGTCGAAAATAAATTTTTCGTCCGAATCACAAAAAAGGTGTTAGGATCTATCTAACTTCCCCCCTGTTGAACGACTCTCATATATTTATCTATATTTTTTTGGTGATAACTAAAACTCATGAATAACTTTAATATATTTAATAATATTTTTGAAGATATTTTATGTACAAGAAATAATGATAATTTCTATCGCTTTAAAGATTTAAACTAAAAGTCCACATCGATTACAGTTCAATGTTTATCGATTTGAAACTAAAATGTCATAACGATTATAGAACAAGTGTTCTTCCGATTGAAGAATAAAAGCTTCTATCGATTAATGTTTAAGTGTTCTTCTGATTGAAGAACAGAAGTCTTTATTGATTAATGAAGAAATGTTTCTACCGATTAGAGAACAAGTTTCAAACCGATTATTGAAAAAGCTTTTTATCGATTAGAGAACAAGTGTTATACCGGTTACTGAATAAGCTTCTATTGATTAGAGAAGCAAATGTTTCTACCGATTAGAGAACAAGTCTCATACTGATTACTGAAGAAGCTTTCTATCGATTAGAGAACAAGTGTTATACCAATGACTGAAGAAGCTTCTATCGATTATAGAAGAAAAGCTTCATATCGATTATTGAAGTAGTGTTCCGATTGTAGAAGAAACACTTGTTCCGATTAGTGATATATCACATCGATTACTGAACATTCACATTGTAGCAACTCTAAAATTTTAAAAATTTTATAAATAAATTTAAATTAGAAGAAAAGGGGAATAATTAAACCCATTAAGTCAAAATAGGAGTTGGGTTTACACTAATGGTCCATGAATAGATTAATGGGCCTAAAAGCTAAGAGCCCATTGTTGGATGGGAAATAATTAAGTGTAAATTCGTACCCTAGTTATTAATAAATATAAAAGGTTAAGATAATTATTATTTAACTCATAATTATCCCAAAAAGAGTCCTAGACCTATCCTAACCCCTTGGCCACAAATTAGAGTCCTCCCCAAGCCTATTAGGTGGATAAATGTTAGAAAAAGGGAGATAATTATTGGAAATTTAGAGTTGGAGGAAAAAGAAGAGTTTTAAGTAAAGAGGAGTCTTAAGATATACAAATACTCTCCTAATTTGTCTCTAGCCGACCCTAGGCAACCACTTGAGCTTGGAGAACGAGGAGAAGAAGCTTTTGGACGTTGAGAGCAAGGAGGAGAAGGCTAGGAAGAAGGGGATTTCGTCATTTTCAACCTTTCTTGCCCTAGGATTCAAGGTTGAAAAGGTAGGCAATCTCTCAAGCAAAAACAAATTAACTTCAACCCTAGGTAGATCATGATCCTATCTTCGAAAGCCCTATGTTTCCCCCAATTTTTATTGTGTCATTTAGGAGTATTTCATGCTTTAGATCCTGTTAAGAACATGTGCCCGAACCAACATGTTCACCTTAAATCCATGTTTCCACTTGATTTCGTGCCCTAAAACTTTTATCATAAATACTGCATGATGTTGGGAATCTAATGACCCTATTTTCCCTAATTTCTATTAAGTACCCTCTTCGAATTAAATCGAATTCCATCACTGTGTATGATTTTAGGTCATAGAGAAGTAACATATTCATACAATGTCCATATCATATCTATTATCTAATTAATTGTTACTGTAGATACCTGTGCATCTCTAATTTCATTTAAAACTGATTTCGTGATTTTTCGACATGTATACAAATTTATATGTATTTTTGAATGGCCCTGTGTTAAGTCTATGGAGGACTGGACCGAAGACCAAAAGTGGACCAGTTCACCTTTGGGGTTCGGCCAGACCCTCTGAGAATGCGACGGCCCAACTCGTCGCGATTCTCAGAGGGTCGCGATAGAGTGTCCCGTCGCGACATGAACGCGACGACCTGACACGTCACGTTCTTCATGCCTGTACCGATTGTCCAGAACGTGACAGACCCCAACGTCGTGCTCATGGACCGATTGCCCTAATCGCGACCGTTCACCCCGTCGCGTTTAGTGCATCTGTCGATTGACATGTTTCTGTTCTAATGAATGCGACCGACCTTCCCGTCGTGATTTGAAACGCGACAGGTACCCCCGACGCGTTCTCACTGTGTAAACTAGAACCTTGATTCTTCATGCAAATCATGTTAATCATGTACTTTGACCATTGTTTAACTTCTGAATTGTACTGTTATGAACAATAACGACATGTTTAATAATAATGGGTAATATTCACATGATTCCCATTAATTAAAAGCTATGTGCACAATTATCTTTTGCTATCTTGATTATCTTACACATGCACACACTAAACTACCAAATTTACTCAATAATATATCTGGTAATTAAGTGCAATTATTCATATAAATTTCATATTATTTTAAATGAACTTGTCTTCGTTTTATTCGCTCATTTTGTATATCACTATCGCGTTCCTCTGCCTTCGAGCACTCAAGGCATGACAGACAACTGTTTCTTTACACACTTCTATCTTGGCTTGGACAACCTCTCCATTGGGAATACTCATGACTGGACCAGGAACTCCTTGTCAAGGCTTCCGTAAGACTCCCTGGCTTTGGCGGACGTCCAATGCCAACGAGCGGGTTGTACCATTAATACCTATTTTATCCCTAAGGATCAGCATGATCCAACAGCCTTAGATGATTCTCTCTTACCTTGAGATCACGCCGGACCTCTGGACTGTGTTCATAGCACGACTATTGGGCGGTTGTGACTTCTACCGGACTGCTAGCACACGACCCCATGTGTTGTACAACTGTTATTATCGCTTGTTTATCGTTGTTTTATGAACTTGACCCTGTTCTCATCTACTAGCTCTACACTCTCATCTATTCACATTCTCTCTATACTCTCATCTATTCGTTAATTACTCTCATCTATTCTTGGTACTCTATTTGACCATACATTTGATTGCCTAAGATAACAAATATAATCATGCCAGACAACATTATAAAGGGCCCGATCTGGTCCTGGGAGGTGCGCCCGAAAGGCTATAACTCGCGGGGGTTTAATGATCAGGGTATACGACATAATACCCAAGTGCCATACTATCAAGATTTAATCTATGACAATCTAATCAATCAATATACTATGTTCTCTCGGTTGACAAGAAGCTCGACCAAAACATGCTATCTCTACTAGTGCACTTTTGTGCAACGTTACATGCTATTTCGTTATATGGCCAATTCATTATCATGCTAGTTTTGCTCTCTTCATGTGAAAGTACTATTGTTCTCTTGCTATCATATGACGTTTCTCTCTCGACTATACTTGATCGTTCTCTATAGTTGTCCTGCTTGACAAGACATTAATCACTTAAAGCATGCCTATTTATACGAGATATTAAGTCCAACTGGACGTTTATCGCTCATCCTACGCTATTTGTTTTATGTGTTTCAGGCGAGTCTGATGGAGACAACCACACGAACGAGGAAGGGAATGAGCAGGATCAGGAGTGACCCTACTTTTCGACAACCAGTGCTTTTTAGTAGTTATTTAGATGTTAGTTAGATGGATAGTTAGTTGTAAATTGTTTTGTTTTGAATAAAGTACTCTGGGCCCTAGTTATGACTTTGAATTAGTGATTGTAATAGATGGTTTGTGGAGTTATTAATGAAAGTTGGATCGTTTGACATTATTCCAATCTGTGCAATGGTTTGATGTTTATTTATCGCTCTATACTATTATTTAACTATAATTTCGCTCCGATATTTCACGTCGGGGCATTACAATTTTATGGTATCAGAGCCTAGGTTGTTCTTAAGTATATGATGATCTAGGATTGACCTGCCTCGACTAGAGTTAATTATAATACCTATGTGAGAGATGGTTAGAACCATGGGTAATAAGTTAAAATAAACTCACACACGCACAAACTTAGTGCAACCTCAATATCTTACATTAAAATTTTCTTTTGAAGGAGTTAGAATATCAACAATGGTAGCGGAGCGTGCACAACTTCGTGATATGCAATAGACTCTGCATGATTTAACTCGAGCTCTGGTACAAGTCGCCCAGGGCAGAGGTAATAAAGGAGCTGGAGAACTACACAGAAATTTCTGTAGCATGAACCCGCCTCGTTTAAGTGGGACCACAGACCCCGATAAGGCAGAACATTGGCTAAAAGAAATAGAGCGCATCTTCTGCGTCATGCAATGTGCGGACGGGGATAAGCTACTGCTGGCAACATTCCAACTTGAAAGGGATGCCCGTGCGTGGTGGAAGTCCATTGAAGCTACCCGGGCTGATGCACAATTTACCTGGGATGAATTTAAGGAGCATTTCAACTCCAAATATTTCTTGAAACGAGTATAGGAAAGAAAGGCTGCCGAATTTGCTGCACTAAAGCAAAGGAACCTCACAGTTACCGAGTACGAAGCCCAATTCTCTCGGTTGGCACAATATGCCAATCACCTTGTCGGCACCGAGAAGATGAAGACAAGGCGTTTTCTCAACGGGCTCAAGCCTTCATATATCACACAGCTTGCCCCACTCGACATCCAAACCTATGCCGAGATGGTCAAGAAGGCTCAGCTGCTGAAGGATGCAACCGATCTCACTGATCACATCAGAGGTAGAATTGTCAAGAAGGAACAAGCGTCTGGTTCCTCAAGCAAAGCCACCAACGGCAAGAAACGGGTGTTCAACACTACCGATGGGCCAAGCCAAGAGCGGAAGCCCAAGGTCTTCACCCCCTCTACCCCGAACAAGCCCAAGTGCAAGCATTGTGACAAGCCTGGTCACACTGCAAAAGAGTTCTGGAGGAAAGCAGGTGCGTGCCTACGTTGCGGGAGTCGCGAACATCATATTCCGGACTGCCCCATGCTTAAAGAAAATGAAAAGCAGCCTGCTGGACTGAAGAAGCCAGACAGATTGCAAGTTGTGCAGGAAGCAGAGACCACCGAGGAAGGTGGAGTCATGGAAGGTATATTACAAGTCTTTTCTCAATCAACATTTATTTTGTTTGATACTGGCGCTACACATTCGTTCATATCGCAAGCATTTGCTAATACTCTAAATGTTAAACTTGCATCCATGGGTTTTGAATTACCTGTCACAACACCACTGGGGGAGAAAGCTCAATTAAACAAATATTATCCACTAGCTGATGTAATGATTGGAGAACTCAATCTAAGAGCCGACCTGGTGTGTATGCCCATGGAAGGCTATGATGTTATATTAGGAGCCGATTGGCTATCCACTTATGGTGCTTGTGTTGATTGTAGAAGAGGGAAGATTACATTTAGTGAATTCCCTAAATTGACCTTCCCGGGACGCAGACACAAGAGGCACTTGTCTCTCGTCTCTGCCATTTGGGCACAAAGTATGATAAGGAAGGGATGTGTGGCATTCCTTGCTGCCATAGTAGTTGAAAAGAAAGCACCCAAGGTATCAGACATACACATAATGCAGGAATACTCTAACGTTTTCTCCGATGAGCTGCCAGGCATTCCACCTGAACAAGATGTAAATTTCTCAATCAATCTGACCCCTGGAGATACACCAGTGTCACGTCAACCCTATAGAATGTCTCTTGCTGAATTGAAAGAACTGAAGGAGCAATTGATGGAGTTGCTGGAAAAAGGCTTTATCAGACCGAGTACTTCCCCTTGGGGAGCACCCGTGTTTGTGAAGAAGAAGGATGGATCTATGAGGTTATGCATTGACTACAGGCAGTTGAATCAGCTGACTATCAAGAACAAATACCCTCTGCCTCACGTCGATGAATTATTCGATCAAATATCTGGAGCTAAGTACTTTTCTAAGATTGACCTAAGGTCTGGATATCATTAGATGAGAATCAAAGATGCATATATTTATAAGACGACTTTCAGGAGCAGGTACAGACATTATGATTGTAGTTATGCCTTTTGGACTAACCAATGCTCCTGCAACTTTCATGCAATTAATGAACAACATCTATCGGCCATACCTCGACAAATTCGCAGTGGTGTTTATTGATGATATTCTTATATATTCCAAGACCAAGGATGAGCACGAGGAGCATCTGAAGATCGCTCTATAGATCTTACGCGACAACAAGCTCTATGCTAAGTTGAGAAAGTGTGAGTTCTGGCTCGAGGAAGTTTCATTCTTAGGCCATGTCATATATAAGGATGGTATAGCTGTTGATCCTTCTAAGGTTGAAGTTGTACTCAACTGGGAGAGACCAACCAATGTCACTGAGATTAGAAGCTTTTTGGGATTGGCTGGCTATTATAGGCGGTTCATAAAGATTTCTCCAAGATTACTGTACCCCTTACTTGCCTTACGCGAAAGGAGAACCCTTATGTCTGGAGCAAGGAATGTGAGAAGAGATTTTAGACACTGAAGAAATGCCTAACATCTGCACCTGTCCTCGCGTTACTAATCAAGGGCGAAGGATTCTCAGTCTACACTGATGCATCTGGAATCGATCTAGGCTGTGTTATAATGCAAAATGATAAGGTGATAGCCTATTCATCTAAACAGTTGAAGCCTCATAAGGTCAATTACCCTGTCCATGACCTAGAACTAGCCACAGTTATATTTGCACTCAAGATCTGGAGGCATTATCTCAATGGAGAGCAATTCATTGTCTACTCCGACCACAAGAGTCTGAAGTATTTATTTTTCCAGAAGGAGCTCAATATGAGGCAAAGGAGGTGGCTGGAGTATCTGAAGGACTTTGACTTCAACATTCAATATCACCCTGGCAAGGGTAATGCTGTAGCAGATGCACTTAGCAAGAAGCCTGTGGCATCCTTATCTTGCTTAGTCATGGGAGAGTTGCAGCTACTAGAATAATTCGCCAGTTTAGATCTAAACATTGAGCAGAGAAGTGATCAGGTACTAGTGGCTAACCTTAGAGCACAACCCGACATCTCTGTCGAAACCAGGGAACAACAAGCAAATGATCCATTTCTAATCCGAGTCAAAGAAACCTTAGCTAATAGATCAGATTTTTCCATCACTGAGGATGGAAGGTTGTTATTTCAGGGCAAGACATGTGTGCCTGATAACGAAGAGTTGAAAAGAAAACTGATGGATGAAGCTCACAAGACTAAGTACACAATTCACCCTGGCGTGACCAAGATGTACCAAGACATGAAAAGGTCATTTTGGTGGCCCAACATGAAGCGTGAGGTGGCTGAGTATGCTGCGCACTACCCCACTTGTCAATAGGTCAAAGCAGAACACCGACGTCCTGCAGGTGTACTTAGACCCCTGGACATTCCAGAGTGGAAATGGGAGAGTATTGGCATGGACTTCATCATGGGTTTGCCTTGAACTCGTGGTGAACTCGATGCTATTTGGGTCATAGTGGACCGACTGACTAAGTCCGCACACTTCTTAACAATCAAGAGTACATGGAGTGTGGAAATGTTAGCTGCATTATATGTGAAGGAGATTGTGAAACTACATGGAGTCCCTGTGTCCATAGTCTTAGATCGTGACCCAAGATTCACCTCTCGATTCTGGAAGGGACTTTAAACTGCACTGGGTACTAAACTTAACTTTAGTATTGCATTCCATCCACAAACAGATGGACAGACTAAGAGGACGAACTAGATCGTAGAAGATATGCTGCGAGCATGCACTATAGACTTTGAGGGATACTGGAATGAACAATTGTCTCTAATAGAATTCGCATACAACAATAGTTATCAAGCAAGTATTAAGATGGCACCCTTTGAAGCTCTTTATGGAAGAAGCTGTAGATCACCGGTATGTTGGAATGAAGTGGGTGAACAACAATGGCTAGGATCGGACATGGTGCAAAACACTAGTAGAGACATACAGATCATCAGAGACCGAATTAAGGTAGCCCAGTCTAGGCAAAAAAACTATGCAGATAAAAGAAGAAGAGACTTAGAATTTCAGGTCGGAGATCATGTGATGCTCAAAGTATCCTCAACCAGAGGATTTCAAAGGTTCGGAATGAAAGGCAAGTTAAGGCCAAGATTCATTGGTCCATTTGAAGTACTTGAAAGAGTAGGAGAAGTGGCTTATCGTCTGGCTTTACCTCCACAATATTCTACCGTACACAATGTCTTCCATGTATCTATGCTAAGGAAATATGTGTACGACCCATCGCATGTAATAAGCTACGACGATATAGTCCTGCACAAAGATATGACTTATGAAGAGAAACCAGTCAGAATCTTGGACAAGAAGATACAACAACTACGGAATAGACCCATATCCGTGGTAAAGATACTCTGAAACAATCATGGAATCGAAGAAGCCACATGGGAACCCGAAACAACAATGCGACAGAATTATCCGGAACTATTCAATAAGTCATTCTTCCTCTTATAATCATATGAATTTGGAGACCAAATTCTTTTTAAGAGGGGAGGATGTAACAACTCTAAAATTTTATAAATAAATTTAAATTAGAAGAAAAGGGGAATAATTAAACCCATTAAGTCAAAATAGGAGTTGGGTTTACACTAATGGTCCATGAATAGATTAATGGGCCCAAAAGCTAAGAGCCCATTGTTGGATGAGAGATAATTAAGTGTAAATTCGTACCATAATTATTAATAAATATAAAAAGGCTAAGATAATTATTATTTAATTCATAATTATCCAAAAAAGGAGTCCTAGACCTATCCTAACCCCTTGGCCACAAAATTAGAGTCCTCCCCAAGCCTATTAGGTGGATAAATGTTAGAAAAAAGGAGATAATTATTGGAAATTAGGAGTTGGAGGAGAAGGAATAGTTTTAAAGAAAGAGGAGTCTTAAGATATACAAATACTCTCCTAATTTGTCTCTAGCCGACCCTAGGCAACCACTGGAGCTTGGAGAACGAGGAGAAGAAGCTTTTGGACGTTGAGAGCAAGGAGGAGAAGGCTAGGAACAAGGGGATTTCGTCATCTTCAACCTTTCTTTCCCTAGGATTCAAGCGTGAAAAGGTAGGGAATCTCTCAAACAAAAACAAATTAACTTCGACTCTAGGTAGACCATGATCCTATCTTCGAAAACCTTATGTTTTCCCCAATTTTTATCATGCCATTTAGGAGTATTTCATGCTCCAATTCCTGTTAAGAACATGTGCTTGAACCAACATGTTCACCTTAAATCCATGTTTCCACTTGATTTTGTGCCCTGAAACTTTTATCATAAATACTGTATGATGTTGGGAATCTAATGACGCTATTTTCCCCAATTTCTATCAAGTACCCTCTTCGAATTAAATCGAATTCCATCATTGTGTATGATTTTAGGTCACCGAGAAGTAACCTATTCATAGCATGTCCATCCCATGTCTATTATCTAATTAATTGTTACTGTAGATACCTCTGCATCTCTAATTTCATTTAAAATTGATTTCATGATTTTTCGACATGTATACAAATTTATATGCATTTTTGAATGGCCTTGTGTCAAGTCCATGGAGGACTGGACCGAAGACCAAAAGTGGACCAGTTCACCTTTGGGGTTCGGCCAGACCCTCTGAGAACGCGACGGCCCGACCCGTCGCGATTCTCAGAGGGTCGCGACAGAGTGTCCCGTCGCGACATGAACGCGACGGCCCAACACGTCACATTCTTCATGCCTGTACTGATTGTCCAGAACGCGACAAACCCCGATGTCGCACTCATGGACCGATTGACCTAATCACGACCGTTCACCTCGTCGCGTTTAGTGCATCTGTCGATTGACATGTTTCTATTCTAATGAATGCGACCGACCTTCCCGTCGCAATTTGAAATGCGATAGGTACCCCCGACGCGTTCTCACTATGTAAACCAGAACCTTGATTCTTCATGCAAATCATGTTAATCATGTACTTTGACCATTGTTTAACTTCTAAATTGTACTATTATGAACAATAATGACATGTTTAATAATAATGGGTAATATTCACATGATTCCCATTAATTAAAAGCTATGTGCACAATTATCTCTTGCTATCTTGATTATCTTATACATGCACACACTAAACATGAATCCTTGTCATGGAACCTACCAAAATTTACTCAATAATTTATCTGGTAATTAAGTGTAATTATTCATATAAATTTTATATTATTTTAAGTGAACTTGTCTTCGTTTTATTCGCTCGTTTTGAATGTCGCTATCGCGTTGCTCTACCTTCGAGCACTCAAGCCATGACGAACAATCGTTTCTTTACACACTTCTATCTTAGCTTGGATGACGTCTCCGTTGGGAATACTTTTAACTGGACTAGGAACTCCTTGTCAAGGCCTCCGTAAGACTCCTTGACTTTGGCAGACATCCAATGCCGACGAGCGGGTTGTACCATCAATACCTATTTTCTCCCTAGGGATCAGCATGATCCAATGGCCTTAGATGATTCTCTCTTACCTTGAGATCACGTTGGACCTCTGGCCTGTGTTCATAGCACGGCTATTGGGCAGTTGTGACTTCTACCGGATTGTCGGCACACGACCGCGTGTGTTGTACAACTGTTATTATCGTCTGTTTATCGTTGTTTTACGAACATGGCCCTGAGCTCATCTACTAGCTCTACACTCTCATCTATTCACATTCTCTCTATACTCTCATCTATTCGTCAATTACTCTCATCTATTCTTGGTACTCTATTTGGCCATACATTTGATTGTCTAAGATAATAAACATAATCATACCAGGCAACATTATAAAGGGCCCGATCTGGTCTTGGGAGGTGCGCCCGAAAGGCTATAACCCGCGGGGGTTTAATGATCAGGATATATGACATAATAACCTAGTGCCATACTATCAAGATTTAATCTATGACAATCTAATCAATCACTATACTATGTTCTCTCGGTTGACAAGAAGCTTGACCAAAACGTGCTATCTCTACTAGTGCACTTTTGTTCAACGTTACATACTATTTTGTTATATGGCCAATCCATTATCATGCTAGTTTTGCTATCTTCATGTGAAAGTACTATTGTTCTCTTGATGTGACATTGCTCTCTCAACTATACTTGATCGTTCTCTATAGTTGTCCTACTTGACAAGATATTAATCACTTAAAACATACCTGTTTATACGAGATATTAAGTCCTACTGGGTATTTATCGCTCATCCTGCGCTATTTGTTTTATGTGTTTCAGACGAGTCTGATGGAGACTACCACACGAACGAGGAAGGGAATAAGTAGGATCAGAAGTGACCCTACTTTTCGACAACCAATACTTTTTAGTAGTTTTTTAGATGTTAGTTAGATGGATAGTTAGTTGTAAATTGTTTTATTTTAAATAAAGTATTCTGGGCCCTATTTATGGCTCTGAATTAGTGATTGTAATATATGGTTAGTGGAGTTATTAATGAAAGTTGGATCGTTTGATATTATTCCAATCTGTGCAATGGTTTGATGTTTATTTATCGCTCTATACTATTATTTAACTGTAATTTCGCTTCGATATTCCTCGTCGGGGCGTTACACACCTTCTGATTACTTAACATCATTTCAATTACTCTTATGTTGCTTCGATTAGAGAACAAGTTTATATTGATTGGTGTTATGAACATTCCAATTATTGAACAAATGTTCAACTCATTCCGATTAGTGAAGAAAGGTTTAGTAGTATTTCGATTGGTGTTATGAATGTTCTGATTACTAAACCTTTAGTTCCGATTGGTGTTGTACACATTCCGATTAGTAAACAAAGGTTCATTACTCATTCTGATTGGTGAACAAATGTTCAGTATTATTCTGATTGATGTTATTTACATTCTAATTAGTGTTTATCTGGCTTCAATTACATCGATTGGTGTTGTAAGTGTTCAGCACTTACATTCTGTACCGATTACTGACTAAAGTTTGTACAGTATATCGATTATTGATATCTATTCTCTTGGCGCCCAATGAAATTCAAATGTCCTTCTTTCCTGACATACAAAAAACTCCTACCTAACATAGTAGGCTGTCAGCAGGAAATGTGGAAGAGGTATGGGTTAACTGACATGTTATATTTTTATTTCTCATCATGCTCTTCCTTGCATTAAATGAGCACATGATAAAGGAAATCTGAGACATCCTTTAGACTCAAGGAAACAACCTTTAGATACAAGTGAGAGCAGAAGAAGTAGAAGAAGAGAAGAAGCAACGGATAGAAGGATTTCCTCAACGGTCTTCTTCAAAGGTTGTATAAGAAGATGGAGAACTTCAATCTAAAAGAAGAGAGCACACACACGCCAATGCAACAAGAGATCTGTTGAAGTGTTCTACATTCAAGCCTTCATTTTTTTTTCTCTATCTGTGTGACATTGTAAATATGAGAGAGATTTTGCTACTTAAGAGTTTGAGCTTCTTTTTTATCATTTAACTCTCAAGTTGCTGTCGAGATCAAGAGTGTCAAGTTCTTTTTCTCTTGGACTTGATCTCGACGGCATGCTCTTTCTTTTCTTAAGAAATGCAGTTTGTTCCTCTTCCTGCAAGATGGGAAGACCAACTGTGTGTTGAGTGGTTCAACAGAGAGACTGTTCTTTGTGTTTCCCTTGTGTGGGAAGACCATATGGGTTCTGTACTAGTGGGAACCATGCTGGAGCTTGTATCAATAGGTTTACTTCTGAGTCTGTAAAAAAATGAGCTTTCTTCTTGCCTGAAAAATAGAAGAAGATTAGCTGAGAGTTGGGTGTTGTATGTCTAGCTGAGAAATTGTACTCAGTGTTCCTCTTGTGAAGAAGGGAAGACCAACTGTGTTGGGTGTTATATTTGTCATTGAAGGAAACTGTACTCTTCATTAGTGAAATCTCAAGAATTTACTTAGAGACTGGATGTAAGACTTTCATTTGTAAAGATCAAACCAAGATAAATTTCTTGTGTTCTTTATGTGTGATTGTTTCTGCATCTTTAATCTTTATTGCACACTATTTTATTCACTAATTAAAGTTTAAAATATTTAATTTACATTCTAATTTTCTACATCAACATATTCAACCCCCCCCCTACCTTGCTGCCGTGGGCCAACACCCCCGACTAGGGGTGTTCATAATTTGGTCCAACCCGAAAAACCGAACCGAACCGACCGGTTCGGTTCGGTTCGGGTTGGGCATCTAACTGGTTCAGTTCGGTTCCACATTGTGGAACCGAAATAAACCGAATATATATATAAGATGTATAATATTTACTCAAATATTAAGTAAGCCGGTTGGTAAGTAAGGCCGCATGTCCGCGCGGTGAGACGAGTTTGATTCCTCACTTCCACCAACAGTTTTTTTATAGGAAAAACATTTTTAAAAGTGAGCCTTTTCTTTCCAAAAGAAGATTCGAACCCCTACCAATGGGTATAGGGGCCAACACCTTGACCGCCACGCCAGTCCAACGGTTGCGTATAATCTTGAATTAAACTTCAGTTTAAACCGAACCGAACCGGTTCGGTTCGGTTTGAACAGTATTTCGGTTCGATTTCGGTTCACCCAAAAAATGGGGTGAACCGAACCGAACCGGACCGTGTTCACCCCTACCCCCGACCTCGTTTTCTGAAGTTTGCTTGTCATAGCCCCCCTGTTGTCCTGTAGCTACTTGATCATGTTGTTTTGAGAATTGAGTCTCTCCCATTTCAAGATCATCAAGATGGTGTTTTAGTTAAGCGGACTCTGCGCTCTCCCTCTGTAGTGCTACCGGTGATACTTCTATCTCTGATATCTCTATAGATTAGAAAATATTTTTATACCTAGGGTTGCTAGAGATTTTCCATCGGAGGAATCTGACCAAGCAGGAAAAGATGATGTAATTGATCATTGCTCCTGTTGGTCGAGTCTTTGTCCTCGATCCCTTCTTCATTTGGTATTTTCTTATGATTTTCTTATGAAGTTATATGTTCTCTCTATATATAGCTTTCTTCCCAGCTAGGAGACATTTGGCAGAGTTATGCTAAAATTTGTATCATGTGATACAGGTTTTTGATATGCCAAGGCATGAAGCTATTAAAGCCCTTGAAATATACAAAAGAGCTGCCCAACTGGTGAAACTTCCCAACACCTACCAAGAATTTTTTGAAGGAGGCTTTGCGGTAGAGATAGTTCTTATTGCTGTACGTGGTGGTATGCCACAGAATACCTGTTAAATGTTTTGACATATATTTCCAGACAGGGAGCCTTTCTGATTTCTATGAAGCTTGTCATGGATTGGAACTTGCACATAATTTTCTCAATTTCTAGATCTTAAAGATGTAAAGTCTACCATTACCATAATTATCAATCTTTTTTTTTAATATCAGTCTGTATGTATTTTTACATAATTGTTCGTAAAAAGAAATATTTATATTTGTGTTCATGAATTCATATTAATATGTTTTTCTCATTTATCTGATTTAGGCCTATAATTTTGTTAAAAATTTTGTTATATCCCCTCCAGTTGCTACCATATGAGACTACAAGACTTTGTGAAAAATTGACTGAAATAGTGATGCCCATCAAGCTGACATGTCCACCCAAAAAAAATGTAGAACATTGCAAAACTACTTGAATATATTAAAACCTAATTTCTCTTTATACAGTCAAGGTTCTTATGTTTTATGTGCTTATATATAGGACCCCTACTTCTCTTTGTAAGTTATGGTTATCATTTTCCATTTATGAGGTGTGTTATTTTCCTGCATTTGATGTTAACATGTACAAATGAGAATTTAGTTATATTTGATTTTCAAGCACAGTTTTAAACTTTTACCATTGGAAAGTGATTGGTGATTTACGTTCATATTTTTGGTAGTAACATTCGCATATCTAATATCTCTATTAGGAATTAATTGATAACATATGATAAAATTTATTATTTAATTGTTGTATTCATCTTCACATTTTTAATTATATTTAATATAATAAAATTATTTATAACAATAATTATATAATTTTATAAATAGTATTTTATTTATTATATATTTTATAATCAATGGCCGTGCATGGCACGGGTGTCCCACTAGTTTAGGATATATAATTGGTACTGCCGCATAGTCTCTTAATTTAGATCTTCTTTATTTTTTAATTATTGGGCTGACTTCCTCATTGTTAGAAGGGTTTTACCCTCGATCAGCCCCCCCTGGTTGTTGTATAACCCTCGATCTTGTTTTTTTTTATTGATGAGAATAACACATTTTATTAAAAATGAAAAAACAAACCCCTCCGATAGTACCACGTACGTTCTCATGTGGCCGAAGAGGAAAAGGATAGGTATTGAATAATCAGCTTATTTAGAGATCATTACCAAAGAGTTTGAGGAAGTCCTTATAGCCCACCCCAGACGCCTTCGGAAAGGAAACCACCACCCCCCTCCCCTTGATTGGTCTTACACGTCCAAACAAACTTGGTCAAATCTATTACTTCTTCGCATGTGTGTTGCCGGCGTCTCCCACATGAGTACGTGCACGGTACCTAAACCATGCACGACTAGGAAACCCATGTACACGTTGCACTCCACCACCCGAGATGACAACGGCCCGGTCGCTGGCACCTCCACTACCAAACTACGCCATGGTGACCCCTTTCAACTATGGCGGTGCCCAGGACCAGGAGAGACGCTGAGCAGGGCAATAAGTCGCACCCCAGCAGCGAGCTGCCAAACTCGCGGAAGCAGCTGGCCTACCTGTGCCGTGTGCCGCCACCATATCGACTACAATCGGGACGCGAACCAGTCTCCGTGGTGTGCCGCTGCCGTGTCATCTCAATTGAAACGTTGCAGCTACTCTCTGCCGAGAATATTCGATTTTTCCCCGTGCCAGTAACGCAGGATTTCGACTGTAGCGTTGCCCTGCCGAGAAGCTTTGACGCTTGCCTGCAGTGCCACTGAAGAGAACCCATTCAGCAGCATGGCCTCGACTCCCCGTGGCGGGTAACTGCATGCATGCTGAGCGATCTCCATCGACACGTTGGTGTGGCTCACCTTCCATCGTAGAATGACGCACGATCGAGCAATGACATGCTTAGCACTGTCACGTCCGCGCGCCACCCTCCGCTGCCGTACGTAGCAGCCGGCAAATTTCCCGTTAATTCTTCACACGGGAGATGTATATAGGTGGGTGAGTTCTCAGGAGTCCCATCATACTTATAGATCGGTGACGACACGGGCGCGAACTGCCGTGGAAAACCAAGAGGAAAAATGTTTTGCTCCCGGCGCCGCGCGTGGAGGGGGCGGGTCCCATGTTTTTTTTTTTTTTTACACATAAATAATGTATTTGTGCACACAAATGATATATTTGTGTGCACAAATACATCATTTATATGTACAAAATGTGAAAAAAAAATTGTATTTAATGCAGCTGGGACCCGCCCCCTCCACGCGGCGGCCGCGCGGAGGGGCGCGGGAGCCCCAACTCAGCCTAGGCTCCCGGCCTGCCGGGAGCCTAGCACTTCTCAACCAAGAGATATCAAAGTCGTCATCGTCGACCACCCGCGCTGCCTCATATGTATTTTGTTGTCTTGGTGTTACCTCGTCATGATATGTAGTCTCTGACTCTGGTGGAGAGAATTCATAAATATGGTACCCTGCGTACTACCGAACCATAAGAATAAGACTCCGAACGACACACAGAACGGTGAGACATTTGATGTGACTCTGTGGAGAGGTGCATCCACCGGCATTCCAGGCAAACCCGAAGAATTTTACTCGATTGCTAGCTGATCATGGAAAGCAGGTGCACGTACAGGTTTATCTGACATTAGTTTTCAACGGTTGGCCAACGTTCAGTTGTTTGGGATTGTCGAGATTAATTGAAAAATATATATAACACTAACTAAAACCATATTCATGCTGATACATGTTGTCTTAAATAATTTTATTTGATATTTTAGGATAGGGGAGATAGAGCTAGCATATACCAGTGATGGATTCTGAAAGTTAATCCAGTGGAGTCACATGAGTCTAGGAGAGTCACCCTTAAATTCAGTGAGATCACTTTTTATTTGCACACTTAAATAACAAGGAGTATTTCTACTTCTCTTTAAAACACCTCTTCCAAATCAGTGAGGTCACGTGACCCCGCTGACTCTAAAAAGGATCCGCCACTGGCGTATACGTAATATCTTTCTATCATAACTATTCTGCGACACAAATTAATTAAAGATAAGTGAAACATCACTTCATTCGCAATATTAAGTTACATGCCTTTATATATATATATGTAGAGTTCTCAATAGGCCTACATATGTTGGTGCTTTGGTGGCAAATGGATGTGGCGAAAAGGTACGTAAGGCATCTTAGTATATATGCCTCTTCTAACATTTGTTGTTAGTGGCATATATCCATATATATATTTTGATTATTAATTTGGCGATTAAGGAAAAAGAGATGTACGTAACTCCAAATAATGGATGTGCGTATATCTTAATTAATTAGAGAGTACAATCGAATTTTGCTTCTTGTACCAATGTTGCCGAGTTGGACACGTACGAGCTCGTCCAAGTTGGATATTACTGGAGTACTTGTGCCAAAGTCTGCACCGCGACTCGAGCGCTGGATGCATGCATAGAGGTGGAGTTAGTCCCAAGTTATACGTACGTGGACCTGGGTTCCACGTCATTCTAAACGCCAAATTAGTGAGATCAAGATAAATTAAGGCACATGTGATGAGAACTCTCAAGTACATCTGAAGTAAGGCAGTATGATTATTCCATAAGAGCTTCACTTGACGTTGCGCCTTCTGACGATCGAGCTTATCACGTACAAAAGTTAACCAAGGGAGAACCTCAACTTCCGACAAGGGACTAAATTCTCGAAATTAATCAGATATATTGCTGCTCGAATCCCTGTCCAAATCCAAAGCAACCTAATGCCTCTTAAATATCTGGTATCCCATATCTTTGTGCTGCTTGCAACTGGATGAATCGTTGGATTTGGCACATCACTCGAAAGCTGACAGAAAACTGGATTGTATCCGTTACACGTCTTCTAACTAACGTCACTTATATATCCTTAATTTTTACAATCCCATTAACGATTAGATCGTATGGAGACACTCAGACACGTACCCATTATTTGATCATGGCCTACTCTAACTGAAAATAGATTATGCAGCTCGCGAGTGAAACGGGCAATTAAGTTAACCTCTTTGAATAAGTATAGCAAAATGTGCATAGTACGTACGAGAATGATTCTTGAATGGATCAGACTTTGACAAGAAGTAAAAAAATCTATTTTGCAAATTTAACTGCATGTAAATAGAATCTCTCCCCGACTAATTAATAATGTTCCTTCTACAAGGACTGTGTCTTGGTATCTTAGAAGAGAAAATCTTGTTGCAAACTGTCAACGTGACGGTTTGCAACAAACTCAGCTCCTCATTGAGGGAGTTGAGGTCATTGGGGGTGGGCATATCTCTAAAGTTATGCCCACCCTCAATGGGGGCTTAGTTTGCAACCAGCTGGTTGCAAACTCCCATGAGAGTTTGCACCAAGCGGTGCTCATCCTAGAAAGCATACACCAACACACACCACGACACTCACAAACACACACACTCTCTCTCTCTCTCTCTCACATATAATCGAGATTAATACAAGTCCATCATGCTAAATACCCCTTTATTTTGAACGCTTTTATGACAACTCATAATTAAGTAAGAGCCAGAGAAGGCGAAGCACGTACGTTCAGACCATATCAGAGATTCAAAGCCCATGTTGAGCTATATATAAGCTCAAAAGAAGTCAACTCTCCGCACCATTCTAAACGTTCAACATTACGTCGATCGACACACACGGTGATATTGCCTCCTTCGCTAGCTCCAACTATCATCCTCCGCCCAACGCACACAGGGTTCTGTCAAGAAAAACGCTACCTGGCCTGGTGCTAACAAAATCCGAATAAAATAAAAGCGGTTTTCCCATCCATATAGAAGACACGACGTCCGATATGAGTATAGCCCTACTTTTTGTCTATGTACTCTTGAAATCTTTCCAGAATGATGTTTGTGTGCCCCTGAAAGGCTCAAACCTAACCTAATTTATGGGTATAACAAAACTGGTCAATGGATTCTGACGAAATATGACGATGCTTAGATCTCGTTCTTCACTTTAAGCCGTCGGATGGCTTGGAGGCCCAAGAGGAAAGTAGCCGATGTCGCTCTTAACCCACCCGAAATCTTTTGATGTTAAAGTCTACGACCTTCACGAAACAACCTCAATGGACCCGGTACCAGGTTAAAGGAGCAGGGAAAAGCCAACCCACTCAGTTCTAGTGGAATTGAAACAAACACCCTGAAGCCTTCAAAGGGCCCTTATTACGCGAAGCAACAAGGATTCTTCTTTCCCAAAACGGGTCAGCTCTCCATGTTCATACTTTAATACCAGTTGGGTTTTTAACGTCCCCTCCCCGTCATTCATCTGGTTTCGACTGGCCGGGCGACGACTATATAGCTATATAGATCCCCTCGTTTAATTCCCTTCCTTTATCGGCCGCGCTCCCCCCCCGCGGTCGTAAATATTAGGCAAACACAGGTGGTAACTGGGCGCGTCAAACTCGTGCGTGCTTAGCTTTAAAGGAAAGGTCAACTAGCTCTCTCCCCAATCCAGTTCGTGGATGACTACGTTTCCATCTTCGTCATCGATCATTTTAAATGGCGTACGTAGGGAGCTGAAGAAGAGGTCCAGGTGGGGGAAAAACCATATAAGACATGAGGAGGAAGGTGGGGAAGACCAGAAAATAGCGGGTGAGTTTATTAAGTTTGCTGCCCGTAGCTCGAGCACAAGGTGGATACTTATTTAAAGAGAGATTCCCAGCAATCACAGGTGTCGCCATTTGCGAAACTTTCTCTTCTTCTCCCTCTCCTGCCCTCCCATGATATTAGCGGGAAAGGAATCACGTAGCTGCGAGTACTTGGCCCTTCCTTCTGTGGGCTTCCTTAGTGGGAGACCTGGCAGTGAGGAGATAGAAAGAAGGGGGTGCAATCCCGGAAGATTACCCTTTCTGGCCTGCTTCATCACTTTCCCCGATTCATAATATTGATCCATTTAATTCTTTTCCGCTTCTCTCTCTCTCTCTCTCTCTCTGAGTAGCAAGTTATAAGTCCAGGCTCGTCGCTCGCCGCTCAATTGTGTTCTTTGAGTTGGTAGTGGGGACGCTAAACGACGTAAGGCGCGCCATGGGGAAGCCCGGTGATATCAGAACATCTATCCAGAGGGCATCGTATTATCTTCCAAGGTACAATCCCATCGATCGCATGTATAGTCTTTTCCTCTCCGAATCCTCCAGCGAAGGATCGATATGCATATCCACCTACGAAGCAACGACACTCCTAATTCCCTGTTTCTGCAAGCTTCTTAATTTGCACCAAAACAAGGAGAAGCAGTGTCAACTATCGATCGACGGCCTTCTCAACCAGGACCCGGCAGATAGTCTCTGCGTGTCCTTTGATGGGTTTTTCTTCTTTTCATATTTCTGCTGTCAATATCAAGCAATTACCCACCTTTCACCTCAATGCATGGCAGGTGGAAGGACCTGTTCTTCTGGGCATGCCTGTCTGTACTAATTGGAGGACACGCCTTGTGCGGCAGCATCGAACCAAGTAGGGATGCGGCGAAGGGGTTGCAGCAAGCGCAGAATCCTCCAGTATCGGTGTCTGTGCTGACTAATCATGTATGACATATATGCTTACACCAATTAATTCTATCTCTTTATGACGTTTTTATGATTTGAGTGAAATCAATGTTTACCACCACTTTTGCTTTAATCTTCAGTCAAAACACGGGAATGCACATTAAAACTAAACCCACGTGTACTTCAATTTTTTGATACAATTGAAACATCTTAGAAAGAGAAATACTTAGTGCACATTTATTTGGGCACATCCACTAAGGGTGTGCCATTTGTTCCTTGAGATTTGAAAAAGTTAGATGGGAGAAATATTATAATCCCTAAGAGACAAATGACACACCCCTAGCGAGTGTGCCATACTTAGTGCACACCAAGGTGTGCACTAAATATTTCTCTTCTAAAAATATTAAGATTCTCTCTAAATCCCCGGTGATTATATGGGAATCTTCTTATATACTATATCATAGAAGGGTTTTTTTTGTGCGCAGAACATTTACTTTTATAGTTTTTGATATATATACCCTCCTCATATATGAGTTCAATATCACATATGTTTCTTATGTTAACCTTCAAGTAGTAACATCCATATATGCAAAAAACATTCCATCTTCTTCTGTATCGATCTCTCCTTTAAAGATTTTGACGGTTCGTATTAGTTAATACATGTAAATGCAAATCTAAGAAAACATGTGCCTTCTATAAAACAAGGTTATAAATTCACTTTTTCACTAACCATTCCACCTTTCTACTAATGTGCGGTTTACGACTATTAATTACATCCTTAAATGTTCACATCCCCCCTCTCCTTAGTGTCTGGCTTCAAGTTAAGCACGTATTAATTATTTAATTAGCGTGTGGACGTGGTGTGATTAACTCTACGTTTCGCAGATTGTGCTGGATAATGGCATTCTCCAACTCACATTATCCAAACCCGGAGGGATCATTACGGGGCTCCGGTACCAAGGCGTCGACAATCTGATGGAGACCCGAAACGAAGAGACAAACAGAGGGTAAAGTTCGATAATTAATATGTATATATATATATATATATATATATATATATATATATATAATATATGTACATGTATTCGTCTCCCCTCACCTCCTTATTTGCTCTTTTGTTTAGTTGTTCCTCCTCATGATCGACCCACATGCTTCCCCACCGTCCCTTTTGCTGCGTTTCTTTAACACCCTTCTTGCACTGACGTTACTTGCAGGTACTGGGATCTTGTTTGGAGTGTACCCCCAAACAAAGGCATATTTGACAGGTACCTAAAACGTTGCTCACCTCTGGTTTTGTGTTTTGGAACAGCAATATGTGGAGTACTCGGAGCTGCCAATTTATAAAGATCACAAAGATTAAAGACTGAGCAAAGCCTTTTCTTTTATCATGCATCTTTATTTAGCTTGCTGGTTGAACTCTGTCATTAATAAGATACTAAGAATGCGATTTCAGAATCTTATCTCCAAGCTTTCCATTACTTGCACTGTGTTTATACATGTGTATATAGTTATACTACTCCCCTTGAAGATTGTTCTTCGTTGGACCATATGGATTCATCCTTCTGCTATGAAATGCTTACATATAGGATCAAAGGGACAAATTTCTCAATCGTACTGCAAAACGAAGACCAGGTGGAAGTTTCTTTCTCACTAACGTGGGATCCAAAGTTGGGGGTTTCCAGTCATGTTCCACTAAACATCGATAAGAGGTGCGTCCAACTGAATGATCAATTTACATTTTTTATATATCTCTGATGAAACGAGCATTAATCTGTCTAGCCCTTAAAATCTTGAAGGTTTATACTGCTTCGAGGCCGCTCGGGGTTTTATACGTATGGCATCTTCGAGCATCAAGAAGGATGGCCGGATTTGCACATCGGCGAAGCTAGGGTTGCCATCAAGCTCAGCGAAGACAAGTAAGTGTTCCAATATGATCTCTCCACGACTAGCTAGCTAGCTAAATTAGATCATTCAGTAATGTTTGAAATGTCAAATAGCTCTTAAGCTTATATAGACATATAAACCGTATATCTCTTTAGCATTCTGTATTCCATTTTTATTCTGGCATGTTCTTTATATTATCACATGTAACCCTACGCAAAGGAATTGCTGTTTTAGTTATGACCTTCAGGTTCTGACCCTATCAATATATAAGAAGAATATTCGTGCTGTTGAGAACGAAAAATACATGTTTTCTTAAGGGGGGCATGCACGAAAGATTCTAGGTGTACATACCTGATCATCTGAATTGTGAGAAGATTAAATATGAGTACACTAATAATATTTTTTTAATAATAATTGTCTTAAAACTATGATTAAATGTAGATAATAGAAAATAATTAGGATATAGAGAAGAATATGAAAGATTTAAGTGGTAAATATATTATTATTATCTATAAAAGTTTATACTTGAGATTAATCCTGAGGCCGAAAGTATTTGAAAAGTATAAGAGATTGAAATTTCATTTGTTATTCTGCGTATTTAATTATCATGTCGCCCTTGGAGTGCCCTTTAATTTTGCTGATTGTTTTTTCATTTTTTTCTTCTCGAGTTGCAAACGTTGTGAAAATAACCATATGTATATTTGTTTGCGTTGAAATTATCAGGTTCCACTTCATGGCAATCGCAGATGATAAGCAGAGGATCATGCCGATGCCTGAAGATCGCAACCTTCCCAGGGGTCAGACACTAGCCTTCAAGGAGGCAGTTCGTCTAGTGAACCCAATCAATCCTGAGCTCAAAGGGGAGGTACAAAACTGTCTAGATGCTTAGGACACATATAATTGTTGGTGTTCACACATATCGTTCTCTTCGAAACTTGTTTCAAGGCAAGTGATATAGCTGAGAGTTTGGAGCTTGTTAAACTGCAGGTCGACTGTAAATACCAATACTCGAAAGAAAACCAGGACAACAAGGTCCATGGATGGATAAGCTCCGACCCTCCGATCGGCTTCTGGCAAATCACACCCAGCGATGAGTTCCGAACTGGTGGACCTCTCAAGCAATCTCTCACATCCCACGTTGGCCCTACAACACTCGCTGTAAGTCTTTTTAAAGTTCCAACTTCACTAAGTCCACCCATATCGATCGATCTTCTCATTCACTGGGTTAATCTATTAGACAATTAATTAAGCACACTTGGTTCTATCCGTCGTTCGCCGCTGAACTAGTGTTGTCTACAAATCCATCACAGATCTTCGTCAGTGATCACTACGCTGGGAGAGATCTTGTGCCCAAAATCCTGAGCGGAGCGTATTGGAAGAAGGTGTTTGGCCCCGTCTTTTTCTATCTTAATTCAGGAGTGAACGATACATCCAAACTTTGGGAGGACGCGAAATCACAGGTAATATATATATTTAACTAAACCTATTTCGCAAACTTTGCAAATGTAGCAAACATGGAATATTCGAGAAAGAAAAACAATTTTTTTGTTGGGCTTTGTCTAAAAAGAGAAAAGACTGTTTTTTGGCACAAGAACATATATAATTCTTCTTGAAATATGTAACTTTATCTTTCATCTATCGCGTTCAGATGGAGGCTGAAGTGAAAAGTTGGCCGTATGAGTTTCCTGCTTCACAGGACTTCCCGAAAGCTAAACAACGAGGTTCCGTCACGGGGAGGCTCCTCGTTCGAGATAGGTAAGAAGTATAGCTACTATTTTACAATTGTTAAGCAGTGAAGAAAGAGGAAAATTTTCCTGTACTGCTTAATTTGTCTAAACGTACGTCTCTCCTTTTTTTTTTGTAAGCTAGAACTTCCTATACAAATTTCAACTGCGATTTCATGTATACTTACATATGGCCAACTGTTTTATATTGCACTAAAGATGTGGAGTTGTTATCTCCTGCAGGTATATCAAAGATGCCGACATGCTGGCTGGTTCCGCTCATGTAGGTCTGGCTGTACCAGGAAAGTCTGGATCATGGCAAACAGAGAGCAAGGTTCGAATGTTTGCACATTAGAAATCAACATATATAGGTGTAATAGTACTTGTTCTGCGTGCAACTAAGGCAGTACATATCCGTTGGTCTGAGTAACATTGATGAGACCACATGATATTGTATAGACGTGCATTCCATATGTCACTTGTCACCAAAAAAAAAATCCCATATGTCAGGCAGGGCGCGGATCCCCACAGATTACTTCGACAATCTCTTTTTATTGTTCTGGCCTAATTAACAACTAATGTGTTTCTGTACAATCGAACGCTATAACTTACGACATCTAGCATGCTCCTGCAGGCGTATCAGTTCTGGACGAAAACCGATACCGATGGCACTTTCTCAATTAGCAACGTTCGAGAAGGAGTGTACAATGTTTATGCTTGGGTTCCCGGCTTTATCGGAGACAGCAATTTCACTCAAAATATCACCATCACTGCAGGTAAAACATCCCCGGCCCATTTAGATGTATATATATCTATATATATACGTTAAAAATGACATCTCAACTGGCCTTCTATTTTAATAGGATCCCATGTTGATCTGGGCGAGCTTGTGTTCGAACCACCGAGAAACGGCCCTACCTTGTGGGAGATTGGCTTTCCGGATCGCACTGCTGCGGAGTTTTACATTCCGGATCCTAAGCCTGAATACATCAACAGGCTCTATCTCAACCACACAAATGACAGGTTTGCTTCCATAATTCTCACACTAAACCATCCCTATCTCAACATAACAGTCTAGTCATCAGTGGATTGATCCACAAGTTTCTGGTCTATAACCATGTAACTAGCTATAGCATATTAATCTGGCTGCAAGCAAGCATGCCCTGATAAGTTAATTAGTAGCTATATATATTACACCCCCCCCCTCCCAAAAGAAAAAAGATGTTAAGTAGCTCCCCATGAAATCACCACCTCACCCATCAGAAGAGCGGAAGGATCTCGATGTAATTAGAACGAATTTGCTAGATTTCAGTGCAAATTCCAAGCCTTACAACATGATTGCTCCAATGTTTCTCATCTCTGACTGATCACTTCTCTAATTAGCACAATTTTCTGAATGCAGATTCAGACAGTACGGGCTGTGGGACAGGTACACCGACTTATACCCTAGTCGAGATCTTGTGTACGAGGTTGGGAAGAGCGATTACACAAAGGATTGGTTCTACGCACAGGTTACTCGGTAAGGAGAACCGACACGCAGACGTACCCCAACTTATTATTAACCAAACTTTCTGAACGTTTCTTAATTTCTGACCCAATTTCCACATTGATCAAACACTTATCTACCAATTAAACTGCCCTAGCTACTATTCACATCTATCTATAGAGATCAGGACCCTCAGAATCCGCCTGCAACATGGGATTCTTAATCAGTCCGACACGTTAAAATTGACTGTGTTCTTATGTACACAGGAGAGCGGGTAATGGTTCTAATCACTACGTAGCAACCACGTGGCAGATAAAATTTAACATTGATCGGCCAGCGAAAGATGGTTCTTACACGCTGCGGATAGCGCTCGCATCAGCCGCCAGACTCACCGAACTGCAAGTGAGCAATCAGATACACAACAACACACCCAAAGCTAGCTAGCTAGCTAGCTACCTCATCCCACATTAATTCCCATAGCATATATACTGATGTAAGAATCTTAAAACTTTTGATTTGAAGGTTTGGTTCAACGATGTGGTACCGCCCACCACACCCCGCTTCACGACGGGAACCATCGGCGGGGAGAGCACGATCGCGAGGCATGGGATCCACGGTTTGTATCGGCTGTTGAGCATTCAGATGCCGGGCAGACAGCTTTTTGCCGGCGAGAACACCATCTACCTTCGGCAGACAAGAAGCCAGGGCCCTTTCATGGGGATTATGTATGACTACATACGCTTGGAAGGACCCCCTAGCTAGCTAGTTCGTCGACAAATTTGAGGGAAGGGCCAGACTTAATTTAGGTGCGTGTCAATAGTAATTGGGGTCAGGTTCCTCTTAGTTTCCATTTATTCTTTGTAACTATCACCGTGTGATTCGAGGGCGGTGGTGATTTCAATTCTTTGGATATTTCAGTTGAACGTAGGAGGACCCCAACCTAGAGTTGATTGGTTTAATAATATATACCTAAAAAATTTTGTTGTCTTTTCGCTCTATCGATCCAATTTACGGAGTTGTCGAGACGAGCGATTTGATTATAAGGTGACACAGGGATCTTAGCATGATTTAGTATTCTTCTATTTCTTGTCATGCTATATAGATATTCCAAATCATGACAATCTCTTGCCTTTCAAGTCATATATGCAATTTGGTCAAAGATGTAACATGTTAAGCCGAAATGAAGGATGAACATACATCATCATCATCATCATCAGAGCCTTATCCCATTAAAGAATGAACATACATGGGTACCCAAATTTGCATGTGCCATTAATAATCTATGTCCATTAATGGATTGCCCACGGTAAATAAATAAACATTTTCAAAGTCATTTATTCCTGATTCATATTCAACTATAAGTAACTTTATTCGAATGTGATATATCTATGAAGGGCATTGATGATCCCACCCAATCGGATTGAGGTTGATCGACTGCTCGAGCGTCAACTTCATGTCTCGGTGTGTCCCAAGTTGACCGGACCACTTTTTTCTTGCATTCCTTAAGATGGACTTCTTTAGCCGTTACCATCCAAAATGAAGTGGAACATATGGACATAATAACCTCCTTGACTCCTCACTGCCAACGGCCGAATGCATTCAAGAGAGGTGACTGTGTGATTCGCAACAACAAAACTTAATGGTCCTCTCATTAAAACATCCGGGAGCTCCGTTCCCCACCGACCATTCTCAACACTCTCCTAACACTTATAAAAAGGACCCTAAAGGTCTCAAATAAAAGGAGACACATCAATAGCCTGATCTCGATAGTTCTCAGCTCTCCACTCTCTACTCACTTCCCAATCTTCCATTCACTCACTTTCTAGCTTTATCCTGACTTGAGTGTCTAAGGATTAGCCCAAGAAAGCCTTCTCGGGTCAACTTGTTTGCAGGTGTGGTGCTTGGGCCTTCGCAGGGGAGGGGGGATGACCAGCCAATGGTGGGCTGGTCGCCCTTGCCCCATGTGGACGACAGGTAGCTATTTTGCACCTGTGTGGAAAAGGTCGTTGGGCCTTTTTCAGAAAGGGGCCTCCCCCCCTCGTCTCACATTATCTATCCCCTCTTCGCACAAAGCCCCCTCGACCTCTCTCCTATCCCTCATCTTCTTCTTCCCATCCTCCTTCCCTCCTCCTCCGCAAACTCTCTCCCTCTCTTACATTTCCTCCCTCTCTCTCTCTCTCATGATCTCTCTCTCTCTCTCTCTCTCCCTGCTGATCTGGTGATTTTTTTAGGCTCGCACCCTTGCATCTTCATTTTCAAATGTTAACAACGAACGTGGTTCTCGGAGGTGGACTTGTACCACCAGCAATAGTATGAGTTTTTACTCTTATGTTCATCTCGGGGTATGCCTCAGGTTGTAGTTTTTTTTAGACATGTAATAATGTCTTGAGATAATGTAATTCTATGAATGTGTATAAGATCATGTACTTTATCATGTTCTTTATACCAATGTGGTTGTTTTTTATATTCTTAATGGACATGTGAGTAATATTCCTTTCAAGATTTCGGTCTGTTTGCAGGAGGTAGATCTGGATATGGAATCTTTCTAGACATAAATATCCAGCATGTTACACACATGATCTGCCGCCATTGACCAAACAGTCAGATAGTGGCCATTACGAGAACGACAATGCCCTAAATTCTCGCGGCCATGTCGTGTGCTCCGCGTCGAAGTAGGCCGAGGTGAGCTTCCCCTATCCTTAGTCGAGATGAACCTTATCAGTCAAAGCAACGTTTAGGCGTCGGCCAAATCCGATGTTCCAGACTGAGATATGAGAGTTAGTTACCTGTGTCATTGGTCCCCCAGGTCACGTCGAAACGCTGGAGGTTTGAGGTGAAGCTATTCTTGTTGTACGAAACTCCTCACATGACGACACATCCCTTGCCACGTAGTCAGATCATGACACATGCCTTGCCACATGGTCATGTCAAGCATTAATAATGTTAGAACCATATGACGACTCCTCGACTGTTGAGCGTGTCGTTGACCGTCATCATTCTCCATCTTGTAGTTCGCGAGCAAGCACAATCTGAGGCAGTGGTCTGGTGCCAATCGGGAGACACCGCATGGTTTCATCTAAACCTTCATGGCGAAGTCATGAGTTGTGACCGTCAAATCCACTCCCCCCCCACCCCAAATCTATAAATAGGGGGAGGGGGGGGGGTCTGGGTTGCGAACGAGCACCTTGCCTTACACGTGCGTGAGAGCAGCAGCCGACATGTGAGTCTCCCAGGATCACCTCAGCTTCCGACCTCCTCCTCGACTTCCAATTCCTCAGCTTGCTTCCTTCAAAGGTAAGCCATGCCATCCTCCAACTCTTCCAATTCTGTTGATTCCTCATCTTCGAACCCTCAACTCCGAGAGGGTTCATCCTCTTCAGCTCCTTCTTCCCTGTCGTCGTCCTCGATGACGAGGTCTTCTTCCCATCCAACTGAGGTGGGCCCTTCTGTTGCTCAGGCGTTGGGTGTTGAGTTGTGCTTATTTGATCATTGCTTCGATTTGCTTTTGATGATGACACAATCATGGTCATTCATGTTAACATTCATGTTAAGATGCTCTTAATTATGACACAACTATTTTTGATGATGACATATGTGTGGTTTTGATGATGAATTGATGTTTGTAACATGATAGATATGAAAGAAATGATCAAGTAAAAACAATACTTCTATGACTATCCATGTATTCGTTATATCTTACTTGAAATGTTTCTCAATGTAGATGTGAATGTATACAAGACAAGCATCAAAATACAAGAGCAAATGAACAAGAAAAAGACATCAAGTGATCACTTGTCGACAGCCAAGATGGCCTCTGTCGACAGATAGAGACAGTCAGAAACATGAAGCTTCTGGAAACAAAGATGAAGCTTTGCCTGTCGACAGAAGGAAGGTACCTGTCGACAGATGAATGCTGCCTATCGACAACAAGCAATCGCCTGTCGACAGACACAAACAGATAAGGCCTCTCCCGCAAGACCATGGTTCTGGAAACTAGAAGTCTGTCAGCATCTGTCGACAGACACAATATTGGCTGTCGACAGACGAAGAGAAAACTCAGTTACGAGATTTGGATATGTTCTATATTAGGATATTTCCTTTTAACACGTCTCTCTAAACTTGGACACCCATATATATAGAACATATTGAGGTATTTTCGCAGCAAGAAGCCACCATATCAAAACCCTAAGCAAAACCAAAGAGAAGAGCTTCTTCCTGCTGCTTTGCTTCAACCCTCCGTCCAGAGAAAAGAAGATCCATCTTTCGAACGGAGCTAAAGTCGGTTCGTCCATGGTTCAAGCTTCTACGTCATTTGATATTCATCAAGTTGAAGCTTGGAGATCTTTTGGACGACCAGAAAGAAGAGTTCTACATCAGGATTTACTTCTACATCTCAGAACTCTTCTCTTTCAATACTTTTCATATATTTGTGTGTGTGTGTTGATTGGAGATCAGTACGTGATGTTTGTGGAAGTGTGTGGTTTGTGATTTGTACAAGGGTTGTGTATAGATCACAGTGTGTGGTGTGTTGGTCAGATCAAGGCTAGAGGATCTGATCTATTGTGGATTTGATCTAGTGTGTGTGTGTGTGGTTGAGCCGTTGTCCTCGTGTGTGTGTGTGTTGTACTCAGTTCTTGAGTAGTGTGTCCTCACTGTGTGAGGGGTGGACGTAGGAGTCGCTAGATGTGATCTCCGAACCACCTAAGAAATCACTTGTGCATTGTGGTTTGATTTGTGGTTTGATCTGTATTGCGCTAGATGCATGCATATGGATTTCGTCTACACACTAACTGTTGGTTTGCTCACACACATTGCATCAGGTCAGAGAGGTTTTAATTGAGTAGATCTTTTAATTCGAAGTAATTTTTAAATTGCTTAAGTTTCCACTGCAAATCTATTCAACCCCCCCTTCTAGCTTTGCCATTACCGAATAACCGATCCTAACAATTGGTATCAGAGCAGGTTCTCTGTTGTTTGGTTGTGTTTTTGGAGATCTATCTTTGTGTGCTTAATCGCTCTGATTCCTAACAATTAGTATCAGAGCGAGTTTATATATGATTCTGAACTGATCTGATTGCTGTTGATTCGTCTAATCATTTGAAATATACTCAGAAATATGGCTAAGTTCTCAAGTATCATAAATAGACCTATGGTTATTGAGTTTGATCTAAATGTTGATAAAATGCAGGACTCCTCTATGAAGGCAAGCAAGAATGAAAAGGAAATAAAAGAAAAGTGTTACATGGCTCATAGCGGCTCAAAAGGTTATTGTCGCTCAGACAATTTGAAGAATCACACATGTCAGAGAAATCAAGAAACTCTGAAAGGTCAAGTAATTCCATCTCAAACCCAGTTGATAGATCAATATCTAACTCTGATTCACAGGATGATATATCCTATGATGAATTGATAGAATGCTATGAGCACTTGTCCAATCAATTTAAGAAGGTAAAATCTCAAAACAAGAAGCTAAAAGAAAAATTGGAGAAGAATGAAATGGTAATTGATAATGCTCAAGCATTCTATGAAGAAAATGAATAACTAAAAATGGAGAATGAAAAATTGAAAAATGAAGTAAAAAACTATGGAATCAAGTTTTTTAAGTTGAAAGAAGATCATGATCAGGTGGAATATGAAAATTCTAATTTGAAAAATAAAAATGAAAAATTGATTGATCATAATGAGAATCTCAAACACTACAAGAGAAAGCGAGATTACCGACGGATATTTCCGACGGATTTATTTCCGTCGGTAATTCCGACGGATATTCCGACGGCTATATGTCCGTCGAACAATAAGTCGGAAGTTCCGACGGAAATATTTCCGTCGGCAATATCCGTCGGTACTGAAATAATACCGACGGATCTTCCGACGGACATATTACCGTCGGATATCCGTCGGTAGTAATTCCGACGGATATTCCGATCCGTCGGAAGTAATTCCGACGGATATTCCGATCCGTCGGAAGTTTCGACGGATATTTGTAGTCGGAAATGCCGTCGGTAAAATACCTTTACTCCCTCCGCCAAAACCCCCGCCCCCTTTTCCTCTCCCGTGCGCGCGCTCCTCTCTCTCTCTCTCTCTCTCTTTCTCTCTCTCTCTCTCTCTCTCTCTCTCTCTCTCTCTCTCGCCGCCGGTCGCCGACGCCGCTCGCCGCTGCGCCCTCGTCGCCGCCGATCGCCGACGCCGTTCGCCGCCGCCGCCGCTGCCCCGCTTGCCGCTGCCCCGCTTGCCGCCGGCCACCCCTCTTCCGGTGAGTTCCACCTCCCCCTCTCTCCCCCCCCCGCCACCTTCCTCCGGCCCCCCTCCCCTTCCCACCCCCCCCCCGGTCCCCCTCCCCCCCCCCCACCCGGCCCCTGCACGCGGCCCCCTCCCCTTCCCACCCGGCCCTTGTCCCCTTCCCACCCGGCCTCCTCCCCCTCCCGACTACCGCCACCCCCTCCCCCTCCCATCCCCGGCGTCTCACCCATACTGCCCCCTCCCCCTCCTATCCCTTCTGCGCCCCACCGCCACCCCCCCTCCCCCTTATTCCGGTGACCCCCTCCCCCTTATTCCGGTGACCCCCTCCCCCTCCCATCCTTTCTGCTCCCCCTCCCCCCTTCCTGTGCAAGGCCCCCCCACCCCCACACCCTCCCCCTCTCATCCCCGACCCCTGTCGCCCCACCCCTGCCAGCCCCTCCCCCCTTCTTGTGCAAGGCCCCCCCACCCCCACACCCTCCCTCTCTCATTCCCAACCCCGAGCGCCCCACCCCTATCGTCCCCTCCCCCTCCTGCTGCCCCCTCCCCCTCCCATCCCCTGCGCCGGCGGCCTCCTCCCCCTCCTGACTACCACCACCCCCTCCTCGGCCCCTCCCCCTCCCATCCCTGGCGACCCCCTATCCCTCCTAGCTACCCCCCACACCCTCCCCCTCCCATCCTCGGCGTCTCACCCCTGCCACCCCCTCCCCCTCCTGCCGGCGACCCCCTCCCCCTCCTATCCCTTTTGCACCCCACCGCCACCCCCTCCCCCTTATTCCGGTGACCCCCTCCCCCTCCCATCCTTTCTACTCCCCCTCCCCCCTTCCTGTGCAAGGCCCCCCCACCCCCACACCCCCCCCCTCTCATCCCCGACCCCTGTCACCCCACCCCCTGCCAGCCCCTCCCCCCCTTCTTGTGCAAGGCCCCCCCACCCCCACACCCTCCCTCTCTCATCCCCAACCCCGAGCGCCCCACCCCTGTCGTCCCCTCCCCCTCTTGCTGCCCCCTCCCCCTCCTACCGGCAACCCCATCCCCGTGTGACTTTGTGGACTCAAAAATTCATCAAGATCGAGACTGAAAACTTCTATTTTCCGTGTACCTATGTTTTGTTCCCTTTGCCCTACGAAAAAAATATCGATAACATTTTGTAATATTTAATGCTTGACAATGATATGTGTAAAAAAAAGTTATGCATCAGTATCAAACATTAAATCCTTCTCGTTAGCTGAAGTAATCTGATAAAAATGGATTCCATAAAATTGTCCTTACTGAAATCGTTTTCATGTAATATAATTATGCAAAAAATAAATAAATAAATTGTCACTACGGACGCCATTTACGAGTCGCAATCATATTTACACACGCGTCACGTTTACTTTGTTGTTTTCTTATGGGATCGCATTTTTACGTAATGTTTGATACTGATGGTAATGAAATCTAAGAAAATTGTTGGTCTGAATGAGAGGCATGTAAGAACAATGTGATGGCAGAAAGCTACATTTAGTTGATCACATATTATTTATGACTCTATTCCTCACAAAGGTAAACTGACTCCCATATGCCATCATCCATGCCATCATCCACATTGTCGATGAATAAATTGTATATTCATGAACCTATCACACATGAAAGGCATAATCCTATTAGGAATCCTTGTTTCCTTCCTAAAATCCTTCAATTTCTTTTCATCCATAAATCCCAAATGGTGGAGTGAGGAACTAGCCAACAACCTAGCCAATCCTCTTTGAAATTCCAATGCTCTGTTCCAGGCAGAGAGCAGCCCCACAAAGAAGGAAGAAGTATCGGTAATTGTCAATTCTAGATCCAGTTTTTCTGGTAAGTTGTTCTGTATTAACTTGTGCACCACTTATTGATTGGAGGGGAAGAGTATTCTTCTTGTGTAATGATCTGATCATTAGGGTTTAGGCACTTTCCAGAGTTGCTCTTGATGCAGGTAACTTTCAGTCTTTCAGGGTCCCTCTATCTTTGCTTGAGAGTTGTTGAAAGGTGAAGGACGGATCATGTATGTTGACAAGTGTAAATGTTATCCACGTTCACCAGTAATCATCATCATATTTGTGGTGGTGCGATCCTGTTTGGGCCGGAGCCAAACGGGCCTCCACTAGAGAGAACTGGGAAGACGGACGCCGGTGCGAACGGGAGCCTGCAAGACCAGAAATGGATCAGGGGGCCCGGTGAAGACCGGGGAAACCCTCCGATGCCTAAGTCAGTAGAGAGCTTGCAAGGCAGGGGGTTTCGGAGTATGGGAGTGTGTTCGCGTGAGGGAGAACGTACCGGTGCATGGTACTGTACCTGTACTTTTATAGACGTTGGTGCCAAGGCCAACGTGCGTAACGTTGGTAGATCGTGCCTGAAAAGGCGCCTCGATAGGCGCGCATAACGGGAGGAGTTATGCGCTCAGGTGCCCGTTGGGATGCCAGACAGTTCTCTCTCTCTCTCTCTCTCTCTCGCATTATTTGGTGAAATTAAGTGAAGGACAAGGTAATGCATCAAGTTCTAGTAGTTCTAGAATTCCATTGCAAGGATCTTCTTCCACTAATGAAGTGCAACAACAAAATGTAGCACAATTAGAGGAACATTTGGACTTGACTTCTTTAGAATCAGATCCAGGATTAAGGAAAAGATATCAGATTATCATCTAAATTTGCAAGATGAAGTGAGAAGAGCATATTTGTTGAAAAAGATATCAGATTATCATCCAAATTTGCAAGATGAAGTGAAAGAGCATATTTGTGTATGATTGAAATATTTTTTTTTAATTTTTTAATAAAATATAATAAATTATCAAAAAATCTTGAAAATTGGTTCAAGTGACCCCACTGGACTAAGTTTCAGGATCCGCCACTGAGACAAAGCACTGCAGGAAGTTCTAGTAGTTGTAGAACTCCACTCCCAAGTCATCAAGAATCTACTTCTGTTGATGAACTTGATTTGACTACTTGAGAAATATTTGTTTGAGAATGTAAGCAATGAATCTATTATTGAAGTGTTTTAAAATATGAAAATTCGTCGAGTACAAATGCCCCTCCTCCCCCTCCCCGTCCCAGCACCCCCTTCCCATCCTGGCGCCCCCCTTCCCCTACAAGTTCATTCTCCTAATTGCTTATATTCAAAGCTTTTGGTAAATTAAGTTATTTTTTATTTATCTTGCTCGCTGTTATTTTTTACGCTTGACATGAAAATAAACAATGCAATGACTTTCTTTGTTAAACATATTGTTTACTTTCACAAATTTCACACTGCAAGTTAATCATTCAACATTTGTATGTTTATTTCTAGCCATTTGAGAGATTTTTTCATATTTACCATATTATGATTTAATTTCATATTTTAAATTACTCATGAATAAAATGTTATAAATTTTTTTTTGTAATTAGTGATGAGAGTTCGCGATTGGAAATTAGACTCAAAGAAGAACAAATGTCCAACGTATCAAAGTACTTGTTTGTTTGAACGTAAAATATTTCCGCTCGATATTCGAAGATTGCATGATGATTTACTTTTGGTGAAAGAGAAGATGACGAAAATCATAAAGATTATTCGGAAAGAAGAAAGACAAAGTTTAGAAAATAAAAGTGGATTATCTGTTATTGTTCAAGATGAAAAAGGAGTGCGATATTCTGTAATCTTACGACGCAGTTGGTGTGGTACTATGTACATGTTTATTGGAAAAGACTGGTGTAAATTTGTGAAAAATAATTGTGTCAAAGAACTTGACATTCTCAAAGTTATGTCTTCCCATTATGTACGAAGAGATGTATTTGGCAAACTATATTTAGGGATATCAGTGGTTAGTTCACTCCCTAGGAAATCTACTGAGAAGCTGGTGAATAAAGAGCCGATCAAGTGGTGGTGGCCTAATATGAAGACATCACGGTTTGTGTTGTTTTTAATGTTCAATACCATTAAGTATTTATATAGTGCTCAAATTTATTTGATATTCATGTATGTTTACTCTTCATTTATCTTTACGTCAACGCTTTATTTCACCCATTAGCTCTGGGACTCTCCATATAACGTATGTATGGTACTTGAATGATGTGAGGGTGTGTTGGATTTTAACTCGGGACATGACATTTAATGTGTAGGAAAAATGTCAGAGAATCGGTCATGGATGTACCGTGGAATAGTGAATGGAGTTGTGACCGAGGAGTTTAAAGACGGAGTTGACAGTTTTATTGAGTTTGCATTGAGTAATACATCAGTAGCCGTTGATCCGATGGGTAACATCCGATGTCTGTGTTCGGCTTGTAAGAACAGAAAGTGGATATCGACATGGGATGTGCAGCATCATCTGTATACGAGAGGATTTGTTGGCCATTATGAGTTATGGTCGTGTCATGGTGAGTTGAATATTCAGTCGTCTGCACCAGCTAATTACTTTGCCTCCACAAGTACGTACGTAGACATGGTTGTCGATGCTGCTGGTCTGGAGTTCAATATTCATGAAGATCAAACAAATGAAGAAGTGCCGAATGATACAGCTCAGAGATTTTATCAGTTACTTCGAGATGCTGATGAGCCATTATGGGATGGTTGTGAGAAGCATACACGGTTGTCTGCAGTGTCGCAGCTATTGAATTTGAAATCTGAATTTCATATGAGCGAGAGTTGTTTTGACCGGCTTCTCTTACTGGTCAAGAGCATGCTTCCTCAATCAGAGAGGTTACCTGCTGACTTTTACCGTGCGAAGAAGATGGTGAATGATTTGGGGCTTGGTTTTATGAAAATTGATGCATGTCCGAATCACTGTATGCTGTACTACAAAGAGGATGCAGATAAGACATCATGCTGTATTTGTAAGCATGATAGGTTCAAGCCCAAGAGAGGGGACAAGTCAAAGCAGAAGGATGTTCCGTATAAGTCATTGCGGTACTTTCCTATCACACCCAGATTGCAGCGATTGTTCATGTCCTCGAGGATAGCTGGACATATGACATGGCATGCGGAAAGAGTCCGTCGCGATGAAGGTGAAATGAGTCATCCTGCCGATGGTGAAGCTTGGGCTCATTTTAGCCGTACTCATCCTTACTTCTCAAGGGATCCACGCAACGTACGGCTTGGTTTATGCACAGATGGTTTCAATCCTTTCGGAAGCTCGGTGGCATCTTACTCATGTTGGCCAGTATTCTTAACACCGTATAACCTTCCGCCAGGCATGTGCATGAAGCGTGAGAATCTGTTCCTTTCATTGCTGATTCCGGGTCCAAAAAGTCCAGGAAAGAATATAGACATATATCTCAGACCGTTGATTGATGAGATGAAATTGTTATGGTCAGATGGTGTGCAGTCTTATGATGCATCCAGAAAATAGAATTTCAATCTGAAGGCTGCATTAATGTGGACAATAAGTGACTTTCCAGCCTACGGCATGTTATCTGGCTGGAGCACATATGGGAGGTTGGCATGTCCTTATTGCATGGAGGATTCTAAATCATTTGTGTTGAAATCTGGGGGAAAATCTTGTTGGTTCGATTGTCATCTGCGTTTCTACCCAGTGACCATCCTTTCGAAAGCAAAAGGATTCTTTTATGAAAAATACAACTGTGATGGAGGAGGTAGATATGGAACAGGTGTCTGGTGGAAACATGGCGAGGCGGGTCCAGAACTTACTGACTGTAACACAACTGGCTGGTAGTACCCGACAAATCCCTGGCTTTGGGAAGGATCACAATTGGGTGAAGCAAAGCATTTTTTGGGAATTGCCTTATTGGTCAACACTTTTGATACGTCATAACCTAGACGCCATGCATATAGAGAAGAATGTTTTTGATAATGTGTTCAACACAGTTATGGACGTCAAAGGCAAAACGAAGGATAACGTCAAGGCACGTTTCGATTTGAAAGTACTTTGCAAACGTCCAAAACTAGAGCTACCGCATGTTCAAGGAAAAGTGGTGCAACCTAAAGCTGCATATGTGCTTGGGGCCAGACAGATTAAGGAAGTGTTGCAATGGTTAAAGCAATTGAGATTTCCGGATGGATATGTCTCGAATATTGCCCGTTGTGTAAATGTGAACGAGGGAAAAATATACGAAATGAAGAGTCATGACTGCCATGTTTTCATGCAAAGACTGATGCCTCTTGCTTTTCGTGAGTTGTTGCCGAAACAAATATGGGGAGCAATGACTGAGCTGAGTCAATTCTTCAGGATTTTATCTGCATCAGAACTCAAAATTCATGACTTGCAAAATATGGAGCAAAATATAATTCAAACAGTCTGCAAATTAGAGAAGATATTTCCTATAGCATTCTTTGATTCAATGGAGCACCTGATCATCCATTTACCATATGAGGCAAGGGTCGGAGGACCAGTACAATTTCGATGGATGTATCCGTTTGAGAGGTATATTTCTACATCTCAATTTATTGCCATTACGACGATCTTTTATATTACTTATGTATGCATTTGAATTATTGTCGTAGGTGCATGCACGATCTTAAGATGAAAGTCCGAAACAAAGCACAAGTTGAGGGCTCCATTACTCAGGCGTACCTCATTGAGGAGATATCGAACTTCTGTTCGATGTACTTTGACACGGAAATACGAACCCGACGCACTCAACCTCCACGTAATGATGATGGTGGAGATTCCGAGGTGTCAGACCGACTCTCTGTATTCAAGTGTCCCGGACGGGCGTTCGGATCTTCATCTACTCGCGCACTCCAAGACAGAGAGTTGGTAGCTGCGGAGATCTACGTGTTCATGAATTGCGAAGAACTAGAACCCTACATTCAGTAAGATCTCCACGCTTATTCGTCATCATTTGCGTGCATTGCTGCAGAACCTAACGGTTGTGTGACATTTACATTGCATAGAGTTTGAATCGGTCATATTGCGACGGAATCCACGTCTAACTGACGTGCAGGTTGAAAAGGAACGGGAGAAGTCTTTTCCTACTTGGTTAAGATCTCGAGTATGTGTCTAATTATTTTGAAACATAAGTGTTATGTTTTTATGCAGACTGAGTTGAAGTCATTTATTCAATGTTTGTCTATTTATCTCATAATAGGTTGAACAAGGCTTCATTCCCGATTCAAGAGTACAACATATTAGTTTTGGCCCCTCGAAGATTGTACGTGTCTATCCAGGCTACATTGTGAATGGATACAGATTTCACACGAGAGATTATGGACGGAATAAGTCTACGATGAACATCGGCGTATGTGTGAAGGGAAGTGCCTACAATGAAAATGAAATTGACTATTATGGCATTCTCGAAGAAGTCATTGAACTGCAATTTTTGGGACAAGACAACAATGTATTTCTGTTCAAGTGTCATTGGTTTGACCCGACATCTATTCGTCATGACACAACATATGGATTAATCGATGTGAAGCATAAGTCCAAATTGAGTACATATGAGCCATTCATCCTGGCGGCACAAGCCCAACAAGTTTATTATTCAAATTATACATCCCTCAAATTAAGAGATTGGTGGGCTGCATGTAGAGTGAAATCAAGACTATTCCCTGAGTATGAGCTTCTCCCGACTGATGATGAGCTCGAAGGTGTTAATGACAACTTTTTCCAATCAGATCGGAGTGACGCACGAGAGTTGGCAGCTTCTACGCAGTACAATGTTCATGATATAAATGAAACAATTTGCTTACATAAGGATAACGAACAAGAAGAAGTTGACCCAAATGTCGCCGAGCGGGAGGTGGAGTCTGATGTGGAGGAAGACTCCCAAGATGATGAGGATGAATTCCAGGATGATGATGAAGATGATGCTGAATTAAACATGTCTTCAGCATCTGATGATGAATATAGATAATATACTGCATATTTTGTAAGAAATTGGTGTTGTTGTTAATTACATGTTCATAATAAATTGCTACTTCAAATTGAGTGCTGATGACTTGCTATATCTTTATTTGTATCAATAGACATATGGTACGTGGAGGACGCAGTCGGACGGTTGCCACGTCCGTTGGCAGAGGGACTGCCTCCCCGTCCACGTCTGCCTCCAGGTCCGCGACAGGTATATGCATATGTACACAAAAAACCATATGGGTATTATTGTTTATATTGATTTCACGAGAACTAACGTACATACAATTTTACAGGGACTGCCTCCCCGTCCACGCCCGTCTTCCCAGCGACAGGTAAATTTCTATATTGTTGTTTATTTGAAATTCATAATTTCTAATGTGTATGAAATTTTACAGGGACTGCCTCCCCGTCCACGCCCGTCGTCCCAGCGACAGGTAATTTTCTACATTGTTGTTTATTTGAAATTCATAATTTCTAATGTGTATGAAATTTTGCAGGGACTGCCTCTCCGTCCACGCCCGTCGTCCCAGCGACAGGTAAATTTCTATATTCTTGTTTATTTGAAATTCATAATTTCTAATGTGTATGAAATTTTGCAGGGACTGCCTCCCCGTCCACGCCCGTTGTCCCAGCGACAGGTAAATTTCTATATTGTTGTTTATTTGAAATTCATATTTTCTAATGTGTATGAAATTTTGCCTCCCTGTCGACCATCCGAGCAGTGCCACCTTCGTCTTCTTCCTCACCACAAGGCAAACATATGTTTCAATAGATTAGTATGTTTGGTCTCTTGCAATTTATACAATAAAAGTGTACTAAATTGTTTTCAACAGAGGTGGAGAGCCAGCATCCAGCAGCTGAGGAGGGGCCTCAGCTACCAGGACGACAACCATGCTGGATCTCAGGGTAAAGTTCATCATCTCAGTGTTACTGTATTTGTTATTTAGGATATACATTTCATGTAGAAAATTAATGTGGAATTGCAGGGGGAAGATAGATCCCAGTCCTGCTTCCCGCTATATTACGACGCTGGTCCACGCACATATTCCAGGACCAGTGGATGCATGGAGAGACTTCCCGGTGCCAGTCCGGGATTTATTATTTGACATGTTTACGGTATTTTTATTTTTTAGAAGAGTAGAAGTCATTTATTCAATTATTATTAATTTGGGTTTATTACAGAACGTTGATTAATTTTATTTCTTTACAGCGGAGGTTCGCGTTCACGAGATCCGAGGATCTCCCTCGGGCTCGAGCCGTCTGGGAGATTACGGCCCAGACTAATTTAAGAAAGTCGATGTGGGAGGTACGGGACAAGGCAATGAAGACCACAGGCAACCGGGATCCTATGGCTTGGGTGGATTACGGCCCTGTTTGGCTGCGGAGGGACTATTAGGAGTCCCTTTGCGCGCGTTGGGCTGCTGGATCATGGCAGCAGCGGTCACAGGCGGCAATACGCAACAGAGCAACTCAACCGGAGAAGAATGTGCATACTAGTGGATCCGTATCTTATGCGACCCACAGTAAAAAATTGGTAAGTATTTTATTGTTCGATTCATATATATATATGGATTATTATTGTGAAACTAACTAATTTTTTTGAATTTTAAGCATCACGACCTGGAGCGTGCCCCTACTTTCCGCGAGTTATTTGACCGGACTCATAAGCGGAAGGGGACGGATGACTATGTTACCGAGAGTGCCCGCACGATTGCTGTAAGTCAAGCTTTAAATTATGAATTTAATTATGATATTAAAGTAATTTGTTTTCAATAATTTAATTTTAAATTATTTTACAGGAGACGTACGACAGGACGATGCCGGAGCGCTACACAGAGGGCACTCCCCAGCCAGATTTGGATGCGGACTCTTGGGTCGAGGCAGCGGGAGTGCCGAGGAAGGGTCGAGTGTACGGCTTTGGGGACAGCCTGGATACTCATCGAGTGTTGTCCTCATATGCCAGTTCGATCGCTCCCCCGGCACACGTGAGTTCATCTTCTGTGCCGCCCGTCAGTGGTGTAGAGGACATTAGAGGCATCATTCGGGAGGAGCTACGTACAGAGCTACAGACGCAGCGGGTAGAGCTACAGACGCAGTACAATCTTCAGATAGAGACGCAGCGGGTACAGCTACAGACGCAGTTCAGTGATATGGTTCAGCAGTTCATCTCAATAATGCAGGGAGTACGCCCCACACAGCCAGCAGCTCAGGTCAGTATTAGTATTAACTTCATATACTTAGGATTGGGTCGGGCGTTCAATAGACGGATCTAAAAAACACCCAAGTATATATAAAGGGTCAAAACACACAACTCGGGGGTCCAAAATCCCAAATAGGGATCGGATCGGCGTGCCGTTTTCTCCGACACGACCGGGTGGGTTAAAGTGACGTGTGGGAACTGACGGAATCCAATTTGGATCTCCGGATTGGGTCGGGCGTTCAATTGACGGATCTAAAAAACACCCAAGTATATATATAAAGGGTCAAAACACGCAACTCGGGGGTCCAAAATCCCAAATAGGGATCCAATCGACGTGCCGTTTTCTCCGACACGACCGGGTGGGTTAAAGTGACGTGTAGAAACTGACAGAATCCAATTTGGATCCCCGGATTGGGTTGGGCATTCAAAGGATGGATCTAAAAACACGGTCAACCATATATAAATGGTTAAAACACGCGACCCGGGGGTCCAAAATCCCAAATAGGAATCCAATCGACGTGCCGTTTTCTACGACACGACCGGGTGGGTTAAAGTGACCTGTAGAAACTGACGGAATCCAATTTAGATCCCCGGATTGGGTTGGGCATTCAAAGGACAGATTTAAAAACACGGTCAACCATATATAAATGGTTAAAACACGCAACCCGGGGGTCCAAAATCCCAAATAGGGATCCAATCGACGTGCCGTTTTCTTCGACACGACCGGGTGGGTTAAAGTGACGTGTAGAAACTGACGGAATCCAATTTGGATCCCCGGATTGGGTTGGGCATTCAAAGGACGGATCTAAAAACACGGTCAACCATATATAAATGGTTAAAACACGCAACCCGGGGGTCCAAAATCCCAAATAGGGATCGGATCGGCGTGCCGTTTTCTCTGACACGACCGGGTGGGTTAAAGTGACGTGTGGGAACTGACGGAATCCAATTTGGATCTCCGGATTGAGTCAGGCGTTCAATTGACGGATCTAAAAAACACCAAAGTATATATATAAGGGGTCAAAACACACAACCCGGGGGTCCAAAATCCCAAATAGAGATCTGATCGACGTGCCGTTTTCTCCGACACTACCGGGTGGGTTAAAGTGACGTGTAGAAACTAACGGAATCTAATTTGGATCTCCGGATTGGGTTGGGCATTCAAAGGACGGATCTAAAAACACGGTCAAACAGATATAAATGGTTAAAACACGCAACCCGGGGGTCCAAAATCCCAAATAGGGATCAGATCGATGTGCCGTTTTCTCCGACACGACCGGGTGAGTTAAAGTGACGTGTAGAAACTGACGGAATCCAATTTGGATCCCCGGATTGGGTTGGGCATTCAAAGGACGGATCTAAAAACAGACAAGTATATATAAAAGGTTAAAACACACAACCCGGGGGTCCAAAATCCCAAATAGAGATCCGATCGACGTGCCGTTTTCTCCGACACGACCGGGTGGGTTAAAGTGACGTGTAGAAACTAACGGAATCTAATTTGGATCTCCGGATTGGGTTGGGCATTCAAAGGACGGATCTAAAAACACGGTCAAACAGATATAAATGGTTAAAACACGCAATCCGGGGGTCCAAAATCCCAAATAGGGATCCGATCGACGTGCCGTTTTCTCCGACACGACCGGGTGGGTTAAAGTGACGTGTAGAAACTGACGGAATCCAATTTGGATCCCCGGATTGGGTTGGGCATTCAAAGGACGGATCTAAAAACAGACAAGTATATATAAAAGGTTAAAACACACAACCCGGGGGTCCAAAATCCAAAATAGAGATCCGATCGACGTGCCGTTTTCTCCGACACGACCGGGTGGGTTAAAGTGACGTGTAGAAACTGACGGAATCCAATTTGGATCTCCGGATTGGGTTGGACATTCAAAAGACGGATCTAAAAACACGGTCAACCATATATAAATGGTTAAAACACACAACCCGGGGGTCCAAAATCCCAAATAGGGATCCGATCGACGTGCCGTTTTCTCCGACACGACCGGGTGGGTTAAAGTGGCGTGTAGAAACTGACGGAATCCAATTTGGATCCCCGGATTGGGTTGGGCATTCAAAGGACGGATCTAAAAACAGACAAGTATATATAAAAGGTTAAAACACACAACCCGGGGGTCCAAAATCCAAAATAGAGATCCGATCGACGTGCCGTTTTCTCCGACACGACCGGGTGGGTTAAAGTGACGTGTAGAAACTGACGGAATCCAATTTGAATCCCCGGATTGGGTTGGACATTCAAAGGACGGATCTAAAAACACGGTCAACCATATATAAATGGTTAAAACACGCAACCCGAGGGTCCAAAATCCCAAATAGGGATTCAATCGACGTGCCGTTTTCTCCGACACGACCGGGTGGGTTAAAGTGACGTGTACAAACTGACAGAATCCAATTTGGATCTCCGGATTGGGTTGGGCATTCAAAGGACGGATGTAAAAACGAGCAAGTATATATAAAAGGTTAAAACACACAACCCGGGGGTCCAAAATCCCAAATAGGGATCCGATCGACGTGCCGTTTTCTCCGACACGACCGGGTGGGTTAAAGTGATGTGTGGGAACTGGCGGAATCCAATTTGGATCTCTGGATTGGGTTGGGCATTCAAAGGACGGATCTAAAAACACCCAAGAAAATGATGGATCTAAAAATAGTATTGTATTAAGCTTGAGAAATAATAACATGTTTTAAATTTCATTTTTGAAAATATTGTATGTCTTTTATTTATTATTAATGTTTCTCATTTTAATTTGTTTTAATATAGAATCCAACTCCAGACGATGACGAGGCAGGGACAGCAGACGATCCAGCAGATCTATGTTGATTTTTGTATTCATTATTCTATATGATTTTATATTTATTGTATTTTATGATTTTATGTTGATTGTTAGTATTTGTTAAATTTATGAATATTGTAGCAGGTTTGACATTGTAGCAATGTTGGCAAATCATTTTTATTTGCCTATTTAAAAAAAAAATATGTGTATTTTCCGACGGATTTTTTGACGGATAAGTATCCGTCGAAACTTATAAATTACCGACGGAAAAAGACCGTCGGTAATCCCGTCGGAAAATACTGACAGATTTGCCGACGGATAAGAATCCGTCGGAACTTATAAATTACCGACGGCAAAACACCCTCGGCAATTCCGTCGGAAAATACTGACGGCTTTACCGACGTATTATATCTGTCGGAGGTTTCGACCGAATTCCGACGGAATTGTCATCCGTCGGAAATTTCTGACCAATTATTTTCGACGGAAAGTTTCCGACGAGCTTTGGACGGAAAGCAGTCGGAAGGCGCCTTTTCCGACGGAATACCGACGGATTTCCGACGGATTCAGTCCGTCGGAAATAGCGCATTTTCTTGTAGTGAAATTTGATAATGATCAATTGAATAAACAAATCTCTAACATGGCTCATGATCACCAAATAAAAGTAATTATTACATTGAAAGTTGAAAAGAAAAAATTGACAAATGAACTTGAAGTGGTTATTAAACAAAGTCAAAATTCTGAAAAGAGGATTTCTGAATTGAATAAAACTGTTGAGGGTTTAAAAACTACCTTATCTAAGTTTGTTCAAGGAACTAAGAACTTGGATAATCTTCTTGGAATAAAAGTCAATTTTCAAAAGGAGGGTTTAGGATTTAACCCATTGAACAAAAAAGATTTTGAAAACAAAACAAAGACCTCATTTGTCAATGTCTCTAAGAACAAAAATCCTGTTGCACCTAAAGAAAAATCTATTAAAGTTCATGTTTAGAGAAATGTTCAAAAACAAAGTAATAACTTGAATAAAAATGCTGCAAAAAGGAAGAATCATATTTCAATTGAAAATCAGAAAAAGAAAATGGAAAAGAAAACAGAACTCTACAAGGTCTCCTCATCTCCTCCAACAGCCAAAAAAGCTTCAGGGCATTCTCCAATTGCACACCATGCCATGAGATACCAAAGGGTGTCACCTCCACCCTTTCAACCTAAGGGTGATCAAAGGTATTCTAGAGGACTTCAGAAATTTCAGCAAATGCATTCATACTATGATAAGCTTCAGGTAAATGCTCAACCCATTTGCTTTAAATGCAATAGACCTGGTCATCTTGCTAAATTCTGCTGGAATAAAAATCAACACTCTCATAAATATGCTAAAACAGTTCAGTGCTTTACATGTCACAAACATGGTCATATCTCTAGGGACTGTTGGCATATAAAAGATCATCTTGTGCATCTTCCCAAGCCCCATGATCATACACATGCCCATGTACATGGAAATAAAACTCATGCTCATGTTGAAAATTCTCAAAAGTCCCATGTAACTAAGAACATGATTGTTGGACAAAAGAAATGTTCTGTTTTTCATGCTAAAGATCTTAAAACTAGAAAATCTCATGAAAACATAGATTTATTGAACCAGAATAAAGAAAAATGTGGAACCAATACTGCTCATTATTCCATTAATGAAAGAAATATATCTATCCCAAAAATAAAATCACTTTGGATTCTGAAATCATTGTTAAATCCTAACAATTTTAATGTCATTGCAGAACCCAAGCAAGTGTGAGTCCCAAAACCAACTTAATGAACAAGTTGAGATGTCTTGCAGCCATACAGTTTAAATGGAATCATGACATTGGTTGTGCAAGGCAAGAAATGATTGGAGAACACAGGTAAAATCTTTGAAAAGAAATTGAAGATTGTTCAGGTAAAAGCTCTTTATGACTTCAGATTTGAACTGCTGGAATTGAAATGGATTTTTAATTCTATCTGAGCAATGAAAAATGTGTTTTGATGCTATTCCCAAATGACAATGCTTCTTAGCAATTGGAGTCATGCTAAATTTGAAGAAAAATAGATCTTTTATGTAGTGACTATTTGGTATATCAAATGGTGAAATGTGGAAGGACAAGTCCAGCTTGTCTGGAAACTATCATTATGCGTGAGAAATATTCTCCGCCAACTATCAATAGTCTTATACTGCATAAAGATCATTAAGAAAATTGTAAATCTCAAAATTTTCAATTGATCATGTTCATACCTTCTTTGTGCAAATTGTTTGACAAGAACATGCTTGAATTGCTTGAATGCTCACTTCAATACCATGCAAACATTATGGGGGAGTAAGTTAAAATTTTTTTGAGTGAGTTACTTGAGGGACACTCTTTCACATCATCCTCTATTTTTTTGAAATCTTCACAAATTCAAGAGGAGCTGATTCTTTCTTAAATCATCATGATAACATCCACTCAAATTCATGCTTGAAAATCAATTTCCTGTTATTTCTTGATTCTTTCTTCTTGACATTTCATACCTTTTACTCAAGTCTTACATTAGGATAAATGAGTTTTTATGATATTTCTATATGAGAGATTTCATACATAAAGACTACAATAATTGTGCACTTAGCTTAGTTTCAAAGATACAATCTAAGAACAAGACTATGTCAACTTTTAATACTGAAAAAATTGAGTTGCAAAACACTTGTAGGCACATGAGTAGCTTTAGTGTTTAACATGTGTATGTTTTGAAGCTTTATCCTTAACACATGTTAAGAATAATCTCTCTAAACTCATGATCATGTCTATTCTAATTAAATGTAATTCTGGTCTTAAAAAAAACATTTCAAATAGAAAGTGTTCAGAAAAATCGAGAGATACAAATAGAGCAATGAAAACTTTATTTTATCACTGAGTAACCTGGTTCATTTCACCTAATCAAGTGCTTTGGCTCTCGTCAAAAGGTGACAAACAAATTGTTTCAACTCTGTATAAGGTAATGAAAGTTAAACCACTGAGTAATCAGGAGGTCTTGCATTGGGTAAATGTGACATCTTGCACTGAAAGGTGTGATTTGACCAATTTACTCTTGTATTCTCTCTCACAAAATGAAAGAAAATATAAAGAGCATAAGAAGAACAATATGTACATTGATCTAGATGAAGTTCATGTTAATTGGGTTTGGAGTTATTATTGTATATTGTGTTAAATGTTTAGCTACTAAACTCATGTGATAAACACTTTTGTCAACTCATCCAGGTCACTTTCATCACATTTGCTTCATCCTTTTAAATGCATTCAGGTCATTAAAACTTTGACATATGTTGTGATTGAATGTGTCTTTGTTATTAAACTTTGTTGCATAATACAAAGACACAATAATTTTTCTCTCATATGTTAATATCAAAAATCTTATTGATTCTAATCATTCATCTCCCAATTCCACCCCTTGCTTACATGTCAATTATATTTTGATCTCCATCCATTGATGTTCTTTGGTATCACCTTTTCCTACTTACTTCATTGGCACCCTCATAGGGGGAGAGTGTTATAATAAAGGGGGTGACTAGTTGTTGTTGATTAAGGGGGAGAGAGAGTCTTTTTGTTGTTATCAAAAATGGGAGAATTTGAGGGAACAATATGATTGCAACTGCAAACTTTTGTAATGATTGCAACTTCTTTGAATGAAAACAATTCATGCTATTCTTGTTATTCATGATCATTGTTCTATCCTGTTATTTATATTTTCTCTTCATCTTTTTGATGTTGTCAAAAAGAGGGAGAAATATGAATGCATATTTTGTCATCATCAAAAAGGGAGAGAATGTTGAGTTGTACTTATTTGATCATTGATTTGATTTGTTTTTGATGATGACACAATCATGGTCATTCATGTTAACATTCATGTTAAGATGCTCTTAATTATGACACAACTGTTTTTGATGATGACATATGTGTGGCTTTGATGATGAATTGATGTTTGTAACATGATAGACATGAAAGAAATGATCAAGTAAAAATAATGCTTCTATGACTATCCATGTATTCGTTATATCTTACTTGAAATGTTTCTCAATGTATGTGTGAATGTGTACAAGACAAGCATCAAAATACAAGAGCAAATGAACAAGAAAAAAACATCAAGTGATCACCTGTCAACAGCCAAGATGGCCTCTGTCGACAGATAGAGACAGTCAGAAACATGAAGCTTCTGGAAACAAAGATGAAGCTTTGCCTGTCGACAGAAGGAAGGTACCTGTCGACAGATGAATGCTGCCTGTCGACAGCAAGCAATCGCCTGTCGACAGACACAAATAGATAAGGCCTCTCCCGCAAGACCATGGCTCTGGAAACTAGAAGTCTGTCAGCATCTGTCGACAGACACAATATTGGTTGTCGACAGACGAAGAGAAAACTCAGTTACGAGATTTAGATATGTTCTATATTTGGGTGTTTCCTTTTAACACGTCTCTCTAAACTTGGACACCCATATATATAGAATATATTGAGGTATTTTCGTAGCAAGAAGTCACCATATTAAAACCCTAAGTAAAACCCAAGAGAAGAGCTTCTTTCTACTGCTCTGCTTCAACCCTCCATCTAGAGAAAAGAAGATCCATCTTCCGAACGGAGCTGAAGTCCGTTCGTCCGTGGTTCAAGCTTCTACGTCATCTGATATTCATCAAGTTGAAGCTTGGAGATCTTTTGGACGACCAGAAAGAAGAATTCTACATCAGGATTTGCTTCTACATCTCAGAACTCTTCTCTTTCAATACTTTTCCTATATTTGTGTGTGTGTACTGATTGGAGATCAGTACGTGACGTTTGTGGAAGTGTGTGGTTTGTGATCTGTACAAGGGTCATATATAGATCACAGTATGTGGTGTGTTGGTCATCAGGATTTGCTTCTACATCTCAGAACTCTTCTCTTTCAATACTTTTCCTATACTTGTGTGTGTGTACTGATTGGAGATCAGTACGTGATGTTTGTGGAAGTGTGTGGTTTGTGATCTGTACAAGGGTTGTGTATAGATCACAGTATGTGGTGTGTTGGTCAGATCAAGGCTAGAGGATCTGATCTATTATGGACTTGATCTAGCGTGTGTGTGTGTGTGTTTGAGCCGTTGTGCTCGTGTGTGTGTGTTGTACTCAGTTCTTGAGTAGTGTGTCCTCACTGTGTGAGGGGTGGACATAGGAGTCGCTGGATGTGATCTCCGAACCACCTAAAAACTCCCTTGTGCACTGTGGTTTGATTTGTGATTTGATCTGTATTGCACTAGATGAATGCATAGGGATTTCGTCTACACACTAACTGTTGGTTTGCTCACACACATTGCATCAGGTCAGAGGGATTTTAATTGAGTAGATCTTTTAATTCGAAGTAATTTTTAAATTGCTTAAGTTTCTGCTACAAATCTATTCAACCCCTCCCCCCCCCCTTCTAGCTTTGCCATTACTGAATAACCGATCCTAACATTGGGCCCCGCCTTAAAGGTTCACGACTAGTCGATGAGTCCTTCGAAGTCACCGTCGGTTCCTATGATTCGAAGGTGCCGTCAACCCACACCTCTAGTTTGTGTCGTCGAGCCGACTTTGTAACCGACGTGGCTTCGGAGGCCGACATCTCTACCCTAAATTGGGTATCCAAAGTCCCAAGGTTCGACATCTTCAAGCGATTCAAACTTCGAGGGGGAAAGAAGCTGAAGCCTCAGCCTTCCATGAGGCCGTGAGTGGAGGACAAGGTGGAGATCATCGCACTGCCCCCAGCCTCCTTAGAGTTGCAGCAGGCGACCACACCAACGCACTGTCTTCGGGACGAGGCTTCCAAATCGGCTCAATCTACCCCACCACGATGACCTCGACAGCAGAAGGAGGCAGAGTCGGCAAAGGAGTGGGGGTTCCGAGCTGTCCCACCCTCGAAGATGGCCCACACATCAGACATGAGGGCCAACGAGCTCGTCAAAGGGTTGTACCGCTCATAGCGAGAACATGTGGCCTTCCTCAGAGACCTACTACAGAAGGTCGATATCACCCGCCAAGTGACTGAAGGACGGGTAATGGAAGTCGACAAGAAGGCTTCTGCGATGGAACAACTACGAATTGCCATCGAGCAGCAGAAGTCTAAGGCTGAGAAGTGGGTGGCCAAGGCCAAAGAGAGAGCTGCTTCCTCAAAGCCTATTGTGGATGAACTCTGCAAGTAACTCCAAGCTTAGAAGGAGGCCTACTCAAAGTTGTAGGCCAAGGTCGACGACCAGGTGGCTACAGTACGGGTAGAGGCAGATGACCTAGTGGCCTTGATGAAAGCCAAAGCAATAATCGAATATCGCAAGTCCCAAGAGCTCTGTAAGGAGATCAGTGATCTCTTTGGTAGCGGCTTCAAATACTGCCTCCAGAAAGTTTGAGAGCTCCACCCCGACCTCGACTTGTCAGGTTTAGACCCTGAAGACGGTGAGGCCGCCGAGGAGGAAGCCATCGATGTTGATCCATCTACCATCGAGGCCATTGCCTTAGTGAAGGCCAAAATCACCACTGCAATTGTCGACACCTCCACCGGTCCTGCTGCCGACCCTACAGACCCCATAGCTTAGGGGACCCCTGCATGGGTCATTTTCTATTTTGCAACTCCACTACATCAGCCATGATCTGAGGCCTTTCGTAAATCAACCAGTCTCGCCCTTGTGCTAAGACCTTTAATACAATGAAATTTTTTCTATTCATTGAATTGTGCTCGGTCAACTCGGGTCGCCGAGGGCTACCGAGAACATAACCTTTTTGGTTCGCTACTAGGATACCTTAAGACCACTACATTAATCACGAACCAACCACTAGCTTGTTACGCTATCGCTAACTCATTACGTCGGACCCAACCGTGAGCGCATGCTCACTAGAATGCCATCCCATCATTCACGATCTTAGCTGACACGTTTTTGGTAACTCGTGAGGTTGGGGTCATCCAAGAGTGTCATAGCGACCTCGTTTTGCCAACTACCTGCCGTTAACGACATTAACCGATGGGGAGCCCAACTCTACGCCTTAGCCTTGTCCGAGGCGAGTTTTGTACTCCCAGAACCTCGGCCTTACCTGAGGTTCCCAATAACGACAACATGAATTTCTATATGTAAATTTTTAATTGTCGACCACATCCTATCTGATGTGAAAGCACGTATGGAAGCCGATGTGTGGCGGAATGCCTCGGCCAAGCCCGTTAAACCGATAACGTACTTGATCCGAGTCCGCCTCCCGCCAACGGGCCGAAGCCTCGCAAGGGAAACCAAACCACAGTCTGTGTAAACACAAAGGAACACACCATTTTATATATATAATTCACAAGTTACATAGCCAAATTTCCACAAAACTGAAAATAAGTACAAGAGCCTGGGGCATACCCCGAGGTACAACTGAAGAAAGTAAACAACTAACTAAACTACACTGCTGGAGTACTACACAGCTGGAACTACACCGCTGGAGGTACTGACACTGCACCGCTACAGCGCGGCTCTGAGCTGGACGACGGTCGTGAAACGTCCTCCTCGCTCTCACCTGTGGGGGTAGGGGTGAGCCTCGCTAGTCACTGGCTCAGTAGGGAACTCCCCCAACACCGAGCAAACCAAAACCACAGGTACAAAAGCAGTAAACAATACCAACAATTTATAGAATAGCTAAACAGAATATTAAAGCTGTAAAAGTACTCACCGTCTGCCGACTACGTAAAACAACTTTAATAATTAAACGGCAAACCAGTACAGGTGTACAAGCTAAAGTAGAGACAGCCAACACGAGCCACGTGAACTGGTTCGCGACACCAAAAACTGACTCGGACAAGCTAACACAGGTCTACCTCTCAGTCTCGCAGCCACGGACGAAAGGTCCAGCTGCCGCTCCACGTGAAAAGGTCAAGCAACTGTGGAGACCAACTAAACACCACCACATGCGGACTACACGGTCGCAGGCCCATGCCTGACACCTCAGGAGACCCTGGCCCGGGCTCTCTAGAGTGAGGCACTGGAAAAGACTAGCTGGGGACCAGTGTCGACTACTGGTGTCCGTACCCCCAACTACGAGCGCGCTACAAGTGACTAAAGACAAACACAAGTGTCACTGTCCCACTGTCGTCTTTCCCTCACCCGGACGTGCAACTCAAACACAAGAGTGAGGGTGTCCAGGTCAGACGACACAGACCTCGACGGTACAACACAAGTACCGGGACAAAGCCCCGAGCTAACAGCCTGGCTCACAAAGAACCTGGGGCACCCAACTGGAGAGGTAACCACGGTAGGCGTCGTACTACTAGCCACGTACACAGAACCACGTGCACGTCACACACAAACCACATGAAACCTCAGGTAAACCACAAGTAACAATGGTTCACTACACGTGAACCCAACTGACTCGCGTAATACAACGCGCAGCATGAAAGTAAGTAACTAACAACATACCTTGTATGCTAAACACGAGAGCCATGTGCACTCAGTGCACCTCATGTACCAATACACACGCATCATCGATAAATACCGTAACTTAGTCATTTCTGTTCATAACCAGTAGGCGGCAACATCGACTGCCGTTTACAAGAAGTCAACGGCAAGGGATCTAGCCGTCTACATCCTGGCTGAGGAGCTTGGCGACAAGCGATGTTGACGCCAAGTTCTTCGGCCTCAAACCCTGCAGAAACCCTAATCCGGCTCTACAGGTTTTCCAACCGTTTAAACTACAGAAAAATATACTGAAACGGTTCTTTAAACATGCATGAACCCAAAACAACCCAACACAGCATGCTTTGTTCACTAAATTACTCAAACCACCCATTATCCCCGTATGGTGCAACTTAATCCGAAAATACATTATCATACTGATTCAGGTGGTTACGATGTGTTTTAATGTTTCTATGGAGCTAAACGGGTTCGTTCCCTACCTCAGAACACGCTAGAACCTCCCGCAATTTCCCGGTTCACGTCGAACCCTCCGCGAGTTCCCACGAGAATTGCACCACGTCACGACGTTTCCTCGCACAATTCGGCGACGCCACACGTTCCACGATCCTCCAAGCACCCTTCAGTACCTGTTGGAAGCTTTAGGAACACTGGGGCAACAAGCTGGGGCAAGGGGGATTGAGAACAGGGTAGGAAACCTGCCCTCGGGTGAGCCTATAACCTGCAGAATTCTCAGGTTGGCGTCAACCCCTATGCCGCCAAGAGTAACCGCCACCCTAAACGTCCACATCCTAAGCCGCCAAGTTCATGTAGTCAACGTCCACTTACCTGGACGCCAACCAGTCAATGGCCACCCCTGGCCGCCAACTCCAACTGAACTGCAGCAGATCCTATTTCATTTCAGGACCAACCCTACACTTCACCTGCTCAAGCCACACATCCACACCATACATTCCACACAACCAACTCACATTGGCCTCACAACGGCCGCCACAACCACAATACACACGATCCGCATGGATCCGAAAAGCACACGACGTTACACGATGTGCCAGTGTTGCGTTTGGTCTAAGTTAGTTAGTACCTGGCATTTTCTTTACATGAAGTCGACTGTAGCTGACGTGACTCCATGCTGCAATCACATGAAATTTTCCCAATGGAGGCCATGTGAACCCGACGCGATCTCTTGATGTGACCATGGTTGATGGGCCCTTCCTTTCATACGTTAATAAATAGACCGGGCTAGAAGGTCGTTCAAGCGCCTCTAGCTCTCTCTCCCCCCTTTTCAACTCTTCTCAACCTAGAAGCAATGACAAGAAGATGTCTCAAGAAGTGGAGGAGGCCATGGCCGACATCATACATTGTCGCAACTCGAAGCAAGGAAGGAGAGAACGAGTCTTACTCACTAGCTAGCTTGGAAGGCTAGAAGCAATAAAGGCAAGAAGGTGTCACCATTAATCCTGACATTTCTTCTCGCTCCATCCTCCGGTGGCAAGTGAATAGAAGGAGAGGTGAACCTAGGCCCCTACCTAGCCATGTTGGGTATCGGGGGAGCCAACGTCGAGGGCGCCATGGGCGTCATAGCTGACATTGGTGCTTCCATGGCGCAAGCCTACAAAAGGCTGCCCAACCATCGCTGCCCACCTCCGAATCTAGGCTTTTTCTTGTATGTTGTTGGCTCGGCAGCCTGCAGTCTTCCAACGCATGTCACATCTACTAACCTACATGTTGAGCTTGCGGCTACCTAGCCGATGTAAAGCGGAAAATGGCAATAGAACTTTTTTCCTTTCCTTCTTTTCTTGTCAGCTTTAGCCTGAGGACTATCCTCGTCATGTTATTGAGAAGGCCGGAGCATCTTACTCTGAGTATTGTTGAAAGCTGTGAGTGCCGAAGTGACCTCACCAACCACTTGCCACAAACGAGATCATAGGAAGCTTTTAGAGCTAAAGATGGTGGGGTAGGAGCCCTCTGAGAGTGCCGAAGTGACCTCGTCCTCCAATCCCACATGACCAATGATGCGAGGTCAAAGCCTATTACAAGTGTCGAAGCCACCTCATCCTCTGATCCTTGTGCTACAACGTTGCTCATGACAATGTTTAGCAAAGAAATTCTCGTTAACTGAAGAGGTCAGGGCCAGCCGAGAGTGCCATAACTACCTCGTTTCACCAACCACCCTGACTTCCATGGCATTAATCAAGACGACGCCTAATAGCAAGTCGTCATATACCTCAGGACGATGCCTAATTGTGACTCTTCGTATAAAGGTCACTGGCTGAGGTGGTGCTCAATTGGGAGGTGTTGCCAAGCGATGCTTAAAAGCGGTGCTAGAAGCCCAAGAAATGCAATAAAAGTTCATTTTATTCACATTAAGGATAATAACATCGAAGATGTTTGGCATTCCAAATTCTTGGAATCATCGACTCATCCAAATCCGACAACCGGTAGACCCCAAGACCGAGGTCCTTAACAACACGATAAGGACCTTTCTAGTTTGGGGAGAGCTTACCAACTGCAACACTTAGGTCCAAGATGGCCAACTTGCGTAAGATAAGGTCGACAATGCCAAAGCATCTCGGCCTAACCTTAGCGGCAAAGGCTTGCTTCATCCTTCACTGGTAGATCTACATCTGAGCAGTAGCTCGCACCTCTCTTTCCTCGATCAGGTGTAGCTCGGCTTAGAGAGACTCGCCATTCCTTTCGCGCTCGAAGCCCACTACTCTTGGTGTCTGCACGAGCAACTCTACAAGGGTCACTGTCTCCATGCTAAAGGAGAGCGTGAAAGGTGATTCCCCAGTAGCTTCTCGGGGAATGACGTGGTATGTCCAGAGCATGTGGGTCAACTTGTCGGCTCATCATCCCTTGAGGTTGTTGAACTGCTTCTTCAATCCATTAAGGATCATCCAATTCGTCACCTCGGCCAGCCCATTGGCGTGGGGTTAAGCCACCGAGGTGAACTGGTGCTGGATGTCAAGCTCAGAGCAGTTCCGACGAAACTTGTGTTGTCGAACTGCTTACTGTTGTTGGTGATGAGCATCCTCGGTAACTCGAACTGACATATGATGCTCTTCGAAATGAAACCCCAAGTCTTGGCGTCTATGATCTTCGCCAACGGCTCGGCCTCACTTAGTGAAATAGTCGACAACAACAATAAGGAACTTCCTTTGTCCTGAAGCAGGAGGGAAGGGGCCAAGGATGTCCATTCCCTACTACGCAAATGACTAGGGAGCCGACAAGGTGGTTTGGTTCACTGGTGGCTATCGAGTTATCTTGTTGAAGAGTTGACATTGATAACACCGCTTAAGTAGTCCTCGGCATCTCTCAACATCGTCAGCCACCAATAGCCATGTCGAGTGACCAGCCAAACCAACGACTGAGTTTCTATGTGACTCCCACAGCTACCCTTGTGGACCTCACATATGATCTCCTTTGCCTGACGGGGGCTGACGCAATGGAGATGTGGATACGAAAATCCCTTGTGGTAGAGGATGTAACATCCCTGTCCCCTTTCAGGGTCAACTCTCTCGACTGTAGTCGCGACATGTCGACCCGTCGCCTTCTGAAGGCGAACACGCCGGCCGCCCCTGTCACGACAGGACTCTGACAGTAGACTGTTGTTTTGTCTTTTAGCTGTCTGAACGGTGGAGACACGTGTTGGCTTGCTGTGTGAACATGACATGCTGGTCTGTCGCGATCAGATGTCAGCGTTGCATGCATGCCACGTGGTGGCTTTGACCGTTAGGGTCGCAGGCGTTTCCAGATCGCGACGTAGGTGGGTGTCGCGTTAGTTTCTCTCCATCGGCTTGTGAAGGGCGTGCTCGGCTCGTGGACAATGGCTCTTGGAGCGTTGGATCTCGGAGGTGGAGGGGTGCAAGCCTACAAGAAGGCCTAATCCGGTGGATCTTCATATTGAGGTAGGGACCCCAAACCCTCCCCCTAGTTCTACCATGCTAGGGCCAAACCCCCTTCTCCAAGCCTAGAATCCTTGCTTAGGATGTGCATATTGTCTTATGATTCATGTGGTTGGTTTGTGATGCTTGGATCATACTTGAGATGGGTGGGTTGTATTGAGGGTTTCATGTTTCATATGTGAGGTCTTAAGTGTAGCTTGAATTCCTTGCATGCATAAGGGTTTTCCTTGGGTGGTTTGCATGTCAATGGATGTGTTTCCCTCGTTTCCATGCTCCCCTCCCCATTCTTGTTCAGTTTTGTGGCATTTGGGGGTGATGGAGCTGCTCTATTTGAGCACTCATCTGAGGTCACGACGGGCTTCTCGGTCGCGACCTAGTCGCAACATATCATCGCGTCGCGTTCTCTATGAACGCGCCCCCGCACTCGTCGCGTTAGCAAACGCGACGGGGTACATGTGTGGCGTTCAGAAGTTCGGGGATTGTCGGAACGTAACGTTCACCTCTGTCGCGATGGGATCGCGATGGGGTACGTATCGCGTTCAGAAGACTCGGGTTTGTTACGGCGCCTTAAGCCGTAGCGTTCTTATCGCGAAGGGTCGAAGGGTCGCCTTCTGGTTTCTTGTCGCGACAGGCAGGATCGTCGCGTTCTGATCGCAATGTATCGCTGCATCACCTCTCTGACCGAGAGGGACTGGCGAAAAGTTTTGACATTCCGCTTCCGCTGCGACTCGGTTTTCTTGGCACCTGTGTTGTTCCTAGTGCAGTGCTACTTTAGTCTCTTCGCCCGGTGCTAGGCACTTGAGGGCTTGTCCACGAGACAAGTTGTTACCGTTACCTGGGACCCCCATCCCCACGCGCCTGTTAGAGAGAGTTCTCCGGGCGGCGAGCGTGCTCGAGTCACAGACTTGGAGCGGAGGGGAAAACTGTGGGGACAACGGCGTAGAGTCGTTTGTAGAGCTCTCTTAGTTGGGTCTGGGTCGCCGAGGTTGTTGTGGTGCTCTTTCGGTGCGGACCAGCTAGTCCTTTCTCACTGCCTCACTCTACGTGGTTCCGGAACCATTTAGAGGGGCCAGGAGTAGGACCGTAGTCCGTCCAGACTACGGCGTTGTGGTTACTTTAGTTCTGCGTCTCACTCCGACGGGAGGTGTTAGACATGGACCGTTGGTCAAGGGTAAGGCGTGTGACGCACCTAACCAGCTGACTAGTGTAGCGTTCTGTAGCTAGTGTGTTTGTCTAGGCAGTGTTTTAGCTGTCTGTGTCACAGCCTTGGGTTTTCTTCTGGTGCCGTGTTTTACACGGGTTTCCAGTCCCGACGTGTAGCCTAGACCGACGACCGTGTAGTTTCTTTCACGCTTCCGCACTTGATTCTGTTTAGTAGAATAGAATTATTGCTTTATTTATTTACTGTACTTAGTTCTATCTCTGCTGTTAGAACCAGTGGGAGATTGGTAGTCCCTACTGGACTTCTTCATGAAGCTTATGCCCTCTTTTATAGGTGAGACTTCACAACAGCTCCCTCCGCGGCGAACTGAGGAGACGGGTCCGTAGTAGACGGCGTCCCCAGTGAGCACTGTTCCCCAGCTTGTGTACTTCACCCTCGGGATATGCCCCTAAGGGACGTGTTCTTTCCCTTTTATTTCAGCACTTGTGCTTTATTTACTTTGGAAATGTACTAGACTGTTACTCAACGTTGGACTCTTTTCTGTCACATGTCGTACATTTTAGTGTGTTTGTTGTTATTTATCTCTATTACATATCTTGTTAGACCGATCTGTTAGCCCTTCCGGGTCTCCGAACCCGTGGGCGGCGGTGCCGATGTTCGGATTCTAGGTGGGAGCCAAGGGTTTGGGCGTCGGGGCCGTTACAGTGGTATCAGAGCAAGGGGTTGTGGACGTCTCGTTCCGCCTCCGTCCTCGGGTGCCGGCCGGTGTGACCTTCTCCGACGGTGGTTCACGGACGTTCCGCCCCCTCGTTGGCGATGGAGAGTATGCCGGTTGACCTCGTTGACTTCTCGTTTGACCAGGTTGACTGAGGGAAAACAAGGAGAACCGGAAGGGGATGGGAGATGATTGTGATCGCCAGGGCCTTACCTGTGCCCAAGGAGTTGTGCTGATCACGCCGGAGTAGTAGCCTCGCGTCGCGGGTGATGGTGAAGCTCCAACTTCTCCTCCTTCAGCCGGCCAAAGGAAGAGAGCTCCACGGTCTTCTTTGGATCGTTCCTGCCACAGAACAAAACTCTATTAGACCCTAAATAGTGCAGTAAATGCTCAAAACGAAATGTGGAGGGCCCAAAAGGAGAGTCCCGTACCGGTTGCGGACTTGAGAAGAGGGGTGGCCAAGTGTTATGACCACCCTTCTTCCCTCCGTTTTTGGTTGGGAAACCCCTTTCTAGGTGTGTAGGAAAGTGCCCTACGTGCCTAGAGTGTGTGGGAAAGAGTATGTGATATGCAAGTATCTAAAAGAGAAAAGGAAGAAGAGAGGAAGAGGGGGGAGGTGATCCTCGTAGTTGTTGCTGCAAGCTCCTTCCAAAGGCTCCTTCAGCTCCTTAGAAGCCTCCTTGGACGTCCCACAGGTTGAGAGGAAGTAGAGGGTGACTTGGTGAAACTTGGGTGTAACTTTCTCTCTCCTCTCTCAAAGCTTTAGCATATGGACGTCCAGCCTCTCCCCCCTTGTTCAGAGGGACCAAGGGGGAGTTATATAGACAGTGAGCTCGGGGTTGAGAGCATTGGATGCTCAAGTGTGAAGAAACACACTTGCACATGTGGCACTCCATGTGTTTAAGCTCCAACCAATAGGGAGAGGCCAAATGGATTTTTACTGGGTCAAAGGACTGCCAAGGTGGCCCATATACCCGTTGGGAACGGCCCCATGCGTTGCATGGGCGAGACAATGGCGCAAGTGGGCTATATTCTCGGGTTAGTTGCGCAGACCAGGTAAACGGCCTTGACGTCAATAGATCTTGCCGCCAACCTCATGCAGACGTCCATCGAGGTGGACGCCAAGATGGGTCGCGTCCAGGGGGCATGCCGTCAACCAGAAATAGGCGGCAGTCGATGCTGCCGTCTACATGGAATCCGAGGCCAGTCAACAAACGGTCAAACGAAGCTTAATGGGCCAAATAGCCTTGCGGGAAAGGGCCAAATCTCGCGTCTACAAATGCCCCTCCGAGACGTCCGGTCTTGCAAGGGAGCAGAGCGGACTGAAAGGTTGGCGTCTCGGAAAACAAAGGACGCGGAGATTTAATGGACGGGCCACTTCCGAGGATAGGAGTTCTAGCAAACCAAACGAAAGAGACAAGCTAGGAACAAATGATGAATCGTCTGAGAGACAAATAGGGGTAAGAAAAGGGGTGATCTACCCGTGTAACTACAACCTCAACCCAATGGTAGGGTCCCTGGCATGGCCGTGTTGGACTTTGACTAGTTTCCGGCGTGTCTGAGTCAAAGGAGTTTGTAATATGACGGTTGAATCAGGAGGGTCTCGTAACCGGAGCCGTGGGCTCGCTGGCCTAATCAGGACGTCGGTCCCGAATTTAGGAGGTCACGAAGACAAGGAGTTGGTTGAGCTCTCAAAGGATTATCAAAAGATTCTAACTGGAATCACATGCCTGGAAAGCCTGAAGTCCGGAATTAAGCTCGCGGCTGGCGAAGGCTCAAATGAACTCAGTATGGCTGGAATGATCATTCGTTGAAAGCACGGTGGGACAAGTAAAGAAGGGGGCAACAAAGACCCGATATCAACCTGGATAGACATGAAGGACGAACCCAGTAAGCTACCCGAGCTGGGGAAACCATGGAGCAATCATATATTCGAGGAAAATCACCATTTTTTTTTTGAGTGTTAGTAAGAGAATGTTAGCAGTGAAGATGCATGCTGGTGTGGGTTGCCTATCTAAAATGCAAGTTAGCACCAGAGGAAAATTCTAAAGGCCATACGAATAACTGAGAGATCGCAAACCCGTCACGGTTTTTGGTGAAGGGGAACTCAGGGTTCACGGTCGCCAAGTTATTCGCCTCTGGTGGGGTCCTATGTTAGACATACCTGTAACGCTCAAGGTCGCATGAGCGTTCCGAAGTTGAAGCGCGGCTTGTGCTTAAAATATCTGCAAAACAACTCGAAGCACAAGGTAATGGATAATGGCCATATAAAGATTAAGAATTTAAGCATTTCCGGTCAGTAAACGTCCACATCGATGGCCGCCAGTCATATGGTTAACGTCCACAGATGTGGCCGCCAACATTGCACTGACGTCCACCGATCTGGACGTCTACCTGACAGCGGATCAGACCGAAAATATAGGAGATGGGAGTCCATAGGGACTCTATCATCTTCCTCCTCCGTCCCTCCCTGCTCCTGCTGCGAACCAGAGAGCAGAGAGACAGAAAAGCACAGCAAGATGGCCTCTTCATCGACCAGACAATCTTCAGGTGCGAATCCCGGAGTTCTGAGTGAAGTTCCGGGCCACCTAAGCGCACGTCTAGCCAATGGAGAGGTAAGTGATGACTACTTCTGCTATTTCCTGGGCTGAAAACGCCCCAAACAACTTTTCTTACAGAACTCCGCCTCCCATGCAGGAAGTTCCCGCATTCCCAAGCCAAGGCCAGGTACGGGCCTTTTCCTGGCTCGTGAATCTGGTTAACGCCATCACGTTGGACATGCGAGGCTTTATCGGACTATGGCACTTGAACTTCATGGTGGTCTTGGCCAAGAACATGAAGGAAATGTGGTGGGGGTTCGATGCCCTAGGGGCGCTGGTGGAGAGATGGCATCCGCACACGCACACCTTCGTGTTCCAGGGATTCGAGGCGAGTGTGCTGCTGGAAGAGGTGGAGCTGTTCTTGGGATGGCAGCGGTGTCTGGAGTATGATGCAGCGACTCCTCTCCTTCCATGGGAGGAGATCCTCGCAGACATCGTGCGAGACAAGAAGGAGGTGCTGCGGATGACGAACAAGAACGGGATCTTCCTGGACCGGCTGGCCTGGTGGTTGATCCAACATGTGAGGGAGATTGGCGGAGAGAGGGCAACCCGGGGACTGACACTCTGCCTGGCTGGGGTGTTCCTATTCCCCACGAGTGGTGACTTCATCCTCTATGAGCATGTTGGGATTCTCACTCTGCTGTGGCGCGGGCAGTCACTTGCCCCTGCAGTGCTGGCTCACCTGTACAGTTCGCTCACCACCATGAGCTTAGGCGGACGCACCTGCGGGAGTTTGTTTCTGCTCCAGGTATGGATGGAAGCTCATCTAAAGTTTGATTTTGCTGATGCACAACCTACCCCCTCCAGAGTCTTCCTTCGGAGTTCAGTGCACTGCAGCAGGGCATGGTACGAGCCCGAGGATGAGATCAAGTGTTTGACAGCACACTTGAAGGGCAGAGATGCTTGGAGAGATCACTTAGCATATCTGGGCATGGATGAGTTCATTGTGAGGCCACTGTTTATGAGGACTATCGAGTTCAGAGCAAGGACCAGGGAAGACAGAGATCTGTGGCTAATAGGAGCAGATCAGATGGTGGTGTATCAGCCACATCGGTGCCATTGTCAGCTTGGGATTCCACGGGGAATCCCAACTTCATTCAACAGTACTGATGTGATTGTTACTGGGAGAAATGAGAAGATGAAGAAGAAAGGTTTGAAGACATGGAAGAAGTACACAGTGAGTAAGAAAGTGGGATTGGCAGTGCAGGAAAAACGGGAAGAGATCTTGAAGTATGAGGAATACAATTATAGCATCCTTCCCGTTGCTTGTGGTTATTTCATGGCCCGCAGGGCAAAGTGATGTGCTTTTCTTATTTTCAAATAAATGTAACACAATTTCAGATGAATAAGCAATAAATCTCATTTGTGTTTTCAATTGATTTGAATGGCTTGAAATGGTGTGGTGTTGATCATTGAAATGAGATGGGACTGAAATGAAGCCAAAGGGTGTCAAAATGGGCCCAATTGGTTCTGTGATGAGAGTTCTGTAAGCACTGAGGGCGCCAGATTGACGTCCAGATCGACGGCCGCCAGCAAAAGGTAAACGTCAATAGATGCGGCCGCGGATAATGTGTCTGAACTTTGACGTCCACATAGGTAGCCGTCTAGTTTAAACTAGACGTCCACACCTAGCCGTCTACAAGACTCCGAGGTCTGACATTGAGGGGACATTGACGTCCACAACCTGGCCGCTGAAGGTACGGCGACGGCCAGATATTGACGCCAGATAAAGTTAAACGGCCAGAACTGGACGTTAAATCAGAAAACGCCCTTTTTTTTTGAACCGACGCCTTCTCCCGGCGCCATTTCGTCTTCCCAAGCGCCGGGAGAAAGGAACCGACACCTTTGCTCAAGACGAGGATGAGGAGGAGGGAAAAGCGAACCACCACCCGGGGCCGCCGTCAACCGGAGGAGGAAGAAGAAGAGGTGGAGATGGTTATGGCGGAGGAAGAGGAAGAAGTGATGGTGGAGGACACACCGGAGGGTGAAGAGACCGAGGGAGGAGATGAGACGGAAGCGGAGGCACCTCGACGACCTCGGGTGAGTACCCTAAAACCCCTGTGTGTGAGATTTGAATTGGTGAAAGGAAGGGGAAACAGGGGAAAAGCCGTCGGGTTGGACAGGAACTTGACGGCAACATCGGTTGCCGTCGAGTTCCTCCTGGCGTCCAGCCCCTTGCCGTCAAGATTATCTTGACGTCAATGGGCCGGACGTCGACACAGGAACTCAACGGCCATCCTGTTGACGCCTATAATGGGTAAACGGCAACCACATTGCCGCCAACTTTGAATAAACGGCCATCGATACTGACGTTAAGATTTCTGTGCATTGTGCAGGGTAAGGGCCGAATGAGGAGCAGGGTGACCTGGGACTTGTGCTGGGCGTGGTACCATGCGCTTCCAGAGGCCCAGCAGGATCAGATAGCGAGGATGGGACTCGGTCATCTCTTGTCGGTACGCCCTTTCCACTTAGATGTGCCGTACCTAGAGGCGCTGAGGGAGAGATGGGAGGAGGACTGCAAGGCATTCATCATGCCTTGGGGTCACATGATACCCACATTGGAGGATGTGGCGTATCTGACTGGACTGCCGGTTCAGGGAGAGCCGGTAGTTGGATTGGAGAGGAGGGACTACTATGACGACATAGTAGAGCTACTGGGGCCAGAGTTCGTGGCCGGGAGGAGGAGACCGATCCGGAGCATCCTGCTCGGATCGCTGTCAGAGGCGGTTGGACTGAGGGGGAGGAGGAGAGGACCCCTAGAGTCACTGGATGAGTTCTATGCCGCAGTGCGGGGGGCCCTCGACTTAGGAGACCGGAGCGAGGAGCGCTCGGTGCGGATTTTTGTCAGTTACCTCTTTGGACGCCTGTTGTTCGCGACGCAGTCATCACAGATGAACTGCAAGTTCGTGCTGTTGTTGAGGGACTTGGCGCAGGCGGGGAGGTACGCTTGGGGTGCTGCGATGCTGGGACACCTTTTCTCTCTCCTCCCCAGCAGCTCGCAGCGCTCTCAGAGCACTGGGGGCTTCACCCCCTTCCTTCAGGTACGCAATTTTTTTCCTGTAAAGCTCAACTTGAATTTCAATTGATTAAATGCTTGCCTGACTGATTTTTTCTTCTTGCAGATCTGGGGGTACACCCGCTTCCCGATGGGGCGCGGGACACTTGTAGAGGGGCGCCAGATGATGGTGCCTCTCATGACGAGGTGGGAGGTGGCCCCGGACCCCAGGGTCACCGACAGGAGGGTAGGGGATGTGCGGGTCGCACTTGACCACTACCCGCACGATCAGGTATGAAACCCTCAACTAGCTTTTGCATTCTTTCAATTACTGCTGCATTTGATGTTACTGACCAGTGCCTTTTCTCATTCTTCTCAGGTGGTGTGGACCCCATATCGGGGTGAGGAGGACGCCTCGCACCCGGCGGTGGCGGCAGGTCGCCCTTTGTTCGACCGCCACCTCCTTTTGCTGTGCCTCGGGACATGCGAGGTACTGTACTTGGAGTTGGTGGTACGGACCCTGGGCTGGCACCAGCCGGCCATCGAGGTGCCCTCCCTCGGGAGAGAGGGGCACTCACGCCGGCGGTTTTTTGCCGAGGACCGCGACTGGGGGGCAGACCATGGCAGCACCGTCGCGTACTGGCGCGATGGAGGAGAGCAGGTGGTACGAGTGACCGACCTCCAGGACAGCTCGGCTTATATGGAGGACTACCAGGCACGATACGCCGGGCGACTCCGGCTTGACCGACGAGTGGTGAGTGAAACTCCTAACTCTAAGCCTTGGTCGGATCCGAATTTAACCTTGAAGCATTTGGCAGATGCCGGAGTCACAGGCCATCCGCCTCTTGGAGGGGCGACTGGCCGAGCAGGAGGTGGAGTTGACGAGGCTCCGGACCGAGGTCAGGACCCTGGTGAGTATCTTCAACCGTTGATCTTGAAATTGCCATTGATTTGATTTGATTTGATTTCTGACCAAGATGTTGTGCATGCAGAGAGGAGAGCTACTGAGGGCACAGGCGAGTCGGGATGCGGGGGCGAGCTCGTCTGCCCAGCCAGTCGGAGGGGACCTGGCGATCCGCTTGCAGAGGGCCCTGGACCGAGCAGAGGCGAGGGTCCGAGAGCTTGAGGAGCAGGCTCGAGAGATTGGGGCTCAGGTAAAACATTAAACTAGCATTTTCTTTCAATGTCTATTGAATGCTCTAACATGCTTGCCCCTTGACATGCAGCGGCAGGGAGGAGATGTGGCTACTCTCCAGGCACAGATGGAGAGTTTGCGTCTGGAGCTAGAGGCGCGGATTTCCGGTCTGGAGGCCGAGGTGAGACACTTTCTTCTTTCCTCTTTTGTCTGCACATGTTCAGGACTGATCCTCTTTTGCTTTTGATGCGCAGCGGCGGACCATGGTGACAGCCATGGAGGAGTTGAGGGAGGACCGGGCCACCATGAGGGGTCGCCTGCTCGAGGCCCGAGAGAGTCAGAGGGAGGCCGAGACAGCTCGGTCACGGATTGCCGCGGATTACGAGATCCTCAAGGACCGGGTGCTGAAGAAGCGCCGGGAGCAGCAGCGGCAGGCTCAGCAGGGGACGCCGGCGAGGACCGGATCAGCGTTCGCCTCCCTAGATGACATCGTGTCACTAGGGGACCCCTCCGTGGTGCGAGGAGGAGGACTACCGCGACCGGAGGCTTCCACGGCTTCGAGACCTCCTCTCCCAGACCGGCGTCGGGAGAGGGAGGAGGAGGAGGTTAGTAGCTCGCGTAGGCCGAGGCCTAGCGAGGGTGAGAGGAGAGAGGAGTGACACTTTTGTACCACCAGGGGTATGCCCCTGTCATGATATGTACACAGACTTGATTATCATAGTGGAATTTGTGGATTTTTGTGAGCTTTTGTGCATTTGAGTGCTTTGCTTCCGTTCTTTGATCCCTGCATTCCACAACACTTAAAGAAACGGATTAGTGTAGATCTGTTTTTAGCCCCTTGCCTACGATATACCTTTCTTGAGATCTGGTCAAGGGGCTAATTTCTAATCAAAGATAGGAACATAAAAAAAATGCATTTTTGTGTTTTGTTGTTTTCTTGATTTTGATAAGAAAATAAAGGGAATATATATACATGGTACCACTAATTTTTTGGTTTTTTTTGTTTTTTCTATTTTTTTGGCTTTTGAAAATAAGGGAGAAAATTTGGGAGAAAATATGCACAATGCGAGATATATACATCAAAAGACTCTTTTTGTTGTTTTTTTTTTTTTTTTTTTTTTTTTTTTTGAATTTTGAACTCTAAGACACATATTCATCACATGTCGGGGTATAGGGTTTACACAATCTATTTAACCATGAAGGTCACGAATAAGGAGGGATGTGCATAAAATCCTTGATGTTGGACATTGCCCCTAGCCTTCTTGATATTTTCCACTACTGTGGGTCTTATACGGCCAAATTGCCCCTAGAGGGAGAAATGGAAGAAATGTATAGAAAATCATGTAGAACTTTTAGTTCAAACTACTTTTTGTTTCCAAACCGACATCTCATATCAAGCAGACTTGGTCAACCATTGTTTTCAGGGGAATTTTTTTTCATTTCTTATTTTATTTCTGGGGTGAAGGCACGTACTTTTTGCTACCTCCTTGAGTTGGTCAGCCTTTTTCCGGGTACGTACTTTTTGCTACCCTTTTTGACCTTTTGGCTTTTCTTTCCCCCTTTGTGGCTTGATTTGACATCTTGCCTCTTGCTCTTAATAGTTGCCCCTGTTTTATGGCGACCTTGTCCTTTTAAAAGAGAGTGGGTGGTCCCCTACTCGTAGTTTGTTCCGTTTCTAGACATGACCGAATAGGAAAAGAATAGGGGAACTTCATTGACCGGATTAGGCCGCCTGAGTGTACTTGTGATTTTCCAGCCAAAGGGCAATATTTAACATCGTGTGGTGTGTGAATAAGTCCTACCTCACTGGTGACCGAATGGAAAAGTAGAGACTTAAAACCCGAACCGTTGACAAGTGATGAATGACTGACCGACTGACCGACTAAGGATAGAACTTCTTGAGGTAGACTGCATTCCATGGATGGGTTAGTTCAACTCCCTCGGCATCTACTAGCCTATAAGCGTTCCCTGAGTAAACCTCTTTGACAACGAATGGACCTTCCCAATTTTCTTGCAATTTGCTCCTGGGACCTGGTGCCTTTATGATTTTACGCTTAAGGACCATCTCACCCACTTCGAATTTTCTCTCAAGAACTCTTTTAGCATAAAAACGTGCAATTCTCTGACGATAGACTTGAGCATGGTCAGCCGCTATCATTCGTCTCTCATCTAAGAGTTCAAGTTGTGCCAATAAGGCTTCCCGACGTTGATTAGGATCAAGTTCGGAATCCAATTGAACTCTAAGTGAGGGGACGAAGATCTCGTATGGTAGTATCGCATCCGATCCATATGTCAAAGCATAGGGGGTTTGCCCCGTAGGAGTTCGGACCGAGGTGCGATAAGCCCAAAGAGCTTCAACCAAGCGATCTGGCCAGTCAGCATTGTTGTGAGACTTGCATGTTTTCTTTATGATTTTAATGAGAGTTTTATTAGTAGCTTCCGCTTGTCCATTACCTTGTGGATAGTATGGTGATGAATGATGCAAGTTAATGCCATATTTACCACACATGTCGCGAAGCTCCTGTGAAGTGAACTGTGGTCCATTGTCGGTGACGATGTCCCGAGGCACGCCGAACCTTGCAAGGATGTTGCGCTTGATGAACTTGACAACCGTTGATGCTTTGACTTCTATGAACGCTTCTGCTTCAGCCCACTTTGTGAAGTACTCTGTGGCGGTCAGAATGAAGGATTTCTTCCGGACTTCTCCGGTTCTATCCGCGAGAGGACCGACCACATCGAATGCCCACATGGCGAAAGGCCATGGAGCAATAAGGGGATGAAGAGAGGAAGAAGGAGCATGAATTTTATCACCGTGTAATTGGCATTTAGCACAGTGACGGACGAAATGGGTGCAATCTTCTTCCATGGTAGGCCAGTAATAGTGTCGTAGCAACTTTTGGGCAATTGCTCTACCATTGACATGGCCACCACATTCACTAGAGTGAGCAGCTTCAACAACGCTTTCAGATTCGATTTCATCAAGGCAACGAAGATAGACCCCATTGAGGGATTTCTTGTAGAGAACGCCACCTATGATCTTGTACCGTTCGGAGACACGGCGAATAGCCCGTCTATCGGCAGAAGTGGCGTAATCCGGGAAGGATCCATCTTTGAGGTAGTTCTCGATGTCAAAATACCAGGGATGGCCATCATCGAGGTCGATTTCAGGCTCTTTTGAGAGTGCATTGATTCGATAGGAGGGAGATTGAAGTTGAACAAACCAGGGATCAGCATGAGAAGGGATTCTTAGCCTTTGAACAGAGACGGTTTCGGAGGACTTTCCCAAAGGAATGGGAATGGAAGAGGCCAGAGAGGCGAGGGAATCTGCTAGGATGTTTTGGGCCCTAGGAGTGTGGACAAGGGTGAGCTTCCTAAACTGCCGGATTACCTTTGCAACCAACTCTTGATATGGTCTCAACTTGGGGTCCCGGGTTTGGTACTTGCTGAGAGATTGCCGGAGTATCAACTGCGAATCTCCAATAATCCTTAATTCCTTGACTCCGAGCAACAATGCCATCTTCAATCCAACTAAGAGAGCCTCATACTCGGCCACATTGTTCGTGGCCCGGAAGGCTAATTGGTAGGCGCGGAATGACTATCCCTTCCGGAGAGAGGAGGACTGCCCCTATCCCACTCCCTTTAGAATTGAGAGCCCCGTCGAAGTAAAGCACCCATGAAGGCTCACCATCGATGATGGCTCCTAACTCTTCATCGGGAAAGCTTTCGTCGACAGGAGAATACGAAGGTAAGGGGTGATGGGCTAGGTGCTCAGCTATGGCATGCCCCTTGATTGACTTTTGGTTGACGTAGGTGATATCAAATTGATTGAGAAAGCTTTGCCACCTCATCAACCGCTCAGTCAGGACGGGCTTCTCAAGCAAGAATCGAATAGGGTCCATACGCGCCAAAAGTTTCACTTCATGCGCCAGGAAATAGTGCTTTAACTTTTGGGCAACCCAGACGACGGCCGCGCATGTTCTTTCCATGGCGGTGTACCTCTTTTCAGCTTCATTGAACAATTTGGACAAGTAGTACACCGCTCTCTCCTTCTTCTCGTCGTCATATTGGGCCAAAACTGCTCCAGTTGAATCTTCAGTAGTTGATACATAGAGCAATAAAGGCCGACCCGGGACCGGAGGAGCGAGAACAGGGGGATTGAATAGGTAACTCTTCAACTCATCAAAGGCCTTTTGACATTTATCGTTCCAATCAAATTTTGCCTCTCCTTTTAGCATCTCGTAGAAGGGCTTACAACGGATTGAATGCTGGGAAATGAATCTCCTAATGAATTGAAGTCTGCCAATCAGCCCTCTAACTTCTCTGATGTTCCTAGGAGGAGGCATTTCGATTATTGCTTTGGCCTTGTTGGGATCAATCTCAATCCCCCTTTTGCTAACTATGAACCCAAGCAATTTCCCCGAAGAGACTCCAAAGACACACTTCTTGGGGTTCATTTTAAGCTTATGCTCTCTAGACCTTTGGAGAACCGCCCGGAGGACCTCAGCATGGCCATGTCGGGTCTTTGATTTTACCAAGACATCGTCCACATAGACCTCCATGTGCACATGCATCATGTCATGAAAAATTGCCATCATTGCCCTTTGATATGTTGCTCCTGCGTTCTTCAATCCGAAGGGCATGACGACGTAACAGTAGTCCCCCAGGGTGTTGTGAAAGAGGTTTTCTCCTGGTCTTCCTCCGCCAGACGGATCTGGTTGTACCCCGAGAAACCATCCATGAAGGATAACATTTCAAACCCGGCAGTGTTGTCCACTAGGACATCTATGTGTGGGAGAGGGAAATCGTCCTTTGGGCAAGCACGATTAAGGTCTCGGAAATCTATGCAGATCCTAACCTTACCGTCCTTCTTCATTACGGGGACGATATTAGCTACCCAATGTGGATATAGCACAACCCTGATGAATTTGGCTTTATGCAATTTGTCAATCTCCTCTTTGATCTTGAGTGCTAGCTTGGGATGTAGCCTCCTTAGCTTTTGTTTGACGGCGCTTGCATCGGCTTTTAGGACTAACCGGTGTTCGACCAAAGAGGTGTCGAGTCCCGGCATGTCTCGTAGGACCAAGCAAAACCGTCGGAGAATTCTTTAAGGATAGCTACCAACGCATGCTCTTCTTCTTCACTCAAGTTGGCACTGACTAACACTGTCTTCGGGGATTCCTTGGTGCCAAGATTGACTTCCTTAGTAGGTTCGTCTGCAGCCGTGGTGGGCTCGTCGAACCTTTGTGCCATCCACATAGGAGCTCACTGGGTCTTCTTCTTCTTCTGACCCAGATTCTCCTAACCCATCTTTCTCACTGAAATCTAGCAGATAGACTCCTAAACCGTCATCTACAGAATCACCTTCTTCAAAGTCTGAAACGGTTTCTACTAAGGCAGGTTCCTCAAGAAATTCCGGGACTTGACTCAATTTGGCACACCTCTCGGCCAAGGCCATGACATACCGGGCAGGAACTTGCCTACCTTTTTCTTTGCGAATGCATGGTTGAGAGGGACCAGACTCTCCTAATCCTGACTCTAGACTGGACCCTAAACCTGACTCTAGACCTAAATCTAAACTAGGATCTAGACTGCTATGCACAGGACAACTATGTACATGGGAAGGGGTCCCAGAGGAATGAAAATCTAATGGGGAGAGCGTCGGCCCTTGGCCGAGCGGAAGAGATTCCAGAGAGGAAGGGTGCTCAACGGAGATCTCGCACTTCCAACTTTGATAATTGGCGTTTTTTTTTGGGAATCAAGGCCAAGAACCATGAGTTGCTGACTCAAGGCGGCCTCGACTGGATGGGTGAGAGATAGAGATGGTGATGGGAGTGGAGTAGATGCGGATGGAAGATTAGAAGGAGGAGGAGATGAGGGTAGAGGAGAAGAAGATGGGGGAGAAGGGAGATCAGAGCCAAAGAGGGAGAGGAGGCCAAAATCGTCAGAAATCTCTTTTATTTGGGCGTCCTCTTCCTCTTCATCCTCACTCTCAGAGCAAGGAATTTCTTCAATTACGGGCTCCCTGGTCCCCATCTGGGTCGGCCCCTGAACGAAATGCTCCCTTAAAGTCCAGGTAAGGGGTTGATATGGTATGAACGGGTCGGGATGGACCGGGTCTGGATGAAAACCTAGACCGGCCTTAGGTAACATCCTCCTGATTGCCTGGACACTCTGGGTCTGCCCTTTTTCATCCGTACCCAACCCGCGGCCATGAACATAGCCGATGTTTGCCATCACTTCCCAACCTTTTCCCGGGAGACATGGGACACGAGGTTCTACGGTGGGCTTGGGAGGTTGGCTAAGCTCAAAGGGTGTGGGGAAGTCAAAGAGAGACATGACCGGCTTCTTCCCCTTATCCGGAACGAAAAGGTGTGGCATCTGCTCTGAAGTGATAGCATTAAGAGTCTCCAGAGTGGGAATGCTCTTGATCTTGATAATCCGCCCATTATACGGAAATTTGAAACATTGATGGGCGGTGGAAGGGACTCCTAGAGTCTGTTCTAGCCAGGGACGACCGAGGATGGCTTTGTAAGCCGGATCGACATCTAGAACTAGAAAGTCAGTGGACATGGTGACGGGTCCGACTTCCAGCTTAAGAGCAATTTTGCCTTTGGCAACCCTTTTGGAGTTGTCGTAGGCGGCAATGGTAGAGCAACTCTTCTCCAGATTTTCTTCCCCTAAACCCAATTGCTTAAGGGTCTTCATCGGACAAACATTGATAGAGGCCCCGGTGTCGATAAGAGTAGAGTCCACCGAAACCCCATTGAGGTTGATGGTGAGACAAAGAGGGAGAGAACGACACTCGGGGGTGGCGAGATCCTTGTCCGAAAAAGAGATTGAGGGACCTTGGGTGAGGGAGAGAATGGCGCCGGTGATCCCGCTAGGAGGGAGGTCATCATTAACCATGATTTTCTGGAGGAACTGGAGGAGAGTGGATTGATGCGACGGCGACCTCCGAATCAACTCTAAGATAGACACCCTCGCGGGCGTCTTATCAAGATGTTGGAGAATATCATATTCGGTGCCAGCCGGGGGCGGAGGAACATTATCCTCCTCATCCTGGGAAGGCCGCGGAGGTGGAGGAACGATGCGGTTCCGGAGTGTGACGTGGACGGCCTCCTGAGACTGAGGGCGGATAAGCTGAAGGGGTCTAGTAGATGACTCGGAGGCAGAGGGGGTGAGGACGGTGGGGTAGGTGTCCTGAGGAGGTCGGATAAGCACTAAAGGTTTTTCCTCAAGGATGGCATCTACCGAGGTGGGAGGTTCCTGGGACTCTACAGTGGGACATGGATACCACTCATCAAATCCCTCTACCCCCCATTGTTGTTCTCTCCTCACGACCCGGGGTTCCGAACAAGTCATGGTGTGGACATTTTCCTGGGATTTTGAGGAGGAGGGGTTGCTATTTTGGTGATTGGGGAGAGGGTTGCTAAAGATGCCGAGGTCCTTTTTGGTGTACCTAGACTTGGCTATGGCCACCTTGACATCCTCCCAATTAATTCTACCCTGGTCATTCATATCATAGACCCAGTCACGGAAGGTAAAGCAATTGGTGATGAAATGACCATGGGCTCTATGGTACGGACAATATTTGGAGGTGTCAATCCTCGGGTTGTTATTCTCCCTTTGTGGGGGGAGTTGGATGGCATCACATGACATGAGGGCGAAGAACACGTCCTCAAGAGTCTCTGGGAGGGGAGGATAGTGCGACCTTTTGGGGCCAGGTCGGGTGTAGCCGGAAGAAGGGGGAGGAACAGCAGAGTACGGCTTGGAAGGATGTGACGGGAATTGGTGAGGATTGGAGGGAGGGTTAGACGGAGGGATAGAGGATTTGTTGGGAGGCCTCAAAGGCTGGCTGCAAGCATTTACAGACTCATTGACGGTCACCCCTTCGGTGGTAGGTGCCGCGGGAGTCTTGCGAGCTTTCGGCTTCCCCTCAAAGAAGTGGGGGAGAGAGGAGTCTTTGATTTGATTTTCAACTACCCTGGCTCTGTTGTAGAGATGTGAGAAGGAGTGGAACTCACTTAGCATTAAGACAGAGCGGAGCACAGGAGTAGTGTTAGTAACCAAGAGGGTTATGGCTTGAGACTCCGGGATAGGAATGTCGGCTCTTGAGGCCATGGACCTCCATCGGTTGGCATAGGTTACAAAGTCTTCGTTCGACTTCATCTTTTCTGCCATCAAGTCGGAAAGTGTGGGGACTTGAGTGGCCATGTAAGAAAAGTGTGAGATGAAACGCTCGGAGACTATGTCAAAATTAACAAGGTCGGATGCGGGTAGAGAAGTAAACCACCTCAAAGCTTCCCCTTCCAATGATTGTTGGAAAAGGTGAACTAAGAGGACCCGATCATATAACCACCGATGGGAATCCATGGTGAAGCCGGCGAGATGAAATTGGGGGTCGGAGGTCCCATCATACTTGCGGTACTTTGGGGCCTTGAAGTCGGGGGGAAAGTAAGCGTTGGGGAGCTTGCAGTAGTTTAATAGCGAATGAGGCTTAGAATGGGATAAGGAATCCGCTACAAGCTTCCTAACGAGACCTTCAACTTCTGAAAGGGGAACAGATTTAGATTGGTTGAGGGGTGCAATTTGGGTAGGTGGCGAATAGGCAGAAGGAGGAGTGGGAATCGGAGCATGCAAAGGAACGGGAGTGACAGGAGGAATGAAGGCGGAGACAGGAACTCGGGATGGGGTGATTGGTTTAGGAGTGGGTCTAGATGTGGAGGCATTGAATGGGGATAAAGATGGAGTGGAAGGGGAGGCAGCTGCCCGGACAGTATGCTTTGAAATCATGGAAATGATATCCTCGGGCGAGTACCGGGACATGAGTCTAGCAAACTCGGGGTCTTCCTGACTGTCTTGATCATGAGTGGGATTGACCCTTAGACTCACTTCTTCATTATCAGCCTGAGAGGATGATTGGACTGACTCCTCAGGCTGGACATTGTTATTAATCATACCGACCATTTCATTGATATTATCATCATATTCAAAAGCCGGTTTGTTAGCCATGTCAATAGGATCCAACCAAGTGTCCATTAGCACACAACCTATGGATTTTAGAGTGGTTAAAGTTGATTAACTTTACTGTTTAGACAGAAATGTGGGTTTCTACCAAACAATGTTAGCAATCAACGTCCCCAAAATTTTTAAAAAATTACCAAAGTTGTGTGTTGAGTTAAGTTGATTGGTAAGACCGTCCTCTCAAAGCTCACTCGAATCCCGGTAAATAGGTGACTAGACAAGGTGGGTAAAGGTCCTCCTGCCCCGTACCGTGAGGGAATCCACGGAATTTAGGGACTTATAGAGTTTTCTTCGGAGCCAACCCGATTTACCCGAGCGGGAATCCCCGAGTAAAAGGTTGTGAACCGAAGAAGGGTGATCCTAGAAATGTGAGGGGAGGCTAGAAAAGAGGAGAAGAAGAACCCCCTGGAGACTGAGGACTGTTAGTGACAAACAGTAAGCAAAGAAGAAATAAAAACAAGGCAAAACAAAACAAAAACAGAGAAAAAACAGGCTTCTGTGAAACTAGACGGCAAGCATGTTGACGCCAAGTTTAACAGAACTCAGTAAACGGCAAGATCGACTGACGCTAATAGACAGTAAACGACACACTAGATGGACGCTAATAAGTATTCAACGGCAGGAAGAATGGACGTGTACCTGGGTAGGCGGCAAGATCGCTTGCCGTCTACCTGGATGCACTCAGACCGCAGCAGCACTGTTGGTCCCACCGTGATCGCCAGAGAAGAGACTGTGGACGTCTCGTTCCGCCTCCGTCCTCGGGTGCCGGCCGGTGTGACCTTCTCCGACGGTGGTTCACGGACGTTCCGCCCCCTCGTTGGCGATGGAGAGTATGCCGGTTGACCTCGTTGACTTCTCGTTTGACCAGGTTGACTGAGGGAAAACAAGGAGAACCGGAAGGGGATGGGAGATGATTGTGATCGCCAGGGCCTTACCTGTGCCCAAGGAGTTGTGCTGATCACGCCGGAGTAGTAGCCTCGCGTCGCGGGTGATGGTGAAGCTCCAACTTCTCCTCCTTCAGCCGGCCAAAGGAAGAGAGCTCCACGGTCTTCTTTGGATCGTTCCTGCCACAGAACAAAACTCTATTAGACCCTAAATAGTGCAGTAAATGCTCAAAACGAAATGTGGAGGGCCCAAAAGGAGAGTCCCGTACCGGTTGCGGACTTGAGAAGAGGGGTGGCCAAGTGTTATGACCACCCTTCTTCCCTCCGTTTTTGGTTGGGAAACCCCTTTCTAGGTGTGTAGGAAAGTGCCCTACGTGCCTAGAGTGTGTGGGAAAGAGTATGTGATATGCAAGTATCTAAAAGAGAAAAGGAAGAAGAGAGGAAGAGGGGGGAGGTGATCCTCGTAGTTGTTGCTGCAAGCTCCTTCCAAAGGCTCCTTCAGCTCCTTAGAAGCCTCCTTGGACGTCCCACAGGTTGAGAGGAAGTAGAGGGTGACTTGGTGAAACTTGGGTGTAACTTTCTCTCTCCTCTCTCAAAGCTTAGCATATGGACGTCCAGCCTCTCCCCCCTTGTTCAGAGGGACCAAGGGGGAGTTATATAGACAGTGAGCTCGGGGGTTGAGAGCATTGGATGCTCAAGTGTGAAGAAACACACTTGCACATGTGGCACTCCATGTGTTTAAGCTCCAACCAATAGGGAGAGGCCAAATGAGATTTTTACTGGGTCAAAGGACTGCCAAGGTGGCCCATATACCCGTTGGGAACGGCCCCATGCGTTGCATGGGCGAGACAATGGCGCAAGTGGGCTATATTCTCGGGTTAGTTGCGCAGACCAGGTAAACGGCCTTGACGTCAATATATCTTGCCGCCAACCTCATGCAGACGTCCATCGAGGTGGACGCCAAGATGGGTCGACGTCCAGGGGGCATGCCGTCAACCAGAAATAGGCGGCAGTCGATGCTGCCGTCTACATGGAATCCGAGGCCAGTCAACAAACGGTCAAACGAAGCTTAATGGGCCAAATAGCCTTGCGGGAAAAGGGCCAAATCTCGCGTCTACAGGGGTCTATCAGGACTTTTAATAGAAATAAGTAATAACGTAAAGTCCCTTAGGAAGTACAAGTAACACTGCTAGCCACCGGAGTTTTATCTGTTAACTTATTATTGTGGTTGTTTTGCAGAACATGCCTCCACGCACTCGCAGGCAGGCTCGTGAACTGGCGAAGCACCAGGAATTCGAGTCGGACGGGTCGGTTGCAGCCGAGCACGCGCCGATTGATGCTCAGCCCCAGTAGTTCGAGCAGCCTGGAGACCCGTTGCCGCAGGGCGTTCCGTTTCCGCAGGGAGGGTCACAGCAGTAGCAGTGGTTTCCGCCCCCTCCCCCACCGGCCGTCATGGAGCAGTGGTGGAGAGCTATGTTCCAGGGTCCTTGGCAGTACAAGAAGTACCCGCAATACCTACAGTATCAATCGTACCCGCAAATGCCGGTAGGAAATCAGCAGTTCGAAAAGATGGCAGCGGAGGAGCAGCAACCACCAACCCTGCAGGCAGCACCAGTTCAGCTAGAGGTACCATCAGTGGTACAGCAGCAGACTTCAGTTGCAGCGGCAGCACCTGAGGACCGCATGTGTAACGACCCAAGAATCCGATACCCGGAACCCTCCAAGTACCCGACCCTTGGACCGCCACCCACGGATCCGAAGACCCGGAAGGGTTAGAAATATGTCCAGTGAGATATACAATAGGTTACAATAGCTAAACAATATAAAGAAATACAACAGCGGAAGAAAGAATACACACAATGTCCCAGATAATAATTCAAGTGCAAAAAGGAAATACTAACCACAGCCAACGCTACTGACCACAAGCGGCACGACGCAGACCGTCCAAACACGAGCACCGGCTCCCTCGAGCTCAAACCTGGAAGGAAGTAAGGGGGGAATGAGCTTCGCGAACGAAGCCCAGTAGGGAACCCAACCCCTCACCGGTTCGACAGCGGAAACAAGAACAACACAACTAAACTAGACAGGAAGAACAGTGCTACTAAAGTAAACAAGCTAACTACACCAAGCGGAAGGGCGGCAGTAACTCAAGCAACAAGTCTACTAACTAAGCAGGAGATATAATAAAATAATAACACAACTGAGCAAGTATTGAAATAAATAAACGGAAAGTACACAAGTCCACAAGTATCGCCAACACGACACAACAGCACACAGCCTCAACATCGGTAAACGTGCTCCGAGCACGCCACACAACTGCACAAGCAGACGGTAAAACCCTCGTCTGGACAAAGCCACAACCCAGCACGAGCAGACGGTAAAACCCTCGTCTGGACAAAGCCACAACCCAGCACGAGCAGACGGTAAAACCCTCGTCTGGACAACACACACTAGCCACAACCCAGCCTCTACTAGTCAGTGGTCAGCTGCGCCCACCGGCGTCTTACCACTCGACCACGAGTCCAGGTCTCCCCTCCCGTCGGAGTGAGACGCGTGGACAAACACAACCACAAGCCGTAGTCTGGCCGGACTACGGTCCCACGCCTGTCCTCCCGACACGGCTCCGGAACCGTGTAAGGCGAGGCAGTGAGAACGGACTAGCTGGCCCGCACCGCGACACTCCAAACTCCGCGGGACCCGGACCAACTAAGTGAGCTCAACAAACGACTCAACGCCGTTGTCCAACACCGTTTTCCCCTTCGTCCGGAGAAACGCTCGACGGACGCACTCGTGGCTCGGAGACCACCCTCAACGGGCCCACGAGGATGGGGGTCCCGGGGAACGGTAACAACCCAAACGCGCACCGTGCGCTGGGACAAGCCCTCAAGTGCCACAGCACTGGGCGAAGACTAGTAAGGCGCAGTGCTAGGGAGTCAGCACAAGCGTCACGAGCACGGAACGGAAACTCGATGCCGAAGCAGATCCACTAAAGTACCTGATTGACGGTCAACCATGAAAAGCTAGAATTACCACCCGGACAGTCGGTCGGCCCTCGGAACTCACCCCACGGGTGCCGGAAACCCCAACACGACTGTTCGGGTCAAACGGTCAAACGGCCCCACCGGCCCGGTCGGAGCCGACTCGGGCGAGCCCGGAAAACGAGGAACCTAACATGGCAGTCATCAACCCCGAGCTGGCCCATTGGCACAGTCGGGATGACCCCAACGCCAAAAATGGCCCGAAAAACGGACTCCGGATGGCCCTAAAAGGCCCAAAAGGGGGCAAGAAACCAGTCTGGCACAATGGACCACACCTTAGGGTGCTCAGGCACTGGCGCACTGCGCCGGCCCTCAGCTGGCGCAATGCACCAGCCAGAACAGGCTGGCACACTGTGCCAGCCCCCCCCCCATCCCATCCCCAACCCGATCCCCTGTCTCCTTGACAGGGAGGGGAGGAGGGGAAGGGGAAGGGGAAGGGGAAGGGCGGCCACCGCCGGCGCGCCCCGCCGGCGCGCCCCGCCGGCCACCGCCGGCACGCCCCGCCGGCCATCGCCGGCACCGGGGAACGACTCCGGTGGCAGGAGAGAGAAAGGGAGAGAGAGAGAGAGAGCGGGAGCAGGGACAGAGAGGGGGGGGGGGTTTCACGATGGCACACGGGGGGGAGGGGGAGTCCGGCCGACGCCGGAGAAGGAGAAGGGGGTCCCTACCTCGGCGGTAGGACCCGCCGGCGGCGATCCCCGGGGCGACCTCGTCCAACGCCAAGGGGGGGGGGGCGGCGAGCTGGAGCAGGGGAGGAAGAAGGTGGCGGCGCGGGGGGCTTGGGCCTTCCTCCTGGCGACGACGCGGCGAAGCAGCAGCAGCGGCAGCAGCATGGCGAGGTAGGAGGAGAAGAGAGGGAGGGAACCGAGAAAGAGGGAACGGAGGGGGAGAGATGGGGAAGGAAAAGGGAGGTGGGGCGATGGCTTGCGGAAGGGGGAGGAGAAGGGAAGGAGGGGGGGGGATCTCCCCTTCCGAAAATGGGCCAACCGGCCTCTCTCGGAGCCCCTGCACACAAGGTGCAGGGGGGGAAAGGGGGGACCACTCCCCTCTCCTCCCAGTCCTCACATCCTACCCCACTTAAAACAATTTCGCCCTCGAAATTATAAAAACAAGGCCGAAGCACGGAAGCAAGGCAGGGGCAGGAACAACTCACTCGAAGTAATCCGACAACTCGAGGGAAAAGAACACGACAAGAAACAGCCAGCGCGAAGAAGGCCACTAAGTCTCACCACGACTTCCTGGTGGCCACGACAGTGACACAACCACGCATGGAGTGCTCAACTAGGCAACCGACAGCTTACGCAGCACACCCTAGACGGGGATGGAGCACTCGATCAAATGCTGACAACTCCACGAGCGTGGCACACACCAACCAACCGAAGATGAACGAAACCATTAGCCGAAAACCACGTGGCTGAAGTCCTCAACAGACCTTGCTGCTAAAAACCAATCCGGTCAGCAACCTACTCTACCACCAGCAGAACCTGACAGAAACCACAGTGACTGGCGACAACTTGGAAGAAGACCTACGAGTCAACCACATGGCTCAGAGGAATGGCCTCACACAGCTAGCGACAGCTAGTATCGGCCACACAGCCAAATGGATGTCTCGTAAAGGAAAACCAGAGTCTAAGCGGAACAAAGACGTGGAAAACCTCTCAACACGTGGAACGACATCCACAACACCACTCGGTCTCACCCAAACCTTCCTCGTGATCCGACAAGGACACCAAACGAATGTGGAGTCACAGGAAAACCAAAAGCAGAACACGCTCCACAAGCACAACCCACACAACGACAAGGTCGAAAAGACGTCTAAGGTTTGGTCAGAACCAAGCAACCCAAGACGTCAGCGACTCACACGGTCAAGCACCAGCAAGCCGATAGGCCTCACTGCCACCACAGACATAGACAGGAGTCCCACCATCGGCCTCCAGACTCACCACCTGGCACACGAACGAACACACAATGGTTGGCAATGCACCCACCACAAAATGTGCAATGCCAAGAGCGAGTGCCACAAACCCACCGCAGAAAAACACTCAACCACCAGAAAAACGGGGAAAACCGCAGGAGCCAAAAGCAGCACGCTGACCCAAGTAGAACGTAAACCAACACAAGGTAGCACAACCCGACATGCACAGCGAGGGAACACCATACGCGGGCCACAACCAAAATCTAGCACACCACCACCAGGGCTACAAAACAACAAGGTAGCTACCACACTGCGGTAAGGTACGACCACAAGGGATAGGCCACCACACGCGCCCCAGAGGTGGGACACTCAACGCCTCGAGCACCTCACAAATCGCAAAACAACGCACAAACTCGGGGTTAGCGCACACGAGCACAAGCACACGGCGCAACCACAAGCACCAGAACCACCAGGTGTAGTGCACATGATCTCACCAACAACCCCAAAACGGCACGGGGCCAACCAAAGGGACTCCCTACTAGAGACCCACCAAGAAGAGAAAACACACGGAAGGTCACGAGCTTTGAAGAGCTCAACAAGCATGCTAGCTCTTTAGAAGCGCACCACACAAGGCATCGGCCCTACCACAACAAGCAGTGAGGGCCACACACTAAGAGGGTGACAAAAGTCTCCAAGAACCGAAAGAGGCACGAAACAGAGCACACACGAACGCAACGTCAACACGAGAAAGCTCAGCGAGAGAACCAGGGTTATCTAGCGCTGATCACATGGAACACATTGTCCCACATCGACCAGCCAGGCAACATACAAGCCCTCACAACAAAACACAGAAGACCAGTAGGTTCACAAACCTACAGCGCCAAACGGAAACAACAACACGAGGGGAGCAACCCGCTCAACCCTAAAACAACTCGAGGGAAAAGACCTTCCCCAAGAAGGCCACAACAGCACGCACCACAGTGCCAAGGCACAAAAGCGAAGCACCACCACCCCGAGCAACCCACAAAAACAGAGGATGAAAAAGCACAATAGGCCTCTTCCACATGCAAGAAAGGGGATCGAAACACAAAACCAGCACCTCCACAAGAAGTACCGCCAACCACATGGCCACGGCACACACACCACATCACCAACTGCGGGAGAGAGTTGGGCACAGGAAAACGAAACAGAACCATCCCAGCCACGGGGACACGCAGTCCCACCAACGCACCACCAACGCAGCCAAGAAAATTGGAAACAACAGCAAGGTAACTGGCCAACACAGCAGCCAGGCACACGGTCAAAGGCACCACTCCTTGACCGATAATGCCCAAATAGACTGTAGCACAGACAGTCCAACCGGCAACAAAGACAGCTCATCTCCACAGAGAGAGAGCAACAACAACCAAATCAAACACTAAGCACCCATGGAAAGGACCTCCACCAAGAATGACAGAGAGTCGTCCAAGGAGAAGTCCACTGGAATAAACAAACCAAACAACCAATCCACACAGACCTTCAGAGAGAGCACAGCAACAAGCAGAAGCAATACAAGACAGTCCTGGGAGAACCCTCCACCAGAATGACCAAGGCATCTTTCTGGGAGAACCCACCAGAACGCAATCAACCAACAGCACATCTCAACCCGAGATAGCACGACAGCAACCAGAAACGAGCGCAAGGAAGTTCTGGGAGAAACCACCACCAGAACAAGCGAGGAAGAGCTCTGGGAACACCTCACCAGAACCCAAGGCCAACCAACAACGCACCTCAACCCTGAGGGCAACAAAACAGAAAAGAGCACAAGGAAATTCTGGGAGAAACCACCACCAGAACAAGCAAGGAAGAGCTCTGGGAACACCTCACCAGAACTCACAACCAATTAGCACAAGGCCACCAAGCAAACACAACAAGTGACATAACACGCAACCAGCAACATCACAAGCACATACAGAGCAACTGCTAAGTCCGAGCAACAATGCCGACTCAGCGGAACACAAGGCTCCCACAACTCACCGATAGGTGAGACAACAATGCCCAAGCAACCATTGCGCAACACAACCAAGAGGAAGTCACACTAGAAAAACAAAAGAACGCCTTCCACCAGACCTGCAGACAACAGGCCTGCACTGGCGAAGGCCACACCAAGCAAGCAGACTCCCTCAGCCACAACGAGAAACACATGCAGCCGAAAGCGCAGCCAACGACGAGCAAGAGCACCGCACCGGACCTGTCTGCAACAATCCTCCTCGCAAGGAAGACCTCCACCAGCAACTCCATCATCAACAGCACCAATGGCACGAACCAACTAGCGATCACGCACCATGCACGTAACACTGCAACGACAGCAACCCTTCTACGACTCCCACTAGAATCTTGTTGAACCACAACCTACCTGCAAAACATGATCAAAGCACAAGCCTAACACTAACACACCATGAGTGGTGCCAGCAACGCACTTGAACTATTTTCTGGGATAGCCATAGCCATTAACCCATTGTAAATCTCAGAAGACATTTGCTCTGATACCAACTGTAACGACCCAAGAATCCGATACCCGGAACCCTCCAAGTACCCGACCCTTGGACCGCCACCCACGGATCCGAAGACCCGGAAGGGTTAGAAATATGTCCAGTGAGATATACAATAGGTTACAATAGCTAAACAATATAAAGAAATACAACAGCGGAAGAAAGAATACACACAATGTCCCAGATAATAATTCAAGTGCAAAAAGGAAATACTAACCACAGCCAACGCTACTGACCACAAGCGGCACGACGCAGACCGTCCAAACACGAGCACCGGCTCCCTCGAGCTCAAACCTGGAAGGAAGTAAGGGGGGAATGAGCTTCGCGAACGAAGCCCAGTAGGGAACCCAACCCTCACCGGTTCGACAGCGGAAACAAGAACAACACAACTAAACTAGACAGGAAGAACAGTGCTACTAAAGTAAACAAGCTAACTACACCAAGCGGAAGGGCGGCAGTAACTCAAGCAACAAGTCTACTAACTAAGCAGGAGATATAATAAAATAATAACACAACTGAGCAAGTATTGAAATAAATAAACGGAAAGTACACAAGTCCACAAGTATCGCCAACACGACACAACAGCACACAGCCTCAACATCGGTAAACGTGCTCCGAGCACGCCACACAACTGCACAAGCAGACGGTAAAACCCTCGTCTGGACAAAGCCACAACCCAGCACGAGCAGACGGTAAAACCCTCGTCTGGACAAAGCCACAACCCAGCACGAGCAGACGGTAAAACCCTCGTCTGGACAACACACACTAGCCACAACCCAGCCTCTACTAGTCAGTGGTCAGCTGCGCCCACCGGCGTCTTACCACTCGACCACGAGTCCAGGTCTCCCCTCCCGTCGGAGTGAGACGCGTGGACAAACACAACCACAAGCCGTAGTCTGGCCGGACTACGGTCCCACGCCTGTCCTCCCGACACGGCTCCGGAACCGTGTAAGGCGAGGCAGTGAGAACGGACTAGCTGGCCCGCACCGCGACACTCCAAACTCCGCGGGACCCGGACCAACTAAGTGAGCTCAACAAACGACTCAACGCCGTTGTCCAACACCGTTTTCCCCTTCGTCCGGAGAAACGCTCGACGGACGCACTCGTGGCTCGGAGACCACCCTCAACGGGCCCACGAGGATGGGGGTCCCGGGGAACGGTAACAACCCAAACGCGCACCGTGCGCTGGGACAAGCCCTCAAGTGCCACAGCACTGGGCGAAGACTAGTAAGGCGCAGTGCTAGGGAGTCAGCACAAGCGTCACGAGCACGGAACGGAAACTCGATGCCGAAGCAGATCCACTAAAGTACCTGATTGACGGTCAACCATGAAAAGCTAGAATTACCACCCGGACAGTCGGTCGGCCCTCGGAACTCACCCCACGGGTGCCGGAAAACCCCAACACGACTGTTCGGGTCAAACGGTCAAACGGCCCCACCGGCCCGGTCGGAGCCGACTCGGGCGAGCCCGGAAAACGAGGAACCTAACATGGCAGTCATCAACCCCGAGCTGGCCCATTGGCACAGTCGGGATGACCCCAACGCCAAAAATGGCCCGAAAAACGGACTCCGGATGGCCCTAAAAGGCCCAAAAGGGGGCAAGAAACCAGTCTGGCACAATGGACCACACCTTAGGGTGCTCAGGCACTGGCGCACTGCGCCGGCCCTCAGCTGGCGCAATGCACCAGCCAGAACAGGCTGGCACACTGTGCCAGCCCCCCCCCATCCCATCCCCAACCCGATCCCCTGTCTCCTTGACAGGGAGGGGAGGAGGGGAAGGGGAAGGGGAAGGGGAAGGGCGGCCACCGCCGGCGCGCCCCGCCGGCGCGCCCCGCCGGCCACCGCCGGCACGCCCCGCCGGCCATCGCCGGCACCGGGGAACGACTCCGGTGGCAGGAGAGAGAAAGGGAGAGAGAGAGAGAGAGCGGGAGCAGGGACAGAGAGGGGGGGGGGGGGTTTCACGATGGCACACGGGGGGGAGGGGGAGTCCGGCCGACGCCGGAGAAGGAGAAGGGGGTCCCTACCTCGGCGGTAGGACCCGCCGGCGGCGATCCCCGGGGCGACCTCGTCCAACGCCAAGGGGGGGGGGGGCGGCGAGCTGGAGCAGGGGAGGAAGAAGGTGGCGGCGCGGGGGGCTTGGGCCTTCCTCCTGGCGACGACGCGGCGAAGCAGCAGCAGCGGCAGCAGCATGGCGAGGTAGGAGGAGAAGAGAGGGAGGGAACCGAGAAAGAGGGAACGGAGGGGGAGAGATGGGGAAGGAAAAGGGAGGTGGGGCGATGGCTTGCGGAAGGGGGAGGAGAAGGGAAGGAGGGGGGGGGATCTCCCCTTCCGAAAATGGGCCAACCGGCCTCTCTCGGAGCCCCTGCACACAAGGTGCAGGGGGGGAAAGGGGGGACCACTCCCCTCTCCTCCCAGTCCTCACAGCATGACACTTCTGGAGAGGTTTCTTCATCTTCGGCCTCCGACATTTTCTGGTGACCGTGATCCGGACAGGGCAGAGAGTTGGGTCCATGAGCTCGAGCGCACCTTCGAGACCATGGACTGTGTAGAGCTGGATCAGGTCAGGTTGGCAGTATATCAGCTGAAGGGGTCTGCCCACGAGTGGTGGAGGGCAGTGAGGCAGACCAGTTTTCAGGGCAGGAGGCTAAACCATATCGCTTGGCAGGAGTTCCTAGTGTGTGAAAGTTCTTCCCCGACTACGCTTGTCGTGAGATGAGGGACCAGTTCCATGAGTTGGTGCAGGGAGACTTGACCGTAGCACAGTACCACCAGAGATTTGTGTAGCTACTTCGACACGTCCCCCACGTGGCCGCTAGTGAGTAGGCTCGTACCGAGCGGTTCATTAGCGGGCTGCGCTCGGAGTTGAGGTGGGCCATGGCTGGTCACCTCTGTGACTCCTTGACGGTAGCAGTGGCGAGAGCCACTGCCTTGGAGCGGGAGTGTCGATTTTAGCCGCAGCAGAGTGGAGGCTCAGGGAGGTCTTCTCCGTACCAGCGCCCCTCGGGCAGTCGAGGGAGTGTTTCCTCTTCTTCTTCTTCGAGGACATGTGGTGCTGGCCTGACCTCGAAGTAGAAGAAGATGTTCGTTCGTGGAGGCAGGCATCATTACAGGCAGCCATAGCAGCAGCGACGTCAGCTGGAGCAGCCAGTGGAGCAGCCCGTACAGCAGGGAGCAGAGCAGGGCCAACAGGGCACAGGTTGTTTCCACTGCGGGCAGCCATGTCACTTTAGGCGAGAGTGTCCGTTGTTGAGGTAGCAGCATGCACCTCAGGCGCAGTTTCCTCCACCCCAGCCGGCGCACCACCAGCAGCAGCACCAAGGTCAGTTCTGATGATCAGTCTGTCCCTATGTAATTTTAATTAATTACATATATATATTTTGATGATTAACAAAACCAAACAAGAGTTTATCAATTATATCTAATGAATATTTCATAAGTCTTAAGTACAGGAAAAATACCAAGGTCAAACAAGCCAATAAAGGTATGCATTACTTCTCTGAAGCTTTAATCTTTTCAACATGATATTTCTCAAAGTTCATATCGATTTCTGTTAAAGATCATAACGGTTTCTGTGTAAGCATAACGATTTCCTTATAAGACTGAAAAGACATGTTGTTTCAAGCAAGTCGATGCCATAACGATTCTCTAAGTCATTGTAACGATTTCTTTAGAGCGCGTAACGACTTGCCTGTCATAACGATTCTATAAGTTACCATAACGAGTTCTTTAGAGCTCGTAACGACTTGCCTGTCATAACGATTCTATAAGTTACCGTAACGATTTCTTTAGAGCTCGTAACAACTTGCCTATCATAACGATTCTATAAGTTACCGTAACGATTTCTTTAGAGCTCATAACGACTTGCCTGTCGCAACGATTCTATAAGTCATCGTAACGATTTCTTTAGAGCTCGTAACGACTTGTCTGTCATAACGATTCTATAAGTCATTGCAACGATTTCTTTAGAGCTCATAACGACTTGCCTGTCATAACGATTCTATAAGTTACCGTAACGATTTCTTTAGAAAGCGTAACGACTTGCCTGTCATAACGATTCTATAAGTCATCGCAATGATTTCTTTAGAAAGCGTAACGACTTGCCTGTCATAACGATTCTATATGTCACCATAACGATTTCTTTAGAACTCGCAACGATTTGCTTTGTATAACGATTTGATAAGTGTTTCATAACGATTTCTTCAGTGAACACAACGATTTGCTTCGTATAACGATTTGATAAGTGTTTCATAACGATTTCTTCAGTAAACACAACGATTTACTTCGTATAACAATTTGATATGTGTTTCATAACGATTTCTTCAGTGAACACAATGATTTGCTTTGTATAACGATTTGATAAGTGTTTTACAACGATTTCTTCATTAAACCACAACGATTTGTTATGTCTCATAATGACTTGGTCAACCTGACTTATTCATAACGATTTCATAAGTCATATAGCCATCGATTTCATATCTTATATTGACTTGATATCTTATTCACCTTAAAAGCGTTGACTGGTCAAAGTCCACGTAGATATCTCTCTGACGCTTCTGCATTTATGAGATCTGAACGTATCTCTGCATGCTTGTAGACGATATATCCATTATCGTGCTTACTCTGATTACGTCTTTTAGACTTAGCTATTTGGCATTACTATTTTCATGTCTATTGCTACTAACGTTGACTGACATCAGAGACAGCTTAGCTGTCTGCTATTTGAGATTGACATTTGTGCAGACCTCTGATCCAGCTCCATGTTACAACGTTAAACAAAATAGAAGCCAAAGGATATTTCTGAAGATCTCATCTCTTTGCGTGCTCAAGTGATCAAAAGACTATGGACTGGAAGCTTCCAAGACTCCAGGTGTCATTCAGTCTAACGACTACTCAAGAGAGAGACAACAGACACTTCAACGTCTATATTTCGAATTGAAGATATAAATACAAGTCAGAAGAATAGAAGCAAAAGACATACAGACCAGATAGATACAACAATAGATCTCGTGTTCAAGTATTCAAATTATTCTGCAGAAAAGTCTAGAGCCAAGAATCTCATTCCTCATCACCTTCAGCTCTTCGCTCTCTGTGCTGTAATAGATTTTCTAAGAGAGCCCGTGTAGTTCTGAGAGTGTGCCTTGTTTAGATCCTTGCTCTTAGTGCTAGTTGCTTCAGATCTTGGCTTGTTAAAAGCTTAATCTAGGGGCTTGAATTTCATTCAATTCTCTTTGAGTTGTTGTTCCCTTCGGGTGTGAAGGAAGACCTGGTGGTATCCAGGATGTAGTTCCCTTTGGTTGTGAAGGAAGACCTGTGAGGTATCCAGGGTGTTGTTGTTCCCTTCGGGTGTGAAGGAAGACCAGCTGAGCTGGGTGTTGTTGCATCCTTAGGGGGACTGTACCCTAGTTAGTGAAATCCTGAGTTGTTGCTCAGGAACTGGATGTAGGACTCTTAAGGAGAGGAGGTCCGAACCAGGATAATCCTTGTGTTGTATGATTGTCTTCTTTGTGTGTTTGATATTTAAACTAACAGTCACTAACCTCCTTCGAAGAACGTTTGTGTGAATATTTTTAGTTACAGGTACCTTGTAGATTATTTTAAAAGACCCATTCACCCCCCCTTTGGGCTCGTCAACTGGGCAACAAGTGGTATCAGAGCGAGTCTCTTCGACAAAGAAATGATCCAACGATCTGAAGAGTAAAGATCCATGGCATCCCAAGGCAACATTGAAGGTCAGTCTGTCAACCGACCCCCGCTCCTCGATGGTGAAGATTATCCTTATTGGAAAACCAGAATGGAGTACTTCCTACAAGGCCACGATTATCAGATATGGTCCATAGTAGAAGAAGGTGATCTTCTAGTCACCAATGAGAAAGCTCAGTGGACAGATGATGATAGAAAGAAGATCTCCTTGAACTGCAAAGCAAAGAGCATTTTATGCTGTGCTCTAAGTAAAAAGGAGTTCAACAGAGTCTCAGCCTGCAAATCCTCAATGGAAATGTGGGAAAAGCTCAGGATTACTTATGAAGGCACAGACAAAGTAAAGGAAACAAGAATCGACATTCTTGTCACTCAATATGAAAGATTTCAGATGCAATCAGGTGAGTCCATAACTCAAATGTTCAGTCGGTTCACTGACATCACAAATGGACTAGCTGGTCTGGGGAAAATCTATGAGATTGGAGACATGGTGAGGAAAATACTTAGATCCTTACCGTCCTCATGGACCCCAAAGGTCACAGCAATAGAAGAAGCTAATGACCTGAAGAGAATGTCAGTAGAAAAGCTCATTGGGTTCCTCATGGCCCATGAGATCAACATGGAAAGGCTAGGAGAGTCCTCTAGCAGAAAGAAGCACTCCAACACCTTAAAAGCTGAAGAAGATTCACCAGAAGCAAGTTCAGATGAGAGTGAAAGTGATGTGGACAGTGAGAATGAGGAAGCAATGCTATCTAGAAGATTGCAGCGGATTCTAGCTAAGAAGAAGAAGTTCTAATCTGGTAGAAGGCACTTCAAAAGAAACAAGGACTTCAAGAAACCAGATGGAAAAGATCTAAAGAAAGGAGAACCCATCTGCTATGAATGCAAAAAACCAGGACACATTAAAGCTGAGTGTCCAAAATTCAAGAAGCAGGAGCTCAAAAAGAAAGAGAGCTCCAAGAAGTTCAGAAAGTACAAGAAGAAGGCGATGGCAGCAGCATGGGAAAACAGTAGCGACTCAAACAGTGAGTCAAACTCCTGCAGCGATGAAGAAGAAGCCCATTTGGCTTTCATGGCAAATACTGAAGATAAGGTTAACCCTCGAGCATCCAAATGGTACTTGGATAGTGGGTGCTCAAGGCACATGTCAGGAAATCAGAAGCTATTCACTCATCTCCAAGCTGAAGAAGGAATAGTTACTTATGGAGATAATGGGAAAGGATCAGTAATAGGCAGTGGCTCTGTGAATAACAAAGGAAGAATAGTTATGGAAGATGTGTTGCTTTTCAAAGGGTTGAAGCATAATCTCATTAGCATCAGCCAGCTGTGTGACAAAGGCCATCAGATCTAGTTTCAAAAATTGAAATGCAGCATACTGAAGAATGGATCAGTCATCTTTGAAGCAAATAGAGAAAAGAACTTGTATGTGCTCTATCTTGAGGAACTCAAAGAACAAAATGTCTGTCTGTCAGCAAATAAGGAAAAATCTACTGAATTATGGCACCAACGACTAGGACATTGTAGCATAGATGGTATGAGAAAATTGATGAAGAAAAATCTTGTAGAAGGTCTGCCAAAGGTCAGTGCAAAAATGGAAGGTGTCTGTAGACCTTGTGCTAAAGGAAAGCACACCAAAAGCTCCTTCAAGTCAAAAACGGTGGTGACCACCTCAAAACCCTTAGAGCTCCTTCATATGGATCTATTTGGGCCAATGAGGACTACCAGTCTTGGAGGAAAGAATTTTAGATTTGTCATAGTCGATGATTACTCAAGATTCACATAGGTGTCATTTCTAGAACATAAAGATGACACATTTGATAACTTTGTCAGTTTCAGCAAGAAAGTTCAGAAGGATCAAAAGTTCAGCATTGTTTCTATCCGATCAGATCATGGTGGTGAATTTCAGAACGAAAAATTTGCTAAGTTCTGTGATGATCAGGAAATTGAGCATAATTTCTCAGCACCAAGGACACCACAGCAAAATGGAATTGCTGAGACAAAGAATAGAACTCTATTGGATATGGCAAGAACAATGTTATCAGAATATGATCTGCCAAGGTATTTTTGGGCTGAAGCAGTCAACACAGCAAGCTACATTATCAACAGAGTTATGATCAGACCAATCCTGAATAAGACTGCATATGAACTGTTCAAAGGAAAGAAACCAAAGATCAGTCATTTCAGGACATTTGGATGTCCTTGCTTCATTCACAACAATGGAAAAAGAGACATTGGTAAGTTGGATGCCAAATCAGATGAAGGTATCTTCATGGGGTACACCTCTAAACCCAAAGGCTATAGAGTATTTAATAAACGCACTTTATTAATTGAACAGTCTATACATATTATTTTTGATGAAACTAACCATTCCTTGAGAAAGGAAGAAGATAGTGATAATGATGATACAGATGAGCTGTCCAAGAAACTAAAGAATACATCAATTGAGGATAAGGATGATCCACCTCTGGAAGACTTACAACAAAAAGAAACTACACATAAAAATCTTCCAAAGAAATGGAGACAAAAGAAAGATCACCCACTCGAAAATATTATTGGTGATCCATCTGTAGGGGTAAGAACAAGAGGTAATGTAATTCCCTGTGATTACCTAGCATTTGTTTCTCAAATAGAGCCAAGGACAGTCAATGAAGCTCTTTGTGATGAATCTTGGATATTAGCCATGCAAGATGAATTAAATCAATTCAAGAGAAACCAAGTATGATCATTTGTTCCTACACCATCAGACCATCCAATCATTGGCACCAAATGGGTGTTCAGAAATAAACTGGATGAAACTGGTGTGATCCTAAGAAACAAGGCCAGATTGGTAGCTCAAGGCTATTCACAAGAGGAAGGCATAGATTTCGATGAAACCTATGCACCTATAGCTAGACTTGAGGCTATTAGAATTTTGCTTGCATATGCATCTGTATTAGATTTAAAATTATTTCAAATAGATGTTAAGTCTGCATTTTTGAATGGTTTTATTAAGGAGGAAGTCTATGTAGAACAACCTCCAGGTTTTGATGATACTTATTTTTCGGATCACGTTTTCAAATTATATAAAGCTTTATATGGTTTAAAGCAAGCACCTAGAGCCTGGTATGAAAGGCTTAGTTCTTTTCTTTTAAACCATGGTTTCAGTAGAAGTCAATTAGATAGTACTCTTTTCATAAAGTTAAAGGTCAAACACATTCTACTAGTTCAAATTTATGTAGATGATATTATTTTTGGTTCTACTGATGAATCCATTTGCAAGTACTTTAAAAAGTTGATGTAGGGAGAATTTGAAATGAGCATGATGGGAGAACTTAATTATTTCCTTGGATTACAAATCAAACAAGGAAAGGAAGGAACTCACATCTGTCAAGCAAAGTACACAAAAGAACTCTTAAAGAAATTTGGATTCGAAAATACCAAGCCACTGTCAACACCGATGAGCACATCAACAAGGATGGACAGTGACAAAGATGGTAAGAAAGTAGATCAAAAGATCTACAGAGGTATGATAGGTTCACTCCTTTATTTAACAGCTAGTAGACCTGATATTTTATTTAGTGTATGCATGTGTGCTAGGTATTAAGCAGATCGTAAAGAATCACATTTAATTTCTGTGAAAAGAATATTTAGATATTTAGCAAGAACTCATGACTTAGGTCTATGGTATCCAAAACATTGTGAAATTAACTTAGTAGGTTACTCTGATGCTGACTATGCTGGATGCAAATTAGATAGAAAAAGCACCAGTGGTTGTTGTCAATTTCTTGCAGGATGTTTAATATCTTGGTCTTCAAAGAAACAAAATTCAGTGGCACTATCTACAGTTGAAGCTGAGTACGTAGCTGCTGGAAATTGTTGTACACAACTCTTATGGATAAAGCAACAACTTGAAGATTTCAGATTAAACATCAAATCCATCCCACTGTTGTGTGACAACACCAGTGCCATAAATCTCACCAAGAATCCAGTTCAACATTCAAGGACCAAGCATATTGAGGTTAGATATCATTTTATTCGTGACCATATAGCAAATGGTAATATTGAAATATCTTTTATTGATACAAATGGTCAGTTAGCAGACATTTTCACAAAAGTCTTACCCGAAGAGAGATTCACATCTCTTAGAAGGGAATTAGGCATGTGCAATTTGTGAAAAATGTTTTTTTTTTAAACTGGCACATTAAATTTCAGAATTAAGTAATTTTTCCCTCCATGACTTTAAGCAAAATAAATTCAAATTATCCTTTGTAACCGCTCTCTCATTGAAGTCGGTTTGAATAGTCAAACTCTTTTGTCTTCTTTTGCCGCCTTTTGGCGCCTCACTTTCCACAACGCATTAATTTATTCCTAAAAATTGAATGAGATAACGATTCATATCTCATCTTCTACCTTTACCCTCTTTCGTCTGGTTGCTCAAGCCGATGCCCTAGCGATTTCGACATCGACTCTCTGCTAGTCTTTGAAGCTTCTCTCCTCTTCCCGCGAAATTTCTCAAGGGCTTTCACTCCTTCTTCCTTCTCAACCCTCCAGAAAACCTCCTTACTTGATTCCATGGCCGCATCAGCCGTTTCCGGGAGTTTGGGTGGCTACAATGCCGAGTTCCTCACTCCTGAGCAGCAGGAGAGGTTCCAGTTCGTGAAGACCAAAGTGTCATGGGAACAAGGCAGTGGACGTTGCTGATCTTGAAAAGAATGGTATGAACAGTGTTATTGAAGCTTTAATCAGGATGGAATGGATGAGAGTAACAACCTTCTCTGAGGTAAGTTATCCAGACCTCGTGAAGGCCTTCTATGTATGCTTGAAGACTCAAGAAGATGGGTCCCTGGTTTCATATGTCAAGGGAACCCAGATTAAGATAGACTGTGAGCTTCTGCATGAGTTGTTTGGAGTAACAACATCAGGGCACAGTGGGGTTCACTTCGTGAACGCCCAGGTCAAGGGTCTTGGCATTGTAGGGCCGGGATACAGATTAAGAGATGGAAAATTAGACATCAACCAACTGAATGCGTTCAACCGCCTCCTCCACTTCATAGTGTGTCAGATCTTGGTTCCAAGAAGCGCCACATTCTCCACCTGTACAAAGACAAATTCTGACATGATGTTTTCCAAGAAGCGCCACATTCTCCACCTGTACAAAGATAAATTCTGACATGATGTTCTGGGCCATACAGAACAAGGAAATCAACATGGCCGCAGTAATGATGGAAAGAATGATGTTTGCCAAAGATCAAATTAATTTGGGACACAAAATCCAAGCTCAATGTTTCCTTGCCATTTGCACATATGCTCACTAAAGTCTTCAAACACTTTGGCATTGATCTGGCAGGAGCAGTTGTTGAGAAAATGGGCCAATCAATTAGGTCCAGAAATCTCCGGAAAAGTGGTTTCTCAGTCATAAATGGTGTTTGGTCTAAGACCACAATGGCCGAGGGAGAGGCCATCATAGGAGACATTCCAGATTTTCCTGATGTTTAGGAAGAAGCAGCAGAACCAGCAGTAGAGCAACCTCAAGTAGTCCAAGCAGTAGTAGAGCAGAGAATAGAGTTTGAGCCGGAAGTACCTTCTCTTCCAGCTGAATCAGTAGAAGAAACTCAAGCAGCAGTTGAGACTGCAGGGTCACCCCTTATCCAAGCAGTTTCACAATCTCCAGAAGGACTTGAAGAAGAAGCAGTGGTAGGTGCAACAGATAATCTGTCCACCTCCGTTATTGCCTCCATTCTCAGAGATGTAGTGGATTCTGTTCTCATCACTCCAGTCACCTCAGAGACTGATGGAATTGTAGAAGAAGGTGTGGCATCAGGCCACTTAGAGGAATCAGTGGCAGCAGTAGAGGAGCAATCCAGTGCTCCTTCAAGTGTTGTTTTGGAAGATGCTCCCATTCAGGGGGAGCAAGAATTAATGGAAGAAGATGATCCTGCTCAGGGGGAGCAATCCAAGAAAGGTCAAGCAGAAGAAGCAGCTCACCATGATGAGTTAATGGGTGATGTACCACGTGATGAAGATCTACCTCATGATCAGGATGATGTCAGAGAAGGGGAGATAGCCAGCTCCTCAGATTCTGATGATGATCAGCCTCCTCCAGCTTCAGAGGCTAGGCAGAAAGGGAAAGAAGTGGAGCCTGAAGTACCACTCTTATCAGATACTCCACATGAAAGGCTAATGAAGTAGAAAATAGTGATTAATCTGAAGCCTGTGATTGAGAGGCTTAATGCTCAAGGCACAATCATGTGCTCTCTCCAATCAGATGTTAGTTCAATCTTCATGAGCCAAGCATCAGCTACTAAGGAAATTTCCAGCATAAGAAATGCCATGAAGTGGTTTAACCAAGAAATGGGCACCATGAAAAATTTGCTACGAGATATTCTCAAGGTGGTTGGAGCTCAAATTCCTCCTCCTCCACCTCTTGCAGCCCAGGTTCCGGAGTCAGGGCCATCAGTTCAATCGGCAGGGCCAACAGGGCCAGAAGCAGCAACAGCAGCAACAGCATTAGCAGAGGCAGCAATAAATGTTGAAGGGCCATCTGGGCCAGATGATCAGGTTAAAGGGCCTCCAGGGCCAGCTGAGCAAGGGTCAGGGCCATCAGGGCCATTGGAGAGTGAGTTTGTGCAGAAAGAGGTAGAAGAGTCCTTGGCACCCAAGCCCCCAGCTCCCTCTTCTCCCTCTCACACACCTATTCCTCCAACTCCACCCTCAGCTCCTACAACTCCTCCTGCACCACAAACCTTCAAGAAGCCTCAATCCAGACCCGTTTCCTCTCCAGCACCTTTTCAGTCCACCTCATCTCCAGCCTCCTCCACTACAATTTCTTCTCCTTCTCCTATACTTGAGGCCCCTCCACCATCCTCAGCTGGAGCCTCCTCCTCCTCCTCTGGTCCCTCCCTTGAACCAGTTGATGACCTCCCAACTACTTCACACTCTTTTCTTCATCCCACTCCACCCTCTTTCATCACTATCATACCTGAAAGAGCCCAACTTAACTCTCCCTTTATGGAACAGATAAAGGATGAGTTTGAGGAAGGGATCCTCAGGTCTATGTTGAAGGTTGGAGAACATGTCCATAGGGTAGACTCTTCCAGTCCTGCCCCCAAGAAGAGGAAAATTACTTCCACTTCCTCCATTTCCTCTGAACCTAAATATCCTCCCTTGTGGTTCTCTCTCACAATGGACAACAAAAACAAACCACTGTATAGAGAATACCTTTCCAAGGTTGTTCTTACCACCATCATTAACCTTCCCTTTCAAAATCTTACAGATCATTTGAACACCATTCTACCCTACACTTCTCTTTCAAAATCCGAAAAGTCCAAAATCTTCTCTCTTGTGCCAGCTTTGGGACTCGTCGTTTCCTCAAGATGAACATGGACAAGAATGCATATGCTGATCTCCTCTATAAGTACCTAGATCTTCATCTCAAAAGGATGGCTTCCTCCATGGGACCAACCTACTCTTTGTCTTTTGGAGTCTTTAAAACTCATTTTGAAGAGCAGGAAGCACAGGCATGGGAAACCATCTCCCATTTTGCCTCTCTTTTGTCTCCTGCCTTCTATTTACTTGTACCTCCGCAAAGTTAATGAAATCTCTCTTCTTTCTTTGTCTCAGATTGTCTTTTTGCTCAATGACAAAAAGGGGGAGAAAATTTACATGTCTGAAATACATTCCAATAATTTTTTTTAAGGAAGAAAATTAGCATGTCATATCTTCAGACTGATTTTAGATATTTTTTCATCCATGCTTATTGTTCAGTTTTGTCATCACCAAAAAGGGGGAGATTGATGATCAGTCTGTCCCCATGTAATTTTAATTAATTACATATATATATTTTGATGATTAACAAAATCAAACAAGAGTTTAACAATTATATCTAATGAATATTTCATAAGTCTTAAGTACAGGAAAAATACCAAGGTCAAACAAGCCAATAAAGGTATGCATTACTTCTCTGAAGCTTTAATCTTTTCAACATGATATTTCTCAAAGTTCATATCGATTTCTGTTAAAGATCAAAACGGTTTCTGTGTAAGTATAACGATTTCCTTATAAGACTGAAAAGTCATGTTGTTTCAAGCAAGTTGATGCCATAACGATTCTCTAAGTCATCGTAACGATTTCTTTAGAGCGCGTAACGACTTGCCTGTCATAAAGATTCTATAAGTTACCGTAACGATTTCTTTAGAGCTCGTAACGACTTACCTGTCATAACGATTCTATAAGTTACCGTAACGATTTCTTTAGAGCTCATAACAACTTGCCTGACGCAACGATTCTATAAGTCATCGTAACGATTTCTTTAGAGCTCGTAACGACTTGTCTGTCATAACGATTCTATAAGTCATCGCAACGATTTCTTTAGAGCTCGTAACGACTTGCCTGTCATAACGATTCTATAAGTTACCGTAATGATTTCTTTAGAAAGCGTAACGACTTGCCTGTCATAACGATTCTATAAGTCATCGCAACGATTTTTTTAGAAAGCGTAACGACTTGCCTGTCATAACTATTCTATATGTCACCGTAACGATTTCTTTAGAACTCGCAACGATTTGCTTTGTATAACGATTTGATAAGTGTTTCATAACGATTTCTTCAGTGAACACAATGATTTACTTCGTATAACGATTTGATAAGTGTTTCATAACGATTTCTTCAGTAAACACAACGATTTGCTTCGTATAACGATTTGATAAGTGTTTCATAACGATTTCTTCAGTGAACACAACGATTTGCTTTGTATAATGATTTGATAAGTGTTTCACAATGATTTCTTCATTAAACCACAACGATTTGTTATGTCTCATAACGACTTGGTCAACCTGACTTATTCATAACGATTTCATAAGTCATATAGCCATCTATTTCATATCTTATATTGACTTGATATCTTATTCACCTTAAAAGCATTGACTGGTCAAAGTCCACGTAGATATCTCTCTGACGCTTCTGCATTTATGAGATCTGAACGTATCTCTGCATGCTTGCAGATGATATATCCATTATTTTGCTTACTCTGATTACATCTTTTAGACTTAGCTATTTGGCATTACTATTTTCATGTCTATTGCTACTAATGTTGACTGACATCAGAGACAGCTTAGCTGTCTGCTATTTGAGATTGACATTTGTGCAGACCTCTGATCCAGCTCCATGTTACAATGTTAAACAAAATAGAAGCCAAAGGATATTTCTGAAGATCTCATCTCTTTGCGTGCTCAAGTGATCAAAAGACTGTGGACTGGAAGCTTCCAAGACTCCAGGTGTCATTCAGTCTAACGACTACTCAAGAGAGAGACAACGGACACTTCAACGTCTATATTTCGAATTGAAGATATAAATACAAGTCAGAAGAATAGAAGCAAAAGACATACATACTAGATAGATACAACAATAGATCTCGTGTTCAAGTATTCAAATTCTTCTGCATAAAAGTCTAGAGCCAAGAATCTCATTCCTCATCACCTTCAGCTCTTCGCTCTCTGTGCTGTAATAGATTTTCTAAGAGAGCCCGTGTAGTTCTGAGAGTGTGCCTTGTTTAGATCCTTGTTCTCAGTGCTAGTTGCTTCAGATCTTGGCTTGTTAAAAGCTTGATCTAGGGGCTTGAATTTCATTCAATTCTCTTTGAGTTGTTGTTCCCTTCGGGTGTGAAGGAAGACCTGGTGGTATCCAGGGTGTAGTTCCCTTCGGTTGTAAAGGAAGACCTGGTGAGGTATCCAGGGTGTTGTTGTTCCCTTCGGGTGTGAAGGAAGACCAGCTGAGCTGGGTGTTGTTGCGTCCTTAGGGGGACTGTACCCTAGTTAGTGAAATCCTAAGTTGTTGCTAAGGGACTGGACGTAGGACTCCTAAGGAGAGAAGGTCCGAACCAGGATAATCCTTGTGTTGTGTGATTGTCTTCTTTGTGTGTTTGATATTTAAACTAACAGTCACTAACCTCCTTCGAAGAACGTTTGTGTGAATGTTTTTAATTACAGGTATCTTGTAGATTATTTTAAAAGACCCATTCACCCCCCCCCTCTGGGCTCGTCAACTGGGCAACAAGTTCCAGCAGCCGCAGCAGTGCCAGCAGTAGCAGCCTCAGCAAGGACGTGGATGCGGTCGGGTCATGAACATCACCAGAGAGGAGGCGGAGGCCTCTAATCTGGTCGTCGGTATGGTTCCTATCCTTGTAGGGCTGCTAGAGTTTTGATTGATCCAGATGTCATGCACTGTTTTGCTTCTGAGGAGTTCTTTGCTACTTTGTCTGAGTTTGCTCCAGAGCGGGCATGTGACCTAACTATTGAGTTGTCGACGGGTGACTTTGTGCGTACTCTGGGCTACCTAGAGGGTGTCACCGTCGAGGTACAGGGCCACCAGCTACCAGCCAGACTATTTGCCTTGCAGCTCCACGACTTTGATGCCATCCTTGGCATGGACTGGTTAGAGGCACACTCTGCACTGGTGGATTGTCAACGGAAGACCGTGAGGTTTGAGCTACCTGGAGCACCTGTGCTTTGCTTCTGAGGTACCCGGTTTACCCGCCCACCCTTTGTCTCTTTTTGTAGAGCTCGGCATCTTATCCGAGATGGTGATGTTGCTTTCTTAGCTTCTATGTGTGTGTCTCGGATTCTGGTGAGCTATCTGTTTCAGATGTGCCTGTTGTTTGCAAGTTTGCTGACGTGTTTCCGGAGGATCTACCTGGCTTGCCGCCGGAGCAGGAGGTAGATTTCTCCATTGAATTGCTTCCGGGGATGATGCCTGCATCCAAAGCACCGTACCGGATGGCACCGGCAGAGCTGTGGGAGTTGAAGCACGAACTAGAGGAGTTGCTTGCGTTGGGCTTCATTTGTCCTAGCCGTTCGCCGTGGGGAGCGCCTGTTTTGTTTGTGAGAAAGAAAGATGGCAGCCTCATGATGTGTATTGATTATCGGCAACTGAATCAGGTAACCGTGAAGAACAAGTACCATTTACCCAGGATCGATGACTTGTTCGACCAGTTGCAGTCAGCTTCAGTGTTCTCGAAGATCGACTTGAGGTCGGGCTACTTCCAGTTGCAAATCCGCGAGTCAGACATCGCCAGATCAGCTTTTCGTACCTGCTACGGCCACTTCGAGTTTGTCATGATGTCTTTTGGGCTCACAAATGCACCTGTAGTGTTCATGGAGCTGATGTACAACGTGTTTCGAGAGTACTTGGACAAGTTCGTGGTGGTGTTCGTCGACGACATCCTGGTGTACTCAGCGACGGCAGAGGAGCACGATGTTCACTTAAGGCTGGTGTTGCAGACTTTGAGGAGTCACCAACTTTATGCCAAATTCAGCAAGCGTGAATTTTGGCTAAAGGAGGTGCACTTCCTGGGTCACGTTGTTTCTAGTGCAGGTGTGGCGGTTGATCTTGCCAAGGTTGAGGTCGTGGTTTCTTAGAGCCAGCCCACTACAGTTGTGGAGGTTCGCAGTTTTCTGGGGCTAGCAGGCTACTACAAGAGGTTCGTGCAGAACTTCGCCAGAGTTGCTGAGCCTTTGACCAGGTTGACCAGGCGGGAGACCCGGTTTGTCTGGACAGCAGAGTGCGAGCGCAATTTTCAGGAATTGAAAAGCCGGCTAACTTTAGCTCTGATCCTTGTTATACCTTCTGGCCGCGGCGACTTTGTTGTCTACACAGACGCGTCAGGGACTGATTTGGGTGCTGTGCTGATGCAGCACGGTCGAGTAGTTGCTTATGCTTCTCGTCAGCTGAAGAAGCATGAGCAACACTACCCGACAAACGACCTGGAGCTTGCAGTGGTCGTGTTCGCCTTAAGGTTGTGGAGGCACTACTTGTACGGTGAGGTGTTCGAGGTTTTCACATATCACCAGAGCTTACAGTACGTCTTCACACAGCGATATCTAAACCTCAGGTAGTGCAGGTGGCTCGAGTACTTGAAGGACTACGACTTTACCCTTTCCTATCACCCGAAAAAGGCTAATGTCGTAGCAGACGCTTTGAGTAGGAGAGCCCACTTGAGTTCTTTGTTGGTTAGACACTGGAGACTCTTGGAGGACGCCACTCAGGGCGTGTTCACGCCATCAAGCCTCAGGGAGAGAGCAGTGTTGGCCAGCATGATAGTTTGCCCGATGATTTATCAGCAGGTGATCGAGGCGCAGAGTGCAGACGCAGACTTGGCAGACGTGTTGCAGTTGCCTGAGGTAGTGTTGGACGAGGACAGCGAGGTTCAATTCTGAGACAGATTCTACGTTCCAGAGGACATCAGGGAGGAGGTACTGGCTGAGGTGCACAGGTCGCGATACTCTATTCATCCTGGCTCCACCAAGATGTACCACGATTTGAGGCTGCTCTTTTGGTGGCCTGGGATGAAGAGAGATATCGCTGAGTTTGTTTCACGCTGCCTTACCTATCAGCAGGTGAAGGCAGAGCACCAGCGTCCTGGTGGTGAGTTGCAGTCGCTTCCCATTCCCGTGTGGAAGTGGGAGCACATCACCATGGACTTTGTTTCTGGCTTACCTCGCACTTCACAGGGGCATGACAACGTTTGGGTCATTGTCGACAGGCTGACGAAGACCGCTCACTTCCTACCGGTCAGAGCAGCGTGGTTAGTGGACAGACTTGTGCGGCTGTTTGTGGGCAGAGTAGTGCCTTTGCACGGAACCCCAGTCTCTATTGTCTCAGATAGAGATCCGAGGTTCACTTCTCGTTTCTGGCGCAGCTTTCAGCATGCACTTGGCACCGAGTTGAGGTTGAGTTCCGCCTACCACCCACAGACAGACGGGCAATCGGAGAGGACCATACAGACCCTCAAGGACTTGTTGAGAGCGTGTTGCCTAGACTGGGGCGGCACGTGGGAGTCGCACCTTCCCATGGTGGAGTTTTCATATAATAATAGCTTTCACTCCAGCATCGGGATGGCGCCCTATGAGGCTTTGTATGGTCGACCGTGTAGGACACCGTTGCATTGGCACGAGGTTGGCGAGAGGCAGTTGTTGGGTTCAGAGTTGGTGCAGCAGTGCGCAGACACCGTGAGGTTGATTAGGCAGAGGTCGCAGACAGCGCAGAGCAGACAGAAGAGCTACGCCGACGTCCGTAGGAGGCCACTTCAGTTCGAGGCCGGTGACAGTGTGTTTCTTCGGATCTCACCCACCAAGGGCATTCTCAGGTTTGGGAAGAGGGGCAAGCTCAGCCCCGAGGTTTGTTGGCCCCTTTCCCATCCTAGAGCGGGTTGGTGAGATCGCTTACCGATTGGTTCTTCCGTTTGAGTTGGCAGGTGTCCACGACATCTTCCACGTGTCACAGCTGAGGAAGTACAGGCCAGATCCTTCGCATGTACTCGACTACTCGCAGCTAGAGGTCGCTCCAGACCTGTTCGTGCCAGAGTACCCAGTCAGCATGGTGGGCCGTAGGGTGCAGCAGCTTCGCAAGAGGCAGATCCCGCTCGTCAAGGTGGTTTGGGAGCACCGTGCCGGTGGCGAGGCCACTTGGGAGCGTGAGGACGAGATGCGGGAGCAGTTCCCTTACTTGTTCGAGTGACAGGTACTTTGTTTATCCTCTTTCCCCCAAGTTTCACCCTTAATTTCGAGGACAAAATTATTTTTTTTGTTGGTTAGATTGTAACATCCCTGTCCCCTTTAAGGGTCAGCTCTCTCGACTGTGGTCGTGACATGTCGACCCATCGCCTTCTGAAGGCGACGTAGGTTACCGTCGCATTCTGAATGAGAACGTGCCGGCCACCCCTGTCGCGACAGGACTCTGACAGCAGACTGTTGTTTTGTCTTTTAGCTGTCTGAACGGTGGAGACACATGTTGGCTTGCATGCGTGAACGCGACATGTTGGTCCGTCGCGATAAGATGTCAGCGTTGCATGCATGCCACGTGGTGGCTTTGACCGTCAAGGTTGCAGGCGTTTCCAGATCGCGATGTAGGTGGGTGTCACGTTAGCTTTGCTAACGCGACGACCAGGTCCGTCGTGTTCTTATCGTCTGTGTTTAAGTGCCCATGCCCGAGAGCACAACCCCTTTCCACCCTTTGCTCTGTGTTCTTCCCTCTCTGCGATTCTCTTGTGGCTTGGTTGCTCCATGGGGAGCTTGGGAAAGGCTTGGGGTGTGTGTGGTGTTTGGTGAAGGTAAATGCATGGTTTGATTGTGTTGGTGGGTGTGAAATCTATGCTTCTCCCTCTCAATGCCTTCTCCTTCCCCCTTCTCTGTGGCATGCACCTTGGTTTCTCTCCATCGACTTGTGAAGGGCGTGCTCGGCTCGTGGACGACGGCTCTTGGAGCGTTGGAGCTCGGAGGTGGAGGGGTGCAAGCCTACAAGAAGGCCCTAATCAGGTGGATCTTCATATTGAGGTAGAGACCCCAAACCCTCCCCCTAGTTCTACCATGCTAGGGCCAAACCCCCTTCTCCAAGCCTAGAATCCTTGCTTAGGATGTGCATATTATCTTATGATTCATGTGGTTGGTTTGTGATGCTTGGATCATACTTGAGATGGGTGGGTTGTATTGAGGGTTTCATGTTTCATATGTGAGGTCTTAAGTGTAGCTTGAATTCTTTGCATGCATGAGGGTTTTCCTTGGGTGGTTTGCATGTCAATGGATGTGTTTCCCTCGTTTCCATGCTCCCCTCCCCGTTCTTGTTCAGTTTTGTGGCATTTGGGGGTGATGGAGCTGCTCTGTTTGAGCACTCGGCTGAGGTCACGACGGGCTTCTCAGTCGCGACCTGGTCGCGACGTATCATCGCATCGTGTTCTCTCTAAACACGTCCCAGCACCCATCGCGTTAGCAAACGCGACGGGGTACGTGTGCGGCGTTTAGAAGTTTGGGGTTTGTCGGAAGGCGACGTCCGCCTCCGTCGCGATGGGATTGCGACGGGGTACGTGTCGCGTTCAGAAGACCCGGGTTTGTTGTGACGCCTTAAGCCGTAGCGTTCTTATCGCGACGAGTCGAAGGGTCGCCTTCTGGTTTCTTGTCGCGACAAGCAGGATCGTCGCGTTCTGATCGCGACGTAGCGCTACATCGCCTCTCTGACCGAGAGGGACTGGCAATAGGTTTTGACGTTTCGCTTCCACTGCGACTCGATTTTCTTGGCACCTGTGTTGTTCCTAATGCAGGTTGTTACCGTTACCTGGGTCCCCCATCCCCGCGCGCCTGTTAGAGGGAGTTCTCCGGGTGACGGGCATGCTCGAGTCACGAACTTGGAGCGGTGGGGAAAACGGTGGGGACAACGGCGTAGAGTCGTTTGTAGAGCTTTCTTAGTTGGGTCTGGGTTGCTGAGGTTGTTGTGGCACTCTTTCGGTGTAGACCAGCTAGTCCTTTCTCACTGCCTCACTCTACGTGGTTCCGGAACCATTTAGAGGGACTAGGCGTGAGACCGTAGTCCGGCCAGACTACGGCGTTGTGGTTACTTTAGTTCCGCGTCTCACTCTGACGGGAGGTGCCAGACATGGACCGTTGGTCGAGGGTAAGGCGTGTGGCGCACCTGACCGACTGACTAGTGTAGCATTTTGTAGCTAGTGTGTTTGTCCAGGCAGCGTTTTAGCTGTCTGTGTCACAGCCTTGGGTTTTCTTCTGGTGGCGTATTTTACACGGGTTTTCGGTCCCGACATGTAGCCTAGACCGACGACCGTGTAGTTTCTTTCACACTTCCGCACTTGACTCTGTTTAGTAGAATAGAATTACTGCTTTATTTATTTACTGCACTTAGTTCTATCTATGTTGTTAGAACCAGTGGGAGATTGGCAGTCCCTACTGGGCTTCTTCGTGAAGCTCATGCCCTCTTTTGCAGGTGAGACTTCATAGCAACTCCCTCCGCGGCGGACTGAGGAGACGGGGCCGTAGTAGATGGCGTCCCCAGTGAGCAGTGTTCCCCAGCTTGTGTACTTCACCCTCGGGGTATGCCCCTAAGGGACGTGTTCTTTCCTTTTTATTTCAGCACTTGTGCTTTATTTACTTTTGGACTATAGTAGACTGTTACTCAGTGTTGGACTCTTTTCCATCACCTGTCGTACATTTTAGTGTGTTTGTTGTTATTTATCTCTATTACATATCTTGTTAAACCGATCTGTTAGCCCTTCCGGGTCTCCGGACCCGTGGGCGGCAGTGCCGATGTTCGGATTCTTGGTGGGAGCCGAGGTCCGGGCGTCGGGGCTGTTACAGAGGACGACATCGAAAAAACCTTAGAGTTTGTCGCCTGGTCTTCATCACCTCGTCACAGTCCTCAGGTAGTCGTCCACGCTGAAGGTACTCCACAATCGATGTCATCCATGTCGGCTCAGCTCTAGCACAGAAGACCTCCACTTGCACCTTAATCGATAGCTCATGCAACTCATCAACAAGTATAGTAGGCGTGAGCGACTACTCGGACGCTGCCGCTTACTTCGAGAGTGTGTCGGCCTGCGTGTTGTTGGCCCTCAGAATCTTCTGCAACTTGGTTGAATCGAACTTGTCCATCAACCTAAGGACTTCGTTCATGTACTGGGCGAGCTTCTCTTCTCGGACCTTGAAGTCCTTGGCGACTTGGCTAACAACCAATTGGGGGTCACTGTAGATCCTTACTCGAGAGGCCCCCGGCGACTTTGCCATGCGAAGTCTTGAGATTACGACCTCATACTCCATGATGTTGTAGGAAGTAGGGAAGCCGATGCAAATCACATACTTTAGGAAGAGGCACTCTGGGGAGTGCAAGATGACCCCAGCTTCACTGCCCTGAGAACTTAAAGCTCCATCAACAAACACCTTCCAACCCTCAGCATCCTCTTGCTCAGTCGGCCTCACTATTCCCTCTGAGATGAAGTCAACAAGGGCTTGAGCTTTGATGGCGACCCAAGGCTTGTAGATGATGTCAAATTGCCCGAGCTCGATCGCCCACTTGGCCATAGTGGAAGTCTGCCCTATGGCCATGGCCATGGCAATGGCCGAGGCCCATGCAGACATTTCCCGGGCCGCCCGAAGCTGGTGGAGCTGCTGATTCTACTCCATCAGTTGAGTTATCATCTACTACATGGTTTCAAAGGACTATTCCATGCGGTCGAGGCGTGAGGAGGTTGCAGAGTTCTGGTCGCCAGTCCAGACCCTCCAGCCATGACCTCCTTCGCGGTGTTGAGGGGGATGACATCCTCGTCAGTGGAACGACTAATGATAGACTTTCCTTTTGGAGCCATAGAAGCTTAACAGTCACTTCCCATAGACAGCACCAAAAATGATATAGTTACTCCGAGGATGTCGGCCTAAACCGAGGTGATTGGAACAGGGATGTGACGGCCCTCATTATACCGGTACGGTTATACCAACCCACGTCGGTATAGTGAGAGTCCTCACAGTGGGACATTTACCCAAACGATACTAACAGCTGAGATACACGCGAATATACAACAGAGTAGCGGAAGTAAAAGACAACTGTCTCCATTCATTCATCATCCACATTTAACATACATGAAGTTTGCAATTAACGATAAAGAACTAAAAGTTCACATAATTTAAATAGCTGAAATAAAATACATAATGTCCACACTTATACATCCTTTTCATGATATTTCTAATACAATGTCCAAATTACATACTATGAAATGCACAAGTCACAAAGAAACTCCAAAGACTAGCTAATCTCCGCGCTCGGAGTCCATCTCCACTGTCTCCTCCAAAGGTGCCACGTCACCAACTACACATGTATGCCGAAGCAAGGAGTGAGTCCAAAGACTCAGCAAGAAACACTACCCATAACATACGCATATAAGTCATAGCGGTTTCTACATGCACATTTACAATTTTCAAGCATAGCATGCCAGTCGTTTTAAAGTTTCAACCTATCATGGAAGTTTTACAATTTTATACATGAATCACGCTTTTAAATTTCTAAGAATAAAATTTACCTATCACATGTTCTCTATTCAATTTACTCATGAAACTTTGTCTTTAAAGAACCAGGACATGAGAGCTACCAACAAGAACATTGTGCATACATGAAAAGAAAACACGACTAGCATGGATCTTACATGTTTTTAAACACATACATAAACGTTTTCACATACTTTAAGTTGCTGATTTCACGTGGTTTCATGGCTAAAAACCTATACATGAGAGCTACAATATTGCGTAAAACATATCATGTGAACAACCCATCATGCTATCTTGTACCCGTGTTCACCAATTATCCCTAACATGGATTCTAGGCATCTTTGCACATATAAACATGATGATAATAACATGAATTTACTGATTCACATGATTTCAGATTTGTCTCACATGGGTTTCAATATCATAACCTCTCATTTAGAATTTCACATTTTCTTTACACAAGTTTTCTCTTTCACATGGTTACACTTTACACATACACATTTCACATTTGTTCACTTACACATTTACACATGAACACATACACATTACACATTACACATTTTAGGTGCCGTGACACATAGTCCAAACCACCAAAGAAGGACATATACACATCACATTACACATAGACGCCATCTAGGCATTCCAATGGCGACTCTTGGACTGCGCAAACCGGGAGAACAAGTCTCCACCCTAACCAGTGGTACTTGTCCACCTCCAGGATTTCCCCCTAATGCCCTTAGGGTCACTTACACATTGAACTTTCTCAGGGGGACTTTTCCCTGATACAGTTCCACTGCCCTCTGTGGAAGCAATGTCACGCTTGGCACAATTTACACATTTACACATTTTACCAATTTTTACACATGGTTTACACATATCACTTTTCATCTCATTCACTTTCTCACTCACATGCACATCTCTGTTTTTCCTAACATGGCACTACAGATTTCAGGAGCTTAACACACAGTAATTTCACCATTCAAGTTAGGTTTAAGCAATATCCAATCACATTACGATAACATTCATAGATTTCTATATTTCACATGGAAAATACATAACTTCTTATATATTGGTCCAAATGACTTGAAATTTTAACCACATGCTATTTTCGGGTTCTAGATCATACACTCAATTTTTCAGATTTTTCTGAGCTAAATGGAATTTGCAGTAAATAAAACACCTATTTAGCATGCTATTCACAATTTAAGTTAACATAAGGTTTAACACATCATGCAATTTTGCCCCTTACTGTTTAAACAGAGGTTATTGTCACTTACATGATCTGAGAATACAGAATTTACTCTAATCATACAATTGTAGATCGATCACCACAAATCATTCTTGCATGCCGTTCTATTTACCGAACCGAGTTTATTGGCAATTTATACAAGCATGGATAATTCATCAAAAACTGAGTACATGTACACTGATCTAATACTCTTCATGATCAGACAAGACTAAGGCATTCAGACTAATCCTCATCATGAAACATGGATTGGCAAGAATTTCAATAATTCATGCTTACACATTCACGGTATAAAATTTCCTACATTCACCATCATACATCACACTCATCCACACACCACAATTGACAATATACATAGTGTATAGGGTTACCATATATCCTCATCACGGAAACCATACCGAAAATAGTCGATAGGAAGGGCAGAACAGGTCACTGTTCTGTCCAGAGGAACTTGGCGGCAGTCTCTGGCCGCTGACTCAGGGTCAGCGACATGGTCGATGGACGCCAAGCATGATATCGGCGTCCAAGGACCTTGCCGTCCATGCAGGTCTGTGTAGAAACACAGACCTGACCTCTCAAGATTGGGTGAATGTGAGGGTCTAGGACTCGAGGGAAAATGTACAAAAATTGTAAAACTGACCTAGACTCATACGGGGACATCATGGTTAGGCCACTTGCCTTTTAAAAATTGCTTCAAAGGATCAAAGTGCTCGGAGAAGCCCTCCTTGGGCAGTCCCAAGAAGGTGCAGAAACGCCTTCTAGATCTTCTTCCTCCGGGCTCCTGGATGATCTCCACAGCAGGGGGATGTCGGGGAAGCCTCCTCCTTTGCTCCAGCTATCTTCTTGTCGGAGAAGATGGCCGGATCAAGCTCCAGGGAGTCGGATTCTTGGGTGCAAAAGTGGGGTTTTTCTCAGTTTTCTTCTAGGGTTTTCTTCTCTCTTTTTCTCCTCTTGCAAGGGTGAAGAGAGGGGTGGGAAAGGTAGCTCCGGGTTCAGACTTAAGGAGAAGCCTTTCTCCTACTCTTAGGGTGACTTGACAGCCCTCAGAGCCGTTGGGGACAGCCCCCCAATGGCTGGCTTTCTTGTTTAAGAAGCTTGCAGCTCTGCTGCGCATGCAGGCCAGAGAGATTGGCGTCCATATCGCTGGACGCCCGGATTAGTGTTGGCGTCCATGTCTGGACGCTGACACCACCTCAACGGCCTGGGGTTGACGCCAAGGTGGCCTTCGGCCAGAACTCTAAAATATGCAGAAATCCATGCATACCATGCTTATATACATGCAATATGTATAAGGTAGTGTATCCATACTATCACCATTCAATACATGCATTATTTACATCTAATATAAACATATGCACACGTAATTATACTAATTAATACGTACGTAAATATGTATATACATACACAAGCACAAATACACACACGCAAATACAATTAATGCGACGGAAATTCGAGGGCCTTACACCCTCTCCCCCTTAAAGAAACTTCGTCCTCGAAGTTAGAACGACACTACTCAAACAAAAGGGGATATTTCTTCTTCATCGCATCCTCAAGCTCCCACGTAGCCTCCTCACGTGAGAAGTTCCGCCATAGAACTTTCACCGACGCGATACTCTTGTTCCGGAGATGTTGAACCTTTCGGTCAAGAATGGCTACCGGTTGCTCGACATACGAAAGATCTGGCTGGATCTCCACTGGCTCATGACTAATCACATGAGACGGATCTCGGACATACTTCCTGAGCATAGATACGTGGAATACAGGGTGAACGCTAGCCAAAGCTGGGGGTAATGCTAGCTCATACGCCACGCTGCCGAAACGTCTGAGAATCTCATATGGGCCAATGAATCTAGGGCTTAGCTTGCTATGCCTGCCAAATCTGACAACACCACGAGTAGGCGATATCTTCAAGAAGACATGATCGCCAACCGCAAACTCCAAATCCTTTCTTCTGTTGTCGGCATAACTCTTCTGCCTATCCTGTGCCGCAACAAGCCTTTTCCTAATAAGCTGGATCTTATCCGAAGTTTCCTGAACTAACTCCGGTCCGATCAACTGCCTATCACCAGTCTCCTCCCAACATAAAGGAGATCTGCAGGGCCTACCATACAACGCCTCGAATGGAGCCATACCAATACTAGCATGAAAGCTGTTGTTGTATGCGAACTCCACGAGAGGTAAATGACGCTCCCAATCATACTTCCAATCCAGAACACACGCTCTCAACATATCCTCGAGCATCTGGATAGTCCTCTCGGACTGTCCATCGGTCTGGGGATGAAACGCCGAACTGAACTTAAGCTCCGAACCTAACGCATCCTGAAGACCCTTCCACAATCTTGAAGTAAATCTCAGATCTCGATCCGAAATGATCGACTTCGGCACACCATGCAATCTAATGATACCACTAACATACAATCTAGCTAAACTCTCTACTGACTGCTTCTTCTTCATAGGCAAGAAATGAGTAGTCTTCGAGAATCTATCTACAACTACCCAAATCGAGTCATTGCCCCTTCTAGATCGAGGCAAACCCGAAACGAAATCCATAGTGACAGCTTCCCACTTCCATACGGAGATATCCATCCTCTGCATAAGGCCGGATGGTCGCTGCCGCTCGGCTTTCACTTGCTGACATACTAGACATCTAGACACATACTCCGCAACATCCTTCTTCATGCCGGACCACCAAAATGATCTCTTCAGGTCTTGATACATCTTAGTGTTACCCGGATGAATAGAGAATCGCGATCTATGAGCCTCCGCTAACACATGCTCACGGACATCTACTACGTCAGGGACACAAACACGGTGCTGAAATCTAATCACACCGTCCTCATCACGAGCAATGCCCGCCTTACCCACTAACTCTAACAATCTAGGGTCGACTTTCTGCTGCTCAATCACCTCATCCAAGACTGAGGATCTAAGGGATAGCTGAGCTACAAAAGCCTGACAGAGCGATGGCTCTAACTCGGTCATAGAGCACGCTGCATCCTCCAACATCTTTCAATCCTGCTGGAGCGAAGACCTCCTTCTACTAAGAGCATCCGCTACGACATTCGCCTTTCCGGGGTGATACTGAAGGTTGAAGTCATAGTCCTTCAAGAACTCAATCCATCTCCTCTGCCTCAGGTTTAATTCCTTTTGGGAGAAAGATACCTCAAGCTCTTGTGGTCGGTAAACACCTCAAATCTGACACCATAAAGATAGTGTCTCCAGATCTTTAGTGCATGAACCACAGCTGCGAGCTCCAAATCATGAGTCGGATAGTTCTTCTCATGCTCCTTCAACTGACGAGAAGCATAAGCCACTACCCTCTCTCGCTGCATGAGTACACAGCCTAAACCAATCTGAGATGCATCCGTATAAATGGCAAAACCCTCTAGACCACTAGGCAATACTAACACCGGAGCAGAAGTAAGCTTAGCCTTCAATAGCTGAAAGCTACGCTCACATGCCTCAGACCATACGAACATCTCACCTTTCCTGGTCAGCTTTGTCAAAGGGGCGGCGATGGATGAGAAACCCTCAATGAATCGCCGATAATAACCAGCTAACCCAATGAAACTACGAATCTCCGAAGGAGTCTGAGGAATCTCCCAATCCATAACTGCCTGGACCTTTGTTGGATCAACTGCAACACCAGCGCCGGAGATAACATGCCCGAGAAAGTGAACCTCGCGCAACCAGAACTCGCACTTGCTGAACTTCGCATACAGCTTGTGCTCACGGAGAACCTCTAAGACTAACCTCAAATGCTGACGATGTGTGGCCTCATCCGGAGAATAGACCAACACATCATCAATAAACACAACAACAAAGCTATCTAAATACGGACTAAACACCCGGTTCATGAGATCCATGAACACTGCAGGGGCGTTGGTCAATCCGAAGGGAAGGACCAAGAACTCATAATGTCCATAACGGGATCTAAATGCCGTCTTGGACACATCCTCACTCCTAATCCGCAGCTGATGATAACCAGATCGCAAGTCAATCTTAGAGAAGATTGATGCATCCTGCAACTGGTCAAACAGATCATCAATCCGAGGTAAGGGATACCTGTTCTTCACAGTCACCTGGTTTAGCTTTCTATAATCAATGCACAACCGAAGTGACCCGTCTTTCTTCTTGACAAACAATACAGGTGCGCCCCAAGGGGAAACACTAGGGCGAATAAATCCCTTATCGAGCAATTCTTGCAATTGCTTCCTCAACTCGGCTAATTCTGCAGGGGCCATCCGATATGGGGCCTTCGAGATAGGAGAGGTGTCTGGAAGCAACTCTATAGTGAACTCTATCTCTCTATCCGGTGGCAATCCAGACAAGTCATCGGGAAAGACATCTGGAAATTCCTGCACCACATCGATCTCTGCACGAGTCAGTGACGAACCAGCATCGGATACTAGCATAACGCTGGCAAGAAATGCATCACAACCCTTGTTCACCATGCGCATCGCCTTCATGGCAGAGATAACTAATTTTCCCGCTAAGTTCTTTGGTAAGGGATGAGAGAACTCGTCCTCACCAGGAATGCGGAAAACAATCCTCTTCCGACGACAATCCACTAACGCATAGTGCTTCTCTAGCCAATCCAGACCAAGAATAACATCATAGTCCTTCATCTTTAGTAAGAAGAAACACCCATCTAGGAATCTATCCTCAATGCACACAGGTAACGACGGAATGCACTTCCTAGTCGATACCGTACCCGCAGGGGTGTGCACAGACAAAGGGACCTCTAACTCCTCAGACTCTATGCCTGACTCTAGGGCTAACTGCCTAGCAAACCGCTCGGAAATGAACGAGTGAGTAGCACCCGTATCAAACAAAACCCGAGCGTGAACACCGAAAAGCAAAACCGTACCTTCGGTGACATGCTCCGCCTGCTCGGCGTCCTCGCGAGCTAAAGCAAACACTCGAGCTGGGGCTCGAGGCCTTCCTGGTCTTCCTGTAGCTGGCGCGGCTGCCGCTACTGCTGGTGCTGGCGCTCCACGCTGAGCTCCTTGCTGAAGTCTTGGGCAGTCTTTGATCTTGTGGTCGCTGCTCCCATACTTCAAACATCTACCCGCTACCAACCAACACTCGGAACCACCGTGTGTCTTCCCACAATGGGGACACTCTTTCTTCACACCAGGGGAACGTACAGAAGGTACCTGAGTGTTGCTGACTGTCATTGGTTTCTGCAGTGTCTGGTACACCGTCTTCTTCTTATCCTGCCGCTGGAATGTCGCTGTCGGCCTCTTCTGCGAAGCCTTCTTTTCCTCCAGATACTGCTCCAATTCTCCCTCCTGCCTGCAGGCAGCACTGAGGGCCTCGTCTAGCGTGCGGTGGTCAAACGCCACGAGTCTCGTCCGCAGTGATTGTAACGCCCCAGAAATTTAAAATATTAAGAAAATAGAAGTAATTTGGTTAAAATACCTTAGGGTTATTAATAAATTATGATAATTAGATGATAGACTTAAATAGTGGTAATGAACGTTATTCCAGTATCGTACCTCGAAGTGCGTGCCTCCACAGGGTGATACCGGAAAACGACATCGAAATAAAAATCCGAGAACATCATAATTTCCAGAAAAATGTGGAGAAATCAAATATGTAATTATCTGAATTTTTCGGCATACGGATTTTGAGATTAAGTCGACGCGACCATTTTCCGGGTGATTTTTCACCTACTGTAAAATAAATTCCAAAAATTAAAATAAAATCACCATAATTTGTAAAACCATCATATTAGTCTATGGTTAAAATTTTAGGACAAACGGACGTCGTTTGAACATATTTACTTAAAGAACTTCGGACTGGCCGAATTATGGCCCAATTACGGAAACCATTTATGGGGAATTTGTCTTGCTGACGTATCCTGGGCTACGCAAGCCCATGTCATGATAAGTTAAGGTTCTTACACGTTGAAGGCCGATGTGTGGGTGTGTGATTGCATGCATGAGTTAGGTGTCAGTGGGTGGTTAAATGGGGTTTTACCCCAACACCTGGAAACCAACGTGCCGTTGTGCATGGCAAGATCAATTGGCTATAAATACACCCCCTCCTTCTTCGTTCCTATCTTTCTGACTCCTTCCCTGCTATGCTGCTGCTGTGATTCACGAGACTTCAGTGTGGGTGTGTAGCTGGAGTTGTTAGCTACACCTTGTGCATCTCTTGGTCCTGCTTGAACTACTATTAGAGCTACTACTGGGTGTTGCTGGAAGACAGTAAAGCAGACTTCAGTAGTTGTTACTGCTTCCTTCTTTGCTTTTGGCCATCTCCCCATCTACTATTCGTGGTGAATTGTGGATTTCTATATCAAAGGAAGAATTCAAAATCAGGTAGGATTCGATCCTCATCTCTCCTCTTCTAACTCATGTCTTTGAATAAACTTTAGAACCTACTGTTTGGATGTTCCAGTTTCTGTTCTAGTGTCATGAACCCCTCTAGCACTTTATGTGTGTTTTGTATTTCTATAGAAGCTACTCCTTGAGTTCACATAATCTCTGGTTGGAAAGGATATTCCTCCAGTAGCATGTGGTAGTAGGTTCCTAGCTATCCATGTGTAGGATTCATCTCCTTTTCCCTGATCATGTTCTCCACACATGATAAATAACTCGGGTTGAGTAGTCAAGCTGATATATCTGTAATTCTATTGTGTTTCCTCTAATTTTGATGACTATTCTTACGTTAGGGAGGAAGTGATACTTGTTTTACTTCCAGATCATCTCTTCTTCTTCTTATTCTTCCACCTTTGATCCTTGTTCATACTATAGAAGTTATAATATTTTTAGAACTGTGTGAGAACTTGTGTTTATTTGTTAGGTACTCCAAACTATGATTTAGATCTATGGAATACCTTGAGTTTTAGTATCTATCTTGTAGGAATCTTCCAATAAACCATTACTATCAAGACCACATTTCCAACACTATACTACGTCTAGTTTCTAACTAGACAAGCTTGAATTGCAAACTTCTTGTTTCACCTCGTTTGTTCGGTTTATAAACCACTATGAGAACTCCAATTAGACTCTTCCATTTGTTATAAAACATGTCTTGGTTTATAGGTTCTATAATTAGGATGTTTAGATCAGATTTACAAATCATTTCTGAAGTTCTGCAGCTACCTGTCGACAGCCAGCCCAAAGCTGTCGACAGGCGCATGTCTTCCAGAACTCCAGGATTCTGGACTGTGTGGATCTGTCGACAGATCCCCTGGTTGCTGTCGACAGATACACACAGTCCATCAAACCTGAGTTCTGTCTGTAGCCATCTGTCGACAGCCCCTTTCTTACCTGTCGACAGCTATGACCCTGATTCGAATTTCAGCACTTTTTCATGTGCAAATCATTGCTTAAACTTCACCCTATTAGCCTACCAAGTTACCCTCTTATTTACTTTGATATTTTCTGTCATTCTACCATAAGGATTACCCACTTTGGATACCTTACTCATTATTGAATTATCCTTGAAACCGTCAACTCCAAATGGTACTCCGTTGAGTCCATTCTCCTGTATTCGGCAACTAAGTTCATATTACTTGATGACTTGAGAGTTCAAAGGCTTGAACACCTTGTGAGATATGATAAATTTATGATGATGACATTTATTGGGTCCTTGGACCCCACCTGACTGATATGCCTGTGCAAATAGGGCTGGTCCAGTCCTGGGAGGAGCACCCGAATTCATTACGGGCCGTACGGGAGTGATAAGGATACCGGGATGTTTGGCATTGCATCACTATTTCCTGATTATGGTCATCATACTTCCTGTATTGTGTGAACTGATATATGAACCAATTCGTGAGCTATATACTTGAGCATGACCTGAGTTTTACTATCACTGTATCAAGCTACTATTCTGAGATCTGGTATTGCTTCTTTGATATCCGTTCATCCTATTACCTGTCCTGTGTGAATATTTATATGACTCCGAACCTGAGCCTTAATATGAATTTCTGAGTATGCCTATGTTTTCATACTACTGTTATACATTCACTGACATGTTATCTTGGTTATCTGCCTGTTCTTGATACCATTCATGTTCTTACCTAAATTATCATGTGTTCCTGATCCTTTGATTTAAGGATTTGAATTCTACTGGGCTAGTTAGCTCACCCATCCTTCCCTTTTCAGGTAATCAAGATGAGGGAGAAGTGTAAAATGGGCTGTGTGCAGAGTGGACACCGATGACGAGTCAACCAACCATTTACTGCTTTAGTTGCGTACTTGTAAAGTGTTATGAGTAGTAGCTACTCATCCTTACTCCTCACTTAGTGTGTAATGAGGAGCTTTATGTAATAAGACTTCCGCAGACTGCGTTATAATGAATAAACATAAATGTTATTACTTTGTGCCTGTTTTCTGTCATTTCCCAATAAATAGCCTTTTATTAGGACGTGACAGATAATTTGGTATCAGAGCCTTAGGTCGATAAACCTAGGGATAACCTGTGAGGATGGGTAGAAAGCCTGAGGTTAAGCTAGATAAGTATAGTTGGATATAGATTGTATTGAGTATGAAATGAAAATTTAGAGGATTCCTTCTTTCTTTTATTCTTGCTTCTTATTCCTACACAAGAACTTCATAATTAAAGTGTTTACCATGTATACACACTTGAAACAACCATAGATGTGTTGTTCTATTTCTTGTAACCATGCTTTAGTTAAAGTTTATATTATGACTCAAGCATACTATGAAACTCATCCTATTAGAAGTAAGAAAATGTTGTCAATCATGTAAAGATTCATAGGAACACTTGGTAGAATTTCCTATGGTAGTTTTTCAAGATTCCTGGAAGTTTAGATCACACCTGTCGACAGCCAGCATTTACCTGTCGACAGGTAACATGCTTCCAGAACCCAGAAATACAAAACTGTCAGTAACTGTCGACAGATAGCCTTGATCTGTCGACAGATGTCCTTCACCTGTCGACAGCCGACTCTGGTCTGTCGACAGATACCCTCAGAACCAGAAAAACCTTGCTCTGTCTGTTGCTATCTGTCGACAGCCACTTCCAAGCTGTCGACAGACACCAGTCTGTGATGAACTGGTCCTTCTTCAGTCAGTCAGAAGAGTCATCAGGCACTCTGTAGAACTGAAACTCATACCTTATTTACATTCCATATCATTTAAGTAAATGTTATAATTTGATGTTTCATTTACTTAAGATATTACATGTAAATAAGGAAGTACCCCCCATTTGAATCCAATAAAAATATCAGAAAAATCATATCTCTTACCAATAAAAAGTCAACTCTCCCACCGAAGAAGAAAAACGTAATTTTTGCGATTCTATCAAAATAGCGTCTTTCTAATTTCTCACAATTTGGCCTACCTAAAAATTTCATAATTCAAGTAAACCTAGTAGAATGATAAAAATTCAAGGTCCGGTGAAAAATGATAAACACACATATGACTTCTCCAAGGGAGCCCTCTCCTACTGAAGGAAAAGTCAAACCTGTTCATCCCTTAATTTACGTCACAATGACTTTTATATGTTATTATATCCAACTCTAAACAAGAATTAGTAAATGAATGATTCAATCGATCATATAAATTTCATGACTATCCTCGTGATTTATTCTTCCGTTAACTTTCCAATTTTCTTGGATTTTAAATTATTATACCACTGAGATAGATTATTTAATCATTATCTACATCCATTCCTTACTAAACCAAGTAAGACTCTTTAATAATTGAAATGTGTTTAACACTCACATAATTGATGAATCAAAATTTCAAGATTGTTTTAAATCTCACGAAGCTTATGGACAAGTAGTGATGTAAAATGTTATATATCTTCTGACTGGTTAATGGAACTAGGGTGTTGTGAATCTAAAGCCTGTGCATGATGAAATTTACATGGTTTGATTATAGAAATTGATGTATGCCTTATTGAATATCTCAGATACTCTTCCAAGTTATCTATGGATGGAAGTGACATTAACTGGAAGAAGATGGAAAATTCAATGCATGACTTGACTCGAGTAATGAAAACAGTAGCCAAGAACAATAGTCATACTGGAACAAGTTTATTTAAGGATTTTCGAAGCCTGGACCCTCCGAGATTTGCAGGAAGTACGGATCCGGATGAAGCTGAGAACTGGTTGAAGGATATTGAGCGAATTTTTAAGATAATGAAATGTACAGAAGAAGAAAAAGTTTGTTTGACAACATTTCAGTTAGATCGGGATGCTCGAGCGTGGTGGGAAACTGTAGAGGCAACCTTGGAGGATTCAACACAAGTTAGTTGGGAGGAATTCGTAGAATTATTTAATGACCATACTTTTCCGAAGTAATTCAAGAAAGGAAGGCGAATGAGTTTGCCAATTTAAAGCAACTAAGGATGTCGGTATCGGAATATGAGGCACAATTTGCTCGATTGTCAAAGTATGCTCCGCATCTTATAGCTACGGAGAAATTAAAAGCCAAGAGGTTTATGAATGGGCTACGTCCCCAATTTATTATGCAGTTAACCCCTCACCTGATCACTACCTACTCAGAAATGGTTAAGAGAGCCTTAGCATTAGAGGCTGCAAATGACACTGTGGAAAAGATTAGAGGGAAATCTGGAGAAGGATCTTCTGATCATAAGAGAAAGTTTGAGTTGGGAAATACCCCGAAAGTTCAGCAAATAAATAAGAAGGCAGGAAAAACTTCTAATGGAAAGAAGGGGGTATGCCAGCATTGCCATCTTAGTGGGCATAAGGCTGAGGACTGTTGGCGTAGGTTGGGTGCTTGTCTCCGTTGCGGTAGTACTCAACATCGAATTTCGGATTGTCCGATGCCCAAGAATGCACCAAAGAATCAGAATTCCCGAGGAAAGCAAGGAAGACTAAATGCCATTCAGGATGTGGAACCTGAATCTCCGCAGGAAGGCTGACTGATAAAAGGTGCATTGCTAGTAAACTCAAAGCCTGCGTATGTGTTGTTTGATTCAGGAGCTACGTATTCTTTTATTAGTTATGAGTTTGCTAAATCTTTAGAAGTAAAATCAGAACTATTGTCTACACAACTTGAGGTAACAATTCCTTTGAGTAGGGATAAGAAACTTAAGAAATATTACCTTGCTAGTCGGATTTCAGTTAAAGGACAAAATTTACCCGATGATTTGATATGCCTAGACAAGTGGGATTATAATTTCAAAATTGAATACCATCCAGGAAAAAAAAAAATATATATATAGCGGATGCACTTAGCAGAAATCCTATAGTCAAGGTAATCCAATTGTAAGTAAGGGAATGGAAATTATTGGAGGAATTTTCCGCATTACGTTTAAAGATTGAATTACAAGAAGAAAGAATTGTAGTTGATAACTTAACAATTCAGTCAGATATGTTGAAACAAATTGGAGAGCAATAGGACAATGATCTTGTGTTGAGAGAAATTAGAGAAAAGTTGGCTTTTAGACTTGAATTTAATGAAGACATTCATGGAAATCTTCAGTTTCGGAACAAATTATGTGTACCGGATAATTCCGAGATTAAGAAGTGGATCTTAGGAGAAGCCCATCGATCACAACATTGAATATCAAGATTTGGAGATACAAGAAAATTTGGTATATGTAGAAAGACGTGCAAATTCTGGATCGAAAAATAAAGCACTATGGAGCAAGGAAGTTCCATTGTTAAAGATTCAATGGAATAAACGAGGACAAGAAGAAGCAACCTGGGATTAGAAAATACCATCAAGAACCAGTGCCCAGAATTATTTCCAGGTGAGTAAACATACTCTCGTTTTATTAAAATTTGGAGGACCAAATTTCTTTTAGTGGGGGAGAGTTGTAACGCCCCAGAAATTTAAAATATTAAGAAAATAGAAGTAATTTGGTTAAAATACCTTAGGGTTATTAATAAATTATGATAATTAGATGATAGACTTAAATAGTGGTAATGAACGTTATTCCAGTATCGTACCTCGAAGTACGTGCCTCCACAGGGTGATACCGGAAAACGACAACGAAATAAAAATCCGAGAACATCATAATTTCCAGAAAAATGTGGAGAAATCAAATATGTAATTATCTGAATTTTTCGACGTACGGATTTTGAGATTAAGTCGACGCGACCATTTTCCGGGTGATTTTTCACCTACTGTAAAATAAATTCCAAAAATTAAAATAAAATCACCATAATTTGTAAAACCATCATATTAGTCTATGGTTAAAATTTTAGGACAAACGGACGTCGTTTGAACATATTTACTTAAAGAACTTCGGACTGGCCGAATTATGGCCCAATTACGGAAACCATTTATGGGGAATTTGTCTTGCTGACGTATCCTGGGCTACGCAAGCCCATGTCATGATAAGTTAAGGTTCTTACACGTTGAAGGCCGATGTGTGGGTGTGTGATTGCATGCATGAGTTAGGTGTCAGTGGGTGGTTAAATGGGGTTTTACCCCAACACCTGGAAACCAACGTGCCGTTGTGCATGGCAAGATCAATTGGCTATAAATACACCCCCTCCTTCTTCGTTCCTATCTTTCTGACTCCTTCCCTGCTATGCTGCTGCTGTGATTCACGAGACTTCAGTGTGGGTGTGTAGCTGGAGTTGTTAGCTACACCTTGTGCATCTCTTGGTCCTGCTTGAACTACTATTAGAGCTACTACTGGGTGTTGCTGGAAGACAGTAAAGCAGACTTCAGTAGTTGTTACTGCTTCCTTCTTTGCTTTTGGCCATCTCCCCATCTACTATTCGTGGTGAATTGTGGATTTCTATATCAAAGGAAGAATTCAAAATCAGGTAGGATTCGATCCTCATCTCTCCTCTTCTAACTCATGTCCTTGAATAAACTTTAGAACCTACTGTTTGGATGTTCCAGTTTCTGTTCTAGTGTCATGAACCCCTCTAGCACTTTATGTGTGTTTTGTATTTCTATAGAAGCTACTCCTTGAGTTCACATAATCTCTGGTTGGAAAGGATATTCCTCCAGTAGCATGTGGTAGTAGGTTCCTAGCTATCCATGTGTAGGATTCATCTCCTTTTCCCTGATCATGTTCTCCACACATGATAAATAACTCGGGTTGAGTAGTCAAGCTGATATATCTGTAATTCTATTGTGTTTCCTCTAATTTTGATGACTATTCTTACGTTAGGGAGGAAGTGATACTTGTTTTACTTCCAGATCATCTCTTCTTCTTCTTATTCTTCCACCTTTGATCCTTGTTCATACTATAGAAGTTATAATATTTTTAGAACTGTGTGAGAACTTGTGTTTATTTGTTAGGTACTCCAAACTATGATTTAGATCTATGGAATACCTTGAGTTTTAGTATCTATCTTGTAGGAATCTTCCAATAAACCATTACTATCAAGACCACATTTCCAACACTATACTACGTCTAGTTTCTAACTAGACAAGCTTGAATTGCAAACTTCTTGTTTCACCTCGTTTGTTCGGTTTATAAACCACTATGAGAACTCCAATTAGACTCTTCCATTTGTTATAAAACATGTCTTGGTTTATAGGTTCTATAATTAGGATGTTTAGATCAGATTTACAAATCATTTCTGAAGTTCTGCAGCTACCTGTCGACAGCCAGCCCAAAGCTGTCGACAGGCGCATGTCTTCCAGAACTCCAGGATTCTGGACTGTGTGGATCTGTCGACAGATCCCCTGGTTGCTGTCGACAGATACACACAGTCCAGCAAACCTGAGTTCTGTCTGTAGCCATCTGTCGACAGCCCCTTTCTTACCTGTCGACAGCTATGACCCTGATTCGAATTTCAGCACTTTTTCATGTGCAAATCATTGCTTAAACTTCACCCTATTAGCCTACCAAGTTACCCTCTTATTTACTTTGATATTTTCTGTCATTCTACCATAAGATTACCCACTTTGGATACCTTACTCATTATTGAATTATCCTTGAAACCGTCAACTCCAAATGGTACTCCGTTGAGTCCATTCTCCTGTATTCGGCAACTAAGTTCATATTACTTGATGACTTGAGAGTTCAAAGGCTTGAACACCTTGTGAGATATGATAAATTTATGATGATGACATTTATTGGGTCCTTGGACCCCACCTGACTGATATGCCTGTGCAAATAGGGCTGGTCCAGTCCTGGGAGGAGCACCCGAATTCATTACGGGCCGTACGGGAGTGATAAGGATACCGGGATGTTTGGCATTGCATCACTATTTCCTGATTATGGTCATCATACTTCCTGTATTGTGTGAACTGATATATGAACCAATTCGTGAGCTATATACTTGAGCATGACCTGAGTTTTACTATCACTGTATCAAGCTACTATTCTGAGATCTGGTATTGCTTCTTTGATATCCGTTCATCCTATTACCTGTCCTGTGTGAATATTTATATGACTCCGAACCTGAGCCTTAATATGAATTTCTGAGTATGCCTATGTTTTCATACTACTGTTATACATTCACTGACATGTTATCTTGGTTATCTGCCTGTTCTTGATACCATTCATGTTCTTACCTAAATTATCATGTGTTCCTGATCCTTTGATTTAAGGATTTGAATTCTACTGGGCTAGTTAGCTCACCCATCCTTCCCTTTTCAGGTAATCAAGATGAGGGAGAAGTGTAAAATGGGCTGTGTGCAGAGTGGACACCGATGACGAGTCAACCAACCATTTACTGCTTTAGTTGCGTACTTGTAAAGTGTTATGAGTAGTAGCTACTCATCCTTACTCCTCACTTAGTGTGTAATGAGGAGCTTTATGTAATAAGACTTCCGCAGACTGCGTTATAATGAATAAACATAAATGTTATTACTTTGTGCCTATTTTCTGTCATTTCCCAATAAATAGCCTTTTATTAGGACGTGACAGTGATGGCTTGAGTCCCATCACGAACTTCTTGGTCTTCCTGCGCTCATCCTCTACGATATGCGGTGCATATTTAGAAAGTTCAGAAAACCTTGCCTCGTATTCCAGCACGGTCATGGAGCTTTGCGTCAGGGATAGAAATTCTTGCTCCATCTTGCCCTGGATATGCTCTGGGACGAACTTGGCTCGAAAGAGCCTCACGAACGCGTCCCACGTCACGTCTACTGCTCCGTCCTCAAAGCGTGTACGAAGTAGGGAGGACCACCATACATCGGCTCTCTCCTGCAATACACCTTCATAAGTACCAACTAACAAGTTCTAACTTAAGCAAAACACACAACCATTCGAAATTAAAAGTCTACCTGTAGCATGTAGGTGGCTAATGTCACATTATCCTCATCAGGGCACCTGATAGTTCGGAAGATTTTCTCTGTCTCCCTTAACCAGCTTTCTGCCATTAGTGGATCACTCTCCCCCTTAAAAGAGGGTGGGGTCATCCTCTTGAATCGCTCTATGATGGAAGGTCCACCATGGTCCTGAGCTGGTGCCTGAGCCTGCTACATTAAACAATAACAATACACAATAAACACAATATCATGCAATTTAAATAGCAAACTACTTGTTGTTTCATTATTCTACCTGGGCCTCCAACTGGGCCTGGAGTGCTGCCTGGGTATGAGCCTGCGTCTGCATGGCTTGCACCAGACCTTGCATGAATACTCCGTAGTCCACAGGCGGCGGTGGGGGAAGTACAGGGCCTCGCGGTGCCGGGGCCTGTTACTCCGCCTGCTCATCACGTCGCGGCTCGTCCTCAAGGGCCGACGCTCCACCACGCCTACCTCTCGAAGCCATGGCTGTAATAGAATTTCAACCACCATTAGAGTCAGGTTACTAAGTTTTCTAACCATTTCTTATCTATCTTCACTTCTTATTAGTGTTTTCTACACATGTGGACATACTTAGCATGCAATGGGGATGATGACTTAGGTATATTCATGTGCAATCTCAACCGGTGGCTCTGATACCAATCTCTGTGACGGCCCTCATTATACCGGTACGGTTATACCAACCCACGTCGGTATAACGAGAGTCCTCACAGTGGGACATTTACCAAAACGATACTAACAGCTGAGATACACGCGAATATACAACAGAGTAGCGGAAGTAAAAGACAACTGTTTCCATTCATTCATCATCCACATTTAACATACATGAAGTTTGCAATTAACGATAAAGAACTAAAAGTTCACATAATTTAAATTGCTGAAATAAAATACATAATGTCCACACGTATACATCCTTTTCATGATATTTCTAATACAATGTCCAAATTACAAACTATGGAATGCACAAGTCACAAAGAAACTCCAAAGACTAGCTAATCTCCGCGCTCGGAGTCTGTCTCCATTGTCTCCTCCAAAGGTGCCACGTCACCAACTACACCTGTACGCCGAAGCAAGGAGTGAGTCCAAAGACTCAGCAAGAAACACTACCCATAACATACGCGTATAAGTCATAGCGGTTTCTACATGCACATTTACAATTTTCAAGCATAGCATGCTAGTCGTTTTAAAGTTTCAACCTATCATGGAAGTTTTACAATTTTATATATGGATCATGCTTTCAGATTTCTAAGAATAAAATTTACCTATCACATGCTCTCTATTCAATTTACTCATGAAAATTTGTCTTTAAAGAACCAGAACATGAGAGCTACCAACAAGAACATTGTGCATACATGAAAAGAAAACACGACTAGCATAGATCTTACATGTTTTTAAACACATACATAAACGTTTTCACATGCTTTAATTTGCTGATTTCACGTGGTTTCATGGCTGAAAACCTATACATGAGAGCTACAATATTACGTAAAACATATCATGTGAACAACCCATCATGCTATCTTGTACCCGTGTTCACCAATTATCCCTAACATGGATTCTAGGCATCTTTGCACATATAAACATGATGATAATAACATGAATTTACTGATTCACATGATTTCAGATTTGTCTCACATGGGTTTCAATATCATAACCTCTCATTTAGAATTTCACATTTTCTTTACACAAGTTTCCTCTTTCACATGGTTACACTTACACATACACATTTCACATTTGTTCACTTACACATTTACACATGAACACATACACATTACACATTACACATTTTAGGTGCCGTGACACATAGTCCAAACCACCAAAGAAGGACATATACACATCACATTACACATAGACGCCATCTAGGCATTCCAATGGCGACTCTTGGACTGCGTAGACCGGGAGAACAAGTCTCCACCCTAACCAGTGGTACTTGTCCACCTCCAGGATTTCCCCCTAATGCCCTTAGGGTCACTTACATATTGAACTTTCTCAGGGGGACTTTTCCCTGATACAGTTCCACTGCCCTCTGTGGAAGCAATGTCACACTTGGCACAATTTACACATTTACACATTTTACCAATTTTTACACATGGTTTACACATATCACTTTTCATCTCATTCACTTTCTCACTCACATGCACATCTCTGTTTTTCCTAACATGGCACTACAGATTTCAAGAGCTTAACACACAGTAATTTCACCATTCAAGTTAGGTTTAAGCAATATCCAATCACATTACGATAACATTCATAGATTTCTATATTTCACATGGAAAATACATAACTTCTTATATACTGGTCCAAATGACCTGAAATTTTAACCACATGCTATTTTCGGGTTCTAGATCATACACTCAATTTTTCAGATTTTTCTGAGCTAAATGGAATTTACAGTAAATAAAACACCTATTTAGCATGCTATTCACAATTTAAGTTAACATGGGGTTTAACACATCATGCAATTTTGCCACTTACTGTTTAAACAGAGGTTATCGTCACTTACATGGTCTGAGAATACATAATTTACTCTAATCATATAATTGTAGATCGATCACCACAAATCATTCTTGCATGCTGTTCTATTTACCGAACCGAGTTTATTGGCAATTTATACAAGCATGGATAATTCATCAAAAATTGAGTACATGTACACTGATCTAATACTCTTCATGATCAGACAAGACTAAGGCATTCAGACTAATCCTCATCATGAAACTTAGATTGGCAAGAATTTCAATAATTCATGCTTACACATTCACGGTATAAAATTTCCTACATTCACCATCATACATCACACTCATCCACACACCACAATTGACAATATACATAGTGTATAGGGTTACCATATATCCTCATCACGGAAACCATACCGAAAATAGTCGATAGGAATGGCAGAACAGGTCACTGTTCTGTCCAGAGGAACTTGGCGGCAGTCTCTGGCCGCTGACTCAAGGTCAGCGACATGGTCGATGGACGCCAAGCATGATATCGGCGTCCAGGGACCTTGCCGTCCATGCAGGTCTGTGCAGAAACACAGACCCGACCTCTCAAGATTGGGTGAATGTGAGGGTCTAGGACTCGAGGGAAAATGTACAAAAATTGTAAAACCGACCTAGACTCATACGGGGACATCATGGTTAGGTCACTTGCCTTTTAAAAATTGCTTCAAAGGATCAAAGTGCTCGGAGAAGCCCTCCTTGGGCAGTCCCAAGAAGGTGCAGAAACGCCTTCTAGATCTTCTTCCTCCGGGCTCCTGGATGATCTCCACAGCAGGGGGATGTCGGGGAAGCCTCCTCCTTTGCTCCAGCTATCTTCTTATCGGAGAAGATGGCCGGATCAAGCTCCAGGGAGTCGGATTCTTGGGTGCAAAAGTGGGGTTTTTCTCAGTTTTATTCTAGGGTTTTCTTCTCTCTTTTTCTCCTCTTGCAAGGGTGAAGAGAGGGGTGGGAAATGTAGCTCCGGGTTCAGACTTAAGGAGAAGCCTTTCTCCTACTCTTAGGGTGACTTGACAGCCCTCAGAGCCGTTGGGGACAGCCCCCAATGGCTGGCTTTCTTGTTTAAGAAGCTTGCAGCTCTGCTGCGCATGCAGGCCAGAGAGATTGGCGTCCATATCGCTGGACGCCCGGATTAGTGTTGGCGTCCATGTCTGGACGCTGACACCACCTCAACGGCCTGGGGTTGACGCCAAGGTGGCCTTCGGCCAGAACTCTAAAATATGCAGAAATCCATGCATACCATGCTTATATACATGCAATATGTATAAGGTAGTGTATCCATACTATCACCATTCAATACATGCATTATTTACATCTAATATAAACATATGCACACGTAATTATACTAATCAATACGTACGTAAATATGTATATACATACACAAGCACAAATACACACACGCAAATACAATTAATGCGACGGAAATTCGAGGGCCTTACAAGGGAAGTCCTCATGTTGCCAACGTGAAGAGCAGATTGTCTCGAACGTCGAAACTTGCAAGACCACCGAGAGACCTTGGTGGGGAGACACTCTGACGCTCAAGTTAGTTGAGATGGCCGAAAAGTGTAGCAGACTCTATAGTGGATGAATCGTGTAGCTGTGAGCATCGAGTGTACCCAAATATATACAGAGGGCTAAGGAGCCTTGAACCGTTGGCCATTCCTATGGATCTCACGCCAGGATCTTGTAACCGTCGTGCCACATCGGCTAGATTGTGGCCTTGATGGGCACCGTTACGAGACACACAATCCACGATCATCGACGTAATGGTCGAATAGTGGGCTGTTACGTAAGCCACGAAGTCCAAAATTCCTGTGGCCATGTGATGTGCTCTGTGTCGGAGTAGGCTGAGATGAGCTTCCCCTGTCCTTAACCGAGATAAACCTCGTCAGCTTAAGCAACATCCAGGCATCATCGAGGCGTCAACCTAAGCAGTATGCCTTTCCACCATACTTCAGTATAAACGATTTAGTATCCACCATACAATAAGCACATACAAACTTCTCATGTATACTTCAGCCAGATAACATTCCATATATAGGGAAGTCACTTATCATCCACATCAGTGAAACCTTCATGGAAAAATTTCGTTTCCTTGATGGGTATGTGCAACAGCACCGTTAATCCACAACATTTTCAACTCATTGATCAATGGTCTGAGATAAACGTCCAAGCTTTTTCTAGAATTTTTGGGATCAGGAATCACTAAAGATAAAAATGTATTTTCGCGCTTCATGCACATGTTCGGCAAAAGGTTATAAGGTATCATGAAAACTGGCCAACAAGAGTAAGGAGTTACTAAAGCTCCAAATGGATTGAACTTATCAGTGCAAGCCAAGTTTGACATCGTAACTCCATTGAGAAGGTTGGATGAACATTGTTGTAGTGATTCCACACTTCACTATCTACAAGATTACTTATTATGTCTTTTTAACATGTCATCTAATACATCGAGTTGTCTTTGAAGACATGTATAATTGTTGAAGTCTAGGCATGAGAGGTAATACCACGATGACTTGAAAGATGCATCCTTCTACTTCTTGTTCCCCCCTCTCTTAGGTTTGAATCGAGCAACATTACATATGGAATAAGATGTTTCCTCTGCATCCTCTTTGTAATATAATAGGCTCATGAGGAGGAGACAGACAAAACAACTCTCACTGATATAAAATTACAGTTTCAAATTCAGTAACTATGGCACTATAGACAACCGAGTGTGATTTTGACATTGAGGCCACAATGACTCATTAACATCCCTTAATAACTGATAATATCTTATAGCTATGTTATTTGGTGCTTCTTCATTATATCCTAGTTATTGATGTACATTAATTTGGGGACCAACTATAGAATATAATTCAACACCTACTGCATCCAAAATCATATCCACATACAAGCTTGTGCCTCCAACACCATCATGCTTGTACGACCAAAGAGCTTCACCATGTTTAGACCAGTTCATGTAGTCTTGCATGAACCCTTCATGGTACAAATGACGCTCACTGACGTATGTTGAATAGAACCTTAAGTTCTTACATTTTGAACAGGAACATCGGATATGGACCTTGTCATCTATTACACTTGGAATCCCAGATGCAAATTCAATGAAGTTTGATACCCTATCTTTGAACTCCTCAAACACTACTCCGCCAATTGATCTATGATACATCCATCGTCAATCTACAAACATTTTTCCCATGCAATGGCTCAATGTTAATCGCCATTAAACATAAGTCCGACCCTTTGCTCACATTGTTCAACACAGATAATTTCAATAGAATGGGAGTATCTATACTATATATATATAACACAGTCTTAAAAAACTGATGTGGCAGCTCCAGAATCATTCTCCCCCGCGACCCTCCATTCTCTCGCGACCGCTCTATTCCCCCCCTGCAAGCAGTTCATCCAAATCCTAAAACGGTTATCCGCACAAAAACTACCCACTCCACACGTTTCTAACACTGATTTTTTAATGTGTCAACACCATAATAATCTACCATCCTAACTTCTGTCTCTCTCCTTCTCACTTCTCACGTCCGCAGTTACACAACTCAAATATCCGCACCCACTCCCGCACCAACCACCTTATTGCTGCGGTTCCGGTAACTACTCTCCCTCCACGTTCTCCGGTGCCATCGCTCTCCCCCTCCATCTCACTTCCAACTTCCTTACACAATTTAAACAAACCCTCCCCACCGCCGCCTCGCACAGTGCGGCCCTCTACCGATCGAACATGGCCGTGGAGATCACAAGTCGCCAGCCAGCCGCCCATCAGGTGCCCCTGCTCGATCCCGTCCCGGACGGCAATGCAGACGTCCAGCGCCTTCACCCTGCGCTCGAAGAACTCCCCCACGAGGCGATCCAGCGGCGGTCGGGCCGCGCCATCCCCCCCTGTTGCTGAGCACCATGCCCCGAACTCCTCCTGGCACACCAGGAACGCCACCAACAGCTTCCGCACCTACGACAGGGACATCAGGTCCTCCCCCCGCCGCCCCCGCCGTCCCCATCCGCAAGGCCATGGAACAGCTCGGCGACGTGCCACTGGAAGGACTCCAGCTGGTGGTCTCCCGCACCGCCGGCGCCGCAGTCGTGCGGGGAGTCCATGGAGTGCACCTGATCGCGGCGGATGCTGAGGATGGAGCGGCCCAGCGACGCGAGCGGCGAGGAGGCCCCCTGGTACTCCGTCGATGGCATTGTCACACCAGAGGTTCAAAACCCCGACCGCCTATTGCTCGGAGACCTCGGGCAGATGGCAGTCCACGCCGCCGCTTTCCATGGCCGGCGACCAGAAGTCCTCTCCGTTGCTGCCCGCCACGTTCATGGTGCAGGCGACGGGTACGAGGCAGAGCCCCCAGCTCCTCAGGTGGTGTCCCCTCGGCATGCCATCGCCTCCACGGCTCCACCACCGCCATCCCCCTGCCAACTCCCAGCAACAGAGGATTATTATTTAATTAGAGTTCCAATTGCAGAGTTGCAGAATGGTAACCATAAGAAACACTGTAATAAAAGATTGGTCGGAGGAGGTGCCGAGGCGTGGGGGAGAATGAGCAGTGCAGAGCTGCGCATGTCCTTACATGGAGGTGATCAGCAGACGGTGGCAGCCGCTGCAGGTACGGGGAGCTGAGCACCTGCCATGGTAGGAGAGGGAAGAAGGCGGAGGTGCAACAAGTCCTACCTAGACTTCTCTCTTCTCTTCGAACCCCCACACCTCAACCCTCCAATTAACGTTCTTCGTCCTCTCCCGTGTGAATACACAAGAACCAGAACCAGTCATACATTTTTTTTTTGGAGTTTTGTGAAAGATGAAATCATATGTAGAGAGATTCAGAACTTTTTGGAAGCGATTCAGAGAGTTGTTTCTTCCCTTCTATGACTCTATCAAGTCTCTGCTCTGGGTTCTCTTCTACTGTTTCATCTGGGGTGGTTCTTACCTGAGGACGGCCCCTCAGGCACCTCAACCAATGCCACAAATCATGCAAAGATTCTGAATAGAGATCCTCTCCAATGCAGGAATTCAGAAGTCACGGCACCCCCTCTGGACGTTGCTGGCATGCTGTGTCTGCGGATGCAAGTGGGGTTGGACTCTCCTTCTGCCTATGGTTGACCCGGCCTTGATCGATCGAGCGCCTATGGAACCGGACATGGAGTCAAGAGTTCTTGCAAGCTGTGGAGACTGATCAAAGCTGGTCGAAATGAGCTCATTAAATAGAGGGAATGGAGCTCTTTGTTATCTTGAATCCCCCGTGTATATATATATATATATATATATATATATATATATATATATATATATATATATGTTGTATGCCGTACTAAAAGGGGTGGTTGGCTTCTGTAACACTACACAGTGCTACCTTCCTTTTTTTCTTTAAATTTTTATTTACTCTAATTTATTATTATCTTTCTCTACCATGTCGGCGTTTGTATTTGTTGTTAATCTGGTTGTGCAGGCTATCCAATTCTTCGGTTAATGCGCATTGAGGCCCTCAATATCTGAAGAATTTCAGGACAAAAATACTACATCCAGGTTTTATTGTATAGATTTCAATTTTTTTTCTTAATTATGTTCTTATATGTTTTCATTAGCAATGTTTCTTTGTTGAGCTTATATTAATTGAAATGAATATTTATCTAATATTAAGTAGAATTGAAATTGAATCATAATAAATAGAGATAATAATTTCTATTATTTCATATATTAAACTCTCCAAGAACAAATTTTTTTATTTTATAAATTTTATGGCACCATTTTGAAATGTTATTTTTCTTTATCTGTAGTGTAACATATTTTCTTTGTGTTTATTTCTGATTTTCATAATTTTATAAAGGTTTAATATATCAGCACATCTTTTATTAAAAAGATAATTTGTCTTCCCACAGCCAACAAAATGAGGCTATCATTTTTTTATATGTTGTTGTTCTTATTTTTATAGTTCTATCAATTTTCAAAAGAAAAATATATAATTTTAATAAGATAAAAATAAATCAAATCTAAAAAACTTTCTGTGCATGGAACAGGCGCCGTAATTAGACAGCTGTCCTTTTGTTTGTTTGAAAATAATTTGGAACTCATATATTTAATTGTGTTTCCATATGTTCTTCAACATACATACGATTTATATTTTTATATGTTATATATTTTTAAATTTCAATACTCCTATATTATTATCAATAACCAGTGGATTAAATCTAAATTTATAGCTTATAAATTTATATTTTTCACTGTATATTATTGATATTATTTAAATATATAATTTATTTTTAATAGTTATAATTATAATTAATTAAATTATATTTAAAAATACATAAAATATAATACAACCTAAAACATTCCCGTGCATGGCACGGGCATAGAACTAGTTATTTATATTATCACGTTTTAACACATCCATGAAGGTTTGACCCCATGATCACTTACTATTTATATTATATGATTTGCTAAAAAATTATTGATTATATATTAAAAAATATATACTAAAAAAATTGTTGATTACTATCACCTATACTTCTTCAATATATACTAAAAATTTTATTGATTATAAAATTTTCTTAAACATTTATTACTAAGTCGTTAAAAAATACTCAAAATTAATAAAGATATATCGGAGAAGAATGAGAAGACGCAACCAAAATGTAGCAACCCTAGATACTTATATCTGAGAAGGTTCTGTATCCAGATCCGCCTCCCGCAAACATATTGAAATCTCATTAGGGATATCACACATATCCAGTAAGAATATAAAAGACAACCACACTGATATTAAAATTCATGACAAGTACATAATCTTTTACTCAATTACATAAAATTATATTATTTCAATATATTAATACATGTCCAAAAGAAAATTACAACAACCTGAGACATATCTCGAGATGTACAACAAGAGCAAAGCTCACACTACTACTGGTTACAAGTCCGCCTCTGAAAAGCACATCCTCTACTAAACACCTGAGAAGGGGGGGTGTAGGGGTATAAGCCTCACAAAATCATCGGCTCAACAGGGAAACCTTTTAAAACAACACACAGAAACTACGTGTAACAGAAGAGTAATAAGAACAAGAGACAATCTCACGGGTCGGTTCGCATGCAATCACTTAAAACTACTTACAATTAATGAAAACTAAAACAAGAGATCAATTAACGCAAATGAATCCCTTAATAGTAACAGCTAAGCAGCCATACAACTAACAGAAAGGAAATTGATCATGCCCTTAATTACATTCTTAAACCATAGCGTAGCCCTAACTACAGGATCACTGGGCTAGATCAATGATTAACCAAAAAATAACTGAAATGTACTACAGGATAGATAACCATCGCAATAAACGAAAGTAACGACAACAACTACTATAGCCTTGAGTAGAAAAGACAAGATACTACAACTCGAACCACGGTAATTGAATAGCTAATCCAAGACTTGATTCGAACAAAGAAATCTCTCTCAGTCTCGCAGTCACAGATGAAAGGTCTAACTGTGGCCCCACCTCAATAAGAACAAGAAACTGTGGAAACCAATCAACACCACCTATAACCTGACTAGATTGCAGACCTACATTTGACACACCTCTAGGGGTTCCAGAGCCCATAGAATGAGGCAAATGGGAACAAAAAAGTAACTGGGGACTAGTACGTCTACTGGTGTCTGTGCCCCCAATCTCAACCGCACTACAAGAGACCGAACAAAAAGCCAACTATATCACAAGTCGCTGCCCCACTGTCGCCTCTTCCTCACCCAGACGTACAACTCGACAAACGAGTGAGGGTGTCCAAGAAGACGACACAGACCTCTACGATAAACACAGTACCGAGATAACTTCGAGTACTAACGTGTCTAACTCACACAAAATCTGGAGTACCCAACTAGAGAGGCATTTTAGATAAACATCAGACCATCAAACTCGAAAAACCACAATCACAATACCAATTCACATTCACAATCTTTCATACTCAATAATTCCATAATGACAATATTTAGGACCATTCATTCATTAACAGATCATATTTGGATCATTGAATCGTCAACTGGGTTAAGTGACCAAAAGGTTGGACCCAAGTTCCACAAGAGGAACCTCACATGTTAAGGTTTTTATTGAGTCTCAAATCCCTTTATTAAACCACTACCAGATCAACGGACCACTCAAACTAAAGCCTGGTTGACGCATAGGTCAACCTAGAAACCCCGGCCAACCATAACGTGTTGAAGGGCTGGACCGCGATAATAACGCGTCCGCCGAATACACCGCAATAGCCAAAGCAAACATGTCAAGAAAACGGAACACGATACTAATGCATCACATAGGGGAACCGCGATAGAAAAGGCTAACATGTCTGCCAAATCAGACGCCACACTATGGCGTCCCACAGATAGGACGTGATCTCAGATAGATCGCCAAACCTGGATTTTTTCACAAAACAACTGAACTCCAGCCACAAGGCCCCCAAAACATGAACACTAAGGCCCAACTAAGCTATTGTATGCAAGAAACATCATCTACAACCTCCAATCATGCTTCCAAACCACTATACATTAAAATTAAAGTAATAACCACAAAGAAAAGCGAGAATCTCCCTAACAAAACACCACGAGCGACCCATTGGGACTTTCACAAGATCTGGCTGCCTCCTCCACGCAAAACCACATAGGACATCGCCAAAATCCACCAAAACCACCACGAGGAGGCAAAAATCGCCAGAATAGTCTCCCCCAGTTCAAACAGAGCCATGCTCTGTTCAGTTGGTGGAATAAAGTAAAAAGTCATTGGAGTAGCTAACACGTCAAAGCGCCAAGACGCCTCAATAACGCATCCGAGACAGAAGCCGTGTTAGCCCAAACAGTGACACGCGTCTTGCACATGCAGAAAACCACCTTAAGGCTATCGCGTCAACCTTGGCGGACGCATTAGTAGCAGGTCGCCCTCATTGGCCCCGACAGCACCCAGAGTGCAAAGACCCGAACAATGGCCCAAACTCGCCCTCAAATAAGCACGAAACTCCAAACAAGCATTACACCACACTCCGAAACCCGATAAGCTAAATCTGAAACACCTGAACGCTACACAAAATGTTCAACAAACCATACAAACACATATAGTAAATGGCCACCTAAGTACAATCAAATATTCATAGACTGTCCAAATGGGAAAATTCAAGACATTGAGTAAGATATATATATTTTCATTAAAAAAAATTAAGAACAGACATGTTAGTTTCAAAATCTTGAACGGGAAGGTTCCTTGACATGGTCATAACATACTCTCCTAAGGTACATGTAATGGTAGGTTGCATCCACACACCTCAGCTCACATGGAAGGGTCATTGACACGGATTTAACATACTCTCTTAAGATGTGTGTAATATTAGGTAGCATCAACACACCTCATCTTACAAGGAACATCTTATTTAATAAAATAACATAAAATTAAAAAAATATCTCGCTCATTAATATGCATACATTGAATTAAACAACATCTAATTAAATTTTAAATCAGAACATCAGATGAAGATTTTCTAGAATAGTAAGAAAAAAAAACATATCAATGAATTAAAACAAACCCAGCGAGTGACACATTGTTCAACATTCCACACCATTTTTTATTTTAAAGATGATGTGGATTCGGGCTCTCCTTTAGGATCTGGGATGTATATCTCTTTGAGACAATGACCTTGTTTTGTGACAATCAAGCTGCTACATCACCAATAATCCCATCTTCCATAAAAAAAATTTATTGTCCAAGCAGATTGTTACTCCTCATGTGCCTTCATCAAATAAAATGGCTGATATCTTTACCAAAATTTTACCTTTTAGTTCTTTTTCTATTTTATGTAACAAGTTGGACATGATTGATATATATACTCCAGCTTGAGGGGAAGTGTTAAGTGTGGTGAGGATAGCTTATAGTGACCCTCGGGTCATTATACCATGTAATTATCTTAGGAAATGCCATGCTGCCAAACTTTTTACCAACAGAGATAAATTCTTCTCGGGTTAAGGAATTAATCACTTCTGTTTCTTCCTCAACAGAGATAAATTCTTCTGCAATAGAAAACAACATATATTAGATGGATGGCCAATCCCAGTAAGAGAAATGCCATGCTGCCAAACTTTTTACCACTTGATTTATCATACTCTTCCAAAATAAGATGAGAGAGAGGAAAAGCTGGAATTAAAATTACATCTGGTGTTCCACCTCAACCACCAGAGAGCAGCTCAAAGTGATGAGACAAGGTCATCCAAGCAATGAAGCTGCAGATAGCAAGATAGCAGCACAATTGAGTAACAATATACCAATCTATCATGCAGAACACGAAGAGCTCCCTTTTTCCCTCTAGTTCAATTGGTGAGACCAAGTCATCAAGCATCCCAACTTTCTATGGCTCCCATCTAGTCTCATAATTTGTTTCAGTCCCTTTTTCCTTGCTCACTTCCAGAAAACAGAGCATCATGACAGAACCTTGCTTAACTATATAGTGAGGCAATCACCTATATTGGTTCTTACATCAATAATTCTCTCTTACCTTATTTCCTATGGAATCATTTTCATATCCTTTACCATTCATTCTTTTCTCAAAAATTCATGTTCTACTGCACACTACTGGGGCATGCAGTTCACCTCCCCTCAGCACCTCCTGCCTTTTAAAGTATAAAAAAACCAGAATATGGTGACATTTCATTAGACAAAGAGCAAAAGTACAGTAAATGATCAGTGTCTGCAGGTATTGGTCAGAAGACAAGAAAAAAATATATATAAGTCAACAAAGAGTTGAGGGAAAGTCTAAAAGACATCAAGCACTGCTATAGGACACCCTACTGAAATGATAGGGCTTAAGTACTGCCTGTTATTTGACTTAACCTCCACATTAATTTTATTTCTTGGTCCAAGTTAAAAAGACTGGTTTACAAATGATCTATGAACCATTAGTAGATCAGGTTAAAAAGGACTGGTCTAGTCTTTTAAAGACCATTAACTAACACATATCATTTAAAACAATATGCTGAATCACAGTCTCCATGAAAATCAATGTCACCACAACATCCACTCTAAAGCAGAAAAACGAAAACTAACACCATAATATATATTTTCAGAACACGTACCAGATGAACATTATGAAAGCCAATTATGAAGCGTAATATGCAACCAAACATGCATGTCTCATTCAATTGGAAGAGCGCGCAAACCACCAAAAAAAGATGCTATGAACAACCAGTAACAGCACCGCTGGGGGGGGAGGCCCTAGGGCAATTGGGCAGTGCTGGTTGGGCGGAGGGCAATCTCACAATGGCGAAGATGTCACAGCACGGTCGGGGATCCCCGTTGGCGGCCATTTACATCGCTGATGAGCCCCATCGTCCCGAGCCGGTCCCTGCACCCTTCCCCCTCCCAAGTCGGCGGCTGCACACCCTTCCCTCCCCTTGCCCCTGCACATCCTTCCCTCCCAATCACATACATATTATTTCTGTCGATGTCGTCGCCCATTGAGGCTGAAGCAGTGAAAGGAAAAGGAACCAGAATCAAAATGTTCAAAGCAAAAACCTCACCGTTGAGGCCAAAGCAAAATGAGAGAGGGCGGGTGTCATCGGAAGAGGAGGAGAGGGAGAAAAGGGCGTGCGGGGAAGAGGGGGATGCTGGCGACATATTTGCGATGGCGGCGCTCGAAGGGGCTGTCTAAACCGGTGGTGGCTGAGGATCGCCTGGGCGCTCGAAGGGGGCTGCCCAAACCGTGCGACGAAGGGTCGCCTGGGCGCTCGAAGGGGGTTGGCGGCGAGTCGTGGCGGTAGCGCTAGAGTGAGAGAGAGTGGAGCCCGGAGGGAGGGGGGGACATTTGAAAGAGGGCGAGCGTCGTCGTCGCCCGTCGGAGGAGGAAAGGGAGAAAAGGGCACGCGGGGAGAGAGAGAGAGAAAAGATTTAGGCAGCGTTTGCGTGCCGAATCTCTAACAAAACGAGAAGTAGTCTCAAATGTTCTGGGCTGCGTATAGACTTCCGTGTTGTTGGATTTTGAGAAGGGGAGAGAGATAGATAGAGAGAAATTTTTCTCTCCTCTATCGCAAAAGCGGCCCGGAGGCTGCTTCTCTACAGTGCCCCAGAGATTTGGGGGTGAAAAAGACATACGTACCTCCCTCGTTGATGGCTGTTCAGAGATGAAATTTTTTTTAAGAGGTAGAATTGTAAAAAAACATCATAGCTTTTTCTGTTGCCGTGCATTGCTTCCAAACGCACCAATTAATGTCAGACTTCTGGGATGGAATCCTGACCATCCAGAAATTGTCGATTTTTAACTTTCTCAATTCTGCAAATGTGATGCCAAACGCTGCCTTTAATCGCACTGCAGTTTCGCCGCTATTCTGCGACAGAAACATTCTATTACAATTCCATCGTTAATAATTTTAAATTTATAAATTTAGATAAGAAAATTTAATTAAAAATCTCTGACTATTATAGGAAGGTCCTTATACTGTAACTAGATGTAACACTTACTGTAATAAGTTACAACTTTGTTAAGGACTAGAAAATAAATCAAATATCTATTAGATACTCTTAATTAATTTATCTATTTAGATATTATAAATTTTATTAATATTAATTTATAATTAATCTTAGATAAATTAATTGATAGTCTTTGACTATAACAGAAGAAGTCTTTATTATAACCGAATTTAACGTATAATATAGTAAGAGATAACATTTACTGTCATGAATTACAGTTTTGTCATAAACTAGAAAATAAGTCAAATATTTGATAGGGACTTCTAATTAATTTACCTATTCAGTTTTTATCACTGATCTGTCGAATATCCACCGTTAATCTGTGACGGACAAATTCCTTCGTAATTATGTCACTAACAACTTTAAATTCATAAATTTAAATATCATAAATTTTAATAATACTAGTTTTGTAATTAACAAAATAATTATTAAAATATAATGTAACTTTAAATTTTAAAATAAGTATTCAATATGTATTGTAAAATACAAAAATAAATAAAAAACTCAATTTTCTAAAATTTGCACATATATTATTACAGTATTATATATGACTTAAAATATTAAGTAAATAAACCAACAAAAACACATAATAATCTACAATTAGTTACTACCAATTGAAAACTATTATAGTAATTAAATATAATTATTTTTTATAATAATAATAATAATTGTTAAATAAATATATGTACATTAAAATCAATAAATTAAACAAAAGTAACAATCTCATACACTTCGGACTTCTAGATTAAAAGATTTTCGTTGATTTTTAAAAAAATAATTTTCAAGCACTGATTATATTATGATCCAACATTGTCTAATTATATATGATCAATCTAAAATAATCTGATCAAGACTCGTCCATTAGACTTGCCTCGGGTGTAAATCTTAACTAATGGATTTAAGTTTGATCAAAATTTGGTAGTTGGAATCGCTCTCGATCTATATCTGATCAAGATCCGACCATTGAATCTACCATCAATCAGAATTTAATTATTAGATTTGATTCTGATCTAAAATCAAACTGTTAGATTCGCTCTCGATCTATATACATCTAATTAGTTGTGTTTTGAGAGTGGGAATAATATATCTATGTTGAACCACTCTTATTTTTTATTTTTTTATTTTGGTGATAACAAAACTCATGCTTAATTTAAATATCATTGATATATTTAATGCCATTTTCTAACATGATATTTGTATTTTCCATCGCTTATAACTTCGTCATGCATATTTTTATCGAAATCAGTCAAAACTTACTTCATCATATCTGAAGCTTTCACTTCATCATGCATGCTTTTGTCGTGATGAGTCGAAACTAACTTCATCATATCTGAAGCTTACACTTCGTCATGCATGATTTTGTCATGATCAGTCGAAGTTAACTTCGTCATATCTGAAGTTTAACTTCGTCATATAGAAAGTTAACTTCGTCATATCCGAAATCTTATACGAAGTTCACTTCGACCGACTGCGTTGTTTCACTTCGACCGACAGCATTAATTTATGTTTCATCCGAAGTCCACTTCGTCATATCCGAAGTTCCACTTCGATTGACAACGTTGTATCTTCACCAGTTGAAGTGGCTAGTCAAAGTTTATATCGATTGTCTTACACATCGATTGTTGTTATGTTTAAACATCGATTGTCTTGAAGAACATCGATTGTTGTTATGCATATCGATTGTCATTAAACTCCATATCGATTGTCTTTATTCACATCGATTTCTGTTATGCTTATCGATTGTCTTGAAATTCCATATCGATTATCTTCATTCACATCGATTATTGTTATGCATATCGATTGTCTTTAAGTTCCATATCGACTAATGCTATTCTACATATCGGTTGATGATGCTTTGCACAGTGATTGGTGTAGTATTATTCTGATTGACTTTATAATCCTTTGTGAAATCGATTGATAAACAAATCAAAATATTTTATATTTTTGAAACTTATTATCTTATCTCATTGTACTTTCACTTTGATTCTTGCAAAGGTTTCTCTAATCTAAGAACATTGTTTATTATACTTATGCAATGTAGTTTTCAGTCTATCTATTATAGATCTTGTACTTTCTTGTTCTATACATCTTTGATTTAATATTTTTTATTAAGAACATATCTAAAGCACTGAAGTTTAGAATGTTTCTAAGCAACTATCTGTTTTGCAAGATTTATGCAAGTGTCCTTCAAACTGACAACTTTTCAATTTTTAAGGAAAAGCTATTTGCAGGCGTACTGCGCGCCAAGCAAGTGACCATATCTTCTTGACTACTCACCTACCCCAGTACTCTTCAAGGACAAACTTTTTTCTTTAAAATAGATAGATATCATTTCAAAAGACTTGTCTTTTGATTTCACTTGATATTTTATTTTCTACAACTCTAACCATGAGGAAAAGAAAGGTTTTTGCTTGGGTATGTATTTGCAGACATTTATTGCGACTCTCTATAGAACCATGCAGCTATCTGTAGAGTTAGGAAGTCGTTGAGAAGCTCAAGATCTGAAAATAAACCTCTCAAGCTGTATCCCAACTCACAATGTTCAAAATCTTTTGAAATGGCTATATTCCAACGGGAAACAAAGATCTTGAAGGCTATGTTAGGAGATGAAGTTTGAACAATCGACAGATAGCATGAGAGATGCAAAGATAGAGATATTTAGATATTCATGTTGAACCACACTTATATTCTATCCTTTTATTTTAGTGATAACAAAACTCATGATTATCATAAATATCATTAATATATTCAATATTATTTTTAATAGAATTATTATATTTTTCATATCCGAAGTCTTTGTATTAATGTCCTACTCTGACTCCTGAAAAGTTGAAGTAGTCCTTACTCTGACTCTCAAGAAATCGAAGTAACCAGTCCAACTCCGACTCCTGGACAGTCGAAGTGGTACATCGATTACTGTTTTAATATCACATCGATTACTATACAAACACATCGATTACAGTTCACTTAAACATTGATTATGTTCAAACATCGATTGTCCTAAACATCGATTACCTTAGACATCGATTTTCTTTAAATATCGATTACCTTTCTCTTAAAACATTGATTACTCTTTGAACATCGACTGTGTCTTAATATCGATTACTCTTTCAACATCGACTGTGTCTTAACATCGATTACTCTTTGAACATCGACTGCTTAAACATCAACTGTCCTGCTTAAACATCAATTGTCTTCATGGATTGTTCTTGAACATCGATTATATATTCACATCCATTATATCTTAAACATCGATTGCATAAATATCGACTGCATGAATATCGATTATACTTTCACATCGATTGCATAAACATAGATTGCACTCAAACATCAATTACCCTTAGACATCGATTGTCTTTAGACATCTACTGTCTTTGGACATCGATTATCTTTAGATATTGATTGTCTTTGGACATTGATTGCCTTAGACATCGATTGCCTTCATGCATCGATTACAGTTGTTTCATATCGATTGCCTTTAAGCAAATATCGATTGCCTCTATTTCTACCAATTGGTGTTATAAACTTAATCTCATATCGATTGCTATTATGACTTACACCGATTGGGTTTCAAAATGCCTTTGGAGCCCATTGAAAATTCAAAATGACTTTCTAACTCTTATATTATTATTTCTCTGACAGATAAAAAGCTCTTACAGCAGGCTGTCAACAGGAAAACATGGACAAAAGATAAAAGAGAATTCCTCATTCCCGCAACAAAAGAAAAGCACATAACCTTCTATTTCTAACTATCTCCAGGAAATACAGATATAAGACAAAAAGAGGTATGAACCATTTGACAAAAGACTTCACAAGTCTGATCATCTGCCTTGCATTTATTGTCTGCAGGCCCTTTTCTAATCATAGTTAACAAATTGGGACCTGCTATCTGTGCCCCTGGAAATACGCACCAACCAGAAGAATCTTTTGTTCATAGGAGCCAGTAGACTCAAGAAGACATCCGTTAGACTCAACAAAAGGAGAGCAAAAGAAGAAAAGAGCTAAGAAACTCAACGGATCCAAAAAGCTCCAACAGCTATTCTTCAACAGATCCTTTTCATCTGCTCCATATAAAGATGAAGTAATGACTGAAGAAATAAGATAGAAAAACCTGAAGATCATTCAATGAGTGTACATCTAGTGTGTAGCAACCTTGATTTTTAAATCTCAAATAAAATAAAAATTTTAATTAATAAATGTGATAAATGGAATTAAAATTGATTAAATAGAGAATAATTGAAATGAAAGGGAATTGAATCAAAACCCATTAAGCTAAATTAGCAATAGGTAGTATTAATGGTCCTAACATGAATTCCTGGGCCCAAGTGAGGAGAGCCCATCATGGGATGGGAGTAATTAAGCTAAATTCGGAGTAAAAATAGTAATAATTGGGAAAATGGTTAAGATACATATTAAATAACCCATATCTACCCTAAAAAGAGTCCTAGACTTACCCTAACCCTTTGCCCACAAAATTAGATCATTTCCCAACCCTATTAGAAAGATAAATGAGAGAAAGTGGGAGATAAACAGGGAAATTTTGGAGTTTAAGGAAAGGAAGGAGTCTTAAGGAAGTAAGAACTCTAATAAGCAAACAAAACACCCTAAACTTGGCCCTAGCAACCCATAGATCATGGTGGGAGCTCTGGAGAATGAAGGAGAAGGATGTGGACGGAGGAGCTGGAGGAGAAGGCTGGAACAAGTGGGGATTTCATCTACTTTTCATCATCAAACCCTAGGTCCTCTTGCCAGCAAGAAAAGGTAGGCAATCTCTCAAACTAAATTCGTGAAACTTAAACCCTAGGCAGACCATGCACCCCTTTTTCGAAAGCCCCATGATTTCACCATTTTTCGTTCATACATGAGGGCAAATTAAATGTCTAGACTTCTGTTAACATGTTGTGCCCGAACCTCCATGATTGCCTTGCATCTCTGAATCTGCTCGTCCTCATGTCTTGAATTAAATGCCATGAATACTGCTTGATGCTAGGGTTCTAACAAACCCAATTTGCCTAAATTTCATTGAGCATGCTATGCGAATTAAATCGTTTTCTATACCTGTGCATGTTCTAGGTTAGCAAAATTTAACCTATCCAAAGCATGCCTTACACGATTCTATTCTTTAATTAATCATGCTCAGTGGTAGATCCATATGTCTAGTTTTGTTTACAGGTGGTTTCATGATTTTTGGTTCACTGTATGATTTTATATCAATTTTTTGATGTGCCCTGTATCATGTATACTCACATGGAAAAAAGGGAAAATACCCCTTTTCTGGGCTCGGGCTACCCTCTGAAGTCGCGACGACCCGACCCATCGCGATATCAGAAGGGTCGTGACACGGGGGTCCGTCGTGTTCTGGAAGCGACGGGTCGACATATCGCGACCTTGCCTCGGTTCATTCCTGGCGGCCGGTTCAGCAGGACGCGACCGGTCTGCACGCCGCAACATGAACGCGCCGGCCGGGTTAATCTGTCGCCACCTGTCTAGGCAACGCGTCGGACGGCCTTGTCGTGACCTGAACGCGACAGTAGCCGACGTCGCGACTTGGCTGTGGCGACCAGAACCCTGAATTACTGATATAACCCTACTATTAATGACATATAAGCCTGATTAACCCTAATTAAGTACTGTCATGATTAGTTTCGACCTGTTAACTAAATCTCCATGAAATTAATTAATTTAAAAACTATATACACAACCATACATGCTCTCTTGATTTTCTTACACTTGCACACACTTAACAATCATGTTTGCCATTAAACTCTATTAAATTGCTCAATAATGTATATGGTAATTTAGTGAAATAAATTACTAAATTCCCTATTTAAATAATTACACTTGTCTTTATTTTACATCGCGTGTTTTATACACCGTTATCGCTTCCCTCGGCCTTCGAGCACTCGAGGCACGACAGACCCTAGTTTTCTACACACTCTCTTGGCATGGACCACCTCTCCGTTGGGAATACTCCTGACAGGACCAGGGAGTCCTTGTTAAGGCCTCCGTAAGTCTTCTTGGCTTTGGCGCACGTCCTTAGCCGATGAGCTGGTTGTACCCTTACACCCGTTACCCCTTAGGGATCAGCACGATCCATGGCCTTAGTGTGTATCCTTCTTACCTTGTGATCACGCCGAACCATCTAGCCTGTGTTCGTAGCATGGATAGTGGGCAGTGGTGACTTCTACCAGACTGCCGATACCCGACCTGGTGCCGTGCAACTGTTACTATCGTGGTTTAACGATGTTTTACGATTATACCCCTGTCTCATCTACACTCTCATCTGTTCACTTCCACTCTATACTCTCATCTATTTTGTCTATTACTCTCATCTCTTCTTGGTACTCTATTTGGACATACAATTGATTGTCTAAATTAACAAACAGTGCTATATGCCAGTGCAATAGGGCCCGGTCTGGTCCTGGGGAGAGCGCCCGAAGAGTGTCATTTCCTCGCGAGGGTTACATGATCAGGATGTGTACGGCATACATCCAGCGCCATTTAATACTATAACAATTAATCGTTGACAATCAAAGTGCTATCTATTCGAGTGCTATACAAGTGCTATTGTTACATACTATTGTCGTTACATAGCCATTCCATTATCGTTCTCGTTCTGCTATTTTCACTATACTAGTGCTATTGTTCGCTTGTTATCGTTACTTGCTCTACATGACTATACTCTTTAGTTACCTTGCCATTTAAGACAATAATCATTTAAAGCATACTTGTTCTCATGAGATATTAAGTCCTACTGGACGTTATTCGCTCATCCTGTGTATTTAATTCATGTGTTCAGGTGAGTCGGATGGCGAGTACCACACGCACGAGGATGGGAACGAGGATGATGTTCAAGAGTGACCCGATCAGCTACCATGGCTTAGTGTTAGTTTAGTAGTCAATCAGACAGTATGTATTAGTTTAAGTTTGAATAAAGTACTCTGGACCCTAGTTATGGATCTGATAGATTGATGCAATAGCTAGTTGATGGATTATTAAAGAAATTGGAGTTATTTGGTATTACTCTAACTGTGCAATGGTTTGTTATTTATTTTCTCGCTCTGTACTATTTAATAAATGTATTATCGCTCCGATATTCCGCGTCGGGGCGTTACATAGTGAGTATCCAACTTCATACATACTCAAGCAGAAAGGAAGAGAGTTCGAGTCCATTCAAGCTAAAGCATTCAAGCTGTCTTCCTTCTTCCTCATTCTCTCTCTGTGTGTCTTTGTGTATTTGAGAGAGAGAGAGCTGGGGGTTTAGCCTAATAAGAGTCTTGTCCTATAAACTCTTTCTTTCTTAGGCTTAGTCTCAGATCAAGCATTTTCTATTATGTATCTTGAGCTTGATCTAGGGACTTTAGGTCCTTGCTTCTGTGTTCAATAGTATTCCTCTTCGGTTGGAAGAGAAGATTTGTTGTGCAAGTATTCCCCTTATTTAGAAGGGAAGACTAGTTTGCGTCTGGTGGTGACCATCTGGGGTCTGTACTAGTGTTCCCTTTGTTTGAAGGGAAGACCTGCTGGGGTGTGTACCAGTGAGTTGCTTCTGAGCTCGTGAAAGAAGCACCTGGCAGAAGTGAAATAGTGGGTTGCCTTCTTGCCCGAAAAGAGAAGAAGACTAGCTTGTGTCTGGTGGTGTAACCATCCTGGGGTTTGTTCCATTAGGTTTACTTCTGAGCATGTAAAAGAAGTGGGCTGTCTTCTTGCCCAGGAAAGAGAAAAAGACCAGCTGGGGTGTTGGGTGTTGTATGCCCCTTGTTTAAGGGAAGACCAAGGTTACTTGGTGGTTAGTGAAATCTCAAGAGTTTACTTGAGGACTGGATGTAGGACTTCTATTTTGAAGGGTCAAATAAGGATAAATCTTTGTGTCCCTTGTGTGCTTGCTTCCGCGCTCTTAACTTCCTTTGCACACGTTTATTTATACTAACCAAATATTTTCAAGTGGTGATTTTTGTTTCAGATTTTCTATTCACCCCCCGTAGGTTAGTCTTGCTGCCATATCAAGAGGTCCAACAATTCACACCAGATATAGAGAATAGATCTACATACACCCAAGAGAGACAAGAAGCAACCAAGCTCAAAAGAGAAGACTTCTCACAATTTGTGCAAGCAAGTCGACTCTAAGCTCTCCTGCTATTCTACTTTCAAAAGCTTGTCTGTGGGTGGTTTTGATAGTCTGAGTTCATCTTCTCAGTCCACCCTTTAGTCAGACCATAACTGTCAAGCATATTTGTACATCTCTTTCTGATCTTTTGTGTTTGCTCATTCTCTGAGTAAGCACCCTGTCTACCCTTCATTTAGAGTAGAAACCAACATGAGATTTGTTCCCTACAGTTTCCCTTTTGTAAAAAGGAAGATCTACTTTGGTAGGTGGTTGTTTGTCCCTTTGATAAATGGAAGACTTGCTGGGGAGCAAGTTGTTGTAATATCTCTCATTATAGAGAAGGCCAAGAGTTCTTAGTAGTTAGTGAAAAATTCCAAGTTGCAGTTAGGGACTGGACGTAGGACTCCTAATTGAAATGTGATTTGAACCATGATAAAATACTTGTTCATTGTATGTGATTGTTTCCGCCTAGTTACACTTGTTTCACACACACCACACAAGGTACTAACACTTCTGTCAAGTGTTCTTTCATATTCGAATAGCATTTTAAATTGCAAGAAGTCATATTCACCCCTTTCTATGACATCTAAAGCTCCATCTAGATCCAACAATCTCGGTCTCTAAAGTGCATGTCATTCTCTCAATCTTCTCTCTTTCCTATTCCAACTGGTGACAACTGTTCAATTTCCCTACCTCTCTTGAGATCTATAAAGCATAGGGAGAAGGGGCAGGAGGGAGAAGGGAGCCTGCCCTACCTACTCATCACTCTCGCATTTGGTGGTGTTTAGTGGAAGATCTGGAATTTCTATGAATGAAATTTGTTAGTAAGCCTACTTTAAAAAAGTGTTGGCTTTTGATGGTGGCCTTTTTTCTTTGGGACCAACATTCATTCACCTTTGCAGTAAAATGACCTTTTCATGGAACACAAAATTGAATTGTCTACTCTTGACTTTACTTGTTCATATTAATCCTACTATTTAATGATAATAGATATTGTAGCAGTCAGAAAGTGGTCAGAGACGACTTCTTCTGTCTACACCTTAGGAAAAGAGGGAACTCGGCTAATGGATGTGTGAGATTTGCAAAGGACCAGGAAAAAGCGTCAGAGGGCCCTAGTTGAAGAACCAAGGAAAAAATCCTCCAATATTTAAGTCAGTGCAAGTCTTGACGAAAAGCTATTGAAGGGCTTTGGGTGGAGAGAGGTGTGCATACCCTTACATCGGAGGTTTGGATCTCGCTATATAACTAGTGTCTAGGTCGTTCTTATGTCGACAAGCTATAACGGACCTATTAGGACAGCAGTTACAGCCCTAATGAAGAGGCGTTAAGGAGATCATGGCGTGACAACCGCCAAGATCATGAGCAGTTGTGCCATTACCTTGTTTTTTATGGGGAGTTATGCACCTTCAGGGGACATGAATAATGACACAGAAGGGGCATTTATGACAGGCAATGCATGGTCCTCAGGACTACTCGGTCGACGGACCCCGAAGTCAACCGGCAAGGTCGGAGGAGAATTGTATCCGAACAGTGATGTGCTTGGATCTTCCCTAAAGTGTTCGGGGACACATGGAGGGTGATGCACAAGTAAAAGGCCGCACTAGGTCGTATTGGGCCCATGGGCCTGGTGAGTCGAAAACCACCCCCTCAGATATCAATGTGTACATGATCCATCGCGTTGTATGCTTTAGCTTGACAGACTGATCTTCTCCAAATTCGACAACATTCCTAATGGCTAAGTCACTACTTTGTAGTCTTGTAGCTAAATATACTCCACTTAGGAAGGCCGAAATATCATTCCTATTCATTGTTCAATAGATGGACACAATAGGACTTGTTTTATAATATAGAAACTATGGTGAGCGACTTTGCTACTAAAATTTGTGAGAGATTTTCAATGGATTAGAGACAATTTTATTTAACGATGGATAAACGTCGAAAAAAATTTGTTTCTAATTAGCGAAAAAAATAATCCATTGTTGCTACGCCATTGATTTGCAACATCATCTTTCGCCGCTAATTAATGACAAATCAGTGACAAAAAATTCTATTGCTAATTAGTGGCGAAAATGATCTGTCGTTGTTTTGTCATTGATTAGAAATGTAATTTTTTGCCACTGATCCGTCACTATTAGTGAAGGATTAACAACAACAGATTCTACCACAAACTCTATAGTTGATCTAGAAATAGATCAATAACAAAAATGAGTCAATTGATAATCTACCGTTGATTAGGATAGATTTGTGGCAGACTTAAACCCATTGCAAATCTGCCACTGATTTATGGTAGAATTTTTTCTATTGCAAATTCGTTGCAAATATTTTTCGTGGCAAATTTGTTGTAGATTAACGATGAACTTGTGATGGATACTTTTGCCGTAATATTCTATCACTAATCTTACTTTTTCTTATACTATAAACCACTTTTTCTTGTCACAAATCTCGTTGGCTATTCCTTAGGAAAAATGATTTAGTAACACTATTTTTAACAGATATATTTGACACCACTCACATGGCATAAATGTTAAAATGTTGGATAATATTTTAAAATTTATGTCATGTGAGTGGTATCAAATATGTGTCAAATGTATGTGTCACTAAACCATTTTTCATTCCACTTTGGAAGAGGGTTAAGCAACTCCTAAGGCGCCTCTAACCATGGGTTATTTAGTCAAAAACTTATCTTTCTTTATTTTGGAAATAAAAAATGGTTGGGTAGATAAGTTTAGACAGGATAACCTTTTTATCTATTAAAAAAATATAAGTAGTTGTACATTTTACGACGGAAATAACACAATAATATTAAAATGAGTGACAAGTGTTAAAAATATTAAAAAATAACTTACTCATGACTAACTTTTCTACCCAACTCAAGAGATGAGATAGAGTTCCTCCAAGATTTATCCAAAGTACTCGCGATTAATATTTCCTCTCTTACCGAATCAATAAAGAATAAATTATGTAAGAATTATAATCCAGTTTGGGGTTATTAAAGTAGCCATCTATTTATTCTAATAAAACTCAGTTCTGAAGCAGTCACGTGGCAGCACCAGAAGCAGAGTTTTCCCGCCTAAACCTCCCCACTAAATCTATCTATATCGCAGCTAAATATGGTTAAACAAAATTCAGGTAAACAAATCTTAACATATAGCAGCTAATATAAAATAATAAATCTATCAACTTTAACACACATCTCGTAAGGCAAGTCTCAATTGTCACCTAAGTCAACGAAGAAATCTTTCTAAATAAGGTAAGATATTCACCATCTAAAAAATCTTGCTAAACCGAACAGATCATAATTTTTTAGAAAAAAATCAATTTTAAATCTATCTTCGTCAAGTTCACATTCCTTTATTTTGAGAACAAACTTTTTCTGTTTAGTTTAACAAATTTTTTATAATAAAAAATATATACTTTTGTAAGTAATATTTTTTATTTATCTTAATATTTTATAAACAACTATAGTAGTTAGATACATATAATCTTCCTCCACGGTTACCAACCAAAAAGTAGCGTAACCCGCGGGATAATCGTGCCTTTGGACGGTTGAAGAAGAAATTTCCAGCGCACGCGCGGCCCAAAAGAAAGAAGGCAGCGAAGCACAATTAAAACGCCTGCCTCGTTTATGGGAGGAGTAGAGTAATACCGCGCGTGCGTTGTTCGGGGCTAAACGGACGTGCTTATTATTTAAGAGGAGGGGACGGTGCTTAATTTCCAAAGCCTTCGTACCCACACAACATTCCTCTGCCACGACCACCAACCTCGAGGAGAAGGAAGAAGACGAGATCTTTGGCCGCGGTCGTGTCGTTCTGCTCCCCCCAAGGTGAGATGATGCCTCCACCGTCCTCCTTCTGATCCCTCCCCATAAATAGAAAAAATATTTTATGCTCGATTCATAGAGTATCAAAATCTGAGCTGAAATGCTCCACACGTGATCTAATTGGTCACAGCACGTTTGAGATTTGACGTCCATCAATTAAATTACGACGTCGAATAATTTCATTTCAACTTATTATTCAATCGATCAGATAATAAATAGTTTCCCAACAAAATATATATATATATATGCTAATAAACCAATCAATTTGTCTCTTATTTATAGTTGCCTTCATCCTCTCCTATTCCGTCCTCATGGACAATCTGGTCTTCTATGCACAGAAGAGTCGGTTGGCGATGCAAATAGATGAGTTGATACGGTGTAGTACTCCAACTTTTCCATCGATATATATCTAATAATTTTATGGCCTATTGAGTATGAGATTAAAATAAATAAAGATAGAGATAATTTAATTTGGAGATATATTATTCTTATTCTTAATTCACCTCTTATTTGTTTTTTTAAGATTAAAAAATAAAGATAAATTATCCCACCAAAAAAATGATTAGATAACTAGACAAATAACTCTTATAACTCTTCTTTCGTAATATAGATAAGTTAACTAAGTCTTCTCTTATTAATTATTTTCGCTTATCTCCTGACATCCAACTAATGTTTAATTTTTTTAAAATAATTTATCCATCTGCCGTCAAGGTTTATCAACCTCTATTTATGTTTATTCCTTTACTACTTGGGTTGGATGGAAATAATTATAAGTAGACTCCATCTTAGATAAAGTTGGATAAACTCAAAACTATTATCAAATTAAATTAAATATTTTAGTAAACTAACTTTTTTTGGGGGGCTTTTGGTGAATTAAATTAATTTATCTGCGGACAGTAGCATGTATGCCCGGATCCAAGGCCCGACTTGACACCCAACTGAGAACGGTCGAGCTGTATCATCGTTGGGCCGGACTAAGTTCAGTTAATCCGGTCCAATCCTTATTAATAATTATGAAGAAATTAATCGAAAGGGGGGTTACACAATATCTACATACAAATACTTTGGAATCTACGAGTGAATAATAATTTTAAAGTAAAGAGTACAATTTATAAGTTATGTCCCCCCACTGGTAAATATTTTCAAATTCTTGTAGACTCTATAAGACATGTTTGGTATTTGGATAGACCGACTATCCAAATATCAAACACATGCATGCTCTAAAGACCAGGTAAAAGATTTGTGGATATTGAAATTGAAATTTTAATTTTGAAAATAAAAGATTAATTTGTGGAATTGAATTCATTTTTACCAAAGTCAATGCATCCTTTTGTCTGAAAATTGATGAAAAATAGAAAGTTTAATTGTTAGCTTCTTGTGTACTAATGTCAAATTTTTTTTTACGGTTATGCAGCTCAATAACCCAATTAAGGCCTGTGTGAAACCTTGTCCTATTTTGAATTCGAATTTGAAACTCCTCCCTCCTCCACATCTATTCAAGTATCCACTCCATCACGACAGAGGAATACACTTATGTCAAATTTACTCGTGAGAATATTGTCATATTAATGTAAGATGATTTTATACAAGCAAGCATGCACTAGGTTTTCAGTTTTTGGGAGGCCGGGGCTTACCTGGAATATCAATTTGAGGGTCAAAATTAATATAATTAGATAATTTAATCTATATCAGATATGTTAACCATCTAGCTAGGTTGCGGATGTACCATTCGCATCCCTACCGCCAACCAGCCATCCATGAGAAATAATTTGATTTCATGTGAAAAGAGTAAGCTTCAACGTTTATCATGAGTTGTTATTACAATCGTATGTGTCCATATGGACATATATATAAAATAATGCTATTCTTGAGAATAAGAGGGAAAAGTTTTAAGAAATAAATAGACACATGCACATGATCACCATTATACCTATCTGTATAAAATAGGGCTAAGGAATTTAATTCTGAAAAAAAGATGAATGTAATAGCAAGACGTTAGAATTTAGAATACTAGTTCTATATCCGTGCATTGCACGGAAAATTGTTAGGTTTGAATTAATAAAATTTATAAGTAGTATACATGAGGGTAATATATTTTATTATTTATAAAAATAAATTTTGAATAAAGACGTGAGTTTTTAGGAATGGAAAGATGTTTAATGGGAAAGAAAAAAGAAGAAAATTATATTAGAAAGTTTTTATTAGTTTAAGAAAGGTGAGAGTGAGGTTGAGAGTTTTTTGAAAGCTTAGATATATTTTGGGAAAGTTTAATATGAGAGAAAGTTGGACAGAGAGAGTATAGGAAGATAATTATTTAATTCATTTAAACTACTTATATTTCTATTTTTAAGGAGAGAGATGTTATAGAGAGAATATGATTGTTCTGGTGCAACCACGTGACAACAATAAAACTGAGTTATATTATATTAGTATAGATTGTATAGTTTGACACACACAAACACACATGTATGATAATAGACTCCCTGTAAGATTACCTTTTTATAATTGCACTTATTAAAATTAATGCATCCAATGAAAATTTAACTAAAAACTTGTACAAGATTTATAAAACGGAAAATCTATAAATTATTTCTAGCCAAATTTTGCTTCAGTATTTGATTATTTGATAAACTTGCAAATGTACGTGCATTTTTACTAATTAGATCTCATAGTGAATCTAACTTAAAGATTGAGCTATCTACTGCCTTCATTCAAACTAGCAAAGCAAAGCAAAAAAAGCTACCAAGAGCAAGCAACTCGTATATCCTTTTTGCGTATCATAGTGAAATTATTCACTCAACTATCTTTTTACATTTCTTAAGGCCACTTTGAAAAATGAGGAGTTAATTTAATTGAATTCCAGCATAATTTTATGTTGGGTTAAATGTCCCTTTACTTTGGTAAATTTGGAGTTAACTCATTATTGCAAATCAGGTTATCTTTATTTTTGGTTTCGAGTTTTGTAGAAAATGAGGGTCTATTCTTGCCAATACCTAAAATAATCTTGTTCTATACCCTCCACCTCTCATGTTTAACATTTTCTAATAGACTATTTATTAAAATTTTATCTTATATTATCAAAAGTACTCTTTTATTAAATGTGATAGATAACAAATATATTACATAAGCAAATGCTTAGAGTATATATTTTTTTGTTTCATTTAACCAAAGGTTTATTGTTGAGGTAATAGTAACGTGTATCAACGTTTATTAATTAAATTACATATATATGTAAGATACGTATTAAAAATATGATATTTAAAATCTGATATGCGATTTTGGGTTATAATTAGTTCCTACGTTTATCCATCTAGTTATATGTTGAAATTTAATTATGGGTTCTTTAAGAATATAAGTAGTAATAATTATTTGTAGACACGTGATTATCCAAAGTGGAGCTACTAATGAGATCTAATATGATGATAATATCCATTTGAGAACACGAAACCCACTGTTCTGTCGCATCAAGGACAGAAGAAGATATCCCGATATCAAAGATCCAAATCCAGAGAGAGAGAGAGAGAGAGAGGTGCAAGATCCATTTCAACCACAAGACTTGCCTTTCAAGAGGTGAACGACTTGGAGGAGAGGAGTGTCGAAGAGGAAAGGCAAGAAGTAATAATTAAGAAACTTGCTTCTTTCACCCGTTGTGCGACGTTCCCTGCATATTTCTGTAGCACCGATTGCTTGTGCTTTGTTGCCCTTCTGATTTTTATAGCTGTTTGGTGGCATGCCGTGATACAAAAATTTCTCTGGTTACAGTCAATTTAAGGTCGGGGAAAGTGTTGAAGGATATGTCATCCCCTGGCGTGCAGTTAACTGTAGAAGACAAGCAGGTGCTGGTCTTTCTTCCCCTTTCTTCTCCATTAATTGGCTCTCATTATCTTTAGCACTCAAGTTCTTTTTTGGCGATTATCACATAACAGGAGTTCTATATAGTCAATTTTATGATCTGCATACACATTATGTTCTCCTGCATATTCTTTCTGCATGAGATGATAAGAGTTTGAAGCTTGCAGGTGGTTTTGGACAATGGGATCCTGCAGCTCACGTTGGCTAAGCCTGGTGGGTTCGTCACGGGACTTGGGTACAATGGCGTCGACAACTTGCTGGAGGTTGCCAACAAAGAAGACGATCGAGGGTAAAACCCAACTTATGTTCTTTTTTTTTTTTTTTCCTTCTTGGGTTGTGGGGGGGGGGGGGGGGGTCCTTCTTGATCTCAATAATGGTGGCTCTTATCTTATACATATGCATGCAATAGGGACCATTCTGATATCTCTGGCTGTGTTTAACTTTATCTACAGCTATTGGAGTGTTTATTGGAGTAAACCTGATGCTCGTGGTGGAATGGACAGGTGATCCATAGACTCCTCTCTTCACAAGACAAGAGGGCAGTGGATTGCAGGATATCCTTATGTTTTCCCCTTCTTCTTATTCTGTTCTATTTGTATCTTCTATAGCAGTGCTAATCAGATATCGTTTCTCCTTTTCCTTTTTTTCAGGATAATTGCTGCAGGTTTTAAAGTTATCCTGGAAAGTGAAGAGCAGGTGGAAATTTCATTTACAAGAACATGGGACCAGTCGCTGGAGGACTCTAATGTGGTTCCATTGAGCATAGACATAAGGTAGTATGCATGTGGGTGATCAACATTTTGAGGGTTAATTGTGTTCATCATATAATTAAATGCAGAAGGTACCCGATGCTTGGTGACCTTGCAGGTTCATTGTATTGCGCGGTCGCTCTGGATTCTACACTTATGCCATCTTTGAGCACTTAGAAGGGTGGCCTGATTTCGATGTTTCAGTTCTTAGAGCTGTTTTCAAGGCACGGAAAGACAAGTAAGCATTCGTCCATGTTTTTAATCTTCAAGAACATAACCGTGGAGACTTCAGCTTAGTCAAGAACACTGCAAGGGGAACAAGTAGTCATTTGCTTGTTGAATATTCTTGAAAACCAGCAAACCAAAAGATTTCAAACTTCTCATCACGTTTAAATGCAAGCAATGAACTAGCCATGTTCATCACTTTTGCTTGTTAGGTTTCACTACATGGCAATGGCCGATAATAGGCAGAGGATCATGCCGATGCCCGACGACCGATTGCCTCCGAGGGGTCAGCCATTGGCCTACAAGGAAGCAGTTCGGCTAATAGATCCGATCAATCCAGACCTCAGAGGGGAAGTAAGAGAATATTCTGTGAATTTATTCATGGTTTCCTTTTCCAATTCATCCTCACTCAAGATCATCCTTTTATAAAGAATCAAACAAGGCAATGAACATCTCTACTTCTGATAATGACTGCAAATAGGTTCTTAAAGGTCATCTGATTGGAGAGATCATGCCCATTCAAACTAGCACCTTTGATCTGTTATTGGTCATTTTGGATGATTTCCCAGGTTGATGACAAGTACCAATATTCATGTGATAACAAGGACAGCAAAGTCCATGGATGGATATGTCAGGATCCCTCCATTGGATTCTGGCTAATAACACCCAGCATCGAGTTCCGGACTGGTGGCCCTGTTAAGCAAGACCTCACTTCTCATGTTGGACCTACAACCCTTGCTGTAAGTGACACTCTTTAACTCTTCCTATATGCCCCTTCACAAAGATGAAGGTCACTTTCACAGATGTACCTTACCGATGAAGAACAATAGCCTTTAGAGTCTTGGCACTTCTCTAATGGTCTTAAGTTCATACTAATAAGTGAAGATATCTTTTAATACTTAGCTTGAACAGATTAAGAAAAAAGTGATATTAGATCATGTGGAATGGGAAGCCCTCATGTTTGTTTGTGACCTGCATCAATGTGTTCAGATATTTGTTAGCACTCACTATGCTGGAACAGATCTCGAGCTTAAGTTCAGGGGTGGAGAACACTGGAAGAAAGTTTTTGGTCCTGTTTTCTTTTATCTAAATTCTGCCAGTGGAGAAACAGATACATCGCATCTCTGGAATGATGCAAAATTACAGGTCATAATCTACTCTCTTTCTGCTGTCAAATATCAAATGTCTGAAAACAATCTGAGGTTGGAAGCAACCACCATTTCAGCTTAGAATGTGAATCAACGTCAAATCATCGAATATTGGTTCTATTTGGAGTTTGTGCTTTGCAATAAAAATGATGATCCCTTATGTCAGATTCTTATGAGAGATGTGTGCAAACAGTTGTAGAATAATTTACTAAATGATGTTTAAATCTTACTGGTTCCACAGACGACATTATAATGCTTACACTGTCCCTCTGTGCCTCTGTTCATGATCCAGATGCAGAAAGAGACCGAAAGTTGGCCTTACAGTTTCCCGGTCTGTGCGGACTTCCCTGCAGCTGATAAGAGGGGTGCCATCAATGGGAAGCTCCTAATTAGAGATAGGTGTGGAAAGACTCAAATTTCACCATTACGCAATACGAACAGCAGGAAATTATGATATCATTTTTTTACTAGTGAATAGATGGTCTCATGTGCTCTACCCTGGTGTGTAGGTGGTATTTTTTTCATGTCAACATTTTAAAGAACAAGAATTCCCTGCATGTCTCCGAGTCCTCCTGATAGTTTATTATGAGCTTGCTTACCAAAACCAATCATGGATTAGAGGATCTATTATTTCTGCATTAGCTCTCTCATATGCTGATCAACCCCCGATTCCCCCATGCCACAAATAAATGGTTCTGATTCTTGTGTTTCAATATTATAGAAGCAACATGGTCCTTTGTGATCAACTTGGATGTTTAAATTAAATATTTCCCAGGTATCTTCATGATAAAGATGTACCCGCAGACTCTGCCTATGTGGGTTTGGCTCCACCTGGAGAAGCAGGATCATGGCAAAGAGAAAACAAGGTTAGGTGAATTTTACTTATCATTCTTCACAAATTTTTTCCCATGTTCCATAGTCTATTTCCAATGGAACATGCTTGTGATAAAGATTCTTCTCCAATGTTACTTGTCTCTCTTCATCCAGGGTTACCAGTTCTGGACAAAGTCTGAACCAGATGGGTCTTTTAGCATTAGCAATGTTCAAACAGGAGTATATAATCTTTATGCTTGGGTTCCAGGTGTCATTGGGGACTACAAATATCATGAAGATATTACCATAACATCAGGTAAGTGCCCATCTGTCATTAACCTTTCTACTACTGTGCTAATTCTTGGAGACTTTATCTCTTCTGCAATTAAGGTCTTGTGATTCTACTGAATGTACTGGTTATTTATGTAGGATCTCATGTGGAGTTGAATGATCTGCTATATGAACCTCCAAGAGATGGTCCTACACTTTGGGAGATCGGCATTCCAGACCGCTCTGCTGCAGAGTTCTATGTTCCAGATCCCAATCCCATGTATATCAACAAGCTTTATGTTAACCATCCTGACAGGTGAACTTTCGTCCTTCATATGGGGAACGAAACTAGAGAGATACTCGATTAATAAGGGTTTTGCATCTCTACAACTAGAATCCCTTCACACATGATGTTGGTTATCCGGGTCTTAACAGAAAATTGTTGCTCTTGATGTACTCTTAAAGCTTGTATTTCTTGTCTTACAATTTCTGTACTTTTTGCTGATCTCCTCCCCCAAACAGATTCAGGCAATATGGGTTGTGGGAGAGGTATGCTGAGTTATATCCTAAAGATGATCTTGTTTACACAGTTGGCACCAGTGACTACAAGACTGACTGGTTTTATGCGCAAGTTACCAGGTAAGAAATTAAATCCCTTTCTTCTTCCTTCTTTAGGTTTCAAGCTAAGTATTTCTATTGTTTACACTAAATAACTGGGCAAGGATTTTTTTGTCATTGGCCAGCGTTTGATGTACTCAAAAGTAAATTTCTATAGCTCTCTTGGTGATTGCTTTGTTTCATTCTCTCTAAACTAAGGTCATTTTAGATTCTAGCTAGCATAACCTCATTGTTATTAGTTGTTTGTATCATGAAATTTATGCAGCCTTCCAAGAACAAGCATATGGACAACTTGAGAATACATGGATTCCTTTATATCTATAAGCAGTATCTCTCTGTCTGCGAGCTTGAAACCAGTCTTTGCCTGCTTGTGCTCTTCTTACAGGAAAATCTCTAGTGATCCTGACACCTACCAAGCAACCACCTGGCAGATAACATTTACAGTTGATGATCTTGTCCAAAGTGGACCTTACAAGCTGCGAATAGCACTTGCAGCTGCCAAGAACTCTGAACTGCAGGTAAGCACCCTCGAAACAGTAATAACATTAATCTCTTTAATAATTTAATTTGGAATATTCAGTCCTAGTGAAGGGATCTCTCTTCTCCGTGAAGGTTCGGATCAATGATCCCAAAGCAGACCCCGCTCACTTCTCAACGGGGGTAATTGGAGAGGACAATTCAATTGCCAGACATGGAATCCATGGGCTATACTGGTTGTTTAACATAGATGTGAAGAGTTCTTGGCTCACCGAAGGTGACAACAGCATATTCCTCACCCAAGCAATGAGCAAAAGCCCCTTCCAGGGCGTCATGTATGACTACATCCGTTTGGAAGGACCTCCAAAATCTGATCCCAAGAAGACAAAATAAGCGATTGTCGTCTGATTTGGAAGTTTTATCAACCAAAGGCATTGCCCAACATTTGCTTTCTGTATTATATCGATGTATCTACCAATGCATCTGTCTAAACAAACCAAAGACCCATCATTCGTAATGACTTAAATCCTGGCTATTCCATTAAAAGCCAGGGAGACTAAAAACATAAATTTGCAGAAAGACGATGGCATCTAGTACAAGATTCTGTAAGTTCTCTCAGGGCCAACATATAAAGAAACGCATGCCCGACTTGGAGTGAGTACTATTCGGGTTCAATCCGAAAACCAAATCAAATCTATGGATTTGGTTCAGTTTGATTTGAGTTGAATCTTTAAATATTTTGGTTTGGATTCAAACAAAATCGTATTAAAAATGTCAGTTTTGGTTCGATTTTGATTTTTCAAAAATCCAATCAACATGAATAACTTGATTTTAAAGATATTTTTGTCTAATATATGTAAATATACATAACTTTAGAAAAAAAGTTAGTTTTTCATGTCACATTTCCTTCTGCATATGCGGATATGTGATTTCTATGTACCACAAAATGAGGAGAATATGAATGTTCTCTCCTAACATGTATTTTATATGAGCTTGTTGTATATGTTCAACAGTTCACATGTCATATCTAGCATATATTTTACATGATATTTTTTTTCTCTCATAATATTTATAGAATTTGATAGAAAGCAAATTAAATAAGGATTGACAATTTCATGGTATGTCATACATGCTTAAAAGTTTTACCAAACCAAATCGATCCGATAGTGAGATTTATCGATTATGGTTCAAACTTAATCAAATAAAATCAAGTTGAATCAATTTTATTTGGTTTGGTTTGAGTTGAACACTTAATTCAGTTTGATTTGGTTTGATTTTAACAAAAAATATCTTCAAATTGAACCAATTCAAACCATGCTCACCCCTATACCCAACTAGGGGTGAGCACTTTTCTGGTTCAACTTGAAAACCGAGTTGAACCTTTAAAAAGTTTGATTTGGATTCAAATCAAATTGTATTAAAAATCTCAATTTGATTTGATTTTGATTTTCTAAACATCAAATCAAACCAAATAATCCAATTTTAAAGATATTTATGTCAAATATATGTAAATATACATAATCTTTTGAAAATATTAATTTTTCATGTCATACTTTTTTTACATATGCAAATACTTAGTATCTGTATACCATAGAAAATGTGGAGAATATGGATATCTTCTTCTAACATGTATTTTACACGAGTTTCATGCATTTGTTCAACAATTCACATGCCATTTCTAGCATGTATTTTTAATGAGGTTTTTTCTATCATAATATTTATAAAATTTGGTGCCAAAAAGGTTGAATAAAAATTGATAATTTCATGATATAATAGATGCACAGTTAGGAGTTTTGACCAAATCAAATTGACTCAGTAGTTAAATTTATCGATTATAATTCTAATTGAATGGAATCGAATTAAATTGAATTAATTTAATTTGATTTTAAAATTATTTGATTTGATTTGAGTTGAACACTTAATTCAATTTAATTTCGATTTGGTTTGATTTGAAAAAAAATTCACTTCAAACCAAACCAATCCAAACATTAATGCCCTCCCTATGCGCAACTCATTTTCTCACCATCAAGTATACCAAGGGGACGCCATGAACGGGTTTGTCTTAGACATAATGTATGCTAATGAATGGTCGTTTAATGATGATATAGATAGTTAAATATAAAAGAATTGCAGCAAACTTTTCCAAATAGTCCGTTAATTAGCTGCAATATCTTCAATAAATCACATGAAAATTTTTTGAAAGACTATGACCAAACCAGAACAGTGAGAAGACATGAAACTGCATGTGAATTCCCCAACATATAAGGAATCGTGAGTAAGAGCAGGCATTGGCCGATGATAGGGACCCGCAGGAAGTGGGTGCGAGCAGGAGTAAATGATAGAGTTATAGGCGATGGTCCCGGAAAGCATTAATCGATTTAACAGGCTATAAAAGCCAGGCAAACAATTGTAGATAGGATGGCTGTTAAAGAATAGGCAGCCATGACAGCTGAAAGCGACTGCATGGAGCAGAGGTTAATGATATAGATAGAAGGTTCATCTCAAGGAAATAAGAAAAGAATTTGGCACAAATTAATTTCTGACGTAACCCACCAGCCATGAGGAGCACATAAATGACATAGCCAACATAAAAGGTGAGAGATTTTGGGCACAGCAACAACATCAAATCTCTTGACAGCAATTGGCTTCGATAATAACCTTCCAGTGGCAATTAGAAAGGCAGTTGCGGCTAACAAGCTCATTACAAGAGCATTGTGATTTGTCAACCATTTTTTTATCAACGGCTGAAAATAGCCATATGTCAACAACTACTATAGTCGTTGACATAAGGCAACATATGTCAATGGCTATTTAAGGCCGTTGACATATGATGAATATATGTCAACGGATAATTTTTAGCCGTTGATATTATTGCACTTATGTCAACGGCTAATGTGAGCTGTTGACATAACTTTAACATATGTCAACGGTTAAAAAAATTGTTGACATATGTTCATCATATGTCAACGGTCTCAAATAACCGTTGACATATATTGATGAAAAAATGGCGAGATATTTTCCGCCATTCTTAATATTTGTCAACGACTGTGTATAGCCGTTGACATATGTTATATTTGTCAGCCGCTATAGAAGTCGTTGACAAATACTTCAAGCTTCTTCTTACATCCACCTGCCCCGCCCCCTCCCTGCTTCCCCTACCTCCTTCCATCCCTTTAGTCCATCCCCAGCTGAGGAGTAGCTGCGAGACGGCGTCCTACCCCATGGACCTAGCCATGTACAGCGGCGTCACCCCCCCTGCTGGCTTTTGGCGTTCACGTCGGCACCCAGGTCGATCAGTGCCTCCACCGTGTCCACGCACCCGCCCTCCACGGCCAGGTGCAGCAGCGTGTTCCCCTCCACGTCCTGGCACTCCAGCTCCGCCCCGAACTCCGCCAGTAGCCGTACGACGTCGCGGTGGCCCTTCACGGCGGCTGAGTGCAGCGCCGTCATGCCATACTGGTCGCGCCCGTTGGCCCTCAGGCCCTTCCACAGCAGCGACTCCAGGCGCTTGACCTCCCCTCTCCTTGCGGCCGTCAGCACCATCTCTCCCCATTCGAGGATCTCCACCACCTCTTGCTGCAGGAGAAACACAAACCACAGATTTGATCTAATGCACCATCAGAAGACGTCATAGTCGACTGCATCGCCCATCTCGGCGCCCCGGGGAGGGGCGTCGAAGTAGATGCTGCAGGTGACTTCCCGACCTGCATCGGCCTTCCTCTTCCTCGGCTGCTGCTGAGAAAGGAGCCCAACGGCTTCCCTGATGCGGTCCTCATTGGCAAACCGAGCCTCGTGGACCTTGGGGATGCTCCAGCCATGGTGCACGAGGAGGCGGCGTGCGGTGGCCCTCGAGACGGGAGAGCACGGCTATGGTGCTTGCGATGTCGTTCTCCTACCTTATTTGCAGGTCCGCCTCGCTCAGGACGGACCAGTTGGGGAGGGGGGGAGGGAGAGAGGGAGCAGTGACGGGATAGGGAGAGGGGGGGTTGCAGGGCCGGAGGAGGCGACCGAGGGGAGGGGGAAGGGGCCGGAGGGCGACATGGTTTTTTTTTTTTCTTAAAAATTTTTTGTTTGTAAAAAGCCGCTGACATATTCTTAATATGTCAACAAACTCCAGCCGTTGACATATGTATTATATGTCAACGGTTGATATCCATTGACATATTTAATATATGCCATTGAATATTAACCGCTGACATATGAAACATTTGTCAACGGCTAATAACGGCCGTTGACAAATATTAATCGACGACTAATTTATCAACGACTTGAAGACCGTTGACATAAAGATATATCAATAATTTTAAATCTTTTATCAATGGCTATAAATCACTGACATATATCTTATTTCTTATAGTAAAAATTGCAATGTTAAGAACTGATGTGGTCGATTTGACCAATCACAATGACAAAGTTACATTTGGCCGATGTAAGACTCCAATTAACTAAGATAGAGGGTCCGACTGAGGTCTCACTTAGTCGGCTATGCCCAAGGTGAGGTTGGTTCGGCTGACTTGAGCTTTGGCGGGCCGAGATAGAATCTGCAGGCTAAGAAGGACTCGAGTGCTGTCATACCGTCGAGTCATAATAGATCTTTGGACAGAGCTCATCACTTTAATGGGTTAGGCCCAAACCCATCCCCCTCGGGGGGGACAAAACAAAGAGGAGGTCTAGAATATGCAGTGGAAGGAGATTATGATCCAACGGAACTTATATTTTGCATTTTCATTAAAATATTTGGTTAAATTTGAAAGGGATTATGATCCCGATCCGAAGGAAGGTATTAAAACATTATTATGTATTGTGAGAAGCAATACCAACAGTACTCCTCCGGATCGGTCAAATCGTCCGGTCTGCAGAGAGAGACTAGAAAAGAAAAAGACGCAGAAGCAGTTAATGTGATACACAAACGCACAGGAGAGTAGAGGACCAACAGACATCAATATCGTCACCCACCGCCAGCAGTGGCCAACCGACGGCGTCGGTGGGAACGGAGCCACCAAAGCACTGCAGCAGCAGTAGCACCCTCCACATCAACGTATGCCCCTTTTAAATTGCCTTGTTCCGGTTTCTTTCTTCTCCACTTGTTTCTTCTGCCGTTCCTTTTTCCCGTCCTCTGCAGCAACTGTGTGTGTGCATAGAGAGAGAGAGAGAGAGAGTTTTGTTTGGGGGGCAGAGAGATAGAGGGTTTGAGATGGCAAAGGACATGTCCAGGAGCAACAGGAAGAGTCCAGAGGAGGAGCATCCGAGGAGGGCCTTCGGCTGGGCCGCCCGGGACGCCTCCGGGGTCCTCTCCCCCTTCAACTTCTCCCGAAGGCAAGCCCTCCCTTACTTCCATGCTCCTCTTTCTCTGCCTCTGCGTATGTGTGTGTGTATGCTTTTGATCCCCAATCCTTTTCCTTTCATGTGCGTTCGTCCTCGCTCTCTTAGCTTCCTCTGGTTTGCTCCGTGTGAGTGTGTGTTTTGCGACTATTTCCCCTTGTTCATGTGAACAACAATGTATGATGCATTAAAATATTTTTTTTTTTAAATGCCGCGTTCCATCTGAGGAATGTGTCTTCGAACCAAAAAGAATTATGTAAATCTTGATAATTTCAAAATGTTAGTGGTGACTGACTTGCCAACAGAGGTATATACATTCAGGTATTCATTCAACAAGTAAACAAAACTGCAAACACAAGTCTCAGCAATCATGATGCTCTGCTTTTAAGAGCAACGAAAGTTTGGTAGAATTTTATGTTGCTTTGTTGAGATGCTCGTATGCATGGTGCTGCATTTAATATACTAAATAATATATCGATAGACAAGTACTTAAAAAGTGACAGCTCAAGGGAAGGCTTTAATAGACAAATCCAGGTGAATTATTATCTAGTCATATTACACTTAAAAATACAATACAAAGTGTACTAAATCTTTCTCTTTACTTTAATGCTGCTCTGTTTGTGCGTGTCTGTATTTATTCTCTTGAGAACGAATAGACCGATAGTGACCAGCATTACTATCTCTTTTGTTACGGTCGATAATTAGGTGGTTAAAAGTTAGGGGAGGATTTACTGCACACCACTTCGTGGGTGTGCCACATCAACTTTGGGGATATTTAATAGACACCCTGATACAATTGCTCTTAAGGTCGGCCTGAGTCGAGATGATTGGTGACTTAGAAGTCTACGCATAGTCGACAAAGAGGAGTTGGTTGTCCCGAGCTCGAGATCTATAAGATCATTGAGGGGTTTCGGTGGGAAGATACTTCGACACTCAAGTCAATAAGAGATCGAGAAGTGTGACAGAGTCTAGAGCAGATAGATTGCATACCTGTGAGCGTCGAGTGTACCCCTTTATATAGAGCGAGCTACCTGAGGAGCTTTGAACCGTAGACTGTTCCCGCAGATCTCGCACCACCATCCCGTAACCGTCACCACACATCGGTCAGATCGTGGTCTTAATGGGTGTCGTTACGGGACGCATGATCTGCGGCCATTGACCCAACAGTCAGATACTGGGCTGTGGTGCGAGCCACGATGCGCGAGATTCTCGCGGCCATGCCGTGCGCTCCACATCGGGTTAGGTCGAGGTGAGCTTACCCTATCTTTAATTAGCTGAGATGAGTCTAGTCGACCTAAGCGACGTCCTAAGCGTCGGCCAAACCCGACGCTATGCACCGAGACGTGGGAGTTATCTGTTTATGTGACATACCCTCGTATGTTGTGTCTAATTTAGTGCACACATTTGGTGTGCACTAAGTATTTTCTGAAATGTTATTCTTTTTTGACAGGGTATGTAACGACCCAAGAATCCGATACCCGGAACCCTCCAAGTACCCGACCCTTGGACCGCCACCCACGGATCCGAAGACCCGGAAGGGTTAGAAATATGTCCAGTGAGATATACAACAGGTTACAATAGCTAAACAATATAAAGAAATACAACAGCGGAATAAAAAAACACACAAAGTCCCAGATAATAATTCAAGTGCAAATAAGGAAAATACTAACCATTGCTAACACTGCTGACCAGAAGCGTCACAACGCAGACCGTCCGAACACGAGCACCGGCTCCCTCGAACTCGAACCTGGAAGGAAGTAAGGGGGGAATGAGCTTCGCGAACGAAGCCCAGTAGGGAACCCAACCCCTCACCGGTTCGACAGCGGAAACAAGAACAACACAACTAAACTAGGCAGGAAGAACAATGCTACTAAAGAAAACAAACTAGCTACACCAAGCGGAAGGGCGGCGGTAACTCAAGCAACGAGTCTACTAACTAAGCAGGTGATATAATAAAACAATAACACAACTGAGCAAGTACTGAAATAATTGAACGGAAAATACACGTCCACAAGTATCGCCACACGGCACAACAGCACACCGACTCAACCTCGGTAAACGTGCTCCGAGCACGCCACACAACTGCACAAGCAGATGGTAAAACCCTCGTCTGAACGACACACGCTAGCCACAACCCAGCCTCTACTAGTCAGTGGTCAGCTGCGCCCACCGGCGTCTTACCACTCGACCACGAGTCCAGGTCTCCCCTCCCGTCGGAGTGAGACGCGTGGACAAACACAACCACAAGCCGTAGTCTGGCCGGACTACGGTCCCACGCCTGTCCTCCCGACACGGCTCCGGAACCGTGTAAGGCGAGGCAGTGAGAACGGACTAGCTGGCCCGCACCGCGACACTCCAAACTCCGCGGGACCCGGACCAACTAAGTGAGCTCAACAAACGACTCAACGCCGCTGTCCAACACCGTTTTCCCCTTCGTCCGGAGAAACGCTCGACGGACGCACTCGTGGCTCGGAGACCACCCTCAACGGGCCCACGAGGATGGGGGTCCCGGGGAACGGTAACAACCCAAACGCGCACCGTGCGCTGGGACAAGCCCTCAAGTGCCACAGCACCGGGCGAAGACTAGTAAGGCGCAGTGCTAGGGAGTCAGCACAAGCGTCACGAGCACGGAACGGAAACTCGATGCCGAAACAGATCCGCTAAAGTACCTGATTGACGGTCAACCACAAGAAGCTAATATTACCACCCCAGACAGTCGGCCGGCCCTCGGAACTCACCCCACGGGTGCCGGAAACCCCAGCGCAACTGTCCGGGTCAAAAGGTCAAACGGCCCCAACAGCCCAGTCGGAGCCGACTCGGGCGGACCCAGAAATCGAGGAACGCGGTATGACGACTCAAATATATATATATTATTACCCGAGACAGTCGGTCAACCCTCGGAACACCCCCGACGGGTGCCGGAAACACTGCACGACTGTCCCTGGTTGATCGGTCAACAGGTGCTACCGGCCCGGTCGGAGCCAACTCGGGTGGGACCGGCCACCACACGACTCGACAAAATAGCCACCAACCCCGGGTCGGCCCACCAGCACGGCCGGAAAGATAGCACACGAAAACAGCTCGAAAACGGCACGAAAACGGCCCAAAACGGAGCTCAAATGGGCCCAAAGAGGAGTCTGCCGGCACAGTGTGCCGCAGAGGACCCAGGCCACTGCCTGGTGCAATGCACCAGAGGGTGGGGGCGCAGTGTGCCACCCAGATCTGGGACAGATCTGGGCGCACTGCGCCACAGGGGGGTCTCCTCCTTCCTCCCGTCTCCTTCTCTGCGCGCAGGGAAGAGAGGGAGCGGGGGGGGGCCTGGCCGGCCGGCCACTGCCGGCGCCGGCGGGAGGGGGGGTCACCGGACGGCGCGGCGGCCGGCGGCGGCGCTCCCCTCGCCGGAACCACCTCCGGCCCGGAGGCCTCACACAGAGAGAGAGAAAGGGAGAGAGAGAGAGACGGGAGCAGGGAGAGGAAGGGGGGGGGATCACGGCGGCGCACAGGGGGAGGGGGGGGGGGTCCGGCCGACGCCGGAGAGGGAGAGGGTCCCTACCTCGGCGGTAGGACCCGCCGGCGTCACGAACGGCGCGGAGCTCTCTCCTGCGGCGACGGCGGCGCTCGACGGCACCGCGCACGGCGTCCTCTGTGCGCGGGCTCCGGGCAACGAACGGCGCGGCGGCACGACGAGGGGGTGGGGGTCTCCTCCGGCGAGACAGCAGGCAAGAGAGAGAGAGAGAGAGGGAGAGAGAGAGAGAAAGAGAGAGGGAGAGCAGAAACGCGAGAGAGAGGGGGAGGAGAAGATGGCGGCGAGAGGGAGGGGAGGCAGAGGGACCGAGAGAACTGGGGGGGGGGAGAGATCGGCAGAGGGGAGAAGGAAGAGGGCGAGGTGGAGGGGGGTGTGGCCCCTTACCGGAAATGGCCAAAAGGCCTTTTTCCGGAACCCACTGCACACAACGTGCATGGGGAAGGGGGGACCATCTCCCCCTCCCCTCCCAGTCCTCACATCTTACCCCACTTAAAACAATTTCGCCCTCGAAATTACAAAAAAAACAAAGCCGAAGCACGGAAGTAAGGCAGGGGCAGGAACAACTCACTCGAATTGATCCGACAACTCGAGGAAAAAGAACACGACAAGAAACAGCCAGCGCAAAGAAGGCCACTAAGTCTCATCACGACTTCCTGGTGGCCACAACAGCGACACAGCCATGCGTGGAGTGCTCAACCAGGCAACCGACAGCCCACACAGCACACCCCAGACGGGGACGGAGCACTCAATCGGATGATGACAACTCCACAAGCATGGCACGCACCAACCAACCGAAGACGAACAGAACCATTAGCCGAAAACCACGTGGCTGAAGTCCTCAACAGACCTTGCTATTAAAATCAATCCGGTCAGCAACCCACTCTGCCACCAGCCGAACCCGACAGAAACCACAGTGACTGGTGACAACTCGGAAGAAGACCTACGAGTCAACCACATGGCTCAGAGGAATGGCCTCACGCAGCTAGCGACAGCTAGTATCAGCCACACAGCCAAATGGATGTCTCGCAAAGGAAAACCAGAGTCTAAGCAGAACAGAGACGTGGAAAACCCCTCAACACGTGGAACGACATCCACAACACCACTCGGTCTCACCCAGACCTTCCTCGTGGTCCGACAAGGACACCAAACGAATGTGGAGTCACAGGAAAACTAAAAGCAGAACACGCTCCACAAGCACAACACACACAACGACAAAGGTCGAAAAGATGTCTAAGGTTTGGTCAGAACCAAGCAACCCAAGACGTCAGCGACTCACACGGTCAAGCTCCAGCAAACCGATAGGCCTCACTGCCACCACGAACACAGACATGAGTCATGCTATCGGCTTCCAGACTCACCACCTGGCACACGAACGAACACACAATGGTTGGCAATGCACCCACCACGAAATGTGCAACGCCAAGAGCGAGTGCCACAGAACCAACCGCAGAAAAACATTCAACCACCAGAAAAAATGGGGAAACCGCATGAGCCAAAAGCAGCACGTTGACCCAAGTAGAACGCAAACCAACACGCACAGCGAGGGAACACCAGACGCGGGCCACAACCAAAATCGAGCGCACCACCACTAGAGCTACAAAGCAACAAGGTAGCTACCACACTGTGGTACGGTACGACCACAAGGGACAGGCCACCACACGCGTCCCAGAGGCGGAACAACTCAACGCCTCGAGCACCTCACAAATCGCAAAACAACGCACAAACTCAAGGTCAGCACACACGGGCACAAACACACGGCACAACCACAAGCACTAGAACCACCAGGTGTAGTGCACATGGTTGCACCAACGGCTCCAAAACGGCACAGGGCCAGCAAAAAGGGCTCCCTACCAGAGAACCACCAAGAAGAGAAAACGCACGGAAGGTCACGAGCTTCGAAGACCACAACAAACATGACGGCTCTTTAGAAGCGCACCACATAAGGCATCGGCCCTACTACAACAAGCAGTGAGGGCCACACACTAAGAGGGTGACAAAAGTCTCCAAGAACCGAAAGAGGCACGAAACAGAGCACACACGAACGCAACGTCAACACGAGAAAGCTCAGCGAGAGAACCGGGGTTATCTAGCGCTGATCACATGGAACACATTGTCCGACATTGACCAGTCAGGCAACACACAAGCCTTCACAACAGAACGCAGAAGACCAGTAGGTTCACAAACCTACATCGCCAAGCGGAAACAACAACACGAGGGGAGCAACCCGCTCAACCCTAAAACAACTCGAGGTAGAAGACCTTTGGCCAAGAAGGCCACAACAGCATGCACCACAACACCAAGACACAAAATCGAAGCACCACCACCTCGAGCAACCCACAAAAAGGAGGAAATGCACAACAGGCCTCTTCCTCACGCAAGATAGGAGATCGAAGCACAAAACTAGCACATCCGCAAGAAGTACCACTAGCCACATGGCCACGGCACACACCACATCACCAGCTACAACGGCACGATGAGCACAGAAAAACGAAGCAGGACCATCCGAGCTACGGGGACACACGCAGTCCTACCAACGCAGCCAGGAAAATTGGAAACAAACAACAAGGCACCTGGCCAACACAACAACTAGACACACGGTCAAAGGTACCGCACCTTGACCGACAATGCTCAGATAGACTGTAACACAGACAGTCCAACTGGAAACAATGACAGCTCATCTCTACAGAGAGAGCAGCAACAAGCAAATCAAACACTAGGCAGCTATGGAAAGGACCTCCACCAAGAACGACAGAGAGTCGTCCAAGGAAAAGTCCACCGGAACAAACAACCCAATCAACCAACCCACACAGATCTTCAAAGAGAGCACAACAGCAAGCATAAACAATACAAGACAGTTATGGGAGAACCTCCACCAGAACGACCAAGACACCGTTCTGGGAGAGCCCACCAGAACGCACCAGCCAACCAACAGCACACTCAACCTTGAGGCAGCACGACAACAACTAGAAACAAGCACGGAGCAGTCTTGGGAGAAACCCTCACCAAGACAACAACAAACAATTCTGGGAGACCTCACCAGAACACAAGGCCAACCAACAACGCACCTCAACCCCGAGGGCAACAAAATAGAAACGAGCACGATGAAGTTCTGGGAGAACCCTCTACCAGAACAAGCAAGAAAGAGCTCTGGGAACACCTCACCAGAACTCACAACCAATTAGCACAAGGCCACCAAGCAAACACAACAAGTGACATAACACGCAACCAGCAACATCACAAGCACACACAGAGCAACTGCTAAGTCCGAGCAGCAATGCCAACCTAGCAGAACACAGGGCACCCACAACTCACCTAACAGGTGAGGCAACATGCCCAAGCAACCAAAGCACAACAAAGCCAAGAGCAAACATAAGTAGGAAAAATAAGGGCACCTTCCACTGGACCCGCAGACAACAAATCTGCACCAGTGGAAGCCACACCACAAACAGACTCTCTCAACCACCACAGAACACATGCAGCCGAAAGCACAGCCAACGATGACCAGGAGCACCGCACCGGACCTGTCTGCAATAGTCCTCCTCACAAGAAAGACCTCCACCAGCAACTCCATCATCAACAGCACCAACGACACGAACCAACCAGCGATCACGCACTACGCACGCAGCACTGCAACGATGGAACCCTTCTACGACTCCCACTAGAATCTTGCTGAACCACAACCTACCTGCAAAATATGATCAAGGCGCAAACCTAACACTACCACACCACGGACGGTGCCAGCAACGCACTTGAACTATTTTCTGGGATAGCCATAGCCATTAACCCATTGTAAATCACAGAAGACATTTGCTCTGATACCAACTGTAACGACCCAAGAATCCGATACCCGGAACCCTCCAAGTACCCGACCCTTGGACCGCCACCCACGGATCCGAAGACCCGGAAGGGTTAGAAATATGTCCAGTGAGATATACAACAGGTTACAATAGCTAAACAATATAAAGAAATACAACAGCGGAATAAAAAAACACACAAAGTCCCAGATAATAATTCAAGTGCAAATAAGGAAAATACTAACCATTGCTAACACTGCTGACCAGAAGCGTCACAACGCAGACCGTCCGAACACGAGCACCGGCTCCCTCGAACTCGAACCTGGAAGGAAGTAAGGGGGGAATGAGCTTCGCGAACGAAGCCCAGTAGGGAACCCAACCCCTCACCGGTTCGACAGCGGAAACAAGAACAACACAACTAAACTAGGCAGGAAGAACAATGCTACTAAAGAAAACAAACTAGCTACACCAAGCGGAAGGGCGGCGGTAACTCAAGCAACGAGTCTACTAACTAAGCAGGTGATATAATAAAACAATAACACAACTGAGCAAGTACTGAAATAATTGAACGGAAAATACACGTCCACAAGTATCGCCACACGGCACAACAGCACACCGACTCAACCTCGGTAAACGTGCTCCGAGCACGCCACACAACTGCACAAGCAGATGGTAAAACCCTCGTCTGAACGACACACGCTAGCCACAACCCAGCCTCTACTAGTCAGTGGTCAGCTGCGCCCACCGGCGTCTTACCACTCGACCACGAGTCCAGGTCTCCCCTCCCGTCGGAGTGAGACGCGTGGACAAACACAACCACAAGCCGTAGTCTGGCCGGACTACGGTCCCACGCCTGTCCTCCCGACACGGCTCCGGAACCGTGTAAGGCGAGGCAGTGAGAACGGACTAGCTGGCCCGCACCGCGACACTCCAAACTCCGCGGGACCCGGACCAACTAAGTGAGCTCAACAAACGACTCAACGCCGCTGTCCAACACCGTTTTCCCCTTCGTCCGGAGAAACGCTCGACGGACGCACTCGTGGCTCGGAGACCACCCTCAACGGGCCCACGAGGATGGGGGTCCCGGGGAACGGTAACAACCCAAACGCGCACCGTGCGCTGGGACAAGCCCTCAAGTGCCACAGCACCGGGCGAAGACTAGTAAGGCGCAGTGCTAGGGAGTCAGCACAAGCGTCACGAGCACGGAACGGAAACTCGATGCCGAAACAGATCCGCTAAAGTACCTGATTGACGGTCAACCACAAGAAGCTAATATTACCACCCCAGACAGTCGGCCGGCCCTCGGAACTCACCCCACGGGTGCCGGAAACCCCAGCGCAACTGTCCGGGTCAAAAGGTCAAACGGCCCCAACAGCCCAGTCGGAGCCGACTCGGGCGGACCCAGAAATCGAGGAACGCGGTATGACGACTCAAATATATATATATTATTACCCGAGACAGTCGGTCAACCCTCGGAACACCCCCGACGGGTGCCGGAAACACTGCACGACTGTCCCTGGTTGACCGGTCAACAGGTGCTACCGGCCCGGTCGGAGCCAACTCGGGTGGGACCGGCCACCACACGACTCGACAAAATAGCCACCAACCCCGGGTCGGCCCACCAGCACGGCCGGAAAGATAGCACACGAAAACAGCTCGAAAACGGCACGAAAACGGCCCAAAACGGAGCTCAAATGGGCCCAAAGAGGAGTCTGCCGGCACAGTGTGCCGCAGAGGACCCAGGCCACTGCCTGGTGCAATGCACCAGAGGGTGGGGGCGCAGTGTGCCACCCAGATCTGGGACAGATCTGGGCGCACTGCGCCACAGGGGGGTCTCCTCCTTCCTCCCGTCTCCTTCTCTGCGCGCAGGGAAGAGAGGGAGCGGGGGGGGGGGGGGCCTGGCCGGCCGGCCACTGCCGGCGCCGGCGCCGGCGGGAGGGGGGGTCACCGGACGGCGCGGCGGCCGGCGGCGGCGCTCCCCTCGCCGGAACCACCTCCGGCCCGGAGGCCTCACACAGAGAGAGAGAAAGGGAGAGAGAGAGAGACGGGAGCAGGGAGAGGAAGGGGGGGGGATCACGGCGGCGCACAGGGGGAGGGGGGGGGGTCCGGCCGACGCCGGAGAGGGAGAGGGTCCCTACCTCGGCGGTAGGACCCGCCGGCGTCACGAACGGCGCGGAGCTCTCTCCTGCGGCGACGGCGGCGCTCGACGGCACCGCGCACGGCGTCCTCTGTGCGCGGGCTCCGGGCAACGGACGGCGCGGCGGCACGACGAGGGGGCGGGGGTCTCCTCCGGCGAGACAGCAGGCAAGAGAGAGAGAGAGAGAGGGAGAGAGAGAGAGAAAGAGAGAGAGAACCGCGAGAGAGAGGGAGAGCAGAAACGCGAGAGAGAGGGGGAGGAGAAGATGGCGGCGAGAGGGAGGGGAGGCAGAGGGACCGAGAGAACTGGGGGGGGGGGGGGAGAGATCGGCAGAGGGGAGAAGGAAGAGGGCGAGGTGGAGGGGGGTGTGGCCCCTTACCGGAAATGGCCAAAAGGCCTTTTTCCGGAACCCACTGCACACAACGTGCATGGGGAAGGGGGGACCATCTCCCCCTCCCCTCTCAGTCCTCACCGGGTAGATAGACTAATCATGGATATCTTTGGTTATTCATGAAAACAGGTGGCTAAATCTGTCCCACTCTTTTTTGGGTGGATAAGTTAGTTATCCATGGATAATTGTAAAACCCACAAATTTATAAAAAGATGGATAGTGGGGTTAAATAATCTTTGGATAAGCTATCCAAAAATAACTTAAAACCCTGATCAAGGTGGCACAGACGAAGAAAATGGTAAGTTTTGTAGTGACAAAACTTGAGAACATAAAGAAAAACCCTTTGTTAATTTACGTTTTTCACGGTGTGACTGGTTGTGCATGCATGGCAGGGGCATGCTCATTGATGGGTAGCTAATTAATTCTCGGACTACAATGGGAAGAAGTTGGCCAACTTAGGTAGTTGAATCAATGTGCAAACTCCCTTAGAATTCCATGAAGCAGAGACAGTACTTGGCCCTTCTTTTTATTTGGATCATGCTGGCCATTACAGATTAAAGAAGGATAATGAACAATCTTAATTTACAGGCTAGCCCCAGGCTGATACTCCAATTCTGCTTGCAGGGATAATGGGGACGAGGACATCACCATGAAGATACTCTACTGTGGCGTCTGCCACTCTGACCTCCACTGCGTCAGGAATGAATGGGGGAACGCCATCTACCCGATTGTCCCGGGGTAAATAATCTGCCCTTTCTGTAGTATGTACATACTCTTGTGCTTGATACCTCTCTGTAGCAATGTCTTGGGTGCATGTCCCCTTGAACAGTACTTTGGAAGTTTAAACATTCCTCGTCTGACGTCTCTCATAACACAACTGTGTTGGAAGACCTGCCTGAAAAACTGAGATGCCATCGCAACAACTAAAGGCACATCGATCGACTGACCCCTTCATATTTTACATCTCTATATACACTAACAACAAGCTTACAGGCACGAGATTGTGGGGGTTGTAACTGAGGTAGGTGCCAAGGTCATGAACAAGTTCAAGGTTGGGGACAAGGTGGGCGTGGGCTGCATGGTTGGCTCTTGCCACTCCTGCGACAACTGCAACCAGGGCTTCGAGAACCACTGCCCCAAGGTGGTACTCACCTACTGCAGCATGAACACCGTCGACGGGACCATGACGTACGGGGGGTACTCGGACCACTTGGTTGTGAACGAAGCTTTTGTGGTGCACTTCCCGGACAGCCTGCCCATGGACAAGGCCGCACCGTTGCTGTGCGCAGGGATCACCGTGTACAGTCCCATGAAGCACTTCGGGCTCAACGAGCCCGGGAAGCACTTGGGGGTGGTCGGGCTGGGCGGCCTCGGCCATGTCGCCGTCAAGTTTGGTAAGGCCTTCCGCATGAAGGTGACTGTGATCAGCTCGTCGCCTAGCAAGGAGAAGGAGGCGATTGAGAGGCTGGGGGCAGATGCCTTCCTGGTCAGCAGCAACCAGGGCGAAATGATGGTAAAGTTTCCATCTCTCTCTCTCTCTCTCTCTCTTTCTCCAAAGGATTTTTTGCATGTACTTCAGATGCTATAATATATATATATATATATATATATATATATATAGAGAGAGAGAGAGAGAGAGAGAGAGAGAGAGAGAAATATACTTGAATATTTGTCAAAGATCCCTCTGAATCTATCCAGACAATTACAGTTATATCCCTGTCATAACTCAACTACAACTTAAAAAACTGAAACGATGAACCTACCCCTCAAATTAAGTTCAACGGTGGGGCATGAAGGGCTGTTGTAATTATTGGAGCGGGAAGTGTATAACTCCATTCAGAAGTACTTGAGCTTGCCATCTGAACTGCTTATTTTGTCCCGAGCGTACATACTTGAGCTTGCCCTCTCAAGTGGTACTGTTCATTTCGTCCTGTCCTGAGGGTATGTACTTGACTATGTACTATGATTGTGTCTGTGCTAGGCTGCAATGGGGACCATGGATGGCATCATCAACACGGTGTCTGCTGTCCACCCACTCATGCCGCTGTTGTTTCTGCTGAAAACCCACGGCAAGATGATAATGGTCGGCGCACCTGAGAAGCCATTTGAGTTGCCGGCGTTCTCCTTGATCCTTGGTACGTGCACAGATATATATATATATATATATATATATATATATATATATATATATATATATATAGGGTGCTATATATAATAGTTTACGACCCTTGCATGCAGCTAGAATTGTATACAAAACGTGGAGCTTGTTTCTTGTTATGGTCTTGTAATTATTAGAGATGAGTTATATCTCTGTTGGGCATCACATATGCAGGAGGGAAGACGATGGCAGGGAGCTGCATTGGAGGGATGAAGGATACCCAGGAGATGATAGACTTCGCAGGGAAGCACAACATAACGGCGGATGTGGAGGTCATCCCGATGGAGTATGTGAACCAAGCCATGGAGCGGCTCGCCAAGAACGACGTCAGATATCGCTTCGTCATCGACGTCGGCAACACCCTCGGTGCAACTGCTGCTGCTGCCGCTACGGCATAAAATGGGGTACCACCCTCTTTCTGCTTGCTGCATAAATTCACAAAAAAGGCTACATCTATTTACGAGTTATCCTGGTTATTTCCCTCTTCGTTCGACTGTTCTAGGACGCGCGCAATTATGCACTGTTATCTTCGGGAGTGTGGTGAAAGTTTTCCTCTTAACAGGCTTGTGAAGATGTGTGGGATGCCCATTATGTAGTTAAAAAAAAAAAAACTCGATCCCTTCTTCAAGTGTCTGTTTAAATAATCAAGCACCGGTGGATGTGACGAAAAAATGGTTTGCCATGCTGAACAATCCACCATTGTTTTCCATTTAGAAGAATTCCAAGTATTTGCAGGTTACACTAATAAATCGATGCTCAAATGTGTTGCTAAAACGGATATGGGGAAGAAGCTATTCAGTGAAGTTTGTTGTAGCCTGCCTTAAAAGCCTTTCCAGCCCATTTGATTGGCCCGACATTGATTGGTCCACTCGCTTCATCCCCAGAAGCAGAGGCCCATGGAATCCATCCCCTATCAGTAAGAAAAGCTATTAAAGAAAAATAGCAGTAGATGACATGAGAGTCGAAGGATATGATGATTAAGAGGAAGAAAATTGCACGTATTTCCAAAACCCAACTATCTTTAATTATTTATTTTAAAAAAAAATAGTTTGAAAGTGAGATTCGAAGGTCGAAAAGTCTTGCAAAAGGGCTTATTGACTTTTGCATTCTTATTTGTAGGTTATGTTATACTACTTTCAAGCATTTTTTTCCCCAACTTTTTTTTTTTGTATATTTATGGTCTGCTCCTAGGCTTCTAATATTTAAGACAACAATTGTTATACACTCATTTGAGTGCAGTCTCTTTACATCTTAAATATCCAATGCTTCATATGAGAATGATCGAAGACATTTGTGGAGCAAGAAAGATTCCAAACTTTTGTTTGATGCCCCTGTCTATTTGAAATCTTGCTTTAGTCCTCAAATCCTCAAGTTTCATATAGACTAAATTGAGCATGCAAATGCCTGCCCGCCATTGGCCAAGTCATGTGGTATTAATGCATGCATTGCTCTTGCTTACGCGTTGGCCAATGGCAACACTAGACATGCACAAGACATTTCTCTAAAAATTGAAGATGCAACAAAACTCCAATGCATTGCACCCCACGCAGGCGATGGCCAATGGCCAGGATTGCCCTTTATATATGAAATTGTTAAGGCTTGGCCTTGATGTGATCGAAGAGGGATTTGACAAGGCAAGCTAAGGGAACGGAGTGGGGAGGGTTTAGGGCTTAAGATTTAGGGAGGAGTTGGTGTCCATCTAGGCTATGAGGTCTACCTGGTCACTTTCTTTATTGATCCGTGTTATATAACATGAAAATGATATGGTGGAATGTGGAAAGTCGATCATCATCATCGCAAAATTTTATCTTATTATTTAGGGTTAATTATATGAATTTTCTTTGGTCAATTTTTTTTATTAATAATTAAATTCAATGTGAAAAGTCACAAATTATTGTTATTTGCTGCCGCTATCTACTTTTATAGCTGCTTTCCGTTAGCATTAGTTGTCGACTTGTCGTCATTATTCGCAACTATTGTTTGTTGTTGCGGCTACCCCCTCACCTCACCCAAAAATCACTCCTTCCACCTTACTCTCCCAACCATCATATCACATCATGCAGATATGATGTTATTACCTGCCCAAGTATTTCAATGAAAGTAATGGGGATAAGGGCGGCAAAGAATTTGTGCTACATAATTGTAGGTAGGTAGCTAGCCAATTAGCCATACATGAAAAGAGAGAGCTTGAAGACGAGGGGACACTGATGAAAGAGGTTTGGTACAGGGAGACAGGGACAAGACTAATTTGTGATCTAACCTTCAAATTAGAAAGTCCGAAGTTGCTATGGTATATATGGGTGGAATTCTAACGAAAGGAGGAACGAAAAAGGGCAAGAAGAGGAAGCCACACTCCACTAGTAGCTAGTGATAGCGGAAGTCTTATCAAAGGGATTGTAGGGTTACAGGCCCACGGGTCCACGCCAGATCAATGATTTTGCTCAGCCCATTCTTGCTGTCTCCGCTTCTGCATTTGGCCCTACAATAATAGTAATAATATATATATGAGAATCCACCTTATGTTTGCATTTAGGGAAATAAATGCCATTTTATCTGCGAACGAAATATCAAGGACATTTTTGTGTCACTTCGTTAAGATCGATCTTTGAAGGGGAGATGAAGAAGAATATAAAACATTTTATAAAATATTCTCATAAAAGTTTGTCTTGGAGGAGTCATACATGATATTAAATTTATGTGTGGAGGGTACATATATATAAATACAAATGTAGCATAAATTTAATACCTTTTATTTTACTCTTAACAGAGTTACAGAGGTATATATATAAATGACAACCTTTTTTTTTTTTTTTTAGATTTTTAGCATCAATCTCTGCCGCTTGATCATGATATCGGATGACTTAATTGTGTGTTCTATCACGCGATCAATGCCAGTAGCAATCGCCTAATCTTTTTAGTCAAATTGGAATGTTGGGATTACATCAACCGATACCCCTTCTTATGCAATCCTTTGATGAGACCAAATTAACTCAAATTTATTGCTAAAAGAAGATATCATGAGTGATGAACTAAACTAGAGCTGAAAAAGGCATGATGATGATGACTAAGGGATGGTATATATATATTATATGAGGGTGCTCACGAGCTGGTTTCAAGAATATACCGACTCTACGAAGAGTTCAGCTATTTTGAGTTAACTTTAATTAATTTATGGAGTCTTTGGTCATGGTTCGGATCATTAGACGTCCAACATTTAAAGTTTGAGTCGGGGGAAGACTCAAATGTCGACCCATGATTAAGGGTATATTTATTAAACGGTTCAACTCGAAAAATTGAAACGTACTGATCAGTTTAATTTAATTCAATTCGAGTTGAAGAGTTTTACGATTTAGTTCGATTCTCTATTGAGAAATTGAATGAACCGAATATATATTAAATAAATAATATCACAAAGAAAAATATAACCCAATTGGCTAGTGAGAAAAATATAACCCAATTGGCTAGTGAGTTTGAAACTTAGGACTGTCGCATGGACGGACCCAATGAACATCCAGTGGAGTCACGTGACCCCATTGGATTTTTTTTTTGTTCAAATGACTATATAAATTGTGTTTTGGGGGGTTTTATAGGGGGTGACCCCACTGAAATTTTTTTTTGATTCAAATGACCATATAAACTTTGTGTTTTGGAAAGATTTTATAAGAGATGACCCCACTGTAAGAAAAGAATTGATTATAATGAATTGTCTCATTGTTATTAAAATAGTTTTTATTTTAAATATTTATTTATATTATTTATAATATATATAATTATATAAATACTAAAATATAATTTGAGTGACCCCACTGAATAAAATTTCTGCATCCGTCTGTCTTTGGACTGTCAGACCACCCTTCTATGTGGTTTGACGTTCGATTTGATTTCAATTCACTCAAAAAATAAAATGAACGGGATCAAATCAAACTATGTTCACCCTACAAGTACTCACCTGAATTACTAGTTGACTCAGAGAGAGTAGCTAGCTTGAGCTAATTAGGTCAATGCTCGGATATTATGGTTAATTTCGCCCATTTAAAAGAAAAAAAATCAATCATCACTTTCGATTCCCTCCTGTTGGGGTCGGTAGTTCAGATATTTGCAATGTTGTTGGGATGAGAAATATTTATTGTATTTTTTTACTGTACTTATTTTTAGCTTCTCTCATTTGTCAACGTATTATATATGGCCACCTAACGAAGCGTAAAAAAAAAATAATGTAATAAAAAATCTATACTTCTATATATAACGCAGTTCTAAAAAATTGATGTGGCAGCAGCAGAGCAATCTGCGCACAATACTCACAAAAGATTACCCTTCCTCCGTTTTAAAGAGAACTGCAGCAGAACAACAGTTTCTTCTGTTTTTTTTTTTTTTTTTAAACGCAACATTCTTATCTCTGTCGGGTAAAAACTACCACGATGCCCATCTATTATTGCAGACTCCTCACGTTCGGTTTGGAAGCACAAATCTTGCGATCTTAGAGGTAACTGACATTGGAATTCAAATTTTAAAAACGGACGCAAAAAAATCTATCAGTTAATCTCTATTCATAACCTTCTTTCTCCCAACTGTTCACGCTTTCCCCATCCGCTCAGAGTCGCCGAGCCAGATCTATTCCGCACAGTGAAGGAGCATCTACTGCAGATGACGAACTGGAAGGGCAACCGCGCTGATGCCTCCTACGTCCCCAAATAGGAAGAATCTTTACAGAAAGAGGAAACAAATCAGGTACAATTATGTGCTGCGCATGTGTCTTAATTTGAAAATTCAGAAATTTCTTCTTAATTACATTTTAAAATAAAAAAGACTAACCCCAACGCTGATGAATACAGCAGCAAGTTTGAGCAACGGATACGTCTGTAGATCTCTCTCAACTGTTCATTGCGCTTTCCCCATCCGCTTCCGGCAACTTCAGTCTCGCTAAGATCATCTTCGTGTCCTCCGACTACCCGAGCAGGGCTCTGCATCCCCGCGTAACCATCACTCTCTTTGACGGAGGTCGGTGTCGCCTTACTTGCTCGAAACTGTCTGTATAATCTTCTCCTATAAACTGCTTAGAAATTTTATCAGGTACACATCGTAGATATTTTATGTATAGAAATTACATGAAATAACTTATCTTTTGCATAATTATGAATAGGATTAAATGTTGGAAAACTTACCTTATCTGTCTGGCTTATGTAAGTAAATGTCCGTCGCACAAAAAACTCATCAAGAGCATATCCTTCATATGTTATATCTCCCTTTTTCTATGGATGACAGAATAGCAGTTCCTTGGCATTAGGCATAGTGGGTGCTAATCCTTGGTACATGCACATCATCTCATGAATATTCGGTGGTGAAGTGACTGCTCTACCTGTAAGTTGGGATCAAGTTTAACAGCAAGGGTCAGAAGTAAAGTGGATTTACCTGAACTTGAGGCCCCAGAAGAAATGTCATCCTACAAAAGAAATATATGACCCTCAGAAAAAGAAAAATTTAATGTCAAATACGTAGGTTTTGATATACACAGGAAAGAAATTGGATGGGTCAAAGCTTGGGATCTGTTAATAGATGCCCCAACGTCTGAAAAAAAGAGGCCCCACTGCAGAAATGTGGAAAAGAAATCTACCTTCCTGGCTTAACGACGCCACTGATGTCATACAAAATGGTCAGTTTGTGCGTCTTAGATCGCCATATTTACAGGTTCTCAAAACATTGCTGCACAGAGAGCTTCCAACGTAAGAAACATGAACAGCTGGATATGAGATGTTGATAGAAAAAAAAAGAAACTATCCATATATGATAGGGAGAACTTTTTCTTTTTGACGAAGTAGATAAGAGTTTATATTAAACAAAGAACAAGATACAAGATATGGAGCACACTGTTGGAAGAGATGAAAGGTTGACCACCATGGATGCAGCAGGCATGGGCTAAGGGCCATACCTACAAGAAGCGGTATCAACAAGAAAAAATGACAAAACATATGAGACGAAGCTAACACACAACACATAAGCCTCAACACTAAAACAACTAACAGGATCCATAAGCATTAGAAGCCTGAAGCCAGAGAAGATCAATCTACGGGAAGCTTACACTCCAACGACCAGCAGCTGCAAATCCATTGAGCAGCAAGAGAGGCAGCTCGGCAGACACACAGTTGAAGCTGTGCGGATGTACCCGGACTCACGAGCTGCTAAGCCAAGTCAACTGATCTCACCAGAGAGGATGAAGTGTAGGAGCACGTAAATGAGCTTCACCAGAAGAACTTGAAATCTTTCACACTGGCTTCCACAGCGACCTGATCCTGGCAAAAAATAGAGTAGAAAGAAGAAAAAGGAAAAAGGGGAGGGAAGAACACAGAGAGAACAGGGGAGGGTGTCACTAAGAAGAGAAAAGGGGGATCTGGGTGGAAGAGCGAACAGAGCGGAATAAAGGGTTTTAATGGATGAATGGATGAAGGGCCAGGAGAGTGTGAAGAAAGATTAATGGATGAAGGGCCAGGAAAGCGTGAAGAGGGCGGAGCTGGCGACAACCGAAAGGGGATTAAATTGGGTGCACACGACGGAAGGGAAACCGGAGGAGGAAAAAGGGTTTTGCACAGAGAGAACGCACAGGGAAATCAACCTACAGGATACTATGGTCGGGCTCAGCTCAAAGACTATTAAATATATTTGCTCCCGGCGGCCATTATCACGGGTTCTTGATTCCATTTGTTCCCGGCGGGCCCCAGAATCAGCGCCTGTGAGAGCTCGCCGAAGCCACCGACGTCCTCCCCCTTGGCCCACTTCACGTTCGCGGAGGTGGGCTCAGCTGGCTGCAGGTGGAGACGATCCTTGACGACCCGTCCTCAGACCCAGCCGCCACGGACTCCCCAAAATCCCCCCGCCTAATCCGGCTCCGGATCTCACCGCTCTGATCTGTGACCGTCGACTCCTCAACGGAGGCAGCCACGGCCGCGTCGCCGGAAGCCGAGCCGCGCACCAGCGGGGCCACCTGCGCGTGCCCCCACAGCACAGTCCCCACCTAGCCCGGCACCGCCATCATCCGCTCCGGCCCCCTCTCTCCCCGGACCCTCCCCTACACAGATCGCCATCCACGCCCGTTCAGCTCACGCCTTGGAAGACGATGATATGGCCGCTGTCCTGTAGGCGGCAGAAGATGACAGGTGGGAGACAGGCGAGACGGAAGATTCAGGAGAGATCTGTACATGCATTTAGATTTTTAAAATGTGGGCTGCACTATTTCATAATTTACGTGTTGTTTCTTCTAATGTTAAAATTATTTATGTAAAAAAATTACTTAACAATAACATTATATTTGTTGTCACTGCTATGTAATTGATTTTTTAAATATCTAATTTTAACATATTTATATTTTTAAGGATGAAAGATCATCATATTTAAATAAAGCAATGGAATCAAAGGGGAAAATATGATTATCAAATTTCAAGTGTTTTTGAATGAAAGATCTTTTCTTTCAATTTACGAAGAATTGAAGATGGAATTTATATTTTTTTCTCTTTATTTTATTAATATTATGATATTATTTAAAATTTTAACTTATTTTAAATATAATTTTACCTAAAACATTACCGTGCATAACACGGGCATAGAACTAGTAATAAATATTTCTCATCTGAAATTAAGGTCGTCCTAACACGTACCTTACATGCATGCATACACAGTACACTTGGCCAGACATGCATGGAACCGATTCGACCAGGCGTGAGGCATGAAGCGATCGAGCAAGCTCCTCATCGTTTTAACAGTGTATGGAGTTAGTAGACATGTTGTTGCTCGATCGGTATTAACGGATGGTCATCCTCATCTTGTACTTGTATAACATTAGATTAACTCTCTGTTCATGTAACCTCCCTGTTCAACGGGAGGACTCTCTGTTCTCAACCTTCTCTCTTTGTAACAGAGTGTTGTTGTATTATATATATACACAGTGACTGTGATACGAGGGAAAGCCTTCTCAACCCTACTGCATGTATAAGTCTTGTTGGATCATTACAACTTATTTAGATGATTATCTTCACTTATTTAGCTGAAAGATTAAAGGAAACAGCTATCCGCAGTACGGTTGGTATTACTTGTGCATGTGTAGACCTCGCCAAATTGTATCATTGATCCGTTTGTTTAGCTAGGTTCACTACTTTGCATGCACGGAATGGCATTAAACTTGGACGAGGTGGCCTAGTGGTTAGTCATACGTGAACACTAGTAACTATGTTTGGTATTTGGATGGACTCCCAGTCTATCCAAATACCAAACATAGCAGTTATATTTGTTATTTAGATAGATTAGAGATAGAATGAGGATATCCTCACTCTATCTCCAATCTATTTAAATATCAAAATTTAAAATTTTAGAGATATCTTCACTCTATCTCCAGTCTATCCAAATATCAAATATAATCTAAATATCTTAAGTTCAACTTTCATAGGAGTAAAAAACTTTTCAAGAACAATATAATAAACTAGGTTTCCAACAAAAAGAATTAAAAAGTTGAGGAGAACTTTGGATTTCACCAGTACTACCAAGGTTTTAAATTTGATAGTATTCTTCTTTGTCGAGGATAAGAATAATGTGGACTAGGGTGTTGGAGGACCACGGTGCCACCTATCCTTCTTTCCCTTGTGACTGGTTCATGCACATTCAGAGGATGAACTTCCGTATCTTCAATGCCATCCACGTGATAGCGAAATCGATCTCCAATATATATAGTCCAATCTTCCAAGGCCCTAATCAAGGAGAATATTAAAAACTTTTCGCCAAATCTGTCAATATCATAACACAAAGGAATTAATTAAAACCATATGTAGTCACCAGAACGGAATTTAATGGCTGATCATGCGAACACATGATCGATGATGTTACATGCATTTAACAAAAAGAGAAATATATATTTATTGTCCTTCATGGGGGACAATAAAATGATGTACATTTATTGACAAGTAATGTTATTGTTTGAAAACATGATAAGACCCTTCTCTCTCTTTTTCTTTAAACCAATAAAATTCTTTGTCAAGCAATCCACGTACTTAAAAAAAATGGAAATTATAAACGTAGATCTAGGATTGAAAAGAAGGAAGAAGCCCATTAAATGCTTAGGGCACATAGTTCTTAATCTACAGCCAATCTTTTTATAATTACCTTATAGTTATATAATAATTTGACATTTCAGTTCTGAAATCAAAACAGTCAACTTTCTTATAAAAGTATGTCATTTTGGTCTTAGAAGAAGGCTCTTACATTGCATGCTAACTAAAAGAACATGCTATTGATGAAAGTAGAATTTCTTAGATGATAAATTTGTTATATTCTAAACTAAATTGTTAAGTTATTGTAGTTGTTCGAAAGTGGTTGAGAGCAACTATTTCTGTCTACAACTTGAGAGATGGAAAGAAACCCGGACGGTGGATGTGTAGAGCTTGCAAAGATGAAAGAAGACGTCAAAGGGCCCTGATTTTTCAAACTAGAGGAGAACCCTTTGTCACTGAAAGGTCTTGAGGGGTTTTGAATAGCAGAGTTTGCGGACCTGGCGTTGGAGGTTCATATCCTATTATATAGTCAATGTTTGAGTAGTTCATCTGCCAACAAGCTATAATGGTCCATTAGGGGTAGCAGTTAAGGCCCCAATAGAGAGGTGTTGAAGAGATTGTGGCGAAGAAACTGCCCGAATTGTGGGGAGTGACTTCGCCACACTTCCGTTATGAGGAATCACACACCTTCGAAGGGTGCAGATACTGGTACGATGGGAGCGATTACAGTATCCACAAATGTGATCAATGAGTGCTCAGTGAGAGGAGCTCAGAGGTCCAAAGATAGCTAGCATGGCTCGTTCTTATGCATCCGAGCAAATATGTGCCTGGGGCCCTAGGGACAGCTGACAAGGCTCATGCTCATCCACTTAGGTAGGAGTTTGCTCAAAGGCCCTCAAAGTGTTCGGGGACACGTAGAAGGTGAGTAAGTGGACAAGAGGCTGTAATTGACCGCAATGGGCCTAGGGAGTTGGAAACCACATCCTCACTTGACCCCCCACTCTCAAGCCAGTCGTAAGGGAACCATTGAGGACTTGTGAGTAGTGATGTGGACAAGGAGGTCTTGTTGTTACCGAGGAGCCCACTTGATGAGACAGTGCCATTAAGAGGCATGACACAGGAGGCACGAGAGCAGCTGTCGATTAGTCCTCAAGATGAGCGCTAATGATGGTGCTGAAGGTCAGAAGGTCATCCTCGGTATCAGGATTAGAGTCTCGAGTATAGGAATTGCCATTTATGTTTTCGAATTTCATGCCTACGTCTAAGATGAGATCTTCCCTTCTATAAAGGGGAAGGCTAGAGAGGTGGCATCCCTCACGCTTCGAAGCTCTCGAATAGATCTCGCCCTTGTCATTCCCTCCTCCTTCTATTATCATCTCCTTCTTCAGTTCCGGCAGTGCTCTAAGACAGAAAAGGGCCAACGCAAAGGAAAGGTGGTGGTCCAAGCTAGTGGTGTGCAGGAAGAGTCCAAAAGACACTAGATCACGAAGGGATTGCACGAACACTTCTGCATCTCTGACGAGTTCGAGATCTCCTACCTCTGTGAAGATAAAACTTATTTGTCAGAGATGGAGGGAGCCTTTGTCTATCGTTGGACATCTTGGAAAGTGGGGTTCCAGCTGCCGGTGCCAGATTTCATGAGGGAGGTGCTCCAGGAGCTAAAGATGGCCCTAGTGCAGCTCACACCCAATTCTTGAAGGATGATCTTTGTCTTCTTCTTGGCATGCAAGAAGCGCAAGTTGGTGCCAATGGCAAAGATTTTTTGGAACCACTTTTATCTGGCATCGTCCTCGCAATCAGGGCTGGGCCTGTACTACCTGAAGGCCCACTCGTACAAGATGAGAATCGAGTTCTCTTGGAGCCTGTCCAACAACAAGGGTTGGATGAACATGCTCTTCTACGTCAGTCGGAGGGAGAAGAGCACCAAGCTGTGGGGTTTTCCCACTTGGGTGAGGGACCTACTAAAGGCCGATGTCATGCCACTGATCACCAGGGAAGAGGCTGCGACTTCCAACTAGCTCCACAACGTCATCGTGACCAAGGTAGAGCAAAAGCTCATCAAACTCGAGCTGGTCCACTACGAGATTTCTCGTGCTTGGGGTAAGTTGATTTCATCACACTCTGATGCTTTCGATTGGGTCTCACAATGTCTGACCATGTGTTGTCCAAGGCAGATGCTGAGGAGCTAGCAATAGGGGGCGACCGAGAGGACCAGGCCGGAGCGGTCGAGTTGATCGAGGTGAAGATCTACTTGACATTCCTGAGCAAGGCGACGCCCAAGAGGAAGATTCTTGTGATCCTAGGGATCACGATCAAGCCTTCGGAGCTGAGAGCTATGAAGATAAAGTTGAAGCATTCGAGGAGGAGGACGCAGACAATGTGGAGCCTATCACCAAACTTCAATGTAAAAAGAAGCGTAAGTTGGTAACGGCTTTCGACCAGGAAATTCCCATCCTAGAGTCATTCACGGTCCTGGACACCAAGGCTTACCCCAAGGAATCCAGCAAGGCTAGAGGCATGGAGGTGGTCATCATAGACGACTATGATCAGGGAGCCGTGGAGGCTATGGGAGCTAACGATTTCTCGGTGATCGGGGATCCTATCGAATAGGCAAGGCCACAAGCGCCCGGAGGCATCGATATGCCATGAGTGACATGAGTTGACGAGATCTTGGTGATGAACTACCCTACCAAAGAGGAAGGGACATAAGCCCTTGGGGGTGTCGAAGTGCAGGAGGTGGCAGGGGCTGGAGAGCCCCCAGCTGCAGGTGGCCCTGCCAAACATACAGGGGCTCAGACACCCAGGGGCACCAAGGTGCCGACATGCACGAAGGCAGTTGCTGAGGGGCCCACTAAAAGGTAGGACTTAGGCCCCGTAGCAAACCAAGTCATGGCTAAGAAGCATGCTATGGCGGCAAATGGAGGTTCTTCCGAGAAAGGGAAGGCGATTGTCCACCTGAGCAGATCCAGGCTGGAGACTGCCCTCACCCAGATGAGGCCGATCATAAGCCACCTCAAGGAGGCCTGTGTCACCGGTGAAGGATGACCGAAGAAGCTGAGGAGCCCAAAGGGAGTGTCCTCCATGACCTTAAGGGCCAAGGAGTAGGGATCTGGTGTCGAAACTTCAAAGCTGCTGACCAAGTTCTAGCACATGCTCGAGGAGCTGGGATGTCGGGCGAAGAAGTCTAACATGCTGGGAACTCTCCTTGTAGCACCCCAAAATTTTTATTAATTGAAAAATCAGAAATAATTTGAAAATAATAATTTAATATTCCCAAATTAGTAACAACATACGTACCAACATAACGGAGACGAAATCGCATGGGCTAATTTCATAAAAATCATAGTTCAACTCTAAACAATACTCCCTAATGACCTACAAAAGAGTTCGTGCAAAGAAAGATCGGATTAGCCAAGTTTAAAGTGTTTTGCGACTTATTATCGCAATTCATAAATAAGTCAAAAAATCATTATCACACGTACTTAGATGAGTCAGAAAATTAAATAAAAATCATAGATGGACTTGAAATAATATCCTCTAATGACCCATCAAGAAAATTGGGTCAATAAAAATCATTTGGGCTAGGTTTAAGAGTTATTGTGACTAATTATCATAATTAAGGAATAAGTCAGAAATCCATTATCATGTGTATAAAATGTGATCATAAACTAAATTAAAAATGATGGGTAGACTTTAAACAACATGGATTGATAGCCCATTATCGGATTTGGACTAATGGACAACTTCTGGCCCATGAATAAAATCAAGTAACAAAATATCATGAAAATTCGTAACCTAAATTGAGTAGAAAATAGAAAGGGATAATTAGGGCAAATCCAAAGGTAATTAGTCATACTTAGCAACTCAAATTCGTGTCTAACCATACTAGGAGGTTTCCTAATGGTCATTCCACTCTAATTGGGATGGGAGTCCTCAAACTTAGGAAGGGTCTAACCAAAACTCAGAATTTCCCTTTCCTAGACACAATAGGACTACTAACAACCATAACCACTTAAATACTCTTCCTAAAACCCTTGGGGACGAGTTTACCTGGTCTGGGGTCATGTGGATCTGAGCTTGGACACCATAGGAGGTGGAGATCGCCCCCAACCATAGCTCTCTTCCCCAACTACTTCTCTGCATCGACCTGCAGAAGACTCTTCTTAGCATCGATGAAAGGTAGGTGATCTTAGGATCAAACTTAACATGGAACATACCATCGAAAAGCTCTTCAAGTATACTTTCATTTTCCCCTATTTTCCCAACTTTTATCCAGTAGGCTGTGAGTATTAGGTGTTTTCCTCCAGGCGGTCAGAACTAGGGCTTTCTGGAGAGCGAATCTTATTCAACTCCAAAGGTAGGTCATCTCCATGCCAAACTCTAATTAAACTCGTCCATACTTGCATCCATATGTATAGATCATGTTCTTACTGTTTTCCCCCAATTTTTATCTTGAGAGTTTCACGAATTAAATCTTGCATGATCTTGACACTGTACTGTCATGATTTAACATTAACTTGTCTTACAAGTTCCATACCTCTCTGTGGAGTTGTTTTTGGACTGAGTGTCTAACATAGAAATTGTTACCCTATGAGTCTGATTTCATTTGGCACTGATTTCCCTAATTTTTGTTGACCGTACTGAGAGTATTAGCCCAAAGATGAGCACTATGTCAGATTCACATAAATAGTCAAAATATGTCTAATTACCCAAGAAAACGACCTTAGTTTCTCAATTATTTGTCACTGTACAAAGTATTGGAAGTACTCTAACTAACAAAGGTGGTTTCACCCAATTTGGATCACCCTAGCATTTGTTTTGATTTTTCAAACCCACAGGTGTCAAACCTAGTTTGAATCGGACTAGGAAAAACCCCTTATAAAGCACCCTTGGGCAGATCAGCCCTGTTTAGCACGTTTGACGTCGTTTTCATGCCCCATCTTCTCCTGTACGAAGTTAGTTACCGATATCATGCATATATCAACCCATATAAAGATTTAAACATATTTACATGAATTTTAATTGATCTTAAGTTCATGATCATATTATCTACTTGTCGATTATCTACTTCTTGCCTTGTTATCAAACTTGCTAAAAATGCATAGTTACTTGCTAAAATTGGTCATGCATGTTTTAGTACTCATGATACTTGCCATATATAGAGTTTCCAAAAATAAAGTTTCCATAAACGGAGTTTTTATAACTGGACTTTCCATAATCGGATTCACACACGCACTGGAGCGATTCTCATGCGCGGCATGCACATACACTTTAGCACGATAGGAAAGCCCCTTCTTGGCTTGTGGTGAACTCTCCATCGGATATTCCTTCTGCCGGACTAGTGATCCCTTGACCAAGGCCTCCGTAAGTCTTCTCTGACCATAGATTCTCACATGGTCGACGAGCAGGTTGTACCAATGAAGTACCCGGAAGTTAGTATGCACATATCTCTTCTCTCTCAGCATTCTTGATGAGATCTTTCTCTCCTCATCTTGACTTTCTCAGAGTGATCGAGTATAATACATGAAACCAAGTTATTAAAGATAGAATCTATGTAAATGTGTCGTTATGCTTCCGATTGAACTCTTGACTCGATATTCCCAATGTACCCTTGAACTCTATATCATTATTGACATGACACTCTCGATAATCATTACTATTGACATGATAGTCTTGAACTTTCTCGACCAGTCTGTCCTTATTGACACACATTGCCTTCTTGTGATACGTTCTTGAACTACAGTAATGATATTAGAGTCATGGACTCAAAACTCGCTCTTGTCACCCATGAGTCGACGGGCTCATTGGGACACATGCCAGTGTTGCGCAATACGAACCTGACTGAGGGCCCATATCTGGTCCAGGAGTTTTTGGAAAAGTCCTATTATCTATGGGTGTGATTGTCGGATTCGCCCCCGACAAAGACTTGTTTAGCCCAAGATGTTGATTGCCCAGTTTTCCCAAAGATGTTCGTTACCCCAGGAGTTGATTGTTAGGTTGATCCACTAATAAAGTCGTGTGCCTGGCATGGTGCAGAATCATGATTGGTGCTTGGCATGGCACGTACTTATTACACGTGATAAACTTACTTGCTTGTTACCTGCTACTATGTGCTGATCCTTAACCCGAGTGGCTGAAGGACGTACTTGCATGAGACACCAGTAGATCCTACGTGATATTCTTGTGGAGTGCTCTGAGTGGGTTACTCAAAATACTTGCTAGTGAAATGGCCATCTTGTTACATACTATCTTGCTCTTGTTCATGAAGTTACCATCTTGCTAGATCATTATTCACAATATCTTGAACTCTTGAATACAACCTTATTGCTAGATTGATCATTACAATCTCTTGATCATATTATCTTGCATGATACACTGCACATGTGTTACTACCGCCGTTTTAATTGCATTGTACATATCATGTTCATACCCTCTAGCTTTTAAAATGTTAACTACTTATATCATTGCTGGAAGATGTAAATCCTACTGGGTGAGTGCGCTCATTACCTACTTTCCAACCTTTCAGATGAACAGGATATGGAAGATGTAGAGAACCAAGACTATACTGGGGATGAACAAAAGTGAAGAGTGCTCTCTAGCCTTAGTATTGAAGTTTTAATATCTTAGTGCCTTATAGTGTTATAGTCTGAGAATGAGAGTACTAGAGATTTGTAGTAGGAGTGAGGATAGTATGTAATTTTCCTTTCATTTGAGTCTTAGTCCTGTAGTTTGATTTGAGTTGGAATATGTACTAGTTCCCATTTTTGAATGAAATAAAGAGTTTGAGTTTTATTATGAGCACAATTAGTTGTGTTATGTGTGATTGCTCGCTAGAGGCTTATTTGCCGACTGTTCATATCTCACTACCTGGCGGGACCAGTGTGGTGCCACCCCTAGGGTAGGAATGAACCAGATTAGTCCCATATTGGAAGTCGGGGTAGAGTTACTACGCCATAAATGTAAAGTTGTGGCCCATAACTCATGAGGCACCTTTTGGTGTATCGGTTGAGTTCTTGCAAAGAACTCTGAATTTAAGCGTGCTTGGGTGGGAGTAGTCATGAGATGGGTGACCTCCTGGAAAGCCCAAGTGCGTAGCCGATATGGTTGATTAAGGACAAAACCATGAGGCCGGAGGGCCAAAGTGGACAATACCTCACAAGGGTTGGATTGGGATGTTACACAGGCCCTCCTCGAAGCCAAGAGGCAGAAGAAGAGGACCGCTGAGCCAGATGCTACTCTAAAGCAGTCAGTGCTAAGGCGGAAAGCTGTTGAGGTGCAGAAGGCTGCCGCGGAGAAGGTCCTTATGGACATTGGGGAGCGATCCTTGCAGAGTTATAAAGCAAGCCCCCAATTCCAAGAGGATCTCGGGGTCTATGGGGTTGAGAGCTACGAGCCTGGGCTCCAAGTGGGCGAGGACCATGGTCAGATGAAGGCAACAGGAACCCTCGACTACACCGTCTTTCGAGCTACCATCCGAGGAGGTTTGCTATTAACAAGTGACAATTGCCTATACCGCCTAAAGTATGAAGACATCTTAATTATAGGGGAGGTTGTGAGCTGACAATAGCGAAGACCAAAAGGAAAATGAAGGGGCCGACTAGGGTGGCAATGACGAAGCCGACTAGGGCTCGAACTGACCTTTGTACTTTGGCTATTTTGCAATGTGCAACTCCTTTTGAGAAGAAAAGATCTCTTTCATATATGATGTCTCCTCTATCGTTTCTCTTGAGAGCCGAAGATGTTGTAGTAGCATCGGTAGGGTCGTAGAGCTAAGGAAACTGATGGAGCCATCAGTTGGAAAGGCCAAGGAGGGAGCCTGTTCCTCCCCCCCATTCCTCGGTAGTCAAGAGAGAAAAATAGGATAGCTATAAATAAAAAGTCTCTAAAAAGATACTTTCAATACAGTGGGTAATTCCTTCTAAGGTTAGAAGTAATAGGCCTATAAGTTGGAAGTGTGCCAAATCCAAGGTATGACTCTATCGTCGATAGTAGTCAACTTGTAGGAGCCTTTCCCAAGGACTTGGATGACCATATAAAGTCCTTTCCAATTCGGGGCCAACTTGCCCACTACTTGTTAGGGGTCTGAGGCTGAACAACGCTGAAGCACAAGATCGTCTTCACAAAAGTGACATTCTCGTACATGTGCATTGTAGTACTGTGCAAGCCTTTGCTGGTAGGAGACAAGTCTTATGCTGACATTACTTCATCGTTCACCGAGCATGTTCAGGTTATCTCGCAAAGCTTGGATGTTTGCAGCTTCATCAAAATGTGTTGTTTGCACCGTGGGGATAGTTGACTCGAGGGGTACAACAACTTCTGCCCTGTAGACTAGAAAAAAGGGAGTCTTGCCTGTGGCAGCATGGGCAGTTGTTCGGTGTGTCCAGAGAACATTGGGCAGTTCGTCGACCCATGAACCACCAGAAGACTCTATCCTTAAATGTAAAATGTGTAGCAGAGTTTGATTGACATTATCCACTAGTCCGTTGGCCTGGGGATGCTCAATGGACATGAAATGGTCATAGATGTCGAGCTCGGAACACCGCCGTTTGAAGAATATGCTATCAAATTATTTATCGTTAACGGTGGTAATCACCCGGGGAACCCCGAAGTGGCAAAGGATGTTCTTCCAACTAGCAAGGCCCATTCTCATGCGTCAGAGCAGGTACATGCTCAGGGTCCCGGGGACAACCGACAAGGCTTGCACTCATTCGCTTGGGCAGGTGTCTCCTCGAAGTCCCTCAAAGTGTCCGGAGACACGTAGAGGGTAAATGAGTGGATAAAAGGCCATAATGAGCCGCATTGAACTTATGAGTATGGGTAGTTAGAAACTGCCTCCTCAGTTATAAAATTTGGAGCTTATTTTTAAAGGGTTACATAGATTAAAAACTAAAAGATAGCCCCACGTTCGAAAGAACAAGTTAGCTAACTAGAGTTCGATTGGCAAGTGGAATACAATTAAGGCTTGTCACTCTCATTGTCCACTAGAATTGTATGACATGGCACAAATTTTAAAACTTGTTCAACTATAAAAGTTGCGAAGATCAAACTATAGAGTATTAGCATTCAAGTAGACATTCTCATAGATTATGAATGTTTCTTGTGAAGAGCTCTTTTACTCATCGTCCACAATGGCAATTGCGGTAACGATAGGACAACAATGTTAACAACAATGTCGAATGGTAGTGACAATAATAATGATAATAATAATAGTGTGGTAATGACCAATGATGGTAATAGTGATGGCCGACAATAATATTAGGACAACGGTGACAATTGCAATCAGTAGCAGGGGACAACATACTGCCAAATATATATATCACATCATATTATATATGCTCAGAACATTCAACAAATTAATGCTACTCAATCTAAAAATTCAGTGTTCTGATACTGTTTCCAAGTTATGGTCACGTCATTTCCAATATTTTTTTAGCACAATTTTCTTACAACAAAAAGGAAGTGACTAATTAAATTTCAGTATGAGTGTCAAATTAAAAAAAAACATAAATTAAAATTCTCTAGTTCAATGCAAATCTTTTTGAACTCCATGCACATGTAAACTCTCTCCATGCACACCCTCCTTGGTGAGACTTTCTTTTTAGACCAAGCAAGATCACAAGATGTTTACGGCCGGACCATGAAACGAATGGGTCGTTGGGAACGGTGATACATGTACAATTTTTTGAGAAATGGTGATATATGTACTAAAACATCATGTTGCCATTGATCTTAATGGATCGTATCATACATCAACCTTTTCTTAATTATTTTGTGTTCTTTTTCCGGACCAACATGGCATATGTGTGGTCCTTGAGTGATGGCTAATATAATTGAACTATATTCCTTTTGGCCATTAGACTAACAAGGAAACCTCTGCTAGACACCCACTTGTAATACTCTTATTTGTACCTTTTTGTGTAGAGATATAATTATAGTACTTATTCCACTTATTTACTCTTATATTATTTTGTAGGAAATTCTATCATTATACACTTAAAGATCCATCTATAACTCCCATACACCTGACATTTACCTAATCTATCATAATATACTCCCACACAATCTACTTAGAGCAACCTTGATGTATAGGGTGAATAAGATGGACTAAGTAAACTCAAGTAGGGAAACCCATGTTTTTTTTTTTTGACTTCTAATTTGATACACGGTAAGCCCATTGGACCAATCCTAGCAAGTCCAATGGTTTTGCTCAGTAAGAGCCCCCAACAGAGAAGAATAGGAAGGTATAACCAAAATGACTCTATTCCCATATCGGTTAGTCTCTCCCTTTTGCTCCCTCAACTACCATCAAAGGAGGCCAACTGGCACATGTAAAAGGGGGAGGAGATGTGGCGACCGCAACACAGTCTAACTCCTCACTTTCTCTCTCCTCATCCCAACTCTATCCCTTTCCTCAAATCGAGTTGGACTAACTTGATTGTTAGAAGGTCCTCCTAGGCCTAAGTTTACTATTCTTTTTAGGTTAGTTCGTCCTTGACTGTGAACATGTACTTGTTCCCCCCAAGTATAAAGCATCCACGCACTCAAGTTCCGAGCTTGAGCCTCTTGAGGTCAACCCATTAGCACCACTATGACTAGACTAGCCTCATCATTGGTGGCGTTTTTGAGAACAAGAGACTACCATGGCTCCACCCAGACACACAAGGATTGCCCGATCAGAAGGCTCAGATGCTTGAGAAGCTGAGGTGACTATGAGGATCCAAAACTCCACCACCACAGTCTCCCTCGTGTAGTTCCAAGCTATGATCACTTGGCAAAGTGGTCGACATGGGGGAAGTCAAGGGATTGGCAGCCCTCCCTAACCTTGTGGGTCCCTTTCCGAGCAATTAGTGTTGCCCAAGACTCGCTACGAGCGGCGCACCAGCATTATTGCATCCACCTTAGCTAGTAAAGACTTCGAATACAAAGGTAGGCACCTCTAATAGCACCTCAATGCCTCCTCTAGTCGACCTCTTATGGACTACCTCAATGGCATAACATTCAACCTTAGCAACTATGATCCCTAGCTACAATCACAAACAGGTTGGAGAAGAAGCTGGATGAAGCCTGGAAGGAGGTCCAAATGTTGTCTAGGCAACTCCCCAACTTCTCGAATACACCCATCATGTGCCTTCATCGCCTTTCACTAAGGAGATCCTAATTGCCACGCACTCCAACCAACTAAAGATACATACCATGAAGTTGTATGATAGAACCACTGACCCTTCCAACCATCTAGATTGCTTCAACACACCCATGTCCTTCCTATTAGATGTGGGTGCCCTACAAGCCAATCAATGTACTCATAAACAACATTCTTAAATTAATCTACTAAGTTTTCTCTATAGGTATTGATAATTGATTAAGTTAGTATATAATTGATATGAGTACACTGAAGTAATCGATTATGTTTCCACGATAATCGATTAAGTTAGTAGGTCAATGATATTACTATATTGAAGTAATCGGTTATGTTATCCAAATAATCGATTAAGTCAGTGTGTAAGTGTTATGAACATTACACACTAAATTAATTGACTGACATTCATCATGTTATGTACATTGTCTTCTTAGCATATGTTGAAGTCCATGATAAGCCCTAAATGTTCCTAATCGAATGACCGATTAAGAATGGACATTATGACTACTAATGCTATCAATTCATATGATGAGGGTGATTGATCTTATTGATCACTTAAGTGGAGACTTTAAGGTAGATGTATAGGTGTTCATTGGCTAAATGAGTTCTCTAAATTGACTTGCACAAAACATTCTAATTTGGATATATCTTCGAGGTAGTTCTGTGATCTCAATGGTGCAAGTGGTCATCAGACTTGAGTAACTAAAAATGTCTTGCATGCAGGACAATCGAACTTTGATGCCATATCCGTGGACCTTAGCTAGTGGTCTAGTTGCACGTAGTTATTGGGTCCAATAAAAATCATGCGAACATAATTGAGTCACGAGATGAAATCACTTACTCTCATAAAAATAAGGAATATGTCTCAATATATACATGACTTGATGAAACTCTTTGGCAAAAGAAATGTATAGAACTGGAAAGGAGTCGAAGATGTCTATTAGTCATGGAGGATTGAATTAACCATACCAAACAGTGTTAGCCCACGGCAACAAGCACTAAACACCTAGAGGGGAGGTAAATAGGTAGAAATAGAAATCCAAAAACAAATTGACCACTTAAAACTTTGGTTAGTGAATAAAATCATGTGCGATGAAAGGTAAATGAGCAAAAGCAATATTCACACACAATAAATACAAGGATTTATCTTGGTTTGACTCTTCCAAATGCTACGTCCAGTCCCCAAGCAAATCTTGGGATTGTAGACACGCCAAATTTGACACCACACTGAGAAATTTCATGTTTCCCCATAATGCCTCAAGTGGACCTCCATTTCGCACTTTGTGAGTGTTTTTCCCCATCTTTTTTGGTCTACCACATGTCCCCTTATTTCTTCAAGGCTTTCCCCTAATTCTCTTGGCTTAATGGAGCACCTTCTAGCCCTCTTTGAATCGTGTCAGCATAACTGGACGTGATTATTTTTTCATTAATGTGTCAGTCCAATAGGACGCCTTTTGTCAGTGACGCGTCAGGTCATCCTAACGAGATTTTCCCCCATCGATTGGTGAATATCCTGCTATTGGTGAACATTCATGAATGCGTCAGACCAATCGGACGCGATTTTGATAATCGATTGGTGTTAACGCGTCAGCTTCCTATGACACGATTTTGCAACAAGCGATCGCTAATTGAATAAGAATTTTGAAACACGTCAATCAGATCCGACGCGATTTTGAACTTCCATATTTCTAAGCAATTTTCATTTTTGGCTTTGAAAATACATATTGCCTTTTCTCAAACACGTCATGCACTCTTGACGCGATTACACTTTCCAAATTTCCCTTTTGGCAAGTTTTTGTAACCATTTTCGAAAATTTATAATGTGTCATGTCTTCCTGACCCGATTCAGCTTGTTATTTATGCCATAATTTGATTAAAATTTGAAATTCTTTTAACACATCTTGTTGGTCTGACATGATTCAACTTTAAACGCGTCCACTGTCCCTGACGTGATTTAGGGTTTTGACCCACCTCAGACTTTAAGCCCCATATCCCTATATATGCACCTCTGGTCTGTCGTTTCAGAAGGTTGGCTAGTGCGAATTCCCCCAGATGTAATGAGTTGAGAGGGTGCAATTGAAGGAGAGATGTTGTCGGATCTCCACCTCGACCTTTGAAGCGCACCCTCCTCTTCACAGCGGCCACCAACAGGAGCAGCAGCCACTGACGTATTCCTCTCCTTCCTCCTTTAAAGCTTTCACTCAAGCACCTCCCTCTAAGATTCCTCAAGCTCCATGCACGCCATGTGCCCTTCATCATAGGGGAAGATGACCTCTCTCCTCTTCTTGTTTATTCTATTCAAATCTCCATCGCTCCCACAAGAGCACTTCTCCCTGTTTGCTCCCACGTGAGCACTTTTTATCAATCTCCAACATACACACACTTGTTTAATCGATTTTTCATGCATGCACATACGCACCTATCCTTATAGGGATTTAAAAGACACAAAATGTGTGTTCTTCTCCATGCATTTTATTATTTATTTATCTTATGATAATTTGAATAGTACACAATTTGGCTAATTCATTGCCTTCATCTTTTGTTGTGTTTTTGAAGCATAATTAGTCGAAGCCTTTTACCATGGCTGACCATGTTGTAGAAAAAGATGCGAATCCACATCTCCCCACAATCTCCCCACAAAGGTATTTTCATGCAATCCCTCCCTTTATTTGTTTATTTTACTCCTTCGAGACTCACGTGTCTCTGGTGATCACAATCCTCATCCGATATTGTGCACCCCTTTTACTTTTACTACTATCTTTTTCATATTTTCTTTATGGGATGAAAGTCCGATTCTACAGAGATTTCACTAACCACCAAGTAATCGACATTCTTCCCTTAAACAAGGGGATACACTCATCACACTCGTTGGTCTTCCCTTCAATACAAGGAGCAATTACACCCATCTCCTTGCTGGTTTTCTTCTCTTTTCGGGAAAGAAGGTAACCCACTATTTAACCTCAGCCAGGTATTTCTTTTGTGAGCTCAGAAACAACTCACTCAAACCACAACATGTTTACAACATCCAGCACAAGCTGATCTTCCTTTCCACTGAAGTGAAACAATTACACAACAAGTCTTCTCTTCAAATGAAGAGGAACAACCCAACTCTTCTTTAGATAAAAAAGAGCAAGCTGTGGAGATCAAGTTCAGAAAATAAGAACTTGGATATTTGATCTCCAACAGCAACATGAGATCTAAAGAATGAGAAGAATGCTCAAACTCTCAGGAAGAAACTCTCTCACAGATTTACATAGACACAGAGAGAGAGAGTTGAGAAGGAAAGAAAGTTTGAATTGTTTGCAAGCTTGAGATGATTTTTGCTTGGGCGTAATCTTCTATGAATGGGATCAAGCTCTTTCTCTCTTTTCTTTGAATGTGTGTGTCATTTAGGCTCCTCACAGGATAAACACTCTTTCAGAAAGATCTTCAGAATTTCTCTCTTGTCTTCTGCTTCAGAGTCTTCATATTTTATAGAGCAGTTGAAGAGGACCATTGAATGATAGTCGTTGGAGCTCTTTCTCTTTTCCTTCTTCTCTCCTTCTTTTGAGTCTAACGGATGTCTTCTTGTGCCCACTGGCTCTTTGGAACAGAGGAGAGTCTTCCAGATGGAGCATGTTTCCAAGGGCACCAGTAGTAGGTCCAACGTTGTGTCTATGTACTATAGACCTACATACAATCACTACAAGAAAAAGCAGCATTACCAACGGATATTTTCGACGGAAATATTTTGTCGATAATGCCGATGGACATATTTTTGTCAGAATATCCGTCAGAATTTCAGACAGATAACACTCCATTGGAAATATTAGTCGGTAATGCCGACAAACTGAATTTAGTCAGAAAATCTGTCGGTATTTTCAACGGATATTCCGATGAAAAGAAATCTGTCGGAATATCCATCGGCCAACCCACATTTCCCCTCCTGCCTGTGTGTGTGTGTGTGTGTGTGTGACTGACGCCGCCCCCGGCTGCCGCGACCTGCACCGCCCTGCCAGCCGCCACATCGCCGACGCCGATCACCCGCCGAGTCCTTCACCGTCGCCATCGGCCACCGTGACTTGCACCGCCACGATCTGCGCCACCGCCGCTGATCGCAGGTACCCCATCCCCTACCCCTCCCCCTCCCGGCGACCCCCTCCCCCTCCCACTCCTAGCGATCCCCACCCCCTCCAGGTGACCCCCACCCCTATCCCCATCCCACTCCCGCCCCCCCACCCTACCAGCCCCCTCCCCCTTCTGGAAACCCCCTCCCCTTCCATCCCTGGCCCCCCTCCCCTTCCCGGCGACCCCCACCCCCTCCCACTCCTGGCCCCCCACGTACCCCTGCCAGCCCCCCTCCCCCTCTTGGTACCCCCTCCCCTACCCCCCCCCCCCAACTGCCCACCTGTCGGTCTCCGCTGCTGCCACTCCCCCTTCTGGTACCCCCTCCCCTACGCCCCCCCCCCCCCCCCCCCCCCCCAAACTGCTCACTTGCCAGCCTCCGCCACTGCCCCTCCCCCTTCTGCGCCCCACCATCGTCGCCCTCCCCCCCACCCCGCCAACTGTGCACCCCTCCGCTGCCCCTCCCCCTCCTGCGCCCCACTGTTGCTGCCCTCCCCCCCTTCCTGTGCAACCCCCCCCCCCACACTACCCCTCCCCCTCCTGCGCCCCACCACTGCTTCCCTCCCCCTCCATAGAAAATTTTCGAGGTAAAACATTTTTAGATATCAACTGCAGTTCCTTATTCAACAATTGACTTCAGAATGACCTCATCATCTATGTCTGCCCATTAGAGTTGATTGTCATTAACTTGACCTACAAATGATCAAACAATTTTCTATCAAGATTCTTGGGGAGCCCTTTCCCTCTCAAACAAGGCCTCTTTGATAACTTGATAGCAAATAAGCTATCTATAAATAAGATAACCTAGTTTAAATGTTTTTTTATTTAAGAGATAAATTAATTACCTGGGCTAATAATTTTATCAGACCTAAGAGGGGAGATAGAGTTATCAAGAGAGAGTTATCATCAATAACTGTTGATAAAAGTCCCGATAAACTATCTAAATTACCAAAGCAATTCTCCACATTTATCAGGATTGAAAAACCTCCTTTATCAGAGATTATCTGGCTACTACCATTACTACAAATAATGATAGTTATCTCAAAAACTTTTTCTATCACTAAAAAATGATCATGGCCGATGCAAATGACCAAGTGAATCCGAAATGGCATCTACACACTACAGTTTTTCTATCACATTCAAGAAGAATTTTCCCGTCCCAAATTCTCATGGCTATCGAATGTACTCTCAAACTGAAAATAGTGCCAGCAGTTGGGAAGATATATATTATCTTCAAGAATTAACCAGTATTTGACAATTAACTATGTTGGTCCACGGATTATGGCAACAAGCTTTCTAGAGGGGGGTGAATAGAATAGCTACATAAATTTTGAAACTAAAACACAAAATTCACAACATAAAAACTTTGGTTAGTGAATGTGATAGTGTGTGATAGAGAGTAGCATTGCGGAAGCAAATTAAAACAATCACACAAATGAACACAAGGAATTTTATCATGGTTCGGTACTTCACAGAAAGAAGACCTACGTCCAGTCCCCAAGTAAAATCTTGGGATCTCACTAACCGGGGCACAATCCCCCCAAGGATATACAAATCCCCAGCTCCCCGCTGGTCCTCTTCCTTTCCGAGTAGGAAGGAAACTCACTTCTATTATAAGTCAAGAAGCTACTCTCTTGGAACAAACCCCAGTGCAGTTTTGTTGGAACAAACCCCAACTTGGTTCTGCTAGCTAAACACCCAGCTAGGTTCTGTTGGTACAAACCCCAACAAGGTTCTACTGTCACTAACCCTAGCTAGGTTCTTCCCTTAACCCAAAGGAAATGCTAAGTACAGTCCCTCAGCTGGACAGAAACTGCCAGCACCCTCACTGGCCTTCTCTTCACACAAGAAGAGACTCACTATATATAGTCCTATAACCAGCGTGGCCTGTTGTGCCCTCTTAGGCTTGTGCCTTAAGGGCCGGGGCCGGTGTGGCCTGTTGTGCCCTCTCAGGCTTGTGGTTTTTGCATGTGGTTTTTGGGCAGGTCTCTTGCAGAGAGTCCTTCTGTGGGCACCCAAAAAAAATAGCACAGTGGGCTTGCATTTAATGGCCCAGCTACCCCCTAAAAGAACCCACTAAAGAGCCTGCTAAGAGGCCATCTAAAAGCCCATTACCCAATAGCCCATCTACCCCATGCAAGGGGGTCATCCTAAGCTATCTCTACACCCCCCACCACACCAACAAAAAGCTGCTGTAGCAGCAGCATGGCAGCAGGAGGGAAGCTTCCTCCCCAAGGCTGCTGGGCTGCGTGAAGGAAAAGGCAAGGTGGAAAAAGCCTCCTTCGGGTTCTTCTTGGCTGGGAAGGCAGAAGGGAGAGGGGGGGAGAGAGAGCTCTCAGGGACACCTCATCTGGTGTTCCTCAACAGCAAAAGAAGGAGCTTGGGAAGTTTTTGCTTGCTGCTGGTTAAGAGGAAGAGAGGGGGGGGGGGGGGGGGGGGCTGAACATTCTTCTCCTGGGTTTTCTGCTGCGTGAGAGGAAAAGGAAAGGAGGGTTGGGCTTCTTGCCTCCCTCTCCCATCTGCTGGGCCTGCTGAAGAGAAGAAGAAACAGAGAGGAAGAAGGGCCTCTCACAGGTGACCATCCGGCTGTGTCTCCCCAAGAGAAAAAAGAGTTAAAAGAAGAAAAGGAGAGGAGGGGCAAGCAGTCAGGAAGGGTAGGGACAATGGGGGGACTGCCACGGCAGTCCCCATGTGTGTTCTTTTCTTTTGGCTCATCCTTCTCTCTCTCATGTAACTTCATGTTCTCAATAGTGAAAGACTACCTTCCGTTTTCCATATGTGTATGTTTTTTTTTCCTTTTTTTACGGTTTGTGTGCCCCTCCCCTTTCCCCCTCCTTTTCTTGCTTCAGTCATGTTCTCCTGGGCTTTCATATGAAACCGGAATATTCACTATATGTGGTAAACAAGTTTGCTCTTTACCGTAGGTTTCTCTCTGCTGATTTCATTTTCTTGCGTTGCAAGAGACCACTCCATTACCTCATACGGGACATTGGAGAGGGCCACTGAGTACTTCTCAGTCCACCAAGGACAGCTTATGAGAAATATACTCACTGCCATGACATGTTTACTGCAACAAGTCCCTTCATTCGGTGTTATTTTTTTTATTTATTCAGATCCCTTTTGTGCATTAACCGTGAATCTTGAAGGCCCAATACAAGGAGCTCATATCAGGCCATATATGTGCCTCCTCTAATGGGTCTAGGGGCAGACAAGGCACTGTTCAAATCCCCTTATCACTGTTCATGTCTCACTGTCCCAACCCTGCCGATTCGTTTTCTTATGAGACTTTGAACATCAAGGGTTAGGTGGCTAACACCTGGGTCATGTTCAGGCTTATGAGGGGCGGCATTATATGCCAAATGATCTGTGTTTCCGACGGAAGGCCCAAACGCTGCGCGTGTTTTGAGAACCGTGTCCCCGAAGTGCTGCCGAATCACTTTTCCGGGTGGTTTTGAACATGAAGGGTTCGGTATCCAGTACCCATGCCCGGTTCAGGCCCATGGATGTATTCTCCATATGTTGAATAGCCCGTCAGCCCGGCTGGACGCTCGGATCATCTCCGGATTTTGAGAACCGTGCCTCCGAAGTGCTGCCGAATCACTTTTCCGGGTGACTTTGAACATGAAGGGTTCGGTATCCAGTACCCATGCCCGGTTCAGGCCCATGGATGGATTCTTCATATGTTGAATAGCCCATCAGCCCGGCCGGATGCTCAGATCATCTCCGGATTTTGAGAACCGTACCTCCGAAGTGCTGCCGAATCACTTTTTCGAGTGACTTTGAACATGAAGGGTTCGGTATCCAGTACCCATGCCCGGTTCAGGCCCATGGATGGATTCTCCATATATTGAATAGCTCGTCAGCCCGACCAGACGCTCAGATCATCTCCGGATTTTGAGAACCGTGCCTCCGAAGTGCTACCGAATCACTTTTCCGGGTGGTTTTGAACATGAAGGGTTCGGTATCCAGTACCCATGTCCGGTTCAGGGCCGTGGATGGATTCTTCATATGTTGAATAGCCCTTCAGCCCGGCTGGACACTCAGATCATCTCTGGATTTTGAGAACCGTGCCTCCAAAGTGCTGCCGAATCGCTTTTTCGGGTCGTTTTGAACATGAAGGGTTCGGTATCTGATACCCATGCCCGGTTCAGGACCATGGATGGATTCTTCATATGTTGAATAGCCCGTCATCCCGGCTGGACGCTCAGATCATCTCCGGATTTTGAGAACCGTGCCTCCGAAGTGCTGTCGAATCACTTTTCTGGGTGACTTTGAACATGAAGGGTTCGGTATCTAGTACCCAAGCCCGGTTCAGGCCCATGGATGGATTCTCCATATGTTGAATAGCCCGTCAGCCCGACCGGACGCTCAGATCATCTCTAGATTTTGAGAACCGTGCCTCCGAAGTGCTGCCGAATCACTTTTTCGGGTGACTTTGAACATGAAGGGTTCGGTATCCAGTACCCAAGCCCGGTTCAGGCCCAGGGATGTATTCTCCATATGTTGAATAGCACGTCAGCCCGACTGGACGTTCAGGACATCTCCGAATTTGGAGAACCGTGCCTCCGAAGTGCTGCCGAATCACTTTTCCGGGTGACTTTGAACATGAAGGGTTCGGTATCCAGTACCCATGCCCGGTTCAGGCCCATGGATGTATTCTTCATATGTTGAATAGCTCGTCAGCCCGACCGGACGCTCAGGTCATCTCCGAATTTGGAGAACCGTGCCTCCGAAGTGCTGCCGAATCACTTTTCCGGGTGACTTTGAACATGAAGGGTTCGGTATCCAGTACCCATGCCCGGTTCAGGCCCATGGATGTATTCTCAATATGTTGAATAGCCCGTCAGCCCGACCGGACACTCAGGTCATCTCCGAATTTGGAGAACCATGTCCCCGAAGTGCTGCCGAATCACTTTTCCGGGTGACTTTGAACATGAAGGGTTCGGTATCCAGTACCCATGCCCGGTTCAGGCCCATGGATGGATTCTTCATATGTTGAATAGCCCGTCAGCCCGACCGGACACTCAGGTCATCTCCGAATTTTGAGAACCGTGTCTCTAAAGTGCTGCCGAATCACTTTTTCGGGTGGTTTTGAACATGAAGGGTCGGATAGTCCGTTCCCGTGCCCGATCCGAGCTCATAGATGGTGTCCATACACATTGTGGGTGTTGCCATCCCGTCTGTCAATTCTGGTTCCTCCCGGATTTCAAGAACCGTGCACAAATAAGGCCGCAGAATCACTGCGATTTGGTATTCTGGACAAAAGGGCCGGATAACTTGGTTCCCACGCCCCATCCGGAATCGAACAGAGCCCCTTTCGTGGTTTGGGTGCCATTCCCTCCTAACCTGGTCTTCGGATCCTCCGTTTCCCACGCGTTTTACGCATTGCAAGGGCTGCCGAATCATTTTGGTTTGTGAATAGTGCTGCCGATTCGCCCTTTGCTGAATGGCCTGGCTGCCGATTCGCTCCTGCTGATTCACCTTTGCTGAATGCCTGGCTGCCGATTCAGTCCTGCTGATTCACCTTTGCTGAATGGCCTGGCTGCCAATTCAGTCCTGCTGGTTCACCTTTGCTGAATGGCCTGGCTGCCGATTCAGTCCTACTGATTCACCCCCGCTGAATGGCCTGGCTGCCGATTCGCTCCTGCTGATTCACCTTTGCTGAATGGCCTGGCTGCCGATTCGCTCCTCCTGATTCACCTTTGCTGAATGGTTTTAGCCGCCGAATCGTTTTGCTTGCCGAATGAAATGAATTGTGCATGACGATGCGTGGGCATATAAGAGTCAAATGAGATCGAACCATGAGAAGAACAATGACAATCAAAGCATGTCAAAATCTCTTGCATTACCAAATACAAGATTTTTTTTTGCACAATAGACAAAAGGAACAAATAAATAAACAAGTGTGCAAATTGACCTTAAAAGATGAATAGCACACACACACATTCAAAAATCTCTTGCAAATTTGACTGCAACCTTGTAGTTTTGTTTCGCGCCTTTTATCGGATGTCCCGACTTAGGCCATAAGACCTTCTATTCTGGCGATTAATCAAGGGTTTTCTCTTTTCAAAAGAGAAGTAATTAACGTCGTTGCGCTCAGGCAACGACGGGATATTGGTCCTGGACCCGACACTCACCTTCGTTTGATGAAGTCAAACGGTGCGCACAACAGACCTAAAGCCCTCCGACTCTCGGAGGCAGACCATTTATTGTCACCTCGGTGGCTGGCACGCCCGCGCTCTGCAATTGTAGGGTCATCTCACGTCACCATTGCTCGTGTAGCATCCGACGGGATTTGAATTTACAATGCGCAGCCATGAGAACATGAGACAACATGATAAATAGATTTTTAAATTTTCCATTTCCACACCTTCTCATTAGCCTGTGTTGTTTCGGCCGCTGGTGCACCTGTGTTGCACTTTGTTTAGTTTTGGGTGCTTGTGGTAGCATCGTGTGCTCGTGCTTGAGTGTTCCGGTTTCGTGCCGTCTGGAGCTTGGGTGCATTGCGTTGTACCTTAGGTGGCTCCCGGTGCTGGTGATAGCACCATGTGTTGTGCCGAGTGCCTGTCCGTGAGATTTGTGTGTCATCTCATGACTTCGCTCGGTGTTGGAGGCGTTGAGCTTTCCGCCTCTGGGACACTTTGTGCTGGCCAATGCCTCGTGGTCGTACCGTTACCACTGTGGGGTGGCTGCTTTGCCGTGTCTAGGTAGCCCTATAGGTGGTATGCTAGGCTTTGGTCATGGCCAGGGTCCCGGTTTTCCCTCTCGCTCTGGGAGCGAGTGTGTTTGGCTGTGGTGCCCTGCTTCAGTCTGGGTCCCTCTGAGGTCGACGTGTTGTCCTCGACCTCTGCGGTTGTTTCGGTTCCCATATGGTTGTGCATCTTTCTAGTGGTTGGCATATTGGTACTCGCGCTAAGCCCCGTGTGCGCGTGGCGGGTGTGCTGCCAACTCCTCGTTGATTCTCCGCTGTGCGTGGTGTTGGTGAGTCTAGAAGCCGATGGTGGGGTCTCCTATCGGTTCGTCCGGTGACAGTGAGGCCTATTGGCTTGCTAGTACTCGACCTCGTGGTTTGTCGACGTTGGGAGGTGTCCGGCTCTGGCTTGACCTTAGACATCTTCCATGTTTCCATCGCGGTGTGTCACGTTGTGGAGCGTGATACTCCCAGCTTTTGTGGCTCCGCGTGCATTGGTGTCCTTGTCGGACCACGAGGAAGGTCTGGCTGAGACCTAGTGGTGATAGTAGATGTCATTTTCGCGTGTTGAGGTTTCTCCTCGTGCGTCTGCTGTCCCTGTTGGACTGCGAGGAAGGTCAGGTTGAGACCTAGTGGTGACAGTGGACGTTGTTCCGTGTGTTGCGGATCTTCCGCGAGCATGATGTTGCTCTGGTTCTTGTCTCTCGTGTGGCTTTTCTGTTGGGCTGGTGACCAGTGGTAGCTGCTGCTAGTAGTGTGAGGCCGTTCCCCTGAGACTTGTGGTAGGTTCTCAGGTGTTTCTCGTGTTGCTGTCGGCAACTGTGTACTCTGTCGGGTTTTTTCGGCGACAGAGTGGGTTGCCGATCGGTTGGTCCCAACAGCGAGGTCTGTTGGTGGCCACAGCCGTATAGTTTCGGTTGGCATCTTTCGCTGTTCGGTCCAGATTTGGCGTCGCTCGGCACTGGTGGGATTGTCGTTCCGTTTGGGCGCCCCACATGTGGCTGGAGTGAGCCGTTGGTTTCTCGGCTTGGTGCTCCAGGTGTGTTGGAGCATGTTGTGAGACGTTGGGTTTTCGATTATGTGCTTCTCGTGTGTTCTGGAGCCCGTTGTGTGAGCCGTTAGTTTTTCAACTTCGTGTGCCGTGCATATTGGTTGTGCGATTGTTGCCACGAGGAAGTCGTGTTGAGACTTAGTGGCTTATTCGCATTGGTCTTGCGTTTGCTCCCTGTGTTTTGTTTCATGCCTCAGGATCTTTGGTCTTGTCCCAATTTCGAGGACGAATTTGTTTTAAGTAGAATGTAAGACCCGGTTTCCCGGCTTCCGTCTGGTGTCATGGGGTGACTGGCCACTAACGCGTCCAGGCTGGGCGACGCATTGGTGTCGTGTCAGGGGTGCCCACTACGACAGTCATCCGTGTCGCGATGAGGGTGTGCGTCGTGTTCTTGTCACGCCCGGGCTCTCCGTCGCGTCTTCGTGTCGTGACCGGTCAGCGGGTCGCGACTACTTTCTGTCACTTCGGTCGTTTGACGCCTGTCAGGGTGGCAGGCGTGTCAGTATGGCCTGTCGCGTTGTCGCGGCGCCCTTGGGGGGCGTGTTCTTGTCGCAGTCCGTTGACTCGTCGCGTTAATGTTGTTAACGCGACGGGGCGGTCCATCGCGTTCTGGGTGCCCGGGGCTAAAGGCGCTGGTCGCTACCCCTTTCCCCTCTTTCTCCTCTTCTTCCCTTTCCCCTCTTCTCTGGCGATGGGGAGGCTGCCCTCCGGCGATCCAGGTGTGGAGCGGCCGGCAGCTCGTGGCGGAGCATGGCAGCGGCATCGTGGAGCGAGGAGGAAATGGCCGTGCATCGTGAAGGCCCTTCATGGGTTCAGTTCTTCGTGAAAAGGTAGGGATTTCTTGTGCCCTTCTCGATCCGGGTGAATTGGGAGCCCCTCGGGGTTTTTAGATAGCTTTACTGCTTTCCCCATGCTCCCCTCCCTTGTGTGTGTATGTTTGTAGCTCGTGGGCGACCCCAGGATTTAGGATCCCGGCAGCCTGCCCGTCTTCTGATGTCGCGACCGCTCAGCACGTCGCGACACCGGAAGGGGCGTCGGCCCAGTTGGGCGGAACCTTATCCTGACGCAGTTGGCGGTCGTGATAAGGCTGTCGCGGCGCTCTCTCCAGTCGCGACAGGGTCGCTGTCGCGACGCGGTTCCTGGTCACGACAGGGCTCTTGTCGCGATGCCTTTCCCGGTCGTGACAAGGCTGTCGCGGTGCCCTCCTCTGTCGCGATGGTGTCGCAACGGCCTTGGGGGTCGCGACAGTGCTTGTGTCACCTTTGGTGTTTTCGTGGGCCGGTTGTGTGTCGGCGTGTGCCCCAGGGCAGGCTTTGCCCTTAGGACCTTATGGTAGGGAACGTGGCTGGTTACCTCCCCGCGTTCAGTGATCGAAGGTGACACCTTCGTGGCTGTGTCCTAGAAGTGGTGCCAGGAGGGTCGCGTCTATCTAATAATCGATTGACTGGTGGTCAATCGATTATTAGCAGAGCGACGAGTTTCCATGTTGACTGGTAGTGTGCTTGGTTGGCCGGCGACCCTCTTGAGGGTCCGTACGTGCCTCTCGCTTGCTGGGCTTGTCGTGTGTTACGAGCCAGCAGTTCGGCGTGGTTTCTGTTGTGCTGCCCCGCCTATTCGCCCGGTGCTAGGCACCTAAGGGCTTGTCCCCGATCTGAGAGGTTGTTACCGTTGCCTGGGACCCCCATCCTCGGGAGCCTGTTGAGGGAGCACTCCGGGCTATGAGCGTGTTGCGAGTTGACAGCCGACAGGGCGGACTCTAGAGCTGAGGGGAAAACGGTGGTTTGGGGCAGCGGCACTGAGCCGTTTGTAGGGCTCTCTTGTCTAGGGCGGGACACCGAGGTTGTCGAGGTGGTTCTCTTCCCGGTGCGGCCCAGACAGTCCCTTGTCTCACTACCTCGCTCTACGTTGGTTCTGGAGCCGCGTAGGGAGGTTAGGCATGAGGCCGCAACTTAGCCAGGCTACGGTGTTGCATGTGTTGTGGGTTCTTGGTGGCTCTGTCTCGCCCTTGCGTGGGGGCGGAGGCAGGAGCTAGGCTAGCGAGCAGAGTGGGTGGACTGCAGGTCCCCCTCTTGGATGCTAGCGGCGGTGGCTTGGTTGCTGTTGTAGTGACGGCGTTTCCCATGACGTTTTTAAGTGTTATCCATTGCCCTAGCATGCACGACGGTTATAGCCTGGCCGTGCTTAGTTTCCGTGGGCGTCGTTGGTCTAGCATTGGGCAGACCCATGCTTCTGGTGGTTCCCGCTCGGTGTCCTCTCGGTATCCTAGTTCCATTCTTGGGTGCCAGTCCACAGTGGCACCGACGTGTATGACTTCTCGACCTTGCGGTGTACCCGGGGTTCGGGGTGGTTCTTCTTGTGGGCCCTCGACCCTGTGCAGGTCTGAGGTGGCTGTGCTTGCGGTGAGAAGTCATTCTCACCTGGTTGCTGCGTGGTCTCGGCAGGTGTGCTGAGGGTTACTTCCGCTGTGTGCCTGACTCTTTTAGTTTCTGCGGGAGTCATGTGTGTGTCCCGACCTTTGTTGGTGGTTGTGGCGTCGTACTGTTCTCTTCCGCTGCTTAGTAGTACCATGCTATAGGTGTTCCTCGCTTTACAACTTTCTAGTATAGTTTCCTATTTTTCGGAGTTCCTGCTGCTCTGGCCGGTGAGGGACTGGTAATCCCTACTAGGCCTTGTTCGCGAGGCTCACCCCCCTACTTCCTTCAGCTAGGGGCTCGTCGTCGCGGGAGCTCGGTGTCGGACGGGTTGCGGAGGCAGCTATGGCGCCGTGTTGTTGTCAGCAGCAGTGAGAGCGAGCGTTGTGAGCTCTTGTAGCCGAGTGAGCTGAGAGTTGAGTTTTGCAAGTCATCGGGGTATGCTCCTTAAGGACTGCACCTTTCTTCTTGTACCTGTGCTTTTGCTTGGGACACGTTGTACAGACCTTTGTATATTGTACATATTGTTATAGTTATTTGAATTCAGTACATATCTTACTAGACTATTTCTTCTAACCCTTCCGGATCTTCGGATCCGTGGGTGGCGGCGCGACCCCTCGGAACCCCTGGCGAGGGTCCGGGAGGTCGGGTCGTTACAAAAGGAGCTTGAAGCTTGAAGACTTCAAATGGTTGCTTGCACACTTCTTCTTGGGCTTGAGCTCTTTCTCTCTTCCTTTGAGTGTATATGGATTTGAGGCTTCTCATAGGATGTACACTCTTTGAACGATCTTCAGGAAAGCTCTCTTCTTGTTCTTCAGCCTTGCTTCGTCCTTTTATGGAGCAGTTTGAACAGTTCTGTTGAGAGCTAGCCGTTGGAGTTCTGAATCCGTTGGAGACTTATTGTAGCCGTTGCTCATTTCATTTCTTTATCTTCTCTTCTTCTTCTTCTGCTACTTCTTCTGTCTAACAGATACTTGGTGTGTCTAACAGATGCTAACAACATGTCCAAGATGTTTTGACTAGGAGTAGAATAGTCCTGCAGACATTTAATGCATGGAAGAAAATGTTAGACTAGAAAAGTCTTTTGACAGATAGCCCATACCTTCTTATGTGTAAATCCATGATTTCTGTTGACAATATCTCACCTACCCTAAAGGATAGATAGGAAGAAGATCTTCAGTCAGATAGAGAAATAATATGATAAACATGTGAAGTATATTTGATTTTTCATTTGGGCGTGAAAGATATTTTGAAACATTTGAAATGTAGAGGCAGTCGATGTATCATAGAGGTAATCGATGTTTAAGCACAAAGACTTCGACTATAAAGAAATCGGAGTATGAGATAATCAATGTTTAAACATAATCAATGTTTAAGTATATGTAATCGATGTTTCAGTGAACCATAATAGATGTAAGAGCATAATCGATGTTGACTTAAACAGTAATCTATGTGAAAGCATAATCGATGTGAATGTATAGTCGATGTTCATGTAATCGATGTTGAGCTGAAATCGATGTTCAACGAAATCAATGTCTGAATGAAGTCGATGTTCAACCGAAATCGATGTTGAATGAAATCGATGATGAAATCAATGTTTGAACACAGTCGATGTTCAAGTGAAGTCGATGTTCAGCTGAAGTTGATATTTAAGTGAACCGTAATCGATGTGAAAGCGTAATCGATGTTGACTTAAATAGTAATCAATGTGAAAGCATAATTGATGTTCATGTAATCGATGTTCTGAGGTAATCTGTAACGCCCCGACGCGGAATATCGGAGCGATATTACAGTTATTAAATAGTACAGAGTGAGAAATAAATGATAAACCATTGCACAATTGGAATAATATCAATTAACTCCAACTTCATTAATATTCCATCAAACTTCTATTACATCCAACTATCAGGGCCATAACTAGGGCCCAGAGTACTTTATTGAAATCCATACTAATACATACTGACTAAATGACTACTAATCTAACTTATCTATGACACCATAATAGCTGATCGGGTCACTCCTGAGCAACATCCTCATCAGTCCCATCCTTGTGAGTGTGGTCATATCCATCCGACTCACCTGAAGCACATGAAATAAATACGCAGGATGAGCGAATAACGCCCAGTAGGACTTAATATCTCATAAGAACAAGCATGCTTAAGTGTTTAATGTCTTTATGAGGCAGGATACTAGAACGAGTAGTCATGTATAGTCAAGAGAATGACGTAACAAGATAACGTGAAACAATAACACAATCACGAGAGTATAACATCACAAGAATTGGCCATATCACGTGATAGCAAGTATACTAGTCACGATAGCAAGTATGGGTCGGTATTTTTTCAACCCCGAGTTCAAGTAACAAACAAATGATTGATTGATTGTCATAGATTAAATCTTGCAAGTCTTGCGTTAGGTGTATGCCATCACCCAGATCATTAGACCCCTGCGAGTTATAGCCTTTCAGGTGCTCCTCCCAAGGACCAGATTGGGCCCTTATAATGTTGCCTAGCATAGTCATGTTTGTTATATTAGACAATCAATTTGATGGCCAAATAGAGTACCAAGAATAGATGAAAGTAGTAGATGAACTAGATGAGAGTGTAGAGTGAAAGTGAATAGATGAGAGTAACGAGATAGTAGACAAGATAGGGGTACAATCATAAAACAACATTAAACCACAATAGTAACAGTTGCATGGCACCAGGTCGGGTACCGGCAGTCTGGTAGAAGTCACCACCGCCCATTAGCCGTGCTGTGAACACAGGCCAGATGGTCCGGCGTGATCCCAAGGTAAGAAAGAACACACTAAGGTCATGGATCGTGCTGATCCCTAAGGGGTAACAAGTTTTAGGGTACAACCAGCTCGTCGGCTAAGGACGTACGCCAAAGCCAAGAAGACTTACGAAGGTCTTGACAAGGAGTCCCTGGCCCAGTCGGGAGTATTCCCGGTGGAGAGGTGGTCCATGTCAAGAGAGTGTGTAAAAACTAGGGTCCGTCGTGCCTCGAGTGCTCGAAGGCCGAGGGAAACGGTAATGGTATATAAAACGCGCGAGTAAAACGAGGACAAATGTAATTATTTAAATAGAGAATTTAGTAATTAATTAATTTCACTAAATTACCAGATATATTATTGAGTAATTTAATAGAGTTTAATGGCAAACAAGATTGTTAAGTGTGTGCAAGTGTAAGAAATCAAGAGAGCATGTATAGTTGTGCATATACTTTTAAAATTAATTAATTTCATGGAGATTTATCTATTTATGTTTAAAAAGTTGAAATTTATCATGATAGTGCTTAATTGGGGTTAATCAGGGCTTATATGTCATTAATAGCAGGGTTATAATGGTAATTCAGAGTTCTGGCCGCAACGGTCAGGTCGCGACGTCGGTTGTTGTCGCGTTAAGGTTGCGACGAGGGTGGCCGACGCGTTGCGGTCAGGTCCCGACGAGCCTAACCGTCGCGTTCAGGTTGCGACGGGTCGATCTGACGCGATCGGGTGCCATCCGAGACACCGACGCGACGACGTGTGTGCGCGTCGCGATAGGTCGGCGGCACGACCAGGTCGGGTCGACCTGCTGAACAGGTTGCGACACAGGTCCCCGTCGCGTTAAGAACGCGACGCGATATCCTGTCGCGTTAAGAACGCGACGCGATATCCTGTCGCGACGAGGTTGAGAACGCGACCTATCAGGCCGTCGTGTTCTCAGAGCCTTGGCCCGAGCTTTGGCTGATGGTAGGTCCCTTTTCCAATTTAGGTCCAAGCCATCCAACACGACACAGTGCCCATTGAAAATCTATATCAAATAGCATGATGGTCCAAAAATCATGAAATAAGTTTTAATTGATAGAAAACATGGAGATCTATCACTGAGCATGTTTAATTAGAAAGTAATTACACGTAAGGCATGCTTTGAATAGGTTGATCATCGGTAACCTAATCATGCATAGTTATGGAAAAATGATTTAATTGGTAACGAATACAAGATAGAAATTAGGGCAAATAGGGGCGTTTGAAAGCTAGTAACAAGTAGTATTTATGAGAATAATCTCACGGCATGAGATCGAGTACAAGTATGGATCTAAGGTAAATAAAAGGGTTCGGGTACAAGATGATGACATGAATTCACAGAATTAATTCTCCCTCATGGATGAACAAAAATAACAAAACTAGCTTTTGTAGAGGATCATGAGGGCTACCTAGGGTTAAAGTTTCACGATTTGTGCTTGAGAGATTGCCTACCTTTCATGCGTTTAAGATCCTAGGGCTTGATGACGAAAAGAAGATAGAAAAACCCTCCTTGTTCCAGCCTTCTTCTCCCTTGCTCCTTCGTCCACAGCCTTCTCCTTCGTCCTCAAGAGCTCCAACAACAATCTAGGGGGTGATAGGGCCGAGATTGGGGTGTTTTGTATGTTTAAAGAGTCCAACCATCTTCAAACTCTTCTCTCTTCTACAAACTCCAAAAATTAATAATTATCTCCTATTTTCCTTGCCATTATCTATCTAATAGGATTGGAAAGAGACTAAATTTCATGGGTAAAGGTCTAGGGTAAGTGTAGGACTCTTTTTAGGATAGATTTGACTTATTTAGCATTTATCCTAAACCCTTTTCTATTATTAATTAATTATACACAAAATTAGATTAATTATATCCCATCCCATGATGGGCTCCTCACAATTTGGCCCATTATTTTACTTTTGAGCCATTTACACAACCCATTATTGATTTAACTTAATGGGCTTGATTCTCATTTATTTCAATTATTCTCTCTTTAAACAAATTTAATTCCATTTATCACATTAATTAATTAATTTTTATTTTATTTTATTCAGGATTTAAAAATCAAGATTGCTACATCCTCCCCCTCTTAAAAGAAATTTGGTCCCCAAATTCATATGATCGTAAGAGGAAGAATGACGTATCGAATAATTCTGGATAATTTCGTCGCATTGTTGCTTCGGGTTCCCACGTGGCTTCTTCGACTTCATGATTTCTCCAGAGTATCTTGATCACGGGTATAGATCGATTCCGAAGTTGTTGCATCTTCTTGTCCAAGATCTTCACTGGCCTTTCTTCATAGGTCATATCTTTGTTCAAAATGATATCATCATAGCTAATTACGTGTGACGGGTCGTACACGTACTTCCTCAGCATTGACACATGGAAAATATTGTGTACTGTTGAGAATTTTGGAAGTAGTGCCAGTTGATACGCCACCTCGTCAACTCTATCCAATACCTCAAATGGACCTATGAATCTTGGTCTTAGCTTGCCTTTCATCCCAAACCTTTGAAATCCTTGGGTCAGGGATACCTTTAGCATCACATGATCTCTGATCTGAAATTCTAAATCTCTTCTTCTTCTATCAACATAGCTCTTCTACCTGGACTGAGCTATCTTAATCCTATCTCTGATAATCTGTATATCCCTGCTAGTGTTCTGCACCATATCTGGTCCCAGCCATTGCTGTTCACCAACTTCATTCCAACACACTGGCGATCTGTAACTTCTGCCATGCAGTGCTTCGAATGGTGCCATCTTAATGTTGGCCTGATAACTGTTGTTGTAGGCGAATTCAATCAGGGATAGCTGCTCATTCCAATACCCTTCAAAGTCTATGGTGAAAGCTCGCACCATATCTTCTACTATCTGATTTGTCCTTTCTGTCTGCCCATCAGTCTGCGGGTGGAATGCTGTGCTAAAGTTTAGCTTGGTACCTAATGTAGTCTGAAGTCCCTTCCAGAATCTAGAAGTGAACCTAGGATCACGATCCGAGATAATGGACACGGGAACTCCATGTAATGTTACTATTTCCTTTACATATAAAGTTGCTAACACATCAACACTCCACGTGCTTTTGATTGCCAAGAAATGTGAGACAAGGATATCAGAGCGATATCACAGTTATTAAATAGTACAGAGCGAGAAATAAATGACAAACCATTGCACAATTGGAATAATATCAATTAACTCCAACTTCATTAATATTCCATCAAACTTCTATTACATCTAACTATCAGAGCCATAACTAGGGCCCAGAGTACTTTATTGAAATCCAAACTAATACATACTGACTAAATGACTACTAATCTAACTATCTACGACGCCATAATAGCTGATCGGGTCACTCCTGAGCAACATCCTCATCAGTCCCATCCTCGTGAGTGTGGTCATATCCTTCCGACTCACCTGAAACACATGAAATAAATACGTAGGATGAGCGAATAATGCCCAGTAGGACTTAATATCTCGTAAGAACAAGCATACTTAAGTGTTTAATGTCTTTATGAGGCAGGATACTAGAACGAGTAGTCATGTATAGTCAAGAGAACGACGTAACAAGATAACGTGAAACAATAACACAATCACGAGAGTATAACATCACAAGAATTGGCCATATCACGAGATAGCAAGTATACTAGTCACGATAGCAAGTATGGGTCGGTATTCTTTCAACCCCGAGTTCAACAAACAAATGATTGATTGATTGTCATAGATTATATCTTGCGTGTCATGCGTTAGGTGTCTTGATAATTGCATTGTTATTGACGATGATTATGATATTTTATTATCTAATGGTCATTAGTTTGACATTAATCCATTGCGATTTTATTACAAAAATAATACTTTGATTAAATCCTTGTATGTGCTGTGTTTGCAGGATTAATGGGCCAAGAAATGAAGTTTCAAATGGGCCGATGGATTTAATTGGAACAAGAGAAAATAATGAGAGATTCTAATTTTAAAATCTTCCCTCTCTCTCTTTCTTTTCAATTTTTAAAACTCCCTCTCATTTTTTAAAATCCCCTCTTCTATTTTCCAAAAATCCCTCCCCTTTAATCTCTCATCTTTCCTCTCTTCTCTCCATCTATTTTTTAAAAAGATATCTCTCTCATTCCTATCTTCCTCTCTCTCTCTCCCTTTCCTCTCATTCCCGAGATCTCTCTCTCATTCCTATCTTCTTTTCTCTCTTCTCCCTCTCTTGGACCGGAGGTCTTCCTCCTCCTCTTCTCTTTCTCTTCTTCATTCCCTTCCTCTTTCTCTTTCTCTCTTCTCCCTCTCTCCAGCGCATCCCCCTTCTCTCTTCCTCCCCTTCTTCCTCTTCTCTTCTTCCCTTCTCTTTATTCTCCTCTTCTCCTCTCTCTCTGGCTGGTCTCTCTTTGCAGAAGAAGCAGCAGCCGCCTCCACGCGTCGCCCTGCCTCCGCACGCACCAGCACCCTGCCCGCGCGCCTAGCCCCGCGCCCGCGCGTGATCCCGTGCAGCTGCCGCGTGCCCACCCCACGCACGCCCGAGCGTGCCTGCCCGCGCCTGCCTGCGCGCGCAGCCCCAACCGCCCTCGCGCCTGCCCAGCCCGCCTGCCACGCGGCCACGCGCCCCTGCGTGCCCCGCCGGGCCCCCTGCACGCTCCACCCGCCTCCTCCTTCACGTGCATGCTTTTGCATGCACGTAGAGGAGCCGCCGACCGTCTCTTCTCTCTCTCCTCTCTCAGCGCTCTCTCTCCTCTCTCTCGCGCTCTCTCTCTTCTCTCTCTCCTCTCTCTCACATCTCTCGCTCTCTCTCTCCTCTCGTTCCTCTCTCTCATCTCTCTCCTCTCTCTTTCGTCTCTCTCTCTCATCTCTCTTGTTCTCTCTTCTCTCTCCCTATGTCCCATATTTGTTAGTGGAGTGTTTGATGTCTTTTATTTAAGTATTAAACATTGCTTTGTAAACATTTCGATTATTCACTAGATTGTAGTTTTAAATATTGTCTCATGTCCTCTCATTCACTCTTTATCTCTTTTTCTTTATTTTAGTTTAGATTTATTTAATGCAACTTAGTTTTAATATCACCATGTTATTTTCCTACACAAAACTCAAGGTTTTCAAAGTTAATAATCTTTTTCCCCGTGGATTCGACTCGGCTCTCACCGCTTAACTATTGATAAAATATTTAGTGTAGGCCGATAATTTTAAGATTGTTAGTCACGTGTTTAACGATGCATTCGTGGGCTATCATGTATGCCATCACCCAGATCATTAGACCCCCGCGAGTTATAGCCTTTCAGGTGCTCCTCCCAAGGCCCTTATAATGTTGCCTAGCATAGTCATGTTTGTTATCTTAGACAATCAATTTGATGGCCAAATAGAGTACCAAGAATAGATGAGAGTAGTAGATGAACTAGATGAGAGTGTATAGTGAAAGTGAACAGATGAGAGTAACGAGATAGTAGACGAGATAGGGGTACAACCATAAAACAATGTTAAACCACAATAGTAACAGTTGCACGGCACCAGGTCGGGTACTGACAGTCTAGTAGAAGTCACCATCGCCCATTAGCCGTGCCGTGAACACAGGCCAGATGGTCCGGCGTGATCCCAAGGTAAGAAAGAACACACTAAGGCCATGGATCGTGCTGATCCCTAAGGGGTAACAGGTTTTAGGGTACAACTAGCTCGTCGGCTAAGGATGTGCGCTAAAGCCAAGAAGACTTACAAAGGTCTTAACATGGAGTCTCTGGCCCAGTTGAGAGTATTCCCGATGGAGAGGTGGTCCATGTCAAGAGAGTGTGTAAAAACTAGGGTCTGTCGTGCCTCGAGTGCTCGAAGGCCGAGGGAAACGGTAATGGTATATAAAACGCGCGAGTAAAACGAAGGCAAGTGTAATTATTTAAATAGAGAATTTAGTAATTAATTTCACTAAATTACCAGATACATTATTGAGTAATTTAATAGAGTTTAATGGCAAACAAGATTGTTAAGTGTGTGCAAGTGTAAGAAATTAAGAGAGCGTGTATGGTTGTGCATATACTTTTAAAATTAATTAATTTCATGGAGATTTATCCATTTACGTTTAACAAGTCGAAATTCATCATGACAGTACTTAATTGTGGTTAATCAGGGCTTATATGTCATTAATAGCAGGGTTATAATGGTAATTCAGGGTTCTGGCCACAACAGTCAGGTCACAACGTTAGTTGCTGTCGCGTTAAGGTCGCGACGAGGGTGACCGACGCGTTGAGGTCAGGTCGCAATGAGCCTAAACGTCGCGTTCAAGTTGCGACGGGTTGATCCGACGCGATCGGGTACCAACCGAGACACCGACGCGACGACGTGTGTGCGCGTCACGACAGGTCAACGGCACGTCCAGGTGGGGCCGACCTGCTGAACAGGTCGCGACACAGGTCCCCGTCGCGTTAAGAACACGACGCGATATCCTGTCGCGACGAGGTTGAGAACGCGACCTATCGGGCCGTCGCGTTCTCAGAGCCTCGGCCCGAGCTCTGGCTGATGGCAGGTCCCTTTTCCAATTTAGGTCCAAGCCATCCAACACGACACATTGCCCATTAAAAATCCGTATCAAATCGCATAATGGTCCAAAAATCATGAAACCAGTTCTAATCGATAGAAAACATGGAGATCTATCATTGAGCATGTTTAATTAGAAACTAATTACATGTAAGGCATGCTTTGAATAGGTTGATCTTCAGTAACCTAATCATGCACAGTTATGGAAAAATGATTTAATTGGCAACGAATACAAGATAGAAATTAGGGCAAATAGGGGCGTTTGAAAGCTAGTAACAAGTAGTATTTATGAGAATAATCTCACGGCATGAGATCGAGTACAAGCATGGATCTAAGGTAAACAAAAGGGTTTAGGTACAAGAAGATGATAGGAATTCGCAGAATTAATTCTCCCTCATGGATGAACGAAAAATAACAAAACTAGAGGGCTTTTGTAGAGGATCATGACAGCTACCTAGAGTTAATGTTTCACGATTCGTGCTTGAGAGATTGCCTACCTTTCACACGTTTAAGATCCTAGGGCTTGATGACGAAAAGAAGATAGAAAAACCCTCCTTGTTCCAGCCTTCTCCTCCCTTGCTTCTTCGTCCACAGCCTTCTCCTTCATCCTCCAGAGCTCTAACAACAATCTAGGGGGTGATAGGGCCGAGATTGGCGTGCTTTGTATGTTTAAAGAGTCCAACCATCTTCAAACTCTTCTCTCTTCTACAAACTCCGAAAATTAATAATTATCTCATATTTTCCTTGCCATTATATACTAATAGGATTGAAAAGAGGCTAAATTTCGTGGGTAAAGGTCTAGGGTAAGTGTAGGACTCTTTTTAGGATAGATTTGACTTATTTAGCATTTATCTTAAACCCTTTTCTATTATTAATTAATTATACATGAAATTAGATTAATTATATCCCATCCCATGATGGGCTCCTCACAATTTGGCCCATTATTTTACATTTGAGCCATTTACACAACCCATTATTGATTTAACTTAATGGGCTTGATTTAATTCTCATTTATTTCAATTATTCTCTCTTTAAACAAATTTAATTCCATTTATCACATTTATTAATTAAATTTTTTATTTTATTCGAGATTTAAAAATCAAGGTTGCTACATAATCAATGTGGACTTAAAACTAGCAGCTGTCGACAGGCATGTTGCATCTGTCGACAACCCAGCCTCTGATTCAGAAATACAATTCTAGAAGACACATACTGCAGTACCTGTCGACAGTCGATGAGCATCTGTCGACAGCCGCCGTTCAAACATAGTGTTTATAACATACATTCTTTTATGATACTATTATAGTGCATTTGAAGATTATATATGCAGATAGTTATGCACTCATTGACTGTTCAAACATATTAATGAAATGCATGAGTTTTCAGATTGACATCGGAACATGATATTACATAAACATAAGATTTCTTTAGTCATGAGTTTTAGTTATCATCAAAACAAAACATGAGTTTTAGTTTGACATCAAAACATGATATGACATAAACATAAGATTTATTTAGTCATGAGTTTTGGTTATCACCAAAATATGAGGTAAACAAAAGAGTGGTTCAACAATCTCCCCCTTTTTGGTGATAACAAAACTCATGTGATTTTTTTTGAAATGAGAAGTTTGAAACAGAAAATTCATAAATAAAATACTCTCCCCCTTTTTGTCAATAACCAAAAAGGAAGGATCTTACTATTTTCATTCTCCCCTTTTGTAGAGACTTCCTACCAATATGTTGTGAATTTGGAGATGAGGGTGTTGCCCAGCTAGCTAGCCCAGAGGGGGGGTGAATGGGTTATTAAAACTTCTATCTCTGATTAAAACCTGTTTACTGAAAGGATTGCACAACTTAATAACAAGGTTAGAGTTAGAGCAAATAAGACAACAACCACACAAAACACATCCACAAGACACAAGGATTTTTATCCTGGTTCGGAACTCCTCTCCACAGGAGACCTACGTCCAGTCCCTGAGCAATACCTCAGGATTTCACTACCAAGGGTACAATCCCCCTTATGGATCCTTACACCCAGCCTCAACTGGTCTTCCTTCAACCTGAAGGGAAAAACGACCACCCTGGATACCACCAGGTCTTCCTTTGTCCAGAAGGGAACACAACTAAAGAAGAAAATGTGTGAACAGGCTTCAGACTCTAGCTTAACAGGCTACAAGCTGAAGCTATCAAGGCCCGAGAGAGAAATAGATTTAGCAAGGTTTTCTCTCCAAGGACTACACAAGCTCTCACAAATAAAATCTTCTTTGATCACTGAGAGCTAAGAGCTAAGAACTAAGTTGGAGTGAAGGCTTCGCTCTTCTTTTCAATCTTCTGAAGACTCGAAGAGATGGTATTCTTTCCTTTTTTTTTGAAATGCAAGTCTTGTTCACTCTATCTTCTTTTTTCTTCTCCGTCTTGAGTCTTTTATTTATACTTCTGATTCAAATTTGAATCGTTGAAGTGTCCGTTGTCTCTTATCCTGGTGTACGTTAGACTGGTCACCAAGGAAGCTTCTGATCTTCAGTCTTTTATCCTTCAGTACACGCCAGAGAAATGTTTTAGAATCTTGTATCTTGTATCCAACGTTGTACAGATGAGTCTTGTCAGATATCTGCAAGCATATCAACAATAAATAGAGGACAGCTAGGACTGTCGTTGATTGTTAGTTACAGATGGAACATATATTGCAATATATAGCAAGGCTCCGTTCTGTCTAAAAAGTACGTAGACAGAGTAGCATGGAAATAGAAGATATTGTCTGCATGCATGGGAGATACGATCAGAGAGCATTTAATGCGTAGCAGTCAACAGACAAGATATGACTTTGACTTTTCAACGCTATTAAAAAGCATTATACTGATACAACAAGAAATTCAATATAAATAATCCTGATGCTTTCATGACTTATGAAATCGTTATGAGTTATAGCAAGTCGTTATGAACACTTATCAAGTCGTTATGAACTGTAAAGAAATCGTTATGAACTCTAAAGAAATCGTTACATCAATCAAGTCGTTATGAATGATAAAGAAATCGTTACAACAAACAAGTCGTTACGAGTTTCAAAGAAATCGTTACGAGGTCTAAAGAAATCGTTATGAACTCTAAAGAAATCGTTACAGCAATCAAGTCGATATGAATGATAAAGAAATCGTTACAACAAACAAGTCGTTACGAGTTTCAAAGAAATCGTTACGAGGTCTAAAGAAATCGTTATGAACTCTAAAGAAATCGTTACGAGGTCTAAAGAAATCGTTACGGCTAGAGAGTCGTTGCGAGTTCTAAAGAAATCGTTACGAGGTCTAAAGAAATCGTTATGAACTCTAAAGAAATCGTTACAGCAATCAAGTCGTTGCGAGTTCTAAAGAAATCGTTGCGATGTCTTAAGGAATCGTTGCGATATCGATTTGTTTTGAGTTTTCCGGTCAAAGAGGAAATCGTTCTGCTTATCAAAGAAGTCGATACAAAGACTTGGACAGAATGAGAGATGAGACTTACCTGATTGTCTTGAACTTTCATTTTTCTTTTATTTCCTGTTCTCAAGGCTCAAGTAATCCATTAGTACTATTTTGTTAATCATCAAAATTAATATATAAATAAATGAATTATTTATTATGGGGACAGTTTGGTCATCAATCTCCCCCTTTTTGATGATGACAAAATATACTAAACATCATACAAAAAATTAAACATTCATGTTTTTCAGATTGACTTCATGTTTTTCAGATTGACTTTAGTTTTCTCCCCCATTTTGTCAATAAGCAAAAAGATAGGCTGAGAGACAAAGAAGAGAGATATCATTGGATTAAGTATGAGAAAGGTAGTACAAGGGAGATAACAAGGAGGCATGCTGTGAGATGACAGCCCATGCCTTGATCTCAAGGTCTTCAAACGTCTGTTGGAAAACCCCAGAAGCAACAGAGAAGTTAGGACCCATGGATTGGGTGGCCCTTTGAATGTACAAAGCCCTTTGCTGATCCAAGAATTCTGCATACTGATCTGGGTCCAGAATGAATCTGAAGTAAGTGCTTTTTCCGAAGCTGGCACGATGGAGAAATCTATCCAAAGAGATTGGATAGAAGAGCTTCTGATCTATCAGATCCTGCTTCAGAGCGAAGAAAGCTGTATATCTAGCTGCCCACTGAACATAAATCTCTTGAATAGGATTTATGGAGTTGAGATCCATGAAGGCTTCAGCTGAGAGAGAGGGCTTATTTTGATGAACCAAGGAACTGTTGATGGCCTCTAACTGAAGGTGGGTTTCCTTGTAGATGATTGCCCACACGGAGGGTGTAAGCCTTTCACACTCAGAAATGAGTGGAGCCAAAACCTGAGAGGAGATGCGGCCAGAGTGGTATTCTCTGAAGATAAACCGCAGGAAGGAGGGCAGTCTGCTCTGCTTGGCTGACATTCTACCCATCTGCTTGGCAAACATGTCAAATGCATGGGATCCTGCATCTGAATCAAATACTAGGGAATGCAGCTTTGGCAAAAGGACTAGAGAGTCAATCCGGATATCAGCAAAATTCACTGTTAGGGGAATATTCACTGGACGTTCGGATCTTAACATTACTATAGCTGAATGGAATTGAGAGAACTGGACTTCTGGCAGTTTGTTCAGGAAGCAGAAGTCACTGTACTGCTGGAAGCTTTTGGCAATGCGGATCTCTTTCAAGATGAAAGGACCCCACAAATTCTTATGCTTGAGAAAGAACCACTCAGAGAGAGTGAGAGAATGAGCTCCATGTGTAATGGATTCGGCCCTGGCAGTCAAGAACTTGTTGTATTGAGCTTTGTTGCCCTTGACATTTGCCCACTGATCTTCAGTCTTGAACTCAGTCCCCTCAAAGATTTTGGATTTATGAAAGTGGGATAACTGGGTAAGAGGAAGAACAATATTTAGGTGCTCAGTAAGGTTGAGGAAGGGAATACCATAAATGGTGGAGAGGATGCACTTTTGAAGATATTCCTTATAAAGGAATCTTTTGTGAGGTTCAAGGGTAAGAGAGTACCAAAGAGGTGGAAATAAGGAGGAGGAGATGGAAGCAGAGGATGATTGTTTCCTCTTTTTCTTGGCAGGACTGGGAGGATCAGTCCTGTGGATATGAGTGGCAGTGTAGAGAATGGTGGAAAGGGTATTTCTCTCAAAGTCATCCGGCAAGTTTGTGTCAAAGACACCAAGTAGAGGAGGATTTTCTGGAATAAAAGTAACAGAGGAAGGAGGAGTAGGAGGATAGAAAAGGTGTTTGGGATTGAAGGATGAAGTGGGTTGAATTGGAGTGGTTTGAGTTTGAGGTGATGAGGGTGAGAAGGATGATGGGGCTGAGGTGTGAGAAGGAGTAGGAGAGAAGGTAGGTTGAGATGAAATGATAGAGGATGATGGTTGGGTGCGAGGTACTGGGTGTTTTATAGTTGGTGGAGCAGGAGGGGCTGTGAGAGGAGAGGTAGGTGAGGACAAAATTGGAGTTGCAAGATTTGAAGTGTCAGGGGCCGAAGTAGCTGACATGGGCTCTTTCCCTTTGGCTTCTCTGACAACTGAAGAGGGTCCTGATGACCCTGAAGCTTGCCCTGATGGCCCTGGTGGCCCTGATGCTTGAACTGGTAGCCCTGTTGGCCGAGAGACTTCTGCTGGAGGCCCTGGTGGCCTAGGAACTTCAGCTGGACTGCTCTGAGTGGGTGCAGGAGGGACACCACTAGACCTTGAAAGATTAGCCAGCAAATTCTTCATATCAGACATCTCTTTATTGAACCACCTCATTGCATTTCGAATTGAGGATAGATCAGAGGAGGTTGAAGCTTGATTAGAGATAATGCCCTGAACACTTGTCTGAACGGATGACAAGACTTCTCCTTGAGCTTTCAACAATGCCATAATAGGCTTCAGATTGACTTTTCTGTGACTCTTTCTTGGCCTTTTGTGAGCCACTCTCTTTTGCTTCCCTTGCTGAATGACAGGCTCCTCAAGATTGATATTGCTTGCACCTGGGCCTTCACTAACAGGAACACTGGCAGGAGGTGGAATTTCCTCAATGCCTACTTGCTCCCCCTGACTAGGAGCGGGGAGTTCAACACTTTCTTGCTCCCCCTTAGCAGGAGCTTCTTCCAACACAACTTTCTCCAAGTGGCCTTCTGCCACGGATTCAGGCACTTCAGGTTCAAAGAGACTTTGCTCCCCTTGGCTAGGAGCTTCGTCCATGACCACATCTTGTTGAGTACCTGCTTGTACCTCAACATTAGCAATTGTTTCAGACAGAATTTCTGTATGGCCTGGTGCCATAGCTTCTTCTTCAACACATCCACCTTCTTTAGAAGTAGCTGAGGTGGAGGGAATGGAATCCAATACTTCTCTTAAGATTGAGGCGACTAAGGTGGTGGGCAAAGAGTCTGCCACACCAGCTGCACCTTCTTCCAACTGAACTTCTGGAGAATGAGAGATAATCTCCACAACAGGTGAGACTGAACCTTCTGCCTGGCTGGACACAACTGGTACTGCTGCTTCTTGAACAACTGCTGCTGCTGCTTGCTCTGCTGCTGCTGCTTCTTCTTCTGCTACTGCTGCTTGCTCTGCTGCTGCTACTTCTTCTTCTGCTACTGCTGCTTGCTCTGCTGCTGCTACTTCTTCTTCTGCTACTGCTTCTTCTTGAACTTCTAGAATATCCCCAATAATTGCTTCTCCTTCAGCCACAGAGGATTTTGACCAAATTCCATCTTGCACTGAAAAACCACTCTTCTTCAGTTTCTGGACCTTATAGACTGGCCCATCTTCTCTACTACTGCTCCAGACACATCTACTCCGAAATGCTTGAAAATCCTGGTGAGTAGATGAGCATAAGGCAAGGAAACATTTAGCTTGCTCTTTGTTTCCCAGATTTGAGTACTGGCAAATTTCATTCTCTCAATCATAACTGCGGCCAGATTTATCTCCTTGTTCTGGATTACCCAGAACATCAAGTCTGAGTCTGCCCTAGTGCATGAAGAAAAGGTAGCACTCCGAGGAACTATGATTTGGCAGACAATAAAGTGGAGCAAACGATTGAAAGCTGACATCTGATTTATATCCAATTTTCCATCCTTCAGCTTAAACCCTGGACCAATAATGCCAAGTCCCTTAGCTTCATCATTACTGAGTCCACACCACTAAAGCCTGATGTCTTCACTCCAAACAACTCATGCAACAGATCATAATCTATCTTGATCTGGGTGCCCTTTACTGTGGAGACAAGGGACCCATCTGCCTCTGATTTCAAACAAATGAAAAAGGCTTTCACAAGGTCCGGGTAGCATACCTCGGTGAGAGTAACAACATCCATCCACTGCATTCTTCTCAAGGCTTCGACTAAACTGGACATGCCACTCTTCTCAAGATTCTGAACATCCACTGCCTTATTTCCGCAAATCTTCGTCTTCACAAACGTAAACCTCTCTTGCTCCTTTGGGGACAAATACTCAGCACTGTAGCCCCCTACGCTTCCGGAGATCATCGGAGCGGCCATGGGTTAGAGGAGAAGGAGATTCTGGTGAAGGGAAATGACGGAAGAGGTGGAAGCTCTCGAAGGGATTCTTCGCGGGAAGAGGAGAAAGCTTCGAAAGTTGCAGAGAGTCGATCCCAAAATCGTTAGGGCATCGGCTTTGGGTGAACGGATAGAGGATAAAAGGGTAAAGGTAGAAGACAAGTCGTTCTCAGAACGATTTGAATAAATTATTACTATTTTATCGAAAAGTGAAGCGCCAGAGGCAGTAAAGCCAGAAAACGACAAAATCGTTTGACGGGTCAAACAGCTTTTAATACGATAGCGGTCAAGGAATGTAGACAAACTGAATTTTGCTCATTGTTAAAGAGGGAAAATTTCATTTCTATCTGAAAATTTTTATGCCAATAAAATTACAGAGATCTTTTCACACATTGCACATCCCTAATTCCCTTCTAAGAGATGTAAATCTCTCTTCAGGTAGGGCTTTTGTGAAGATGTCTGCTAATTGACCATTTGTATCTATAAAAGAAATTTCTAAATTACCACTAGCTACGTGGTCTCGAATAAAATGATATCTTACCTCAATGTGCTTAGTCCTTGAGTGCTGAACTGGATTTTTGGTGAGGTTGATGGCACTTGTATTATCACACAATAGTGGAATTGATTTGATGTGAATTCCGAAATCCTCAAGTTGTTGCTTTATCCAAAGAAGTTGTGTACAGCAACTTCCAGCAGCAACATATTCTGCCTCAGCTGTTGATAAAGCTACTGAATTTTGTTTCTTGGATGACCATGATATTAAACATCCTGCAAGAAACTGACAACAACCACTGGTGCTTTTTCTATCTACTTTGCATCCAGCATAATCAGCATCTGAATATCCTACTAATTCTATTTCACAAGATCTAGGATACCAGAGACCTAAATCATGAGTTCTAGCCAGATATCTAAATATTCTTTTTACTGAAATTAAATGAGACTCTCTAGGGTCTGCCTGATATCTAGCACACATGCACACACTAAACAAAATATCTGGTCTACTTGCAGTTAAGTAAAGTAATGATCCTATCATACCTCGATAATTCTTTTGATCTACCTTTTTACCTTTTTGATCACTGTCCATTCTGATTGATGTGCTCATTGGGGTTGATAAAGGCTTTGCATCTTCAAATCCAAATTTCTTTAACAGCTCTTTGGTGTACTTGGCTTGACAGATATGAGTGCCATCCTTCCCTTGCTTAATTTGCAATCCAAGGAAGTAGCTTAGCTCCCCCATCAAGCTCATTTCGAATTCTCCCTGCATAAGCTTTTCAAAGTACTTGCAAAGAGATTCATCAGTAGATCCAAAAATAATATCATCTACATATATTTGCACAAGAAGTATATGTTTATCCTTAGACTTTATAAATAATGTACTATCTACTTTACCTCTAGTGAAACCATGATCTAATAAGAAAGTACTGAGCCTTTCATACCAGGCTCTAGGTGCTTGCTTCAAACCATATAAAGCCTTATGTAGTTTAAATACATGATTTGGAAATTCGAGATCATCAAAACCTGGAGGTTGTTCAACATAAACTTCCTCCTTGATAAAACCATTTAAAAAGGCTGATTTGACATCCATTTGAAATAGTTTTAAATCAAATGCAGATGCATAAGCAAGTAAAATCCTAATAGCCTCAAGTCTAGCTACAGGTGCATAGGTTTCATCGAAATCTATGCCTTCCTCTTGGGAGTAGCCTTGAGCTACCAGTCTGGCCTTGTTCCTTAAGATTATTCCAGACTCATCCAGTTTATTTCTGAACACCCACTTGGTGCCAATAACTGAATGATTGGATGGTCTAGGAACAAGTGACCATACTTGGTTTCTCTTGAACTGATTTAGTTCATCTTGCATGGCTAATATCCAAGATTCATCAGATAAAGCTTCATTGACTGTCTTAGGCTCTATTTGAGAAACAAAGGCTAAATAATCACAAGGAATTACATTACCTCTTGTTCTTACCCCTACAGATGGATCACCAATAATGTTTTCAGGAGGGTGATCTTTCTGATGTCTCCATTCTTTTGGAAGATTTTCATGTTGAATTTCAGTTTGCTGCAGTTCTTCCAGAGGAGGATCATCCTTGTCCTTAATTGAGGTATTCTTAATTTTTCAGACAAGTCATCTGCATCATCAATGTCACTAATTTCTTCCTTTTTCAAGGAAGGGTTAGATTCATCAAAAATAACATGTACAGATTGTTCAATTAATAAGGAACGTTTATTGAAAACTCTATAACCTTTGGGTTTAGAAGAGTACCCCATAAAGATGCCTTCATCTGATTTGGCATCCAACTTACCAATGTCCCTTTTTCCATTGTTGTGGATGAAGCAAGGACATCCGAATATTCTGAAGTGGCTGATCTTTGGCTTCTTTCCTTTGTAGAGTTCATAAGCAGTCTTCTTCAGAATCGGCCTGATCATCACTCTATTAATGATATAACATGCAGTGTTGATAGCTTCGGCCCAGAAGTATCTTGGCAAATCATATTCTGATAACATGGTTCTTGCCATATCCAAAAGAGTTCTGTTTTTCCTCTCAGCAATTCCATTCTGTTGAGGTGTCCTTGGGGCTGAGAAGTTGTGCTCGATTCCTTGATCATCACAGAACTTTGCAAACTTTTCATTCTGAAACTCACCACCATGATCTGATCGGATAGAGACAATTGTGAACTTCTGATCTTTCTGAACTTTCTTACTGAAGCTGACAAAATTTTCAAATGTGTCATCTTTGTGCTCTAGAAAGGATACCCAAGTGAATCTTGAATAATCATCAACTATTACAAATCCAAAATTCTTTCCTCCTAGACTGGTAGTCCTCATTGGCCCGAATAAATCCATATGAAGTAGTTCTAATGGCTTTGAGGTGGTTACTACAGTCTTTGACTTGAAAGAGCTCTTGGTGTGCTTTCCTCTTGCACAAGGTTTGCAAATGCTGTCCAAGCTAGAATTGACCTTTGGCAATCCTTCAACTAGCTTTCTTTTTCTGAGCTTATTCAAACCGTCCAAGCTGCAGTGGCCCAATCTTCTGTGCCACAACTCTGTTGATTGATCTTTGTTAGCTGCCAAACACACGTCTTGATCCTTGAGTTCTTCTAGATAGAGTACATACAGATTTCTTTCTCTATAAGCTTCAAAAATGACTGCTCCATCCTTTAATATACTGCACTTTGATTCTTGGAACTGAATCTGATGGCCTTTGTCACACAACTGGCTGATGCTGATGAGATTATGCTTTAACCCTTTGACCAGCATCACATCTTCAATTACTGATCTTCCTTTGATGTTTACGGATCCACTTCCTATTACTGTGCCTTTTCCATTATCTCCATATGTGACTGTTCCTTCTTCATCTTGGAGATTAACAAAAAGCTTCTGGTTCCCTGACATGTGCCTTGAGCATCCACTATCCAAATACCATTTGGATGCTTTTGATTTTCCCTGAAAATTAAACACTAAGTTTTAGGTACCCAAGTTCTTTTGGGTCCTGAGAGGTTAGTACCATTTATTTTTCCTTTTATTATCCATTTTTTGTTCTTAGTGGGACATGTTGCTTTGTTATGTCCTAGTTTGTTACAATGGGTACAGCAGGTTATTCTAGTTATTCTTTCAACTGGAGTATATTTAAATTTTTATGTTCTTTATCCTTTTCGGATATAAATTCAGGAGTTGGATAAATGTTGGGAAAGACTTTTGTTTCTTCATTTTCCGAGGGAGTATAACCAAAACCATGTTTCTTCTTGGTTGATCTTTTAGCTCCACTCATCATTAGAAGAGGTTTGTTATTTGTGAACTTGTTTATGGTGCTTGTTAAATGTTCATTTTCTTTATTTAATTTTTCTATTTCTGTTTTAAGTTCACTCAAGTCTTCTTGTTTTTCTAGATGATTTATTTTCTTATTCTTCTCTTTTAAATCTTCACATAGTAATTCACTCCTTTTATGTTCAGTTATTTGTTTTTCAAGTTCTTCATTTTCTGTTTTTAGGTCTGAGTTTGTATTTTCTAAACAGGTTATATTTTTCTTACTAATTTTAAGTAATTTACATACTTCTTTATATTTTTCATAAAGTTCATTAAAAGCACTTTCTAAATTATCAGAATCTGAATCATTGCATGAATCAAAGGAAGAGTCAGAAGTTACCTTGTCTTCGGTGTTGGCCATGAAAGCCAAGTTGACTTCTTCACCTTCACTGCTTGAGCTTGACTCACTGTCTGAGTCACTGCTGTTCTCCCAAGCAGCTGCCATTGCTTTCTTTTTATACTTCTTGAATCTTCTGAAGTTGTCCTTCTTCTTATGATCATTCTTTTTGAGCATTGGACAATCTGCCTTGATGTGTCCAGGCTTCTTGCATTCATAGCATATTACTTCTCCTTTCTTTGGATCCTTTACTTCTGGTTTTCTGAAGTCTTTGTTCTTCTTGAAAAATCTTCTTCCGGACTGATACTTCTTTTTCTTTGCTAATATTCTTGAAGTCTTCGAGACAGCATGGCTTCTTCATCATCACTGTCTTTGCTACCTTCACTGTTATCCAAAGATTCTTCTGATATCTCATCATTCGCTTTGAGAGCATTAGATTGCTTCCTTCTGCTGGAGGATTCTCCTAATCTCTCCATGTTTATCTCGTGAGCCATGAGAGATCCTATTAACTTTTCCAATGACATTAATTTTAAATCATTGGCTTCTTCAATGGCTGTTACTTTTGGAGTCCATGAAGATGGTAGAGATCTGAGGACTTTTCTAACCATGTCTGGTACATCATAAACCTTTCCCAATCCAGCTAATCCATTTGTAATGTCTGTGAATCTGCTGAACATCTGAGTTATTGATTCACCTGACTGCATCTGGAATCTTTCATATTGAGCTACTAGAATATCTATTCTCGTTTCCTTTACCTTGTCTGTCCCTTCATAGGTAATTCTGAGCTTTTCCCACATCTCCATTGCGGATTTGCAGGCTGAGACTCTATTGAATTCTTTCTTGCTTAGGGCACAGCATAATATGCTCTTGGCTTTGCAGTTTAAGGATATTCTTTTCCTATCATCATCTGTCCACTGAGCCTTAGCGTTTGTGACCAAAAGATCACCTTCTTCTACAATGGACCAGATTGTGTAATCATGACCTTGTAGAAAATATTCCATTCTAGTCTTCCAGTAGGTGTAGTCTTCTCCATCGAACAAGGGAGGCCTGTTGACTGACTGACCTTCGAAGTTGCTTTGGGCTGCCATAGATCTTTGCTCTTCAGATCGTTGGATCTTCTTCTTTGTCGAAGAGACGGGCTCTGATACCACTTGTTGCCCAGCTAGCTAGCCCAGAGGGGGGGTGAATGGGTTATTAAAACTTCTATCTCTGATTAAAACCTGTTTACTGAAAGGATTGCACAACTTAATAACAAGGTTAGAGTTAGAGCAAATAAGACAACAACCACACAAAACACATCCACAAGACACAAGGATTTTTATCCTGGTTCGGAACTCCTCTCCACAGGAGACCTACGTCCAGTCCCTGAGCAATACCTCAGGATTTCACTACCAAGGGTACAATCCCCCTTATGGATCCTTACACCCAGCCTCAACTGGTCTTCCTTCAACCTGAAGGGAAAAACGACCACCCTGGATACCACCAGGTCTTCCTTCGTCCAGAAGGGAACACAACTAAAGAAGAAAAAGTGTGAACAGGCTTCAGACTCTAGCTTAACAGGCTACAAGCTGAAGCTATCAAGGCCCGAGAGAGAAATAGATTTAGCAAGGTTTTCTCTCCAAGGACTACACAAGCTCTCACAAATAAAATCTTCTTTGATCACTGAGAGCTAAGAGCTAAGAACTACGTTGGAGTGGAGGCTTCGCTCTTCTTTTCAATCTTCTGAAGACTCGAAGAGATGGTATTCTTTCCTTTTTGAAATGCAAGTCTTGTTCTCTCTATCTTCTTTTCTTCTCCGTCTTGAGTCTTTTATTTATACTTCTGATTCAAATTTGAACGTTGAAGTGTCCGTTGTCTCTTATCCTGGTGTACGTTAGACTGGTCACCAAGGAAGCTTCTGATCTTCAGTCTTTTATCCTTCAGTACACGCCAGAGAAATGTTTTAGAATCTTGTATCTTGTATCCAACGTTGTACAGATGAGTCTTGTCAGATATCTGCAAGCATATCAACAATAAATAGAGGACAGCTAGGACTGTCGTTGATTGTTAGTTACAGATGGAACATATATTGCAATATATAGCAAGGCTTCGTTCTGTCTAAAAAGTACGTAGACAGAGTAGCATGGAAATAGAAGATATTGTCTGCATGCATGGGAGATACGATCAGAGAGCATTTAATGCGTAGCAGTCAACAGACAAGATATGACTTTGACTTTTCAACGATATTAAAAAGTATTATACTGATACAACAAGAAATTCAATATAAATAATCCTGATGCTTTCATGACTTATGAAATCGTTATGAGTTATAGCAAGTCGTTTAAACACTTATCAAGTCGTTATGAACTGTAAAGAAATCGTTATGAACTCTAAAGAAATCGTTACAGCAATCAAGTCGTTATGAATGATAAAGAAATCGTTACAACAAACAAGTCGTTACGAGTTTCAAAGAAATCGTTACGAGGTCTAAAGAAATCGTTATGAACTCTAAAGAAATCGTTACAACAATCAAGTCGTTATGAATGATAAAGAAATCGTTACAACAAACAAGTCGTTACGAGTTTCAAAGAAATCGTTACGAGGTCTAAAGAAATCGTTATGAACTCTAAAGAAATCGTTACGAGGTCTAAAGAAATCGTTACGGCTAGAGAGTCGTTGCGAGTTCTAAAGAAATCGTTACGAGGTCTAAAGAAATCGTTATGAACTCTAAAGAAATCGTTACAGCAATCAAGTCGTTGCGAGTTCTAAAGAAATCGTTGCGATGTCTTAAGGAATCGTTGCAATATCGATTTGTTTTGAGTTTTCCGGTCAAAGAGGAAATCGTTCTGCTTATCAATGAAGTCGATACAAAGACTTGGACAGAATGAGAGATGAGACTTACCTGATTGTCTTGAACTTTCATTTTTCTTTTATTTCCTGTTCTCAAGGCTCAAGTAATCCATTAGTACTATTTTTTTAATCATCAAAATTAATATATAAATAAATGAATTATTTATTATGGGGACAGTTTGGTCATCAGAGGGTTCAACAATGTTTGTCATGAACATATAGCTCCCCCTTAGTGTATGCTCCCCCTAAATGTGAGGCTCATTCAGATTTTCAGGAATTTTCACTTGTTGGTCTTGTTGTTTCTTGACATATCCACTTGTTGTTTGTCAAGTCTTCAAGATTTTTGCCTGCATTGATCTTAAAAATAGAAAGACTTGTAAACCATTGTTAGTGGTACTATAAATTTAAATACAAATCTGTGACTACTCCCTCTTCAGATATGAGTTGGATGAAGAACTGGTAGTCACCAATGCCTTGAGCATCCTTTGTTTCTGATGCTCCAAGGCTATCCTGCAAATAACTTATTCAGAAGTAGGTACCCAAATCTTTTTGGGTCCTTGATAGTTAGTTGCATGAAAATATCCTTTCAGAATCCATATTAGGTGCTTAGTTGTACAGGTGTTTACTGTGTGTCCTAATTTATTGCAATGAGAATAACAATGAAAGTAATCTTTTTTGCAGTTCTTATTGTCTTTGTGATATTTGTTTAGAACACGATTTTTAGAAACCTTTTTCTTTTGATAGAACTTGTTCATTACAGGGGCCTTTCTTCTGAGGCATCTTGGTTTCTTTTACAAATTTTGGCAATGGATATTTTTCAGAAAATAGAATTTGTTTTCCTTTTTCAGAAGGTTTGTATCCAAGGTCTTGTTTATTATTGTCAGTTTTAGAGCTTTTTAAACAAAGAGCTAGAGAAGTTTTTCCTTTTGTTAATTTTCTAACTGATTTTTTTAAATAAAGATTTTCTTTAGTTAGAGTTTTCAATTTTTTTTATCACTCTAATTTTTCATTGTTCTTGCTTTTCAATTCTTCATTCAAAAGATAATTGTTATCTTTACTTTCCTTTGATTATTTTTCTAATTGTTCCATTTCGGATTTAAGATCAGAATTGGTGTTTTCTAAGAAAGTAATGCTATTTTTCAGATTCTTTAATTCTTTTACAACACCTTTATGTTTTTCATAAAGTTCATTAAAGAAATCTACTAAATCTTCAAACTCTGACCCAGAATCAGTGCACGAATTAAAAGATCGGTTAGAATGTATCTCATCTAGTCCTACCATGAGGGCTAGACTTACTTGCTCTTCTCCTGAATCTGAGCTTGATGAATCTGAAGTGGCTGTCTGTAGTGTCGCAGCTACTGAATTTGAAGTCTGAATTTCATATGAGCGAGAGTTGTTTTGATCGGATTCTCTTACTCGTCAAGAGTATGATTCCTTAATCAGATAGGTTGCCCGATGTTTTTTACAGTGCGAAGAAGATGGTGAATGATCTGGGGCTTGTATTTTATGAAAATTGATAGATGTTCTAATCATTGTATGTTGTACTACAAAGATGATGCAGATAAGACATCATGTTGTATCTGCAAGCATGATATATTCAAGCCTAAGAGAGAAGACAAGTCAACGCAGAAGGATGTTCCATATAAGTCACTGTGGTACTTTCCGATCACACCCAGATTGCAGTGGTTGTTCATGTCCCCAAAGACAGCTGAACATATGAATATTGGCCAGTATTTTTAACACCGTATATACAACCTTCCGACATGCATGTAAATGAAGCGTGAGAATCTCTTCCTTTAATTGCTGATTCCTAGTCCAAAAAGTCCAGGAAAAAAATTAGACATATATCTCAGACCATTGATTAATGAGCTGAAATTGTTATGGTCAGATGAGGTTCTCACTTATGACGCATCCAGAAAATAGAATTTCAATTTGAAGGCTGCATTAATGTGGACAATAAGTGGCTTTCCAGTGTACGACAAGCTATCTGGCTGGAGCACACATGGGAGGTTGGCATGTCCTTATTGTATAGAGGATTCAAAATCATTCGTGTTGAAATCTGGGAGAAAAGCATGTTGGTTCGATTGTCATTGTCAGTTTCTACCAAGTGACCATCCTTTCCGAAAGTAGAAGGATTCATTTATGAAAAATACAATTGAATTGGATGAGGTAGATATGGAACGGGTGTCTGGTGGAAACATGGTGAGGCGGGTCCAGAACTTACCGACTGTATCACAACTGGCTGGTAGTACCTGACAAATCCCAAGTTTTAGGAAGGATCACAATTGGGTGAAGCAAAGTATTTTTTAGGAATTGCCTTATTGGTCAACACTTTTGATACGACATATTTTTTCCCTGAGTATGAGCTTCTCCCGGTTAATATAGGTATATATGTATGATACGTCATATTTTTTCCCTGAGTAGAGTGAAAACAAGACTATTCCCTGAGTATGAGCTTCTCCCGGCTGATATAGAGCTAGAAGATGTTAATGACAATTTTTTCCAATCAGACTGGAGTGACCCATGATAGTTGGCTCCTTCTACGCAGTTCAGTATAGATGATATAAATGAAACAATTTTCTTATATAAGGATAACGAAGAGGAAGAAGCTAACCCAAATGCCCTTGATGATCATGTTGTTGAGCGGGAGGTGGAGTCTGATGAGGAGGAGGAGTGGACTGATGATGAGGACGAAGAGGATGACGTTGAATTAGACATATCTTCAGCATCTGATGATAAATATAGATAATATTACAAAATTTTGTAAGAACTGTGTATTGTTGCTAATTATATATTATTAAATAGCTACTTCAAATTTGAGTGCTGATGATATGTTTTATCTTTATTGTTCTCAATAGAGATATGGTGCGTGGAGGACGTAGTTGGAGGGGGTCCACCTCGTCCGGTGCACCCTCTACTTCTGTAGGCCGAGGGTCTATGCCGATAGATATATATGTAATCAACTCAATTATTTTAGTTTACTGTGTATATTAAATTTATATTTTCTAACGTGTATATAATTTTGTAGGGTCCGCCTCCTCGACTATGCCGGTTGTCCCAAAGATATATATATATATATATATATATTACTGTTCATATTAACTTTATATTTTCTAACGTACATATAATTTTACAAGGTCTACCTCCCCGACTATGCCGGTTGTCCCGACAACAGGTATATATATAGGTAACCAAACATAAAACTCTATATATTACTGTTCATATTAAATTTATATTTTCTAACATTTTAATAATTTTGCACGATCCGCATTACGCCCAATAGCGTCACTTGTCCCACATTCAGCAATAGGTACATGCATGTTTCCATACTTTAGTACGTTTCTTGTCTTCAATTTTTTTTAATAATAGTGTACTAAATTTTTACAACAGAGGTAGAGAGCCATCATCATCCAGCGGCGAAGGAGGTGGCTCAGCCAACTGGATGCCAGCCATACTGGATTTTTGGGTAAACTTAATCACTTCAAGCTTATTGTATTTGTTATTTACGTTATATAGTTCATGTAGAAAATTAATGTGCAATTGCAGGGGGAAGATAGATCCAGGATCTGCTTCCTGCTATATTACATCATTGTTGCACGCACACGTTCTAGGACTAGTGGACTCATCGAAAGAGTTCCCCCTGTCCGTCCGGGATCTGTTATTTGATATGTTCACGGTATTATTAATTTTTACTGATTTGGAGTCATTTCTCTAATTACTATCTCTCTCTCTCTCTTAGTGCACAAACTTGAGTAATTTATTTTTTGAACAGCGGAGGTACATGTTCATGAGAGAAAAGGATCTCCCTCGAGCACGAGCCATCTAGGAGTCTACTGCCCAGACTAATTTCAGAAAGTCAATGTGGGAGGCCCGAGACAAGGCGACGAAGATCACATGCAGCCAGGATCCCGCAACTTGGATGGATTACGGCCTGGTGTGGATGAGAAGGGACTATTAAGAGTCCCTTTGTCATCGTTGGGCTACTGGACCATAGCAGGAGAGGTCACAGGCTGTTAAACGCAATCGGGCAACTCATCCGGAAAAGAATGTGCATACTAGTGGGTCGGTGTCTTATGCCACCCACAACTAGAAATTGGTAAGTATATCAAGTTTCAATTGCTTAATACATTAATTATTATTGTGAAACTAACTACTTTTGTTGAATTGTAAGCGTCACGAGCTCAAGCGTGCCCCTACATTTCACGAGTTATTTGATCAGACTCATAAGCGGAAGGGGACGGATGACTTTGTCAGCGAGAGTGCTCGCACGATTTTCGTAAGTCAAAATATATTTTTTTCAATTTAGAGATTAAATAAATATGTAATAAATAATACATTTTTAATTTGTTTTGCAGGAGACCTATGGCAGGACGATGACAGATTGCTATGTAGAGGGTACTCCCCAACCTGACTTGGATTCGAAGGCCTGGGTCGACGCAGCGGGAGGGCCGCGGAAGGGCGGAGTGTACGGCTTTGGGGGCAGCCTGGATACTACTCCAGTCTTATCCTCATATGCGAGTACAGTCGTTCTTCCGACCTACACGAGTTCGTCTGCTGCGACGCCTGGCAGTGGTGGAGACGACATCAGAACCCTCATCTGGGAAGAGCTATCATAGCAGCTGCCGCTGCACCTTGGCACCATGGTCGAGCAGCTGGTGGCTGCCATCCGAGGAGTAGGCAGCTCACAGCAAGCCCCTTAGGTCAGTATTACTTTTAATTTCATATAGTTTGAATGAAATCAAACCACTAATCCAAACTGTTAGAACACGCAAACCATTAATCTTAAAAAAATTCAAATGAAAAGGGTTAAAACATGCAAGCCGGGGATCCAAAATCTGAAATAGAGATCCGATCGGTGTGCCGCTCGCTCCGACAAGACCGAGTGGGTGAGAGTGACGTTTGGGAACTGATAGAATCCTAATTGGATTCTCAGTTTGGATTCGGCGCTCAAACGAATAATATTAAAAAAAATCCAAATAAAAAGGGTTAGAACACGCAAGTCAGGGGTCCAAAATCTAAAATAAGGATCCGATCGGCGTGTCGTTTGCTCCGACACGACTGGGTGGGTGAGAGTGACTTGTGGGAACTGACGGAATGCTAATCGGATTCCCAGTTTGGGTTCGACGCTCAAACCACTAATCTTAAAAAACCCAAATGGAAAGGGTTAGAACACGCAAGCCAGGGGTCCAAAATCTAAAATAGGCATCTGATCGCCGTGCCGTCGCTCCGACATGATCGGGTGGGTGAGAGTGATGTGTAGGAACTGACGGAATCCTAATCAGATTTCGGGTTTGGGTTCGGCGCTCAAACCACTAATCTTTAAAAAATCCAAATGAAAAGGGTAAGAACACGCAAGGCGGGGGTCCAAATCTGAAATAAGAATCCGATCGGCGTACCTGTAACACCCCAAAAATTTTATTTATTTGAAAATTAAAAAAATGTGAAGATTTTGATTGTTAAACATAGCTACTATCATGTGATGTAATTAACTTTAATTTAAGATTAATTTGTATTAGTAAAATGTTATTCTAGTGTCTTACTCAGAGGTGCGCGCTCCGACAGGGCGACACTAGAATTTTGTAACGAAATTGAAATTTGAAAATACCATAATTTTTAAAAAAATATGTTGATATCAGAAATGTAAATATTTAGAATTGTTGACGTGCGGATTTCAAGATTAAGTCGACGCAATAATTTTTCGGGTAATTTTTGCTGAGTGAAAAATAAATTCTAAAAATTAAACTAAAATCACTATAATTTGTAAAACTTTCCCATTAGCCTATGGTTGAAATTTCAACTTGAATGGACTCCATCTGGGTATAAACATTTGGGGTCAAATGGGCCACCTGAATTATTACCTATTTACGGTAACTATTTTCTGGGTTAATTCTTGCTTACGTAATATGGGTTATGTAAGCTCTTATTACATGGGTTAAACCACCTACACGTCTCACCTTAGGTGTAAGCCTTGGGAACCATGCATGGCAAACGTGGCTTGGCATGGTAAAAGGGAGTCTTACGGCTCCACATGTATGGCCTACGTGCCATACATGCATGAGAGTTGGGAGGTTATATAAGCCCTCCCTCTACCCATCGTGTGGATCTTTCCACTTCCTGCTCTTGCTCTTACTGCTGCTGCTGCTGCTACTCCTATTCCTGCTCCTGCTACTATTCTTGCCATGGCTACTACTGCTTCATCTCTTGTTGCTGCTACCTCTGCAGCCTTATAGTTTCCTTGTCCCTACTACTGTGGGCATCTTCGTTGAGGAGAAGAGAAGGCCTTCATCTTCCTAAGTCAGGTAGGATTCATTCCTTCTTCTTGTCTTCATCTCTTACTTCTCCTTCCTTCTAAGTTTTGGAATTCAAGTACCTACCTTGACCTCACGTGGAATGAGATTCAGTAAGCTCGCCTAGTTGCTTCTTTACCATTAAGTTCGTATTTCTAAAATCAACACTCATGTCCTTAGATGTAATCTTAGGTACTAGTAGGATTCTTTCTTCTTGTCGTCTTCTCTTGCTTCTCCTTTTAAAGTCTGGAAGTTCAAGCATCTACTTTGACCTCACATTGGCATGAGGTTCAGTAAACTCTCTTGGTTACTTCTCTTCCTTTGAGTTTATATTTCTAGATTGACACTCATGTCTTTAGATGTATCCTTCTGTACTGGTAGGATTCTCTCTTGATTTCTCTCCTTCTTGTCTCCTTCTTTTGCTAAGAACCTTGTGTTTAAGTGTCTTACCGTGTACCCGTTCTGATTTGTGTTGTTGAAACCAGTAGAAATGATTTTCTTTTCTGTAATCACCTCTCCTTCTTTTATTAGAATCCCGAGTCTAAGTGTATACCATATTCACACCTTGATTTATGTTCTGTAAAGATCATTAGGTATGCCTTTCTGTCCATTGTGTTCATGCTTTAGCTAATGCTCATGTCTTAGCCAAGTATACTTGTGAAGAACTTCTTACTAGATGCAAGGAAAAACCTCTTAGAAGGGTTGTCTATACAATAATATTCCTTTCATAAGTTTTTCATGTCACCCATGTTGTAGGATTATTCTTCTTCTTCTTCTTCTTTTTCACTTCTGACTGTGTTCTGGAAAACACAGGATATGTCGACACACATTTGACATGTGTTGACACATACTTGACCTGTGTCGACACACATTTGACCTGTGTCGACACAACTGTCTTCCTCTCTTCTAACTGTGTTCTAGAAAACATAGGATGTGTCGACACACATTTAACCTGTGTCGACACACTTGACCTGTGTCGACACACATCTGACCTGTGTCGACACAACTGTCTTCATTTCTTCTAACTGTGTTCTGAAAACACAGGATGTGTCGACACACACTTGACCTGTGTCGACACACATTTAACCTATCTTCAACACAACATATACCACTGTGAGGGATCATTCTTTTAGCTATGGATTGTTCTTAATCAACCTAAGTTTGATTGTTTCCTACATGGCTACAACCTTTTGGAATCATTGGTATTAATCCCTAAACCTTTGTTACATGTGAGATCTTGAGCACTTGTGTACCCCTACTTGAATCTTTTATAGAAAAGTATTATGATGACAATTTGTGGGTCTTTGGACTCAGTTGAGTTATATGCCTGTGCAAATGGGGCTGGTCTAGTCCTGGGAGGAGCACCTGAATTCGTTTACTGGTCGTACGGAATGATAAAGGATCTGTGGATGTTTGGCATTGTATCATACAAGCTTGATTAGTCATCATGTTATTTTATCATGAGTTGGATATGTATTTGAACCAGAACGTGAATTGTTGTCCTGAATTCTTGACCGTGCAATCTTGTTCAGTACTTCTGTTCTACAATTGTTATCTATTGACATGGTCATCCAATCATCTTTGATATTCAGCAGTGCTAACAATTAAGTTTCTTGTCTATTCTTCGGTTATCATAGTCCTTTTGATTAGAAGATTGAATCCTACTGGGCTAGTTAGCTCATCAACTCCTACTTTTTCTCAGGTAATCTACAGTTCTAGAAGGTAGGACATTGGGATTTGTGGGCTGAGAGATCAACCTTTGTGGTGTTTACTTTTGAATTGTAAATTGAGAATCATGTAATACCTGTAGAATGACAGTTACTAAATTTTTATTCAGTGAAGTCTCCGAGCAATTTTCTGCTCGAGTAGTTCAAATTTTACTCTTGATTTCTTATTCGTTCACATTCCGGAATTTATAGATATATTAAATGTCGGGACGTGACAGAATGGTATCAGAGCATCGGTTGAGGATCCAAATACTTTAGAGTTATTGGTCTTCAACATCCTGTAGTGACCTGAGGATGGGTAGAAAGCCTGAGGATGAGCCAGATAAGTAAATTTGGATATAGATTATGTTGTGTATGAAATGAATATCTAGTGGTGGGTGAATAGATATTGATCAATTAAAATTTAAAAGGTCAAGACTATGATTAAATCAGATGAAATAGTGTAGTCGGTGCACTTCAAACCACACAAAGCAAGCAAAATGTTTAAGGTGGTTCATTTCCTGTGTGGAGACCTACATCCACCCCTTACTAAACCAAGTAAGGCTTCTCTAACAACTTAAATGTGTGAAACACTCACACAATTGATGATTTCAAAGTTTCAAGATTATTTTAAATCTCACAAACCTTACACACACAGTGTAGGATTAAATTTATTTACTTCTATTGGAGTAGACAACCAAACAGATTGGTGAAGAGAAGGAATAGAAAAATATCAGACTAGGGAGATTTATGAAGAAATGCAGAAATATGCCAACACTCTGCACTAGAGTTTGGCTTTCGTCAGATGATTCCTTGAACTCCCAAATGCATCCTCTTCAGGCTTGAGCTCATCAAATTCCTCTTCTAATTGTAATACCAGGATCAATTGTCTCTGAGTTGAGTTAAATTCCAAAGCTTTGCTTCAACTGATCAGCAGCATGGTGTGTCAACACACACAAATAATTTGACTTGGATCAGTAGGAAAAGTTTCAGTAGAGTCAACCTAACCTCCATTTGGAGTCAACCTCAAGCCGTAATTTTCTCTAAGCGTTAATTGGAAACTTGATTAGAGCCGACCTGATCTCCACGTAGTGTCGACCTAACCTTTGAATAGAATCGACTCATATGCATCACCAAACTTCAGTAGCTCACTCAGTATTACTCGTGTGTCGACCTATGAAGTAATCAGGGTCAACACACTTAAAAGACCTTTTGACTTTATGAGTTTTCTTATGATATAAAAGACTTGTGTTAGATATTTATTACATTTTGCTTGACTTATAACATCATCAAAACCATGGACATAACCTAAATCATCTGTCATATCTTAAAGTCCTATAAGGAAAAGACATCATTTAATCACGAAGGTTAATGTATCAAGTAACTAGATACACACAGTAAACAGTTGTACTAATAGTATAGTTAGAAAAGCTGAGTTTTAAACTACATGATTGATTAACTCAACTTAAATTTGTTTGCTTAGTCCAGCATGATGGGAGAAGAAACACATTAGAAAAAGGTTCAATATGCAATGAACAACCTTGCTCAGTCCTTGGAGCGAGTAGTTCCAGTCGGTGATCAAGGGAAAATGGAACTACATGGAAACATTAGAAGTACAAACTCCCAAGAAAGAGTGAGTGTTACAGTATCTATAAAGAAGAGAACAGTTCCCTTCAACAATAGAGAAACAACTGACAATAAGACGATGAAGAGGAACAAGAAGAACAAAAAGATCAAGAAGGCCAACAAGCAAGAGAATGTCAAGGCACAGCCTAAGGAAGCTTGTGCATGTTGTCACAAACCGGGCCATGTCAAAGAAAACTGTTGGTGGAGACAAGGAGCATGTTTGAGGTGCGGAAGTCTAAAGCATCGGATCTCCAAATGTCCATACTATCTCAGAACAAAGACGAGTTCAGGAAGACTTTAAGCCATAAGGAGAATTGACTGAGGCCATTAGAAATAATTTTTATGTATAAGTCGGTCGTACTAGAGTATAGTGGGAGATGCTTGAGTTTAGTTGTTATAGCATGTCAAAGCTTAGTAAGTTTTGCCAATCCATGTAATTTTGTAAGGCTGATTATCGAGTTTTGTACTAGAAACTTTATGTGATAAATAAAATTTTTGTTGTCTATCATCATATTTTCAATACTCATCATTCTCGTCATGCCTTATTACCCTTTCCAAAGGAATATGTATTCATATAACTCTATGATGATTAAGGTTATTCTTTAGTGGGGGAGACCTTAAGTATAATATGCTATTAACAAGGATTTACTCAATACTTAATATACTACTGCCAGAAATAAAGAACATAGTAGAGAATGCATCTAATTGAACCCATGATCACAACATGGCTTCTTAGGATCTAAAAATGTTGATTAATATTCAGATTCCCATCAACTGACGGTGTCATGACAACAATATATATAGTGGATGCACACATCGTATGATATAATAATCATGACAAGATTGATAAGACTAATCTGGACTAAATAAAATTTAAAAGGCTGAAAACATAATCCTTGTGATCCATCCAAACTAGTTATGGAGTTTGGAGGACCAAACTCTTTTCTTAGTGGGGGAGAGTTGTAACACCCCAAAAATTTTATTTATTTGAAATTTATAAAAATGTGAAAATTTTGATTGTTAAACATAACTATTATCATGTGATGTAATTAACTTTAATTTAGGATTAATTTGTATTAGTAAATGTTATTCTAGTGTCTTACTCAGAGGTGCATGCTCCGATAGGGCGACACCATAATTTTGTAATGAAATTGAAATATGAAAACACCATAATTTTTAGAAAAATGTGCTGATATCAGAAATGTAAATATCCAGAATTGTTGATGCACGGATTTCAAGATTAAGTCGACGTAATGATTTTTTAGATATTTTTTTTCTGGGTGAAAATAAATTCTAAAAATTAAACTAAAATCACCATAATTTGTAAAACCTTCCCATTAGCCTATGGTTGAAATTTCAACTTGAATGGACACCATCTGAGTATAAAAATTTGAGGTTAAATAGGCCAACTGAATTATTACCTATTTACGGTAACTATTTTCTGGGTTAGTTCTTGCTTACGTAATATGGGTTATGTAAGCTTCTATTACATAGGTTAAACTGCTTATACGTCTCACCTTAGGTGTAAGCCTTGGGAACCATGCATGGCAAACGTGGCTTGGCATGGTAAAAGGGAGTCTTACGGCTCCACATGTATGGCCTACGTGTCATACATGCATGAGAGTTGGGAGGTTATATAAGCCTTCCCTCTACCCATCGTGTGGATCTTTCCACTTCCTGCTCCTGCTCTTGCTACTGCTGCTACTGCTCCTACTACTCTTATTCCTACTCCTGCTACTGCTGCTACTACTGTTCTTGCCGTGGCTGCTACTGCTTCATCACTTGTTGCTGCTACCTCTGCAGCCTTACAGTTTCCTTCTCCCTGCTACTGTGGTCATCTTCGTTGAGGAGAAGAGAAGGCTTTCATCTTCCTAAGTCAGGTAGGATTCATTCCTTCTTCTTGTCTTCATCTCTTACTTCTCCTTCCTTCTAAGTTTTGGAATTCAAGTACCTACTTTGACCTCACGTGGACATGAGATTCAGTAAGCTCGCCTAGTTGCTTCTTTACCATTAAGTTCGTATTTCTAAAATCAACACTCATGTCCTTAGATGTAATCTTAGGTACTAGTAGGATTCTTTCTTCTTGTCGTCTTCTCTTGCTTCTCCTCTTTTTAAAGTTTGGAAGTTCAAGCATATACTTTGACCTCACATTGGCATGAGGTTCAGTAAACTCTCTTGGTTACTTCTCTTCCTTTGAGTTTATATTTCTAGATTGACACTCATGTCTTTAGATATATCCTTCTATACTGGTAGGATTCTCTCTTGATTTCTCTCCTTCTTGTCTCCTTCTTTTTCTAAGAACCTTGTGTTTAAATGTCTTACCATGTACTCGTTCTGATTTGTGTTGTTGAAACCAGTAGAAATGATTTTCTTTTCTGTAATCACCTCTCCTTCTTTTGTTAGAATCCTGAGTCTAAGTGTATACCATATTCGCACCTTGATTTATGTTCTATAAAGATCATTAGGTATGCCCTTCTGTCCATTGTGTTCATGCTTTAGCTAATGCTCATGTCTTAGCCAAGTATACTTGTGAAGAACTTCTTACTAGATGCAAGGAAAAATCTCTTAGAAGGGTTGTATATACAATAATCTTCCTTTCATAAGTTTTTCATGCCACCCATGTTGTAGGATTCTTTTGCTTCTTCTTCTTTTTCTCTTCTGACTGTGTTCTGGAAAACACACGATGTGTCGACACACATTTGACCTGTGTCGACACATACTTGACCTGTGTCGACACACATCTGACCTGTGTCGTCACAACTGTCTTCCTCTCTTCTAACTGTGTTCTAGAAAACATAGGATGTGTCGACACACATTTGACCTGTGTCGACACATACTTGACCTGTGTCGACACACATCTGACCTGTGTCGACACAACTGTCTTCATTTCTTCTGATTGTGTTCTGGAAAACACAGGATGTGTTGACACACACTTGACCTGTGTCGACACACATTTGACCTGTCTTCAACACAACATATACCTACATGGCTACAACCTTTTGAAATCATTGGCATTAATCCTTACACCTTTGTTACATGTTAGATATTGAGCACTTGTGTACCCCCACTTGAATCTTTTATAGAAAATTATTATGATGATAATTTGTGGGTCTTTGGACTTAGTTGAGTTATATGCCTGTGCAAATGGGGCTGGTCGAGTCCTGGGAGGAGAACCCAAATTCGTTTACTGGCCGTACGGAACGATAAAGATCTGTGGATGTTTGGCAATGCATCATACAAGCTTGATTAGTCATCATGTTATTTTATCATGAGTTGGATATGTATTTGAACCAGAACGTGAATTGTTGTCCTGAATTCTTGATCGTGCAATCTTGTTTAGTACTTCTGTTCTACAATTGTTATCTATTGATATGGTCATCCAATCATCTTTGATATTCAATAGTGCTAACAGTTAAGTTTCTTGTCTATTCTTTGGTTATCATAGTCCTTTTGATTAGAAGATTGAATCCTACTGGGCTAGTTAGTTCATCAAATCCTACTTTTTCTCAGGTAATCTACAGTTCTAGAAGGTGGGACATCAGGATTTGTGGGCTGAGAGATCAACCTTTGTGGTGTTTACTTTTGAATTGTAAATTGAAAATCATGTAATACCTGTAGAACGATAGTTAATAAATTTTTATTTAGTGAAGCCTTCGAGCAGTTTTCTACTCGAGTAGTTCAAATTTTACTCTTGATTTCTTATTCGTTCACATTCTGGCATTTATAGATATATTAAATGTCGGGACGTGATAGTACCATTCACTCCGACACAACTGGCTGGGTGAGAGTGACGTGTGGGAACTGACAGAATCCTAATCGGATTCCCAGTTTGGGTTCGGCGCTCAAACTACTAATCATAAAAAAATCCAAATGAAAAGGGTTAGAACACGCAAGCTGGGGGTCCAAAATCTAAAATAGGGATCTCATTGGTGTGTCGTTTGCTCTGACACGACCGGGTGGGTGAGAGTGACATGTGGGAATTGACGGAATCCTAATCGAATTCCCGGTTTGGGTTCGGCGTTCAAACCTCTAATCTTAAAAAAAACCCAAATGAAAAGGGTTAGAACACGCAAGTTGGGGGTCCAAAATCTGAAATAGGGATCCGATCTGCATGCCATTCACTTCGACACGACCGGGTGGGTGAGAGTGACGTGTGGGAACTGACGAAATCCTGATCAGATTTTCGTTTTAGGTTCAGCACTCAAACCACTAATCTTAAAAGAATCCAAATGAAAAGAGTTAGAACATACAAGCCGGGGGTCCAAAATTTGAAATAGAGATCCGGTCGATGTGTCGTTTGCTCCGACACGATCGAGTGGGTGAGAGTGACGAGTGGGAACTGACGGAATCCTAATCGGATTCTTGGTTTGGGTTCGGCGTTCAAACCAATAATCTTAAAAAAATCCAAATGAAAAGGGTTAGAACACGCAAGTCGGTTCCGACACAACTGGGTTGATGAGAGTGATGTGTGGGAACCGATGGAATCCTAATCAGATTCCCAATTTGGGTTCGGCGCTCAAACCACTAATTTTAAAAAAATTCAAATGAAAAGGGTTAGAACACGCAAGCCGGGGGTCTAAAATCTGAAATAGGGATCCGATTGACATGACGTTCACTCCGACATGACCGGGTTGGTAAGAGTGACGTGTGGAAACTGACAGAATCCTAATCGGATTCTCGGTTTGGGTTCGGCGCTCAAACCACTAATCTTAAAAAAAATCCAAATAAAAAGGGTTAGAACACGCAAGCAGGGGGTCCAAAATCTGAAATAGGGATCTGATCGGTGTGCCGTTCACTCCGACACGACCGAGTGGGTGAGAGTGACGTGTGGGAATTGACGGAATCCTAATCGGATTCCCGGTTTGGATTCGACGCTCAAAACACTAATCTTTAAAAAAAAAAAATCCAACTGTAAATGATCAGAAATATTTTCTAATTACACTTAGTGAATATTCATATATTCTGAATTTAAATTTTAAAAAATAATATATGTATATTAATTTTATTTATATTTCTAATGTTTATTTTTATAATATAGGATCATCTAACACTGACGATCATGAGGCGGGTAGAGAGGACGATCCAACAGATCTTTCTTGATTTTGTATTTGTTATTATTGTGTATGTTCTATATTTGTTGTGATTGATGATTTTATGTTAATTGTTATTTATTGTGGATGTTCCTATGAATATTATTTTGGCAAATTTTTGAATTTATCTTTATTATCTAATTATAATTTTTAAAAACAATAAAAATATTTATTCAGATGGATTTTCTGAAGAAAAGTTTCCGTCGAAAAAAACGTCGGCAGACATGATTTTCGACGGAAACTATCCATCGGCCAAGGTGTGGAAATTTCCGATGGACTTTCTGACCGATTATGCCGTCGGAATTTACCGACGGATTTTTTTCATCGATAAATTGGTCAGAAGATTTATTTTTTGATGATTATTTCTGTCAGAAATACCGATGGATTTACCGACGTAATTTGTTGCCGTCGGTAATTTCTGACTTTTTTTTCGACGGATTGTTTCTGACGGTCAGTCCCCAGAAAGTGGTCAGAAATGTCCTTTTTCGACAGATTTCCGACAGATGTTTGCCGTCGAAAATACCACTTTTTCTTGTTGTGAATAAATGCATGGAAGAGAATATTAGACCAGAGAATTCATGCGTCAGTTAGCCCATACCTTCTTATGCTGAAGTTCATATTTCCATCTGACAGCATACTACGATAGGTAGTTGCCTTTCTGTTTAGCAGGAAAGAAGGAGTCCTTTTAGTACTCATTTTCTACTAACACATTTCTTTACCTACCATAAAAAGATAGAAATCACACAACATGAATAACTTAATGATTTTAATGATATTTGAATTTTCATTGGGCGCCAAAGACATTTTGTTCATTAACCGATGTAGAGAAGAGTAAGTCATCAGTAATCGGTGCACAATATAAGTGAAAGACATTTATAACACCAATCGATGTGTTTGAAGTCATATAAACACCAATCAGAATGAATATAACAATAATCACAATGAATATGGCCATTTGTTCACCAATCGAAACATCTTAAGTCAAGTGTTCACTAACTGGAATGCTTGTAAGTCAATCGGAATGAAAATAGAACATTTGTTCACCAATCGGAAGGTTATAACTTAAGTGTTCACCAATCGGAACATTTTAAACAATAATCGATTTGACATTTTTTCACCAATCAATAGAAACTTAAACACCAATCGATGGATCTGTCGACCGATCAACCAATATATGTTGACCAATCAACAATTATCTGTCAACCGATAATCGATAAAACTCAATGCAAACCTTCATCAGTCGAAGTCTAACTTCGATTTGTGATCAGTTGATGAGCAAATCTTTATAACAACAAATATTCAAGACAAACATGAGCGAAAATATATTTGCTATATTCAAGAGTTTTTTGTTCACACCAAATAAATAGAAAGGAAATAAAGAGACCAACAATCAAGAGAAAAAAATATAGGTCGACATATGAACACATATGTCGACACATTGACATCTTGTGTCGACGCACATCTATATCTATCAACACAAGAATGTTATCTATCGATAAGAAATCAGAGAAATGATATTATGAGAATACTTTGATGATTATTTGTATAGATATTATTATATGGATATACATGAGGACAATTTTCAATAAAAGAAATATTTATGATATCCATGAATTTTAGTTATCACCAAAATAAGGGATAAATATAAGAGTGGTTCAACAATCTTCTCTTTTTTGGTGATGACAAAACTTATGAGAATTTTATGAAACAGATTATTCAAAATAAGACATTGAACAGAAAATTTAGGGATATTATTAATCCCCTTTTTGTCTATAGCCAAAATGGAAAGTTCTTACCATTGACAGTTCTTACCCTTTTCAATTGTTGTAGAGACTTCTTACCATTTTTGAGTTGAAGGGGAGGGGTTCAACATTATTGTCATAAAGTTGTAACTCCCATTTGTGAACACGCTTAAAATTCCACAAAGAAATATTTTAAAAAAAGAAAAATATTTTATGATAAATATGATGAGTGAAAAGAAGGGAGAAGAGGGAGAGAGTGTGTGTGTGCACTAGAGATGGAGTGTGATCGCCAGGTACACGTGGGTACCGAAGGAGAGAGAGAAGGATGGGTTACTTACCTTCACTCAAAGATCACGAAAGTGATGTGGTGGGTTGACTCTTACTTCTCCAATCGGCCGGCCGGTGAAGAAGACTTTAATTGATTGGGTACCTTGCAAGAAAAATCAAATAAACAAGTGAAAGGGACTATTAGACCAAGTTGCGTAGTATCAAATTCAAAAGAATAAAAAAGAGAACTTGCATGGGCTTGAACACACCTTGTGGAGGTGATGTAAAACCCCTAAAAGTGTAGGTGTGAAGATGAGTGATGTGTGTGATGTGAATAACAAAAGACTAAAGTGATAGATGCATGCACTAAATAAAAAAGAACACAAGGGAGAGAAGAAGAATTTGATGAAGAAGCCCAGGCGCAGCAGAGGTTGATGATGAGGAAGAAGACTCCTCGCTCTTGCTCCAATGAACACTTGGCAGTTGGCAGCAATTCTCCAAGTGAAGAACACTTGAAGCTTGCTTGAAGGGGAGTTCTTCTCTTCACTCATCGGGGTCTGTTGGCTTTAGATTGCAGCAGGGCTTCACCTATGACTCTTGGAACTCTCTTAAAAAAAGATGGCCACGAGGGTCCTTTTATAGGGGAGAAAATGTAAATCATGATGGACACAGTGGTCACCTTTCAAGATTAATCGCGACCGACTAAAGCGTCGCGGTTAAAACCTTGCCTTACTTCAACTGGCTCTTTCCATACTTTAAATATAGAAGTTATGAAAATCGCAACCACATGGGTCATTGCGCTTCTGACACTTCCAATATTTATCATATTCTTTCCAATTTTAATAAAAGAAAATTTTGAATCGCAACGACATGAGCTGTCACGTATTGTAAAGAATCGATTTTTTAATAGGAATCGATCTTTTAAATAATGGAAGGTCAAAAATATGACGACATGAGTGGACGCGTTTATAGTTAGAAATAAATACTTTCTAAAAACCATTTTGAAAATTGCCAAAAAAATGAGAATGGAAAGTCTTAAACGCGACGACTGAAGTGGACGCGATTATAAATCAGAACAAAGGTCAGAATAGATAGGAACTTAATACGCGACGACGCTACCGGTCGCGAATCAACTACCTAAACCATGACCACTGTGTTTGTCACAAATCAACTTGTGTAAAGAGGATCCCCGAGAGCCTTAGAAAAATTCCTAAAAAATCTATAAAATCTAGAAAAATAGGAAAATCACTCAAATAGTTAATTGAGGAGAGAGACTTTGAGGCATTGCAGTATAACATGAAATTTACTTGGTATGCTGTCAAATTTGGCATTTCTACACCCCTTAGTGTGATGCTCCCCCTGAGTGTGAGGCTCCCCCTTAGTTGATGCTTGGCAAATCTTCACAAGTTCTTCTTGTCAATCGATCGATTTGACACCATATGTCGACATGTAAACCTTGTTTGTTGACCTGTGCTTCGTCTGTCAACAACCAGACTCTAAACCTTGTTAGATAGCTTGATTTTACTTGATGTCTGCATGTCATATCTATTTGTTGTTGTTTTGTCAGGTCTTCAAGAAAATTCTCTACATTAGCCTTACAAAGAAAACTTTATGCATATGTAAGTAGTACTGTAATTTAAAGACTATAAACTAATCATAAATTAAAGATATTTATGACTACTTCCTCTTCTGATTAGAGTGAGATGAAGAGTAGGTAGTCATCAGTCAGATGCTTTTGAGCATCCTGTAACCATATCCACTTGAATGCCTTTTTGTTATGTTCATCAAGGTTAAGTTGGCATTTTCTTCTTCTTCTTTGGATCTTGAGCTATTTGAGGAGTTGTCCCATGTTACTGTCATGGTCTTCCTTTTGTATTTCTTGTGTTTCTCCTCTTTTATTTTCCTTTTTTCTTACTTTTCAGACCTTCTAAGCTTTGGACAATCTGACCTTAGATGTTCAGATTGCTTACATTCATAGCACATTGGTTCCTTCTTCTTTTTCTCTTTCCTTTCGGCTAAGATCTTTCGGATAACTTCTTCTTCACTGTCAATGTCACTGCTCTCACTAACAATGGCTTCATCCGATGTGCTTTCTTCTGCCTTGAATGCATTGTTTAGCTTTCTGAATGAGCTTTTCCCTTATCTCTCCATATTGATCTCATGAGCCATTAATGACCCTATGAGCTTTTCAAGTGACATTGCTGAGAGATCATTTGTTGCCCTATGACAGCATGCACTAAACACCTAGAGGGGGGGGGGGTGAATAGGTAGAAATAAAAATCTGAAAGCAAATTGAGCACTTAAAATTTTGGTTAGTGAATAAAATTATGTGATGAAGGTTAAATGAGCGGAAGCAATCACACACAATGAACACAAGGATTTATCATGGTTCTTCCCTTTAAAATGGAAGTCCTACGTCCAGTCCTCAAGCAAATATTGGGTTTCACTAACCACGAAGTAATCATTGGTCTTCCCTTAAATAAGGGGCCTGCACCCAGTACATCCACTTGTCTTCCCTTCAATACAAAGGAAAATTACACTGAGCTCCCTATTGGTCTTCTTCTCTTTTTGGGCAAGAAGGCAGCCCACTATTTAACCTCAGCCAGGTGCTTCTTTTATTGCCGTCACTTTTGGTGTCCATTGCACTGAGAGAGATCTTAAGATCTTTCTGACCATTTCTCCCTAGCTATACTTCTTAACAAGACCTGCAACACCATTAATGATTTCAGTGAAATTATTGTACATTTGAGATATGGACTCACATAGTTTCATTTAGAATTTTTTATATTGTGATAAGGATGTCAATCCTAGTCTCCTAAAATTTTGTCCGTTCCTTCATAAGTGAGCTTCAACTTGTCCCACATCTCTTTTGTTGTCTTGCTTGCAAAGATTCTGTTGAATTCTTGCCTTGATAGTGCGCAACACATGAAGATCTTAGCTTTATTGTTCAAGGATATCTTCTTTCTATCGTCATAAGTCCATTCTTCTTTGAGCTTAGATATTTGGAGGCTACCATCTTCTATGATGATCCAGAGTTGGTAGTCGTAGCCTTGTAGGAAGAACTCCATCCTTATCTTCCAGTAAATATAGTCCTCACCATCAAATAGTGGAGATCGGAATATAGATTGCCCTTCTGCAAATCATTGAGCTGCCATTGATATTTGCTCCTAGATCGTTGGATCTTCAAATGCTTCTCTGATACCACTTGTTGATATCAGTACTTCAACAGAGACCACAACTCTGTTACCACTTATTGGCCCATGACAGCAAGCACTAAACACCTAGAGAGGGGGGGGGGGGGTGAACAGATAGAAATAGAAATCTGAAAACAAATTTACCACTTAAAACTTTGGTTAGTGATTAAAATCATGTGCGATGAAAGTTAAATGAGTGAAAGCAATTACACACAATAAAAACAAATATTTATCCTGGTTCGGCCCTTCCAAATGGAAGTCCTACGTCTAGTCCCCAAGCAAATCTTGGGATTTCAGTAAGCACCAAATAATCCTTGATCTTCCCTTAAACAAGGGGCATACACCCCACATACCTGCTGGTCTTCCCTTCAACCCAAGGGGCAATTACACACATCTCCTTACTGGTCTTCTTCTTTTTCTGGGCACGAAGATAGCCCACTGTTTAACCTCAACCAGGTGCTTCTTTTGCGAGCTCAAAAGCAACTCACTGGTACAAATCCCAGCATGTTTACAACACCCAACACAAGCTGGTCTTCCCTTCTACCCAAGGGGAACACTTACACAGCAAGCCTTCTCTTCAAATGAAGAGGAACAACCCAGCTCTTCTTTAGAAAAGAAAGAGCAAGTTGTGAAGATCAAGTTCTGGAAATAGGAACTTGGCTAATTGATCTCCAACAACAACCTGAGATTTAAAGAATGAGAAGGATGCTCAGACTCTCAGGAAGAAACTCTCTCACAGATTTACAAAGACATACAGAGAGAGTTGAGAATGAGAGAAGGCTTGAATTGCTTGAAAGCTTGAGATGATTTCTGCTTGGGCACAATCTTATATGAATTGTCTCGAGCAATCTTTCTCTCTTTTCTTTGAGTGTGTGTGTCGCTTAGGCTCCTTACTAGATAAGCACTCTTTCAGAAGGATCTTCATATTTTCTCTCTTGTCTTCTGCTTCAGAGCCTTCATCATTTATAAAGCAACTGAAGAGGACCATTGAATGATAGCCATTGGAGCTCTTCCTCTCCTTCTTCTGAGTCTAACGGATGTCTTCTTATGCCTATTGTCTCCTTGGAACAGGGGAGAGTCTTCCAGCTAGAGCATGTTTCCAAGGGCAACAGTAGCAGGCCCAACGATGTGTCTATGTATTGTAGACCTGCATATAATAAATGCATGGAAGAGAATGTTAGACTAGAGAAGTCTTGTGTCAGTTAGCCCATATCTTCTTATGCAGAAGTCCATATTTCCAGCTAACAGCGTACTACACTAGGTAGTTGCCTTTCTATCTAGCAAGAAAGAATGAGTTCTTTTAGTCCTCATTTTCTGCTGACACCTTTCTTTATCTATCATCAAAAGATAGAAAGCACACATCATAAATAACTTATAGATTTGAAGAATATTTAAATTTTCATTGGGTGCCAAAGACATGTTGTTCATTAATCAATGCGGACAAGAGTAAGTCATCAGTAATCGATGCAGAATATAAGTGAAAGGCATTTATAACACCAATCGATGTGTTTGAAGTTATATAAACACCAAGCAGAATGAATATAACAATAATTAGAATGAATCTGGATATTTATTCACCAATCAGAACATCTTAAATCAAGTGTTCACTAATCAAAACGCTTGTAAGCCAATCGAAATGAAAACATAACATTTGTTCACCAATCAGAAGATTATAACTTAAGTGTTCACCAATCAGAACATTTTAAACAGTAATCGGTATAAAATTTGTTCACCAATCGATAGAAACTTAAACACCAATTGATGGATCTGTCGACCGATCAACCAATATCTATCAACCGATCAACCATTATCTGTCGACCAATAATTGATAAAAGTCAGTGCAAACCTTCACCAATCGAAGACTAACTTCGACTTGTGACTAGTTGAAGAGCAATCTTTATAGCAACAAATATATTCAAGACAAAAATGAGAGAAAATATATTTGATATATCCAAGATTTTGTTGTTCACACCAAAACAAATAGAAAAGAAATAAGGAGATCAATAATCATGAGCTGAAAAGTATAGGCCAATGCATGATCATCATGTGTCGATACATATGTCGACGCATTGACATCCTGTGTCCACGCACATCTATGTCTGTCGACATGAATGTTATCTGTCGTCAAGACATCAGAGAAATGATATTATGAGAATGTTTTGATAATTATTTGTACATATATTATTATATGGACATGCAAAAGTGCAGTTATCAATAAAACAAATATATTTAAGATATCCATGAATTTTAGTTATTACCAAAACAAAGGATAAATATAATAGTGATTCAACAAATAATTTTATTTAATCTGAGATATTATAATTGAAGGACATTGTTGCACGATAATTAATGATTGAAAGGTATCAATGGAATGATTATTTCTGATATCATTTAGGAGTTATGACGCTATCTTTGGAGTGACCGTAACTTGTGGATGCTCTTAAACTTTTAAGACAATGGACTTAAGAGTTGTATAAGA